>JAJIZN010000011.1:0-1200000 GCA_028637585.1 Xylariaceae sp. X187 | reverse complement strand
AATGTGTCGTGTGGGAGTCGTGCCGTGCCGTGCGGTGTTATTGAAGGACCTACTCCGTTCGCAAGGTCACCCGTAGATAGCAAGCTCTAGGTTGTTGAAACACGAGGATGGATGCGTTGAGGTGGGAAGATGATACGGGTTTGACTTTTGCGGTTGGGGAATCACAGACGTCATAAATATCTTCGAGAATTTTCGTTAGGTGAGAGAATCATGAGTCTGGCCTTGTCCTCTACCGGTATCCTCTAATTACTTACCTACAGGACTTAGATAGGTACTGCATGTGCAACCTGTACCGTCCATACCTTCTTGCTCTACTTAGATAGTCTATCTGGTTGCCAACTAGTCTGGATAGGTATCTAGGTCAGACTAGATAGGTAAGGTAGAGTACCTATTTAGGGTAGGTAGGCAAATTGTTCCTGTACTTGCGCTAACCATTTCGTACCGATCTTTTTCTGAGATAACTACTTCTTCTGCCCCAAAATTCTGGCTGACATGTGAAGTACCCCAGACATATCTCCTGCGCTTTGAAGTTAGCGGGGTACTTCCGCACCCCCAGTACATGGACCTTGTAGATAAGTCCAATCTTCGACCAGCCTTACTTTCCGTCCACGGCCCCTCGGCCGATCGGGATTCCAACTAAACGGCCAGAACGGCCAACCAAATCTACTCGTAGCTTAGGGTATTTCCCTTAAGTGGCTTGAGATCCAGGTTGGTCGGATGCTGGATCCCCGACGTCAACGTTAACCTATCATTTATGTATGACTTGCAGGTTTTCCACACATAGGTACTAATACACCTACCTACTTTACCCATGGCAGTTGGCGTTAACCTATGTGGGTGCTTTGCGTGTGCCGCAAGATAAGCGCGACACATATAGTCTCGCTTGTTTGCTGAGAATATGGGATTAGGCTGCAACATTGAGCAGATCTAAAGGGCTCGGGCAAGTAGAAACGAGCGAAGAAGCTGGCCTCCATCAATGGGGTAAGAGAAGCTAGACGGCCGTCTTGAATACCGCCCTCCCAAGCCAATTAAAACAAGTAATATCAATAGAATTCATACGAAGTACACAAAGTACTCACGGCAACAGTAGAAAAAAAAAAAAAAAAAAAAAAAAAAAAACAGACAAACACGTATGCAGCAGTGTAATAGAGATAATTAGAATCCAGCATTTACCTATGGTGGGAATGTTATTCCATACATCATGGTCAACTTCTCCCGGATGGTTGTTTAACCATCTGAACTGAACCCCTTTGCGCCTGTACTAACCTTGGGTCTAGTACCAGTACATCGACGTCCGCCTCACATTCTCCCAAAGTAGCGTAGTAGATAGGCAGGAAGACGAATGGTGAACCCTCTTGACCAATAATACCTAATCATCGACCTGGACCCGGCTGGTGAAGCTCACTTAATCCCCTTTACTTGTTGTTGGCCTTCCCCTTTCCTTTGCGTCGTTTCTTGTCCTCCGGTATAGTAACGCTACCCGCCTGTATCTCCCCTTCTTCCAGTTGCCCCTCGGCCTCGAGTTCCTTGAGCTTTCCTTGCCCGGAGATGAACATGGACAGGTCGTGGTTCTGGTCCTTCAGATCAGCATTCTCTAGTTGTAGGGCCTGCAGCTGCTCATTGAGGCTGGTCACGTCCTTGTTGATATGCTCGATACGTTTCATCAACCCTTCAGTAACCTGCTTTTCTTCCTGAAGACTCTTGCCTAGGTTTCGCGCTAGGTCCGCCGATTTCGCCGCGCGTGTGCGCTCACGCCCCAGGTCCTTCTCAAGCGACGGGATGATCTCATTTCTCAGCTTCTCTTGCTCCATCTTGACATTGCGCAGTTCGCTGAGCGCCTCCGAGGCTTGGGCGGTCGCATTTTCGGCGGCGGCCGACGCTTTTGCCGCCTTGTCCACTGCCTTTGATAGTATCTCTTCAAAATAGAGACGTTGACTTTCCAATTGACTCGTAAGAAGATGTGTATACTCCATACCGATATTTTCCAGCTTGGCCCTGGGTACTACATCCTCATCTTGACTTCTTTCCTGCGCCTCTCGGTGTCCTGGAAGATCAACTAGTTTACCATCGCCTTTATCCCTAATCAGGCGATGAACCCACATGTCACCTGCATAGTCCCATACATGCTGTGTCGAAAGTTCAAGCGAAAAGGTGTGTGCCGTGTTCTTCCAGTGCTCTTTAGCATGTCCCCGCTTATATCTACCACAACCTACATTGCCACAGATGAGACAGATCCAAAGGTCCTCCGGGCAGTCGCATACCGAACAGAGGTTGGAGATGTTGGATCCGAAAGGTTGCATGGAGGGTCTCTCTGAGCCATGCGGCGTTGTAGACGTCGGGCCCGACGAGGAATATAGGCTTGCAAGATTATTTGACGTATTAGAATGTCGGCAGACGGGACAGCCTGAGCCTTTCCATTTCTGCAGGCATGAGCAGTGGAAAACATGCTGGCAAAGAATTGTGAGTAGGCCTGTTGTGTCATCCATTCGCTCCAGACAAACGGGACAAGTAGGGAGTTCGATAAGATCGGGGGTGGGTGGTGGGAATGGCCTCAGTGAGTTATACTCCGATACGGCAGATGGCATGAACGGATCATGGTCGAGACCAGGAAAACTAGCATTTGATGCTGTAGGTGTGTCGAAAGTGATAGATCTGATGAAGGCGATGTTGCAGGTTTCCGGCTAGATGCAATGTCAGTCCCGACTCGCCTCTAGGAGAAAACAAGTGACAGGCAGTCATACCTCAACGTGGTTGAATACTTTACCATCAAATTCCGAACCGAATAATTTGGCGTATTGACTATCGCGAAACTTCATCAGGACCATATATCTGTTCATGCGACCTGTCATGATCATGCGATAGTGGCTTATATATTTCCGCCACTTATCTCCTACAAAGCCGAGAAAGTCGCTCGGAGAGAGGTAGCTAGGGACCGCCGGAATGCAAACGGTTGTGCAGTCAGTCTGAGCCTGGTGTTGCTCTCCTTGTAGCGCTTCTTGAGTCGCGAGGTAGAGTTCATAAGACTCGTTTCCCTCACGATATAGGTGCACAATTCCCCAGCCGATATTCGTGTTCTTGGCCGCTGCAAGTGGAAGGTAGGCAGCCTTTGTAGCTTTGCCAGTTGCGCCCATCGAAGGTCCGACAGTCGCAGCCGCCGCCGCCGCCGCCGCAGAAGCAGGTGTGTCCATAGCACCGTCGGTTGCGTAGCCGTCAATATCGATGCTCTCAACATTGATTTGCGCAAACCGCCAGTCCTTCACCGCAGTCCAGGGGTTGATTGCTGCGAACAACTGTGGGACTGGGAAGCTCAAAGCCCGTCGTCGTTGCGGGGCTTCGCTCAGAATGGCGAGATTGCGCTCTTCACTAGACTCAGTCGGCCTCAAGGCACCACAGTCAATGACGCTACTCTCGGGGCTTCGGCGGGACAATGATGCTGTTTCCAACGGGTGGGATTGCGATTCTCGAGAACTATTGCTCTGCGAGATTGGATTTCGAGGGTGTGACGGTAGGTTGTCGAAGATGTTCGAATTCTTCGTCGGCACCCAAACCTGAGCACCCCGAGAAACCCAGAACTGGGTATCTGTAGGGAATCCGACCGGTGGCGCACTATAGAGCTCAAACTTCAAGTGATAGAAGTATGAAGGCATAGCCTACCCAGCTCATCCAAAGCGCTGGTTGGAAAGCTAGATGCGGCTCTGATGAGCCGATGCCCCAAACTCGGCGTGATGGGACAAAATAAATCCGTATTAAGGGGGTAATAGAATCTCAAGATGTCGCGACTGTTGTAACGTTATTATGGGAGGGCGCATGGTTGGTTCGCAGGACGAACACAGCACAAGTATTTACTTGCCTTTTGAAAAACTGTAGGAGGTAGGCAACTTGCAAGACAAGCCGTCTGTACTGGCCAAAGTACCTATACCATCATTAAGTAACGTGGGGTGGGTCGCGACGTTTGTTGGCTACGTAATCGGTAGGAACTTAAGGTTGGCCCACAGGGTCTTCGGCCATCCTAGGCCCCCGCGGGCACCACTATCAGGGCACCCCTGTTTCGTTACCCGGGCATCCATCAGGCCGGCGACAGCTGCAAAATTTCTCACGGCCCGCATGAGTGCGCATAGATAGATACGGTGGGTCACAGAAAGTGACGCTCGATTTTTTCAAGCCGAATCTTGGGCTCGAATAAAAGCCACGATGGAGGCACGTAAAATGTAGATATGAGTTAGAAAAAAGAATCTATGCAATTGCCGGTCATTGTTTAATGCACACCCAGTTTTCGAGGGTATTATATTGTCATTTGCACGCGCGGTGTTGATTCTGAAAGGTGGTCTTTTTTGCAACAAGTCTGAGCGAGCGTCACTTTCTGTGACCCACTGTAGCTCGTAGTGTACAATTGATGGATTACCCGGTTAATAATTGATTTTATAAACAATCGTGAGTCCATATCTGTCGTCAGGAAGGGCGAACTGGATGCCTCTGAGTTATATTACGTATCCTGTAGAGTCCCCTATTGTCTAATGGATTGGACTGGGATATGGATCAGTCAAGCGGTTCAACCCGACAACTTCGCATTCCCAAATCTCGACCAACACAACGCATTCAGCCTATCAATCTATCTAGCAATCTAGATAGATAGAAAGTTTTGGATTGATGTCGAGGCGCAAAAAGTAGCAAACTAGTCTAGGTTAAGTATAAACTTCGGTCTTAGAGGTAAACAATTGTAAATATCATTTAATTATTGCGGGCCGTCAGAAATTTTGCAGTTGTCGCCGGCCTGGTGGATGCCCGGATAGCGAAACATGAGTGCCCTGATAGTGGTGCTCGGCCCCACTCCCGCTCACCTACCAACCACTGTCGGCGTGTTAGGTGGAGCCGGTTGAATGGCCGATCAACCCGGCGAGTCGATTGGTGCCATGAAGACCGCCAACAAGGTCTAATTATGCACGGAGTATGCGGCGCAAGACATGCGAATCCGTCTGCCGTGGGATGAAGACGTTCACTACGTAGAAAGAGAATTTTGCAATTGTGTGATTTATACAGAATGTGAAAACCTTACTTAACTATTCGGCCACATATCTTTGTGTTTGCTAGGAAGTCCGCATGACGGTAACGCCCAAGATGATCTCGATAGGACGCTGTGGTGAAGCATTCATCGGTGGTCATGAGTTTTTTGTACCAAGAACTAGATATGTCGCGTCATAATGGATGTTAATTTGCATTGTTATCGCCCCGAGATAGGCACATGGATCTCGATAAGTATTGAGTTGAATAGAGTCACTGACGCGTTGCCACCGTTCATCAATTGCACTGGTGTGCCTCCCCAGCCGAGTGCCGATACCTACCTAGTAGCTTGATATTCCATTGTGATTCATGCTTGCTCCTCATTGAAAGACCCAGTGCCGAATAATACAGACCTTCCAGTCCTCACGTCGTTAAACTCAACGCGAATGGCCTGGACTTAGTTTCGTACTTATGCCCCGGGATGTCGCAGGTGGTACACAGAAATATTACAAATGGCCGCACGGGGGTCTTGGGTTGGATCAGTTACTTCTTCTTGCTTTTCTTCAATCTCGCGGCGGCGGCTTGGAATGCTTCCTCCGAAGGTTCATCTTCATCCGCGCGGCGCTTCTTCCCCTTCTTCCCGGTCGACGGTGTAGCACCATACTTAGCCGCTAGATTGTCTAGGAAGCCATCCCGACTTTGCTGGTTGCGCCGGATAAGCGCCGATAGGTCATCCTCGGAAGATCCCTGCTTTTTCTTCCCCTTTCCCTTCTTGTTACTAAAGAGCTTATCGTGTATTCCCAGCTCTTTTGCATATTCTTCGGCCTCTGTTGCCTCGGCTTTGGCTGCCTTAAGACGTGCCTGTTTGGACTTTTTGGTCTCCTTGGTGTATGCCTTGAAGACCGGGACATCTTTATTCGCGATAGCGTCATCAATAATTTTGCGGAATCGCTCGTCATCTTGGACTACATCACTAAGCATCACAGTTTCGTAGATTGCGTCCATATTGCCTTCGTGTTCCTCATACGCGGCAATGATATCGTCTCTCTCTTCTCCAGAGCCTTTGAATTGCGCGGCGAACTTCTCGATTGCATCGTTCGATATCGCGTCGCGGAACTGTTCGCGATAGAAATCTGACCAGCTAAAGCCATCTGAATCGACAATGGATTCTGACGTAGAGCCGGTTTGATCATAGCGCTTGCGTCGAGTGGGATCTGAGAGCACAGCGTATGCGAATGCGATGGATTGGAAGGTTGCGTGTGCTTGCTCTTTTTTGTCTTCGGAAACTTTATCTGTAGAGAAAATCTCCGTCAGATGAAAATGACATATTGCGGCGTATCGACAAGTTCATCAGGGTAACAGACTCCTTACCGGGATGGTTCTTCAGGGCGAGTTTGCGATAAGCAGTTTTCACCTGATCTGCTGTTGCTGTGCGCTCAAGTCCTAATACCTCGTATGGGTCAATGGTGGGGGGCTCGCTATCAACAAGATCATCGGATGAATCCATGACGGCTTTTAGAGTAGTAGGAAGAGACGGGTTGGCGGCACAGTGAGATTCTGAGTAAAATTGTGAATATATTGTAGCAGGAGAACGCGAATGAGACGCGTTGAGTGGTTAGACCTAGGTCCTGCCTGTCATCGCGCCCCAGACAGCTTAGTCCCGTCCATTGTGGGGCAGTTGGATAACTAACTATACCTTATAGGTAGTACCTACCTACAAACGAGCCACGTTATGTATGTAACTATAGAAATATATGTACTTATCAGTTCCAATATTATGCACCTAACCTAGGTATATACAAGTATGGATGTCTCTTATAAATGCATATCTTGCATTGTAGGCTCGTGAATCTATTAGATGCAACTATCAGGTAGCGCGCGGCTAAAGCCCGGTGGATACCTATCTACTGTGGCGCTCGATTTCAGACCTGGCTGGCTGTAACTACATCCATCGGCCAAATATGCAGTCCGGCCACTTCATCATCCCTATATTCTGGGGCTATGAGACTCATAACTAACTGCGCGGATATGTGATCCAAGTTACGCTGGTAACATCTGCAGGTCTCGTTCTGTTAACGCTAAATTTGCAACGCGTCATCGGGAAGCAATCGATACCCTCACGGCGCTCAAAAAATTGCGAAGACTCAAGAAGAAGACTTGATGCTTTTTTTCTCCAATTTTTGTGCAATATTTCAGAAGTGGTCAACGACAAGTATCCAGCGCGCGGCTCGCAACTCGTGAATATCTATTTCAAGGATACTAACAGTGAAAAATAGGACGTGAGGCCGCAGTTCGGCGAAGGCTAGACTCCTGAACCGATGGTTGGCCGCTCGCGTTGAGGGATATTTTACCAATCCGGAAGGCAAAATCATCGCGACCAGTCAACCGTTAGCGAGAAGATGAAGACGTTTGACTGATAGATCGCGAGATCTTGACTCAGACTTGCTACCCTTACTCAAGCCTATCAATAGCAGTGTTGCTGAATCAGGCTGTGCTCAGCTGCCTTGTTGTTGTCTCTCAATCTTCATCTTCTTGGCGCCCAACTTGGTATGAGCCTTACCCCTCCCCCGGAAGCGAGGATGATTCTCGCGAGTCAACCTGTCAACACAGGAAAGCTAGACTAAGGGAGTCGTGCTACCCCTAAAGAGCGAGTGACAAATTTAACCTGCTGAGTCCTCTTAGTAACTTCCTTTCCGAGCAGTAGGGAACTCTCCTAGGACAGTACTCTCAAGGAGTGACGGCCTCAATCGTGCTAATAGGTTCATCATCCTCGCCCTATCTGAAATTATATGAGCCGGATCTTCAACTTCTATTTCTACTGCTTCCAGTCTATGAACGAGGTCATCTAGCGCTTCGTCCTCCCCCTTGGGACACTTGCTTGGACTCAACGGGGGTCTCCACAAGAGGATCTCTAAGACGCAGGTGGTGAACCTTAACACGGTATGCTCATATTATTTCTCAATATGTCGAAAGTGATTTGATCTCTCTCTTTGGCCATGGTTCGAGTTGGGACGAGCCACTTATGAGATATTCTCCTATCTTTCTTTTTGATTGACACTCGCCCATAGTTGGGTCATGGCTGAGCTAGTTCAAATTTTTATTCATTTGACATCTCGTAAGCATCAATGTTCAGAGGAGGAGCATGTCAGAGGAGGAGCATGTCAGAGAAGCAGAAGTCCCAGCTTGGTGATCTGTACTCCGACGGGTGACTAGTAGTATAAATTGACGTGATCTTAAGATAAGTGTAGACGACTCCCAACAACCAAGATGGCAGATCCACGATAAATAAGAATATTCAAGAGTAGTAGTAGTAGTATATTAACGTCTAACCTAAGAATATTCAAGAGAATAGCACCCGAGTGAAAGAGTTCACCAAATAGCTGGCTAGCCCGACTAAGAAATTTTACGTTGTCATGACTATGCCGTGTTACATAGTAGTCATAAGGTGAGAAGAGTGAGGATATGAGGGCGCGAGTAATTGATTCTTCACTTCTACTCATACAAAGGTCGTAATTTAGTATCTGGGGTAAGGGAAGCGTGCTGCCTATACAACTTCTAATGTCTAAACCTCTAGCAATAACTCTTACCTCCCCTCCCCCCGGGACCGAGATGACTAGGTACCATGCTAACTTGAATCCCGTGCGCGAAATCACGTCTGGCCTTTCATGTGCGATATTCTAGTCCAAATGACTGCCAGCTACGTCACTTTATCCAGGCTGACCAAGTGGCAAGTTTTCCACTTACCTATGAGGGTATGATGCAGGAAGACAGATACGATACGATACGATACGATACGAACAGTCAACCTCAATGACAGTCATCGAATGACCAACAACCGCTATGAAGCCGACCCGAGTCACGAAATTGCCGAGATACTCTTCCCCCCGCTCTCTGAGGCCAGAGACGGAAAGAACGACCGTCTTGGGTCGTCTCGTGCAGAGATGATTTTGTAGATGCCCCTACTATGGCGATGTGCGGAGGAAGGAGGTATCAACACATGAGACATGAGAGAAACAGGAAGGCAAAGGGTGTCGTGGTGTCATGGAGAGAACAAAGAAGCAGGAGCTATGGAGCGAGAGGACTCGTGAGGTGTTGGGGGGATGGAAAACCCCCTGAATGGGCTCCCTTCCTCTCGCCCCTACTCCACTTTGCTCTCATTACGTGGCATCCAGAGAAATCCGGTTTTCAGCTGCCGAGAGATCATATTGACCAAAGATAGGTACTATTGCGAGCATCTCGCATGTCCGACTTGGCCATACTACAGACGTATCTGTCCCCCTGCCCCTGTCATCATGAGACCCGCGTACCATTTCGCACGTCGCCAGAGTTGTATTGCTATGCTAAAGTTCCTTCGTGTAAAGGCTCGGTTAAGCAGAGAGAAATTATCAACACCAAACTGTAGGTCAAATGGAAGCTATCAATCTTTGGTTGGTTCTGCACCCCCTTCTCTCCTCGGCCCAATCTGAGTGTCCACGTTGACAGTCTACGGCCTCCCGAAATGATGATCAACGATCCCAACCTCCCAAAACTTCAACTGGCTACTGATGTCGATAGGCATGCAGGCACACGATATCATATGCCTGTTGTTACGAGCCATGCATGATGCCCGTCCATCAAGGCCCAAGTAACATACAAAATACATTTGCGGCCGCGGCCGCGGCCGCTGCCTGCCACAAACGAACCGTGCTTTAGCGACCGGCGACATCGGCGACCCAACAGCCTGCATGGTTCTATTGACAAAAGCCCTCACATGCGACTGGACGCTATTTTTGGGGCGATGGCCCAATAGACGCCAGCAAGCAATTCCTCAGTCCATTATTATGGCTCATTTTGTTCTCGAGCTCATATTTCACAGGGGTTAGAGACCATATCAACCTTTCTGTTTGTACTTCTGGGTCGAGACTGATGAAGAGCTCATGTGAAGACGCCTCCCTAAGTCGAGGATTCTCTCGCCAACCCGCGCCGTGACGGCCTGGAGCCAACCCAAGTATCGAAGCTCCAACTGATTTTACGTAAAATTACACGTCAAGGTGGCTTGTCGAATAGGATGCGCTGGCGGGTGATTTCTATCACGAGGTTTCAACTCCTCACGGCCGTTATGACCTCGTGCTCCTGCTGGCTGATATACGATGAGGAATCCCAGCTTCCGGGGACGCATCGACGAGATGATTGTGGCGTTACACGGGGAGATGGGCTTCTAAATACGGCATCCCGACTTTTGATACGCCAGGGAAGCAGTTGGGGCGGAGAACTTCCCTCTCTCGAGTACGAATAAGGCCAGCGAGTCTTCTGCTAGGTACCCTGAAAGACGAGGACGACGAGAATAGGAACGGGTATGGGGTCTGGCCACATGGACCCTCGTAAAGCTCAACCAAGTCGGTCTAGCCATACTTTTTTGACTGCGGATGGTAGTGACGCTAGTGTAGGTCGACGAGTTGATTCCATGTACAGGAAACCAACACGAACGCAAGAGCGGCGGACCTACCTTCTCCTTTCCCCAACCAATACCTGCTAATACTAGATTGAGTACTCGCTGATACCTTGAGAGCTGATATAACTGAGGGGCTCATAATGCAACCTTTCTAAATAAGTTGCGCGCGATTGGGCGACGGAACGGCACCAAGGCCACAAGTTTTGCCTTCAAAACGAACCTGTGGGGAAGCGATGACACGGCACTAGACTGTTGGCTCTCTTTCGGCGGGTCGGGCGGTACGGACTGTTAATTCTACGTGCCATAGCCGTCTTTTTTCTCCCTTCCCATTACTGTTAGGGGGTACATCGGCTTTGATGCTTCAATTGTAGGTATCCGCTGTGACGGTCTCAATGCCTACTCGAGGATCAGGATCACTTGCCACGGGGGCCACATGGGCTATCACATCTCCCTATGTCCGAGATAGTTCCAGTCGTCGTATCGATGGCTGCCGAAGACGCAGCACAGCCTCTTCACGATCGCAGTGCGGTATTCTATTCGTCCGGGGGCGAACAATCGTCCTATCCTGCACACACAGGGCTTCAGTCCGAGTGGCTGGTCACATAGATACCTAGTGAAGTGGATCGGGGGTTGTTCTAGTCACTGGTCAGAAAACCAGTATACTTACTAACCTACATTGTAGGTGATTACCGGGCGATGAGACTTTACCCACTTCCCCTAACGCTCAGGAGCTAAAACTACACCCAATGACTCGGGCAGCCAGCACTTTTACGGGATGTTTCCGGCAGATACCGCACCAGCAACGAAGGTCACATGGTATCTTGCTGAGCGCCAGGAGAATGATTCGATGCCAACGGGCAGACGTGAAATAGCGAGAAGAAGTTGAGATATCAGTAGCGAGTCACGAGTCGCTTAAGTGAGCAAAAGGCGTGACTGAACACCCATTACGTCGAATACATGGACTGATCTTATTAGCAAAAACAAACCCCAAGGACGAGTGTGTAACTAATCGCCTGATTGCAACGACACCCTCCCTCTCCAAACCCCCATGGAGCGATGACAATCTTTACGACTCTTTGCTCTTCTCTCCTCCAAGTATACATTAGTCATCTTATATTTACTACCTCCCTATCCATATATTGTGCCTGCTCACCACCATACAGACACCCCTACTCTGACTCTATCGTTACATTGTAACCATGATATCTAATGGGGGATCTGTCAATGTATGTGTCAGAAACGGCCGAGCCAATCCGGCGAGGCACCTCCGTGGGGAGCGAAGAAATGGTTAGGTCGTGCTTACATGCCTACCGTAGGAGGTATATTAACGGACGGCTTTCTTTCGCAACCCTCAGTAAGCGCCGAATAATCGTTCGCAGCCAATCACGTTATCCGGGCAAAGCGGTCCTCCGTTCCCATGGGCTTGCTGCCCCCCCGTACAGTAAAAGTAGCGGTGCTGGCGGTTTCAATCTAGACTGCCTACGGGGCAAAACCGATCTTCAAAAGTTCCCACTATCAGCATTCCCGAGATTGCCGAACCCTTTCTCTTCTCGCCCCTGCGCCTGTCGTCGTAAGTCAGAGCGAGCTGCGTGGGAGGAGAACTTGGGCATAAACGAGACCCGCCCGTGACCCGCCCTCCTGTGTGCGAGGTATTATCTGCTGCCAAGAACTGAGCACATCTGCCAGAACCGTCGGATCGCATGCGCCTACTGCTCCCAACCCATCGGCAGAAATACGTTTTTGGGCTAGGAAAAAAGGATCGTTCGAACTGACTGGTCGACCCCCTTTTTTGCCAACGTGGGGACGAAAAACATATGTCGTAGCGGTCTGGGTGACACTGCAAGGTTCCAAGAAATGGAATGGAGGTGCTGTGCAGTGTGTGCCGCCCATACTATAATACTATGCTGTCCTGCCCGTCTGTCCGTCCATTTTAACTAGCTATATACTCTCCGTTTCCCCCATCACCCTCTCTCTGTTGTTGCAAACCCATGGGCTCTTACCAATAATTCACCACACCCAATTTCTATCACCCCTTTTTTGGGCGTTTGTCTTGGTCTCTATCATAACGATCCAGACTCACGCGTGGAACTACTGCTGTGCCCAAGCCACCCCGTGCGAGTTGAGACAAAGCCATCGAGTAATATCGAGAGAAGCTGCGTACGCGGAACCTGCGTTTCCCGCCCGGACGAATCAAAAGATCCGCGCGAGGGATGAGCCCCAAGTACCCCTAAGCCTACGCCGAGGAATCCCTTCTTCTCCCTTCACAGCACACGTTTATTACACCTTACTACACCTTACTACACCTTCGAAAGCAACACAACATCACCAAGGGGCAAATAGTAGTCTACCAGAACAGCCAGGAGCAGCAGCCACCACCGGACCCCCTGGCCTCGAAATGGACGCCCTCAAGCAGAGCATCGCTGAGATCGACAGCGCGATAATAGAAGCCCGGCAGTGGGTGAGGGAGGCGAGAACTGACGAGGACACGCGTATGTGTGCCCTTATATAACTTTGGTTTCCTTTTTTCCTTCATTTTTTGTTTTTTTGCTGACCTGTGGGCATGAAAATAGGAGAAAGGCAAATGCAACTGGATAAGCTGGAGTCTGACTTGATCAACCAACAAGCCAAACTCGATGCTCGAATGCTCGAAGAAGAGAAGAAATCTCGATAATGGCCGCTGAAGCGACGACATGACACCGCACCGACATGTTGTGGTGGGCGCCAACCGCACGGGCCCATCAGGGGTGCCGTGATTCACATCACCATCGCGTGGTTCATTGATTTTTGCCTTTGATATAATGTTTCTTTTTTTTTGCTAACACTCTTTTGTGGATGGATGCGGATTGTTGTTATTGTTGTTATTGCTGCTGCCATAGGGGGTGTGTTTGCAGGGTGGATGGCAAAACGAGAAACATGGTGGCCTTTCTTTCCTTCTATTGTCTTGGACTCAAGTGACCGGCCCTTGGTGTAAATTGTTGTGGCTAATAATACGTATACTAAATCAACTTGAGGTTCCTCTTGTCATGCCCCGAGCTCATTTGGACAAGGTGCTTGTACTGTGAATTTATATCATGCCGAATGCTCATTATGTATTTGAAGACAACTAGCCTACCACTCCCCCCTCTTGAAACTCCTTACCATGCCATACTTTTGTATAACTGGTATACGCGCCTCCTGAAATTGCCATCACCCTGTGCAAATGCATGGCATCTAACGTATGATCTAGATTTTAGCTCCTTTAATGGCTTTCCCCTTGCCCTTCGAGTTAGAAGAAGATTCGGCGCCAGGCACACTCCCAGTACTAGTCTTGTTGCTGTTCCCAGATTCACCTCCTTTAGGCGTGTTGCGGCGTCTGGCATTGTGTTTCCTCTTGCCCTTGTTTGCTTCCTCGCGAGCAAGTCTTCTCGCTTCCTCCTCCTGTGTCCGGCGGCTTTCCTGGTCCCACCATTCCTGGAAGGCCTGCTCTTGCTGGATTTCCTGTAGACTGCGCTTGGCGACCGCTTCACGGCGGCTTTCCTGTTCGCGCTGTTGCTGACTGATGATATCCGCTAGGGCGAGGCCGGTTTCTTGTTCTGGCTTCGGAGGCCGTTTGATGTAGGATTTGGAGTGGGGAGTTAATATCTGGGGATCGGCCGTGGATGTTGAGGACGGTTTTGTTGTATTATTATTGTTATTGTGACTATTGTTGCCTGCCTTTTGTCCTGCGAACCTTGTGTCGGGTGATGCAGTTCGCCTTGGGATAGCGTTACTCGATGAAGCTTCAGCGACAACGGATGATTTGGAGTTTGATGGGTTTGACACTGAGGCAGAATTCGGATGTAGTAGGTCCCCTGTGGACGCTCCAGGCGTAATAGTCCCTGTCTTCTGCCATGGTGTGTTCTTTTTGTCACCTATCGTGGTCCAAGCCGTTGGCGGGGGTTCTTTGGCTAGAGTTTCCTGTCTGGCGGCCTCTTCTGCTTGTTGTTGAAGCTGCTTCTTTCTCGCTTTCTGGGAAAGCTTTTGTGGGGTGACTTTGGCACCCGCTTCACGGCGTTGCGGGTTGAATCCAGCGGAGAGTGCCGACTGGACTGGCTTTGATTCTGCTAGCGTTTCTCGAAGGTCTAAACGGCTGATAGGCAAAGCTGCGGGCCTCCAGGGATTTCCGGGCTGTGGCTGATGCTCTTGTACAACATCGTCTTGTAGTACAGCTGCTGAAGGAGCTGAACGAGAAATCAGAGCCAGTGAAGACGAGGAACCATCGGGTGTATTCGGCGTAATTCTGACCGGGAAGTCGCGCCAAACTCGAGGCAATGATGGAGCAGAGCCTCCAATATTTGTTGGTTTCAGACTAGGTGATGGGGGTACATCTTTTCCTAGATCCTCATTTTCATCCATATTAAAGACGAGGTCCCCTATAGAAGCCTTGGATCGAAGATCTGGACTAGGTGGTTCGTTACGAGCCATTTTGGGACGTTGGTCCGCTGCCCTGTCGGTCGTTGGCGATGTATTGGAGGCATCATCGAGACTACTAATTCGACCTCTATAAAGAGATGAAAGATGGCCCATAGCTAACTTGAAATATAAATCTTTGGCACGAGTTTGCCTCTCCTCATGTATGGCTTCCGTTAGCCATGGATTCCTTTCGTGAAGTAGCTGTTCGGTTCTTCCGCTTCGCGCAAATGGGCATCGGGCAAGCTGATTGTTGCGGACAACTTGGTCGAGCTCAGACATGAGATCCTCATCAAGATCGTCCAGGAGGCTGGTATAAATTAGCACAATGTTATTGCATACATAGTGAATTTGACTGGGGGAAAGTAAATATGCCAGAATAACGTGGTAAAGAACTTACTGGTTCTCAAGCATTGCCTCCATTTGAAGACATATATACTCAAGACCCTTCTTCTTGAATTCAGCAACAAAGATAGGATTTATGACGTTCAAAAGCGTGGATATATTCCGGGTTGACACTATTGATTTGTTAGGCGCCTTTTTTTGGGGGGGGGGAGCAAAATACTTAAGGGGCAGGGGAGACATACCGAAACGGCCAATGATGTTTTGGCAGATTTGCGATAATCTATCAATCATCAACTCGTCCGCAATGCTCATTACATCCATAACCAATTCAGCAAAGTCATCAATGTTGTTTGCCAGGACTGAATCAAAGAGCTCTTCCCCCACATCTGCATATAGAAATTGGAGAACGTAGTAAAATGAATCTGGATGCATATGTCGCAGGTCGATATCTATGAGATTGGAGTCACTCATTGCTGCCCGGCGAGCTTCAAGCCATTTCCCACGGGAATAGCCGTTGAAAAGCCCTTTGAACCAGGGACATCTTTGACACAGCATAGTGCTATGTACTTGAATTTCATCGCCATCGAGTTGCAAGATCGTATCACCATCTTCAAAGAACGCCGTATCATTGGCTGCAATTTGGAAGTCTACGTTCATCGACCGAGATGGCGGTGTTTGCGAGCGCGCAGCAGCTTCAAGTCGTGGCATCCCTAACCGGGTCGCCATTTTCATGACGTCCGTACGAATTTGGCGATACCGGTAGGCCAGAGACGGAGCTTGTCGCGTAAAGTTCCAGGTAGGAATAA
Organism: Xylariaceae sp. X187; assembly: GCA_028637585.1. NCBI lineage: Eukaryota > Fungi > Ascomycota > Sordariomycetes > Xylariales > Xylariaceae > Xylariaceae sp. X187. The sequence goes on along the minus strand of JAJIZN010000011.1, from coordinate 1,183,992 downwards.
CGCGGTCACTGTAAATGTAGACCATGAGGTTGAGCAAAGCAAGAATATCGATGTTCCAAGCAAATTCGACAATGGTGATGTCTGCTTCTCGAGTAATGGTAAGCAGTTCGGGGATTTCATAGCGACCAATTTCCCGAAACCGTTGCAATCCAACGCGAAGAATTGCGCTTCGGGCGGTTAGGACCCAGGAGTGTATTGGGAGGCAGAGTTTTGGGTTCGATGCTGAACGTATGGCAGCATCAAGGGCCGTATTTTCAGACGCCCAGTTCGAAAAATGTGTTGATAAATCATCCTCCAGGTCCGTAGACGTCAGTATCTCATAGCTCAACTCGTCTACTTGGCCCCTTAGCTTGTCCGGATCTTGAAACTCGCAGGTGTCCTTATTCTCTCTGTTCCTTAAGTTAAGAGCCCTGAAGCCGCGAAGAGGTAGCAACGAGCCGACGTCATCCCACAGAGTAGGCTGGCAAATATCGAGTTGGTCTCGAGTGACATTGCAGTCTTTTCGAACGGCAGCATAGGTACCAAATGTCGAGCTTCTGACAGCGACTACGTCAGTAATATACGGAACGCGCTGGAATTTGAAGTCCTTTGGCTTATATTCCGAAGTGCCCGAACCCTTGGTATCCTGAGCTTTGGTACGTCTGATTCGGCGCCAGACGGCTCCTGACTCGGTGGATATAATGACCGACCCGTTTTCACCCACCCCGACAGATTTAACACCATCCTTGCGCGAATTCCAAACGCAGTGGGGTGTTGTAATGGCATCTTTGATTTTGGAGGGATTTGTAGTTGAGGTGGTGGGCTGATCATCATCATTATTGTGACTAAGCTGCATCGTGAATAGATCACCGCTCCCGGTTACAACTGCGATGGTGTCGCCACCAGACGCAATTTGGCTAATTTCTCGGCGCTTCGAGTCGTAAAGAGCAGATGAGGTGAATTGTACTGACTGCTGAATAGTCGGGTTGCTATACAAAGGGGCGCTTTGAAGGTTGATGGTCTTATAACCGTAACTGGTGAATATGACAAGTGAGCGATCTCCAAAAAGACAGCACGTAGCTCTATCAATTGCCGAGATGGCAGACACGACGGAAGAGTGACTCGATGTCAAGGTTGCGGCAACTTTTCGTGGAATGGTCTGTACTTCGAGAGATCTAGAATCGGCGTCCATGAGGCCCAGTTGTCCCACATTCTTGCCCCAACAAAACAATGATGAAGCAGTATGTACAACCGAATGTATTGACGACGCTGCAACTCCAAGTATCTTTTCCTTTTTCAGGGGGCCGAAAACTTGACGAGGCGTGGTGCTAACAGGCTCCTCGTCAGGTTTTATTGGAGGCGGTAGCATATAGCCCAGTTGAGAGTAAGCATTCGACCCCCATGACCACAGTTCACCGTCGCTAGTGACGGCCAAGGTGTGGTTTTGTCCAAGCGCCACTGCCGTGACTTTCTTGTCGACTAGCCCCCCCTGGACGGGAGTGAAGCTAAGTTTCGTGTTTTCATCCCCAAGGCCTAGGCGGCCGCCGCGACCGTGGCCGGAAACGTAGAGATTGGAAAACTGATCGGTTGTTAGAATGGCGCTGTGGAATTTGGAAAGCACAACGTCTTGGATGACTAAGGGGCGGTTTCGCACAAGGGCGGGGATATCTGCTAGACTGCGCGAGGATGGCTCGTCGCGGATAGGATGGTTTATCTGTTGAGAAAGCTGTTGATCGTAGTAATAATGGACCAAGTGCTCCGGTCGTTCCAGATGAATGCGTTCGGGATACTGTCTATCATCTTCATGGCCGACACCAAGAGACAAGTTTTTATTGCTTCCAAAGGTAAATATCTCCTCGCCTAGGCCGAGGGGTCCGACAAAATGCCTGCAGCACCTCAATTAGTATATTTATATAGCTCTCACTTCATGGGGCCTTACTCGGGCTCGATGCCCCCAGCAGCTTCATCTGTATCTGATTCATCATCAGGGTGGAGCCGTTCCTCGGCTACCTTCAAGGAACGGAGCGCAATGGTGGCGTTGTATAGATCGAATGGACTATTGCCCTCATGATCCTTCGTCTTGATCAACTGCCCAGTCTTAATACTACTTGGCCCGTATGATTCTGTCAACTCCCTGCGTTCCTTGGCGAGTAAAAGTCTCGCGACTGATATGTTGCCGTGGTATAAAGCCCTATGTAATGCATTCCAGCCACTTTCGGGATCTTGAACGTATATGTCGATAGAGGGGTGCTCGAGAAGGGCTTCAACAAAAGCGGCGGCATTCGGCGATGCAGATGAAGCGGCTCGTAAGAGTAGAGTAAGACCGCAAAAGTCGCGACTACTGACTTCGGCTCTGCCAGAAGCGCCAGCAGAAGCCTTTGCGCCGGGAAGACCTGCGCCGAAGGCCGAGACTTTGCGCGACTTGGTGACAGACCGGGGAGAAGTCCCACTGACACCGGCGCTTCCTATCCCTATCCCTATACCTGGACCCGGACCCGGACTCTTTGGTGTGGCCTGGGAATAGCTCGCCGGAGTCAGCAATCGACGGAAATTGTCGATGTCATCATCCCAGAAACACCTCCACAAACTGGTCATCGACGCTCAAGATATAGATGTCTCGGCCACCTCGGAAAGCACCTCGCCGAAGCCTCGAAGGACTGCAGCCTGTTTAAAGGTACGACCGAGACGTGCTCCGACTGAGAGGGGGCTGGGAGTATCCCGAGTTTTCAAGGCGATTTCGGGGTCAATCGTGGCACCAAGGGAGGTGAAAGAAGGGAGGCGGTTCGATTGCGCAGATGACTCGACTCGGAGTGCGGGTAGGATGGCAGAGAGGAAGATGATGATCGAATGCGAACATAGAATGATGGGGCGAATACAGCCAGTCTAGATCGACCTTTGAGTACCAAGCAGCGAAGAAAGCTGCGCCGGGAGCTGACAGTGCGTCTACCTAGCGAAAAGTGGCCAGAGAGCGGGTTGCAAGAGGATGGCTCATAGGTAGTTTGGCAAACTTGGCGGGCGTCATGGTCCGGACGTGTTCGTTGAGTCTCAAAAGCCCCGCGACGCAGGTGCTTTAGCGTAAAGGCTAGGCTGGAGCTAGGTAGGTACTTAGTTAATTAAGTAGAGCGCCCGGAGAGGGCATAATGACCCTTTGGCCAATCAGAATCGCCAGATGTTCAGCATGGGTCAATCTGTAGGTATCTACTACGGACTGTACCTACCTAGGTAGATATAATAGATAGATACCTATCTAGGTATGTACTGTATAGAAGAATAACGGTGCGGAATACAGACCCCCGCCCGTCCATTGACATATATGCTTCCATTCACATACAGTGCCTACCTAGATAGACAACACGATGCCCGCGGTATAGTCTGTAATAACTTCTTATTCTTCTCTTTGAGACCTACGGAGTTGGCATGTAACGACATATTACAGGGTGCATACGCAAATGACAGGTGCTCACATGTATACCTAACCTAGGTAGGTCAGTAGCAGTGCAGACACCTACATGTCTCTAGACACATTAAGTAGTGGATGTTCCCTGATATGAACTACAAATCGGCATGTTGTAAATGTGTAAAGCATTTGCTCTCGCTCATATCACGAACGTACGAGGCCGGGTGACTAACCTGGCGTAGTATGTGGAGTCACGCGTATGATGCTGTTACCATGATTACCCCTGAGGCGCCTTTATACAACATCCATCTCCAGTTGGGGTATCAAGCATGAACACAGCTTTTCAACGTCAAGAAACGTTTTATGAGCTGTTTCATTTTACTTTTGAAGGGTTCGGAAAAAATCCATAACACCCGTGAAGACAACTGTTGAAGGTTTGTTAGCGTTGACACAGCTGGATGCTGGATACATGCGGGAGCAGGCGGGGCCTACCTAGAAGAATACCACCACCAGGACCCAATCTCAGCACCTTGGGCAGGAAACCCTTGTATAGGGCACCGAATCCCTCTTCTTTCATCACCAGGCCACACGAAGGCCAGGCCCAGTTGTACTTGGGGATCTGACCAGCAACCTTCGGGGTGTTCTGAATACGGGACTTGACGACGTCCATAGGCGTATTCAGAATAGTGCCCACGGTACCACCAATGGTACCAGCAATAATGTCGTTGGTGATTCTGCCGCTCTTCGTCTCCGCCTTGGGGAGAAGCTCTCGGACTTGGAAGATGCAGCCGAAGTAACCGGCGTTCCAGAGGATATGACGCCACATGGTGCTTTCAAGGCCATTGTACAGGGCCAAGAGACCCTCGTTCTTGATAACTTTGGATACAACATCAAGGGCGCCCTTGTACTGACCGGCAGACTCCTTACTCTGTAATCGTACTGCATGCAAAGTTAGCTCTCGTTGAATCAAGTAAGAAGTCATGATTGCGAAAAACACAGCTCAGCACCAGCCCCAGGGTCGGCAATTCGGAGAGTGTAGCCATCCCTCCGAAATAGCGCTCCGAAATAACAAATGCAATGTTTGTTTAGATCTTCACTTACGCTTCACCAATTCAAATGGAACCACGACAAAAGATTCGGTAGCGCCGGCAGTAGCGCCGGTGAGAATAGAGAGCGGCTGTGTCATCTTTTCGGCACCAAATGCCTTCTTGTAAACCTTTCCCCACTCGTCGTTGGCGGCGAACTTGGTGGCACGCTTCGGGGCTTCCATGAGAATAGGCGCAGTAATTCCACGGTAGAGTCTTGAGAATCTGCGTTGCAAAGCCACCATTAGCGCAACAAAAACCAGCAAGCGCATAGGCCTCACCCCTCAGTCCGGACAATCTTCTGGAAGCAATCCACCATGCCGGTGTAGGCATCAGCGCCGGCGCCCTTGCCGCTTTGTAATTGAAGACGACTCTTGACGACATCTAATGGGTACCTGGGAAGGCGAGAGGTTAGGATCGCGGACAATCGCTCGAGTACGGGCGGAGCGAGGGCACGAACATGACCAGGATCTAGATGACGAAACAGTGAGGTTAGTCGCGCATCGTCCAGGGCAGGAACAATAGAGCCGGAACAGCATGGGAGCTCACCTCGGACACGCCCGCTATGGCGCCGGCAGCGAACTGCCATTGGAAGCCAAGCGGCTTTTCTGTAGACATATTGCTTGCTCGAAATTGAGAATGAGATGTCAAAATGGCTAATTTGGAAAGCTGGGCATAAGCCGAGGGCGACGGGGGTGATTTAATAGAGGTGGTTTCGCCGTTTTTATTGGGCGTTGGGTAGGATTATTAGTAAAGAGGCTGCGATCTCGCACGAGACTTGGTTTGTTTTGGGCCACGCTTACCCCATATTCGGATGCGCGACCCACTTGATCGGACTGGCGTCAGCTACTGGATACAGACTAGGTACAGACTACAGTCAGGTACCTACAGCTTATAGCCTACAGGCAAGTTATAGGTATCTAAGTCGTGTACCCGACATAATTACCCAATAATCTGTACAACTACATACAGTGCACTAGGTACCCATAACAGTGTGTCGCGAAGCATGACCTAACGGAAGCTGCGGAACTGCGGAACTGCGGAACTGCCAGCAAAGTAATACTAGATAATCAGGAATTCTCCAGGAATCTCCAGGAATCCTTGATTATGTCAGTAGTTAACGTTGTTGTTGTTAGACAGGCAGTGACGTTCGTACCTGCTCGAGTAACTCCATGGATACTAACCCTATTAGGTACATGTCTGTACCTCGCAGACTTGGCGGGGTTTTAATTCCCGAAATTGCTGCGATTCACAAGATCGTCGGTACTAGCATTGGTTAGACGACAGGCTACCGAGTACTTAACTAACGACCTAGGTACAGTAATCTGTAAGTACAGTATCTAGCTCTACATAACTACCTACGGGTGCGATCCCCTTTTTGGACACGATGTTGAGGACGATGCCAACCCTATGGCAGGTGCTGTCCGCGTAGGCTATTCAAACACTGCTATTATAGGTATGCGTACGCCACTTCAGTTCTGGCGTTTTTAGTAGGCGCGATGCTATCTTAGGAGCGTTGTTGGACGCGAAACGATGGCGGCATGAGGTTGCCACAGTGTTGAAGAGATTAAGTAAAGACCAGTCTGATTCTATGTCAAGATAAAGCAGTGACGGCTAGGACTTCTATAGCGATTGCGGCATCCTGATTAAAACTGGTCATACCGTTGGCTCGACATGGTCGCGCAAGACTGTCAGCGTAACGGAGTTTTGGACACGCTGTCCCGAGGAACGCCCCAGTTCCAGAGTGTCCAAAAAAGGGGGTCCGCACCAGTAGGTATAATGAAGTTCTGCCTGCCTTCCTTTCAAGAAGCACGTCGGAATTCCAGTGTGTAAGTACGTATAAATGTTGTTTAGAGAGACGCGATACTGCCTGCCTAGGCTGCTGCCGTATCATTCAGGACTTCATTCGGCCAACGCCCCCAGCTTTACGAATAGGCAATTTGGTTAATTTCTGTTGCTTCCATTGTGTTTTTTTATAAGTGAGACGATCTTTCATAGTCATCTCCAACTCGCCCTTACAAAAAATCAATCCACTTTGTTTACCCGTGGCCTCAGCACTGAACAGACGCAGCCGAGGAAACCAGGCAAGGTTAGATAGTAGGTACCGGGTTTCCATGAAATCGACATCATTCCCACGGGGTTCATACTTCTTTCTCACTTGGCAGTCACGACATAGCTGCTATTTTCAGTACCACTGCTGAACCCCTTTTCACTCCTTTGAAAACAACCTCATGTCTCCGAGTCCGTCAAGGGGTTAACTCTGTGTATTCTTTGCCAAAGCCAAGCTGTTCGAGGCAGATTGCGCAACTTTACTGCATTCGTAACTTCGAGCCCTGTTGCTTCACAAACGGCAGTACATATCCCCTAACCCTCCTCGTTCCTTGATACAAGCACACTTTGGGCTGATATAGGCGAACTTCCCCATGCTGTGGATCTAACCTTAGGCGCTCGAATTAACAAGTAGCTATGCCATTTCATGGTAGCAGCCGAGATCAGATAACTCCCGATCCATCATCCCTGACTCCCTGGTTCCCTGATCCCTGAAGGTGACTACGGCGATGATGACCAGAAAGACATCATGGAAGATAGTGATAGAAGCCATAGCGATGATAGTCCGAAACCCATAAAGTTTCACGGATGAAGAGACAACGATGCCACAAGCTCCAGATTCTGTGCTCGTGCTTGTGAGTCAAGATAGAAAACCTGCTCGGGATGCGAAAAGATCTTGCAAGCGCTCGTGAGTCACTGAGGTAGAACTAATTGATGAGAGGCCTGAATTCACGGAATCCTAGTCATCAATTAAGATCATGATACTCCAAGACAAAAAACAACTATAGAAAATAAACCCAACCGGAATATGAATATCACATGGGGCGTAATACTTAGGATGCAAATTGGGATGTGTTCCAGGGAATAAGTTGGTTTTGGTTTTACGATACTAACGCCAATGGTCAGGCAAACATCTATCCTTTCGTTCAGACTCATACAATCCCAACGTAGACAGCGACGATGGCGGAAATAAGAATATTGCATTAGATGTGTCGTTGTCTCCGATAAGTCAGTCCTAGAGAGTCTGATTCCTACTGTGACTCACAAGCGACGAGTCAGAATAGGCATCTGGACCCGGCAGTGGGTTGTGATTTGACTCTATTTGTCGATGCTGATGATGATGATGACTCCCGGCCTGTCAGAGTCTCAGAGATAGTGGTGATCAGATTTTGATAGACTACATGTAAGTGCCAAGTGCGTGGTAGACAAGACCAAGAGCTCTGCCCCTATTCAACCCCTATCTTCATCTCCTGGGGCCTTTTCGAAGACCGTATTAACATCATGGCCTCCCAACATCTTAACTCACTCACACGTCGACATATTTGTCTAACAAATGCAAACCCACGTATCGAGCCCCCCGGGCATCAAGTTTTGGGGGCCGAGATTCACGATATATGTTGCGGAAAGGATCAGATCAATTCGATAGGGGCTCTACGATGGGATGGGATCATTCGTAGGGCCCTGGTAGGTAATTGATCACAAATATCTTTGGACTCCTGTTTTTGGCCCGTTTGAGCTCTGCTGTGCGAATAATCAGCATATCTGAGCCGGTGGCTTGTTCACAAATTGGTCTTTTTGGCTTCGTCCAACTCGTTATATTTGCTTCATGTCTACTTCGTAGCCCTCTCGCTCTGTTGATGGCGGAACATTCACATAATATAAATAAAGCGAGCGGGTGTGCGGAAAGCAGGCGACATCATAATCTACTAAGGGAAGGGGCATGGATATGCCATCTACCGCGGCAGATGATCACTTACATGCGCCCATCTACACTATTGACAAGCACACATGAACGTCCAGATGGAAATCGGAATTCACGATAACGGTCAGACAGCTTTCCGACATAATTGCAATTGGGTATCTGATAAAATGTAGTTATTAGCAATGCTCGCCCGGATATTCTTTTCTATCCGGGTTCCAAAATTGTGTCATTATCTAGTCAAAGACAACCTTCTTCCCCTTGAATTCCACCTTCTGCACTTCTTCTTTCGCCTTCTTCGCCGCAGCCCAACTGGGATGCAGAGTCCCTATATCATCTCGTTTAGGAGGAGGCTTTGGTGCAGGCGTAGCCTTATCCGCCTGCTCGTTCTGGCTCCTATCTTGCTGTCTTGACTGGCCCCTGTCCTGGCTATCTCTCGACCTTCTATCATTGCCCTTGCTATGGCGATCGTTGTCGCTTTGCATCTTCTGCTGCCGCTGGGGGTGAACGTGGTTTTTCTCGAAGGGGTCCTTAATACCCTGCTTCCACGGCCTAGATCCAGTATTCCCATCGATATCTACAGCTCCTCGCTTCATATCCCAGCCCACGCTTCTCGTGTCCTTCTCCTTACTGTGATGTTTCGCCTTCTCACCGTATTTCTTCTCCCAGATTGCTTGGCGCGCCCTCTGACCTCTCCTGTTCTTCCTTACTGGCGGTGCCACATCCACGTCTGAGGCAGATTCCGATCCAGATATGTAGCCGCCCATTAACGTCGGAAGGAATGCCGAGTTACCTGTGTCGAAAGACACTGGTTTCACAGCCTTGACCTTCGCCTTCTTGGCAGCGGGAGCAAGGTCCTCGTGTTCTGAAGCTTCGGACGATGAGACATCGTCGAGCGCAAGCTTTCGAATGGACCTTGCTCTACTATCCACGCGGTCTTCATCGTCGTTTTCTTCATCTCCTTCATCCTCATCATCATCCTCGTCATCGCTTGAGCCTCCCACCAAGTCATCGTACTTAGAGAACATGTTCTCTTCGGCATCGGTGTCTGAAAGCCCTTCGAAGGGCGAGTTCTCGGAATCGGAGCCAGGGTCACTCTCAAGTTCTTCCTCGCCATCAACTAGCTCAGCTTTCCTCTTCAATAGCGGTGGACCGTCGAAATCGGGTTCCTCAGCGTCTTCGGATTCGTCGTCTGCGACATCATTCAAATCCCCCACATCATCCGCCTGCTCATGTTTCCCGGCCTTCGTACTCTTGGGTTCGGCATCTTTTCCTTTACCCTTGCCTTTGCTCTTCTTTTCAGGCATCGGTACTCGCAGGGCTATGCAAGTGCCCATGATGGCTTCCTCGATCACATCCTTGACCTGTTTCCGGTTACAAAGCGCGCTCGTGACGTTGTGCAATGCGGCCTTCTCTTCTTCTGACAGCTCGGGCTTCGGTACTGCTTTGATCTCGGCGGGTAGCTTGGGCGATTCGGCGACGCCTTTGATTTTCAGGAGGGATGAGCATAGATGTGCATGCGCCGCTTGATGGAGGTCGATACTCTGCAGAAGACAGGGTTAAGACGGCCAGACTACTAACGGTTGAGACGCCTCTGTATAGATATGCAGATACGCACTTGGACGTAATGGCCGATGCTCACCTTCAGCACAAGGATCTCCTTTTCCAGCCGGGCGACCTTTTGGGGGTCTGCCTGGCGGATTCGCTTGCTCAGACGCTGGCGCTCAAAGCCCTTGGCAAGCTTGAGGCCACGTACCAATTCTTTCTGCCATTTGGCAACATTCTCCTGTAGGCTCGGCTCGCCTCTTTTCCGCTTCGGCATTTTCAGCGTAAACGTAGTAGTTGTAGCTGGCTGTGATTATTCCAATGCGCACAAGCTTGATCGATCGATCGCCAGGAAGGTCTTCACAAGGAAAACTTAAGTGGGACCTTACACCGTATATCAAAGCTTATCGATACAGCAGATATACTGTATGAGATTGGCCCGTGATGAATAGGGTTAATTATGTAGGTATGTATGTAAGGTTAGGCTCAATTTGCCCACCTTGTTTTGTTCACATAATTATGTCGTTGCGCAATTACGTAATAGGCCGAGGAATCGAATGTTCGCGATTTCATTTTCACCATAAAATCGGATACAAAGTTCACCGGCAAAGCTTCCTGAGGTTAGAATTTTAGGGCCGAAGAGGAAAACATAAGAAGGTTTATTGAGACTTCGGTTGGGTGGAAGTTGATTTGCAGCTGCAAGAGATACTTGACTTGTCATGAGGCCGTTCAAGGTTCCGGTGCGGACATCGGACAGGTATACCTACCTAAGGTTATCTAGTTAGTTGCCGGTAATACTTTTCTTTACCCCTCGGCATGGATGGTATCTACTCTCCCTACTAGTTAGTAGGTACAGTCTCTAGATACGAGTCCAGCCTATGAGTATGAGACTATGAGGAATTACTCTCCCTTATCCCATACCCTTAAACTCCCCAACATTACCAATAAATCCAATGTGATTGTCAATGATGCACTGATTCAGTCGATTCTGGCCTTGCCCAACTTTTTGGAAAAGTTATACCCATACACAGAATTTGTCCGGAATCACGGATATCTATACCTATCTACCTCATTGCAACACTGCCTAATTAGGTCCCTCCGGTACTATTGAATCCTTTCGATCCAGTCTAGTGTGAAGCCGTAGACCAAACGTAGCTAGTACGTCCAACTCGTACATCGTTAGATAGGTAGTGACGTAGTCATATTTCGATACTATACCCATAAAGAATGATGTTTCATCGTGGGCGAGGGGCCAGAGGCGGGGTCTGAACTTACTATGAGTTGTGAAAAGACTGAGTATAGCTGAAGCTCAACTTTCAGACGGCCTACGCACACATTGAACGAGTCCCCCCTTTCTGTCACGATGTCCCAAACCGCAGGTATCCCACTGGCCTTGAGTGCCGAGAATCTGTTCAATGTCAATGGGATGGTAGCCGTTGTTACCGGTGGTGGAACAGGTATGATGGCACAATCAACATCCTCATACCCGGTTTTGTTCTCATATGACCTCTAGGCATTGGGCTGATGATCACGAAGGCCCTGGTCGCCAATGGTGCCGCAAAGGTGTACATCCTCGGTCGTCGTACGGAGGTAATGAAGGAGGCCGTGTCTAGCATTGGTAGCCCCAGTGTCATACCGGTGACCTGCGACGTGACGTCTGTCGAAGCGCTCAAAAATGCCGCGGCGCAGATCAAAGAAGAAACCGGCTTCGTGAACCTTCTTGTATGCAATTCGGGCATTAGCGGGCCATTGGGTATTCGAACCAAGCCGGACACAACCCTCGATGAGTTCGTAGAGGCCAACATTACCGTACCGATCGAGGACCACACGCAAGTGCTCGCCACCAACGTCAGCGCGGTTTGGTACACCGTCATAGCATTCTTGAGATTGCTTGATGCCGGCAACGCCCGCAAGAATCTGGTGCAGCAATCCCAAGTTGTGGCCATAAGCTCGATCGGTGGCTTCAACAAAGTGAACACTGGAGGTTTTGCCTGGTAAGCACGACACAACCCCTATTCCATGCTGATTAGCTCTGTTCTGACGTCTTATAGTGAGTGAATAATCCTGTCGCCATGCCCGACGTCCAAGCATTTGTAATCTAGATCATTGCGAAGACGCCGTATGAAAGGCAATAGCGGAGAGTATTGACAAGTCCCAGACTCACAGAGCAAGGCCGCATGCACGCACCTCATCAGGCAGCTCAGCGTGGTGCTCCCACAATGGAATATCAGAGCGAACGTGATATGCCCTGGCAGTCAGTAGCCCCTTCTGCGCCTCCTATTGAGATTCACGTCCGCATCTTATGAGTCCTCGGGAATATGAGGCTTGTCGTGAATGATTCACGATGATGGGCATTCACATTTGGTTAGCAATACTAATCATGAGCACAGTTTACCCTAGCGAAATGTCAGCGCCGCTCCTAGCACGCTCCTCAACTGATCTCGTACAGACTCAAATCCCCATGAAACGTGCTGGAAATGAGGAAGACATGAGTGGCGTGATGCTGTTCCTTGCGTCTCGCGCAGGAGCGTACTGCAACGGAACGGTCGTGGTGACGGATGGAGGGCGTCTTACGCTTTTCCCATCCGCTTTCTAGACCACAGACGGTTGGCTTTCATGTGTCTAGGGTTGGAGCACAGCTAGGTACGTATTGCTATGGCTAGATGTTCTGAGCAAGTATCTAACCTTAGTACGGAAAAACAGGGTTCACGATTGTGAGCTTAGTTAGAACTAGAGAATATCATCGTGGGCATACCATGTCTCTGTCCAAGTCTGCCATACCTACCGGCATGTCTGGTGACCCTGAGCACATGCACTGATAAGAAGCGGGAATTTTGAGACTTACTTCTGTGAAATGGCTCAATGCAGGGTCTTGATCATAGCATGCGCGCTTTATAACAAGATTGTATGCCACATAAGAACATCTGATCCGTCAAGCTCGACCCTGCTTAAACCAGGAGTTTCTAAATGTTGTATCGCTGTTGTAGGTCATGAAGTTTTGCGTCGCAGACGTAGGTAAGTTGTTGATGCCCGAGAAAACGGTCCGAAAAGAAGTCCGGAACTGATTCGGTCCGAGCCCCGATCCCAACGACCATTGGTGATTGTTCGGTTGCATTGAATTCATATATATTTTTGAGCACTGCCCGTCCGTGTTCCCTCCCTCTCCTTCAGGCAAGTCGCTAGATACGTTGCATACCTATCATATATTACAATTCAGTGGCGATATTGCGGCCCTGGGATATCCTGTATGGGCCCGTGAACTGCAGTGCCGGGTCTCCGTAGGTGAGTTACGTGGACCGGGAAGGGCAGGGTCAGACGACGCCAAAGTAGCGAATGCGACGAGAAAGAGGTTACGAGGAACTTGTTTAAAAATATAGTAGGCCGACGGAAAATCGAAATCAGCCACCACGAGAATAATGCGACAGAGACATTCCACAAAGTCAAGGCCGCATCCGGAGTTACGGGGATTCGGGCCCCTGGTCCGCCAGGTCGGGCATGTTGAACAAGTCAAGAGTCTATTTGCAGCGCAGACGATCAGGATCGGTGATGCTGTTTCTATCAATAGAGGTTATAAGATAGGTAGGTTGGAGGTAGGTACATAGCGATAGCGATATCGCTGCGTTCTCAAGTACCAGGTACGTAGATGTCCGACTCGTTGGATCGACAAGAAGTCATGCGCGATGATACAAGTTACCTAATCTGTAACTTACCTAAGTTAGGTACTGCCCGCAGACAGGTTCCATAGGTAAGCTTTGTTTTGCATAACTATCCGCATACCAGGGTGTTTAAGCCGGTTTAATCCATAGGTAGGTGACAGAAAGCCATTTTCAGTAACTGCATAATCTACATCCGAGGAGTTCTATAAGTATGCGCTAGTCCAGTCACAGGTACAGTGACGTCACCGGGCTGGTACCACGCAACCCCGCGAAACCATACAGGTGCCTTCCACCATCCATGAAGCCGGAACGACTCGCGGCTTCTCTCCATTTTCTCTGTGCCCAGAGTCTCGAAGGGGGGAATTGTAGAATATAGGTTGTGGGTTAAGGATAGTGGATACTGCTAGGTGGGTATCTCGGTTTTCAACAGATACCTAGGTGCCTACCTACTAGGTAGTCAAATGGCTGAATAAGTAGGCGCAAGGAAATCTAAATGAATGAGGATAAGGAAGACAGCGCTGGTGCGACATTGCAGAAGAATCATCGCGAATCGCGATAGCTTTTGCCTTACTAATGCACATCGGCGTTACATCCCGGACAATCCAGTCGGTTTCATCACGACCACATACTTAGGTATCTCTTACGTGTACAGTATATCCCGGGCATTTTACAGGATCTCTCAGCTATTCGAGTACCGTTTCAGTCCGGATTTACACATCCAATTAGTTACCTAGATAGCTTACCTGGGATTGCAGCTTTTATGCCCGTTTTCACAATGAGTTCTTCTAAATTCTAATCGACACCAAAGAAATCAGTGAAACCCGAAATCGACGCTAACTAGGCCAATCTAGTCTTTTTGGGTAAGATATACGTGAGCCCTATCTCCATCTTCACATGCGTTTTCACTTACTTACGCGGGACAGTGAACGGTGATACCTACCTACTGTCTGTAGTGTATATTGCGTACATCAGCATCCGATATAACCCGCAGCGTGTCTCAGATTCGAGTTCACGGGAATAAGATGCTGCAGCTTGACAGACTATCCGGAAGACGTTAGCAGTCTATAAAGTTGAGTTTATACCCGGCCCGGGTGATGCATTAATAGCAGGGGCGTCCGGGTTCACGCACTAGATACTCACAGGCTACAGCTACAGCTACAACACACTAGCCTTGAAAATGCAGCCTGTCCAATCACGCGACATATACGGCCTGGAATGCGGAGAAGCGACTTGAATGTATTGCGCAGCTAACACTGCTAAGAGCCGCTGTAATGCCGCTATAGCTGCGCAGTCATTTTATAGTGTGAATTGCACCAACGCTATCATGACAAAGGATTCAAGACTTGAGAAAAACAAGCCGCTAATCAGCGATAACTGACCCACCAACTAAACGCAACGCCGGTCGGCGGTAACGCGCTTGATTCTCTTCAGAATTCATCTTCCGTCAGCGACATGCCTGTCTATGACATTTTGTTGCACTCCGAAAACGGCAAACTGTTGACATCGGCATCCGACTGGTATGATATCGCTACCCGCGATGTACTTATTCATGGACCTTAACGCCCCTGACACGCCTTGGGAAAGATGTACCTCTTATGTATTTAAACTGGTAGGTGTCATACAGATTACCACAACCATGCCTCTCTTTGATCGAGTCGTGCCTGCGTCGATCCATCTACGGTTTACCGGTTGCAGTGGCTGCCATGACTGGAAGCTACTATCCACTGGCTGGATACCTATGTGTGGCATGATAATTCCTCATAGAAGCGGCGATGGGCAAACCCCGCATTGTCAGGAGTCGCCGTCTTGTAAGTCGTCCGCGCCGATGGGAGAGGAAATACTTCCGAGCCACCTCCCGCTTGCCCGCACTACTCCAACGGTCCAACCATCCTGTTGCGACACGTCGCAGAGGGAAGCCATGGACGGTAGCACCCGTCGAACAGCCATAATAAACGCAACGGCAGCGCAACCAACGACCAAACTTCTCCCCCCTACACTATCTACACCATCAAACATCCTCGTCCATCGTATTCCCGGTGCGGCTCGAGGTCGGAGAAGCTTTTACCTTGCACCTAACATGGGCCCACCGCGCCGATCGAAACGTATCGAGATAAGTGCGCTTCCTCATCTCCATTGCCGTCTATTTCCGTCATTCCCCGTTTTCCTCTCTGTACGATAATAAGGTTTCGGCCATCGCCCAGCTTGGCTCCCTTAGATAACAAGATCAAGGTTCACACATCGCCCTGCCCAAAACCAGGTACCTACTGTATCCCTTTTGACCAAGGCAATTCCAACTCTCTCTCCCAGGCTGCCCACTCCCCAAATCTCGCCCTTACCATAACAAGGACACTCCAATCGCTCCCTGATAGGCTTTCCTGGGGAAAGCCTAACTCTGCGCCGCTCGTGAATTGTATTGCCATATCTATACCCGGTATAGGCTTTTGTCGCTGCCTTGACCCTGTGTCTACAAGCCTCTTCGTATTTCCCGATCTCATGGTCGGCCACTCTCTGCCCGGAATATCAGATATACGTTGAGCTTGATATTCGTCAAGTGTTGTCTGTACCAGCACCGAAGTGCGATCGTGACCTCTCTCGTTGTTCAGTTGATCGTCATCACATCTGCCACTGTAAGGTTAGTCAATAATCATTTCTCTTGCTCTTCTTGTTTCTTCCTTGTTGGTTGGTTGAACTCCATGATATCCATCAACATCACCACCGCTCGGGCCTCACCAGATGAATCCAAAAATCCACATTGCACTTCCCGCCCACATTTCATTCCCTATAAACGTCATAGTGAAGAACGCCGGTCCGGGGGGTATGGATGTCTCCTAAGTAGGTACTGTTTCCGGTCGGTGACCTAGCGCCAAACTAAACAACCGGCCAAATTCGGGCCTCGCCACCTAGCGCATCACCTATGAGGTGGGATTGCTGTTTAACTCCTAGGCAAGGCATGCTGGGTCTACCAGCCAATGATATTTCCCTTCTCGTGAAAGGACCCGGCATTCAATGGAACCGCCAATACTGATGGCCGGTTTCGTGGCGCATCCTCGACTTATTAAATCCTCTACTTCTGTCCCGCCTGGAAGAACGCTACTAATGAAGTGATACTTCCCCCAGACTCCTCCTCTGCTCGTCCATCGTCCGTCGCCGGCTTCTCTCACTGCCTCCCGACACGGAATCGCATCGCGGGGACACTGTGGACGGGGACTTCCGCAAATTCAATACCATGAGCTCGAGCACCATCAAGCAAGCCGCTGAGGCCGCGCGCTCGAAAACTTCCAACATGAGCAAACAAGGATCCGAAACAATTGAAACCATGGCGGTTGCGAAGAACGATTTCCTCCACACCCCGTTCATGAGGGCGGCTCTACCCTTTATTAACGGCGGTGTATCCGGCATGGCAGCCACGACAGTCATTCAACCTGTCGACATGGTCAAAGTCCGACTGCAGCTGGCTGGAGAGGGTGTAGCGACTGGACCCAAGCCAACACCATTATCAATAACTCGCGAAATTCTTGCCCAGGGCAAGGTTCGCGATTTTTATACTGGCCTCTCTGCCGGTCTGCTTCGCCAAGCCATCTATACAACCTCTCGACTGGGATTCTTCGACACATTCATGAAAAAACTAACGAAACGTGCGGAGAACAATGGCACGCAGGTTGGATTCGGGGAACGTGCAGCCGCTGGCCTTTGCGCTGGTGGAATTGCAGCATTCGTCGGTAATCCAGCTGATCTTGCCCTCGTCCGCATGCAGTCGGACGGTCTTAAGCCGCTCGCGGAGCGAAAAAACTACAAATCCGTCTTTGACACTTTAGCATCCATCGTGAAGACAGAGGGCGTAACGGGATTGTGGGCTGGTGCTACACCGACGGTGGTGCGGGCTATGTCGCTCAACATAGGGCAATTGGCGTGCTTCTCGGAAGCGAAGGCACAGCTCAAAGAACATACCGTCTGGTCTGCACAAACGCAAACCTTGACGGCGAGCGCTATTGCGGGCTTCTTTGCGAGCTTTCTCAGTCTTCCGTTTGACTTCGTCAAGACGCGACTGCAGAAGCAACAGCGTGGACCTGACGGGCAAGTACCGTATAAGAACACCATCGACTGTTTCGTAAAGGTTGCGAAGCGGGAGGGCCTGATGCGATTTTACCGTGGGTTTGGCACATATTACGTGCGCGTTGCTCCTCATGCGTAAGTGGGCTCTTGCTATGTCGTATTCCTGTGTTTCAGCAAGAAAAGTGGACGGATGAAGCTAACATGATGGGATGGCAGAATGGTGACGCTCGTTGTAGTGGATTACCTTGGCTGGTTGACAAGATAAGACGACTGGCAGTTAAAAATCAATGTTAGATGATACCTTAGGGATTTTGTTTTTTGGGGTCAGGAAGAAATGTGGAGCAATGGTGTTTTCAATGAATTTTGCCGCGTTTCGCAGGGTTATAAGCGGTCAACTACATACCTAGAACGACTGGCTCATCTCCAAGAATATTATGGAGCAAGAAGGAGATGACGAGATCGAGCAGTGGGTTGGTATATTATATGCAACAGCATTCCGATCAAGTATTATTATATACACTTATTTTTTATTTATTTTTTCTTGAATTTCCTAGCCGGCCTTTGTTTATGTGCCTATTGAGTCAAAACAGTTCTAGCACTGCCCGTTCTGTCCTGTACCTGTATTACGAGCTGGTGTTCAGATGGCTCTGCTTGATACCTATGACCCAGGTCAGGTGTCCGGAGGGCCAGAGGAAGGTCTCGGAGCCGCTGCGGACGACCCAGTCGGAGGTGTCGGCGGCGCCACAGGTGCGCAGCAGGAGCTCGACCTCATCGGCGGTGCGCGTGCGCAGGCTGGAGACGAGGCCGTCGAAAACGAGGACGAAGGGCACGACGGGGACGATGTAGATGAAGAAGAGGACCTGCGGGGACCACCAGTAGAGGAAGGGGGCGATGAGGAAGATGAAGACGCCGAAGAGGCTGCAGGAGACGAAGGAGGAGAAGGTGCGGGATTGGAGCTCGAAAATGCTAATATGGCGTTAGTTAATGGGTGAAAGATGAGTGGGTGAAAAAAAAAAAAGTAAATGAGTGAGAGAGATTGACTTGTTCCTTAAGAGATAAATTACCAAGTGGTGCTATCTCCTTTCCGGATTTGTCTTGTCTATTGAGGGGGAAGGACTCAGGGGCCACGACAAAGAAGAAACTCACCCGAAGCCGTCGCTAGTCTCGACGGTGTTCTTGAGCATCGCTCTAGCGAGGTCGTCTTGAAAATGGTGGAAGGCAAGGTTGAAGAGCCGGAATACGCCCTTCCCGTCGGCCTTGTTCTTCTCAATCAGGTCCGGGGGCGCTGCGGCGGCGTCCACGGGCGTCGGGACGTACGTAAGGTGCGCGCTCTTGCTCGCCGCCTGCTTCCAGCTCTCGACATGCGGGTGCAGGTCCGTGAGGACGAATTTGACGCCATCGGGACTACTAGACGATGACTGCGATGAGAGGTCCCAGTTCAGGGACTTCTCTATTTGAGGCGTGGGGCCGCCGGCTCCGGCGCAGAAGTCAATGTACGTGTAAGACGACACGGCCTTCTTGAGCTCGCGCTGCAGGATGCTGGCTACTAGGGTGGCCGGACTGCATCGCTGGAGAAGTGGAAGGCAGGTTGTCCATAGATGTGTCAAGCCGGACTGCACGTAGCCCCGGAGGAAGGACGGGAACCTGTGATTTGGTTGGTATTTAGTTAGTTGGGTATTGAGGGGCCATGGGAGCTTTGTGAAGAGAAACTGGGATGTTTATTTTTATTTTTATTCCAATTTCTTCGATTCATGAATATCTTGTCTGTGTGAGATGAGTAGCTTGGTTGCGCGACTCGCCCAAGTCATAGGCGAGCATCACCCCGAGTGAGAGGTAGAAGTGAGTTAAATGAGTGTGAGTGAGAGTGACGAAGATGAACAGACTATCTATCGGTCGATGGACCTTTGCGTACCATGGCTGATCGTCAATCTCGAAGAGATGGTATCGCGGGATCCAGGGGGGCATTGTTTTATCTTTTTTTCCACCCGCCTCTAGATCTGGTTCTGGTGGCTTCAAGGCCGTGTGATCGTTTGCACTCTGTTTTGACATTGTAAGATTTTCTTGCTTGTCCATTTTGTGTGCCTGTTCTTATGAAGCTTACATGGTAGGGAATAGGTAAATCAAGCCGGACGATAGACTTGAGATTGCATTTATAGGAAAGCTTTGTCGAGTAATAAAAGTAAGAGAGCAGTATTACATAGTTTGTCTATAATGGCGTGTGGTGTGCGTGGTGCGTGGTGCTTGTGTTGTGAGGTCGTGAAGAAGCAGTTGGCAAGTCATGTCAAGTGTTGCCGCTTTTCACTGTTATGTGCAAAGAACTGGAGACAAAAGAATGGAGACAAGTCCAGACCTTGCCTTGGTAGTTACACGGTATTCAGCACAGTATTAACTAGCTCCCACCCTAGCCTAACCGAGTGTGCCTATCGTGTAGATAGGTAGATAGGTAGTGTACCATACTAGGTAGTATCTAGGGGCTCCGGGCTCGCTATGACGATACCACTGGTGCCCTGAGTAGATAGTGCCACTACCTATCTAGGTAGGTACGTCACAATTAGCGATGGCGATGGTGATGGCGATGGCGATGGCAATCTTGTCAACACTGTGTCGAGACCAACAAGGGTCATGGCGCGTCTTCATCCTTTTGTCGTCAGCTCTGCTACCTACCGACTTCCGCTCATCCAAAGCAGCAGACTCATTTTCGTTACTTTCGTTATTACCGTAGTGCTTGTTTCCATGGAATATCTCCGCCACTACAATCCGTATCGACGTACGACTAGGTACGCACGCGGTCTCACTGTCTCACATCGTAAGGAATCGCTCACTATTTGTCGTATTCCCAATATGGTAATTACACAATTATTCCGTAGTGCGTGATCAGTTATTCTGGTTGGCCAACCCCCACTATTGTTTCCACATTTTCTCTCATTCTTCCACATTTTTCCTACATTACGCGTGTCCGACTCCAGGAAACCAAGCTTGCCATAATCTGTATCTAGTGTAGGCATGTATCTAGACACTGTACAGATATACAGATACAGACTGTAGAGACGGTAAAGACCGTAAATCGAGCTAGGTACCTTTTACCTTAGATAGCTGAGACACTGTTCGCTGTGCTGATAGAGGCCTATCTAGCCACTTCTTTCTCACTCGCGACAAGACAATCCTCTTCATTCATGATCTCATCGCTCGAAATACACTACACATTGAAAGGCTGGCACGAGTAATTTGAAAAACCCTCTCAAAAACTGTCAATCCATCTTCGTCAATCGTTTATATATATTCAAGCAGCCGATTATCGTTCATGTCTCTACTGTGCTCCCCCGAGAAATACAAGTAGCATGGCCGCTCTTTTTGGCGGACACGGTCTCCTATGGGCCTCACTTGTATCCATAGTAGGAATTTACAAATTCTTTCTATCCATTCCTCGCATCCGCCGAGATGGGATCCCTCTGAAGTATGTGGCCCGACTTCGAATACCTTGGGCCATGTCTGATGCGTACATGACAATAGGATCCCCCCAAACACACTCCCTATAGTCGGAAATGGCTTGGTATTCTTGCAAGATCGTCAGAAGCTCTTTTCGTGGTTCGTCGAGCAAGAGAGGCAGTTTGGCCGAGAGACCTATCAGATCACAGTCCCGACCCTTCACCCTGGTGTTGTCATCAATGACCCCAACAATCTCGACTTTGTCTTCAAGAACGAGGCCATATTCACCAAGGGCGACTTCGTCAGGGGCCGTTCTTGGGACCTCTTTGGGAATGGGATAATCAACGTCGACGGCGAGCTGTGGAAGGCCCAGAGAAAGGCAGGCTCTCATTTCCTGAATCCGGCTAACCTCCGGGTCATGACGGATGTTGCCCTCCCTCGATATTTAGGCCAATGCGTTGGCCGTCTCCAGGCGCGAGCTGACGAAGGCAGCGCTGTCGACTTACAGCTTACATTTCATGAAATAACTAGCCTGTTGATGGGCAAGATGGCATACGGTATGGAGATACACGCCGGTGACGACTTCACGATAGCATTTGACTATGCCTCTGGCGTGGTCACGGAGCGTTTTCAAAACCCATTGTGGCCTATCACCGAGATATTCACGGGCTCCCGTTTCCGGAAATCCCTGGATATAGTGCGAAAATTCGGATTGCGCATTGTTGACAATGCCGTAAACGACCGCAAAACTGCGGCCGTGTCCCTAAGCCAGCAGGACGATGCAGACGAAGACAGACTTGACGAGGTGTCTGGTAGCCTAATCAAATCTTTCCTTTCATACTTGGGCTCGCAACACAAACTAGTAGCGGATGCGGCTCTGACATTTCTTACGGCCGGACGAGACACGACGGCACAGGCATTGACATGGTCATTATATCTGCTGATGCAGAATGAATCAGCCGTCGAAAAGATAAGAGAGGAGGCGCAAACACTCCTGAAAAGACAGGGACTTGACCTCGAAAGCCTTGGTAGGGAATGCGATATCTCTTCTGCCATCTTCTCGCCTACGTCCTTACCCTATACTATGGCGGTCTTCTACGAAACCCTCCGGCTCTATCCTCCAATACCCTTCGAGATTAGGCAATGTGAAAAAGCGACAACGTTGCCTGATGGAACGTTTCTTCCTGGGAAGTCGGTCGTGGTGTGGAGCTTGTGGGCCATGAACAGGTCTCGAACGTCCTGGGGGCCAGATGCTGATGAGTTCAGACCCGAACGGTGGCTGACCAAAGAGGGCAAGCTGATCTCCAAGAGCGCAGCCGAATTTCCGGTATTCTGTAAGTGATCTGCCGGCTTTTATCTTTTTTGCCAATGGTAAAAGCCAGATTGCCTATCTCACGCGGAAAAAATCTTGGGCTTAGAAAGAACTGACATTCGATGTGTAAAGACGGTGGCCTCAGGATCTGCCTTGGAAAGCGAATGGCCGAAGTCATCGCTGCCCAGGTTATCTCCTCCATGGTTCTTTTGTTCAATTTTGAGCCTGCCTACCAGGGTGAACGCGTCAGCAAAATCAGCCTCACGCTGCCGATGAAGGATGGTCTTCCGTGTTATGTAAGGAACAGGGCCTAGATCCATACCTAGACGGAAGAGACCCCGAGTCCTCGCCGCTCGCCTTTTTGATTTCGGCCTTGATTCTCTAAGCGCCAGTATGTCGATGCCTAAGAGCAATCAGCAGATGGTCAATGCCTAGATATTCCTTCACATGCATCCAGCCTCGGCGTTTGGAATATTAGGGGAAGTGACGGTAAGTCCGCACTGGGAGATAATTACCTTATCTCACTGACGTTGCATACCATTTTACAAAAAGGCAAGGTTAGACCGGAGACAAAGGGGCTAACGAATTTGCGGAAGCTCACCAGGATCGGGATCTCGTCGATTCAGAGGACAAGTCCGATATCTCACGTAAGTAGATAGAGCCGTGGCCCTTCTACACTTATGGCCAAAGGCGTACGACAGAACAATGTAACGATCTCAATTGATGATGGCCTCTGGGGATATGAAAACTACCAGCAAACTACAGCTCGAAGCCCAGACCCAGGGTATTCTTAAGTGCCCCCCAAACGATCCATACGTGTAACTTCCGGTACCACTCTTGCAACGCCATCAAAGATAGTAGAGATCATAGGTCGAGCCTTTTGCTGCCACGCGAGTCTCTCAATTCTTGACGAACAGCTCTTTGCCCGTGTTCTTATCGCAGAAGTTAGGGTTCGCGGCCCACTTCTCCATCTTGGTTTCGAAGATCTTAGTATCGACGTGGAACTCTCTGAGGAGGTCAAGTCCGGTGAAGTCGCGACCCTTTGTGAGGATCTTTTCGATAAATCCCTTGTACTCGTGCTCCTGAGCATAACGACAGAAACTGGTAAACTCCAAACAGAATTTGACCCAGTGACAGATATGCTCTCCGTCCATTGAGCCGGCCATCTGACGGAATTCGAACGTCTGGAGGTTGCCACCGAGATCTTCGACGGGATAGAAGCGTCGAAACCCGACAGCGCCGCGCTCCGCGAAGACCTTGCGTGGGGACACCTGGTCCTGCGCCCCGGCCATGAGCGTCGCGATTGTCTTAAAATCGCGGGCTCCCCAGATGCGGCAGAGCTGGGCATGAGTCGAGTATGCGTCGACGTTCGGGACCCATTCGTGCATTAGTGCGAGGCCCTCGTCGTCCAAGGGCCCCGTAACGTCGTCGAGCCAATCTATGTCTTTGAGTGCGAGGTGGGAATATCTCGTCAGAAGGAAGCAATGCTTGTTTCCCCAACGGCTGGGGTGTTGCAAGCTCATTATCGCCTCCTCGGTGAACCAGTATAAGGTGGCGAACATCTTTACCATGCGCAACGTGAATGGCTCGTTGCCGAGACCGATATGCACATGGACAGAAGTTGATTTATTGAGATGAATTCGAATGCCGTTGAGGACGTTGCAAACGGCTTGAATCTCAGCTTCAAATTCGGTCGCCTCCATGACCGGAGAGGTCAGCTCGCAAGCGGTCCAGTCGTACTGGTCGCGGTAAACGGAATGACCATTAACATCTCGCTTCGTGACGGACAGATCGTCGCCCAGGCGCCAAGCGTCGTAGACCACGACCTCTTCATAAGGAGGATGGAAGTAGTCGTCAACTACGTGCCGGAAGTTAAGATGACAAAGTTGTCGTTTGAGATCCCGTAAGAGTTGGTAGCGCACATCGCAATTAAGAATCAGATGCGGAACGTTCGCGCGGCTTACGATCACCCGCTCTTCTAGACCACGATCCGGATCCGATGACTCATTCGGGATTGATGGAACAAGGAACTCCATCTCAACGCCGCAGGTCAGAGGTCGGCGATCGCCGACGCCGATGTCATCAGCCTCGATCATCTTGCTGATCTTCGCAATCTTTGGTACATCATCCTCTTGCATGTCATCCTCTTGCATGCCATCCTCTTCGAGGTAAACCTCTTCGATATGAGGCTCCTCCATCTCAGTGTCTTCCATCATGATGATGGGCGCGTGTCTTTGTCGATGGATCAGGTAAAATGGGTTGATGAAGTAAGTGGAGATGATGAAGATGTGTGGTAAAACCAACGAACTTGGAAGTTGAAGAGGGGAGAAAAGGATTGAGGGCAGGTCAGGTTTTACCAAAAATACTTTGTGTACTGAGTGGCCTGCTATTCTGTCGCCGTCCAGCAATGATATCGTGCTTGGGCCATCAGCAGCCAAGTCGCCGACACCAATTGATGCCGTGCTTGCTGTGAAGGGACCATCAGCACTCAAAGGCCACTATGCTGAAGCACTGAGGCTGTAAAGCTAGATACCAAGAGGATCCACGATGTAGTCCATTGAGACTGTATGCGAATTTGGAGTTGAGGCAAGGGATACTTCGAAGCCAGAGCATCATTATCTCTCATGACCCTGATCGACGGGCAGAGTGAATTCGATGTTCTTGGATTGACTACCTTCGCAGTATCTAGATTATCACTGCAGTCTGCTAAGGAAGACTGGCTTCACAAAGAAATGGCGTTGCTGGAGACGGTTCCATTCACCGCACTTCCAGAACTGACATCCCGGAACTCAATCCAGGCTCCTCTTCTTCCTTCTGCCCCGGCTTTTTCCTAGTGAGATTTGATCCTGAAGGCAATAACATCTCGCCAAAGTCAACATGATTCGACCAAACTCCCGAGGAATCCGAGACCGTCCTGTTATGGTGATTTGCTTCTTATGACGAGTCGGCTGGAGCGATCTACTGGTAAGTGCTCTCTATCGTAATCCTAGACCACAATACGGATAGGTACTTGTCTTGACGCAGACTGCGGAGATCAGGTTAGCAGGGCTGCCAACCCGTATACGGAAAATAACACGAGGATTGTGCGGAGCGAGGTCGGCTGATCTCTGTCAGCTGGCAATACTCGGAATACGCGATATAATGGTATAGGCGAAAGCATTGAATAAAGCCGTTGAAGCCCCTGGACAAAAAAAAAAGAAAAGAAAATGCGACGGGACGACTCACGAAGCAGTTGTCAAAGTGCCCAATCACAAGCCAATACCAGAACGCTTCGGGAAACGGGGCGGTTTATAACTTTATATACTCCGAAGCTGGGGAGGCGGCCGGGTTCCGCGCGTGCCTCCGCTGCCGTCCTGAGTCCGTGGACCCCCGTGTGTCCGCCGGGAAGCAGGTTGAGGACCCTTGCGCGTATCTACCGCCGGCACGGGGGCGAGGTTCAAATGTTGGATCTCGCGAAGCACTATCTTCACGGCTTGTTCAAGCGGGTGACGGGCATGACGCCCGGCGCATATGCGGCGGGCCTTGGTTGGAACGAGAGAGTATGGCGACGCGGAACACTCCGGAGGCAGGAGCTGACTCTTTATTCGCGGGAGCTGCGCCGCAGGTCAATGACTGTCTTGATTCTAGCCAGGTTGATATCAGCACGTGGGAAACGTCTTTACGAAATCTGGATTGGAATGTAGATGTTGGAATCCTGGACGCTTTCAATACAGACCCACAGCTTTGGCGATATTCAGTTTGCTCAAGATTTGACACGTCCTGAATAGGCGGATTATCACGACCGAGGTGTCATTGGACTCTTAGAGGGGAGCGCCGACCCCAATGGACTACCGGACACAGATAACAAACTGCGTGGACCCTTCACTGCCGAGCTCATCTTGAAGGGCCTTACCTAGCGAATACAACCATAAACCAAACACCAAACATCAGTTTGTTGCGGATCGAGTGCTGTTGTACTCGTGGTAGGCAGTATACCTATCCGATTAGGAGGCCTTCAATTGACATCCCGTGTCGTACCGATGTCAAAGAGGAATCAATAGAACCTTTTTTTCATTCGATTGGATCTACGTAGTTTTGGGCGCTGTATCGTACATGTCCTTCTATGTTTACAGTATTCTAGCGTGGGCTTTCGCTATGCTTTGAACCTGTCTTTCGGGATCGCATCGGGATCGCATTTTTGTCTCTCACACTATCGAGGAATCAAATCCTCCATTATGCTTGGTTTGGTGTTGTCTGCGGTCGGAAGAAGTGGTTGGGACCAAACCATGTGCCATTAAGGAAGTGATTCCAATACACAACGGGCTGGCGTTATGTCAGCTATACGTAACTATACAACGAACGGCTCCAGAGAGTATACAAGGAACTTACGAAGATGTTCTTCTTCAAGAAATAGAAGGCTGCCTGGGGAGTTTCTTGGCCGCCGAATATACCAGCGAATGTCTCCTTGGGTATACCTCCGTACTTGAACTCGCAGAGCATAAGTTCGTTGTGACCCGTCAAAAGCGGGCAACTCGCGTAGCCGTCGTAGGCAGCCTTTGGTTCCTTGCCAGCCATTGTCGCCAAGAGGTTGTCAACCATGACGGGGACCTGCGCAGTGATGGCGGCGGCAGTTTTACTGTTTGGTAGGCTGGAAGCATCGCCTATCGAGAAGATGTTCTTGTACTTGTTGTGCTGGGTGGTAGACTTGTCGACATCGACCCAGCCAGCCGCATCAGCTGCGCGGATAGCAAGTGTCAGTCCAAAGTTTGCGATCTCGCCGTGCCACGCCGTAGAACACATTGGGCAGACTTACCAATCTTCGATTTCGCAACCCAGTCCCAGGGCTTCTGTGGAGGAACCACGTGCAAGAAGCCGAATTCCCGCTCTACAGAGGCGCCATCGGCCAGGTTTTTGAAAGTCGCCATCTTCTTCTTCGCATCAATGGCGACAAGGTTGTGTTGAAAGAGTCCTTCAACTTTGCGCTCTTTGCGCAGGGCTTCCAAGGCCTGCGAGTATTTCGGCACCGCAAACATGGCTGTATCTCAGTCAGTGTCTGTGGCTAGTACGATGAGAGTGTCGTTCATACAGGCAGCGCCAGTTGCGAACGTAATATCCACGTTATCCCGGACACCCTCCTTTTTCCACTGCGAGAGCGCCATCCACATGATCTTCTGCGGCGCACCGGCGCATTTTATGATGCCCGCGGGTTGGGTGAAGATGGCCGGTCCCTTCTTGAAAGCCTGGATATTCCGCCAGACCTGTTCGACGGACTTTTCCGAGTAGATTGATGACACCTGGCTAGCAGGATCTTGCAGGGCTTCCTGAAGTCCCGCGACGCCAGCGAAGTTGGTTTCGAGGCCAGGGGCAACAATCAGGTAGTCATAAGAGATATCAACCCCTTCGGCCGTCTTGACGGCATTACTCTCTGGATCGAAGGTAGATACCCTTAAAGGATAGTACTTCACACCTTCGGGAATAACATAAGAGGTAGGTCTCTGAACTGTGTCTAGCGACTTCAGGCCGGCGCCCACAAGTGTCCATCCTGGCTGCGACGAGGTTAAGACAGGAGCACAACAAACAGGCACAGTTTTTTGCTCACCTGGTAGTGATGTGTCCGGGCCGGATCAAGGATAGCAATGTCCTTGTTTTCCAGCTGCGCAGAGCGCTGAAGCTGCGCGGCCGCAGTCACGCCGGCCGTTCCGCCTCCAACAACGACTACGCGATGGTGTTTCTTTGATGGCATCGATGTAGCGTAGGTTCGGACAAGCACGCTTGCCGGGACTCGGGCCAAAGGCCGCAGTGTCTGGACCACGACCATCGTGTGAACTTGCAAATGGCAAAATGTTGCGACTCAGGGACTGCAGTAAATATGGGAATATGTAGGTAATGCTGAGCTTGGTCGAATCACGACTATCTAGAGACCTATCTATCTAGATACCTTACCCTATCTAATACCGGATGGTATAGGTTAATAACTCGGGCCATCTGAGTAATTGCCGTCGGACCCACCAATCGCGAACGGTTCGGATTGCCGTGCAATCTTGGCTTGATGTCGAAATATCATGACTACCTTAAGGTAGGTATTTAGACAGATAGGTACCTACAATGTACAAATATCTGCCCTGCAGTGTGAGCAAGAGTGAAGCTTTGCACCGACTACCGCCCGGCATAGTGGCAAGTCTACCCAACCAGGTTCCAGTAACAGGCGTAGCGACTCGCGTGGTCGCCAGGAAATACAGTCTTGATGACAGCGGCGCACACAGTATGTCGTCAAGTTCTGGCCGTTTCCAGGTTGACCGACAGCCGAGCGATGGATATGCAATATACGGGGTAGCCGGCTGTAGATAACGGTTATCCGTGCATGCTTATCTTAGCGTGTGATTCGAATGCGTCTCCGGCACTTTGGCGCCCCCTTGGCAGGTCCAGATCCGTATGACGCATGAGAGCCAGCCACGAGACCAGCTGTTTAGCTGAAACGCTCCCATCACATTACATTCGTTCATTACGGACTACTATCAGCATCATCGAATTAATTGTCGTCACGTATCACCATTGCCGAACAAACTGCTTATATTGCCAGAAAAAAAAAAAAAAACTCCCTTCCATCGAACTACGTACACCATTAGATGCCGATTGCATTTTCATGCTGTCGCCATCGTCCCCGCAGCAATAGGGCGCTCAATCATGGCGCGAAGATCCCGCCTCATCGGCCTTGCTGCCTTGCTTGTCACTAGCTGCGCTGCCGATGAACTCTTTACCCCGAAACACGAGGCAGGTCGTTGTGCCCTGCGCGGTCATTGCGGAAAGAAAGGCTTCTTTGGAAAGGCCCTGCCTTGCGTTGACAATGGTCTCGCTACAACACCAGACGACGACTTCGCCAAGGAGATACAGGATCTCTGTGGTCCCAAGTGGGCAGACAGCAAGGTCTGCTGTAATACTGAACAGGTACGTCTGCTGCCGCCATCCTTTTCGTCCACCCTCAAATACTTTTTATATATTCTGCTAACCTCCCGTCACAGCTCAGGGCACTGAAGAACGAGCTCGGCACACCCAACCAAATCATCGGCGGCTGCCCGGCTTGCAAAGACAACTTCTACAATCTCTTCTGTACATTTACATGCTCGCCAGACCAGTCCCTTTTTATCAATGTTACTCGAACCCAGGAACTCCGTGGCGGAACTGCCGTTGCCGAGATCGATCAACTCATCACAAAGGATTATGGCGAGGGCTTCTACGACAGCTGCAAGGAAGTCAAATTTGGCCCATCGAACTCGAAAGCCATGAACTTTATTGGCGGTGGCGCTAAAAACTATACGGAACTCCTTAAGTTTCTCGGAAAAGAACAGGCTCTTGGTTCACCATTCCAGATCAACTTTCCGGTAAAATACTCAGAACCCGATATGGAGCCGCAAGAGATGAAGCCGAAGAAGTGCAACGATGAAGACCCTAACTTCAGGTGTTCCTGCGTTGATTGTCCTGCCGTATGCCCCGAGCTCCCCGCAGTTACAGAAACCGGTTCGTGCCATGTGGGCATCCTGCCTTGTTTGACGTTCGCCTCGATTTTCACATACGGAACCCTCTTGTTCTCCCTTGTCATCGCCGTAGTTGGCCATATTGCCTGGAGAAAGCATGCGCAGCGCCGTAGTGAAGGGCTCCATTTACTTCAAGGACCGGAGCCAAGCGATGACGAAGACGAAGGCGACCTTTTGCGCAATAGAGTAGCCATATACAGCCCCCCTGAGAAGCAGTACAGGCTCAACACATGGTGTGACACTGCTTTCAGCAAGCTCGGCCATTTTTGCGCAGGATTTCCTGCCATCACCATCATGTCCAGCTTGATAGTCGTTATCGCGCTAAGTATTGGCTGGATCAAATTTGATGTCGAAAGAGAGCCAGTGCGGCTATGGGTGAGCCCGGATTCCGCTGCTGCTCAGGAGAAGGCCTTCTTTGACGAGAACTTTGGCGCTTTCTACCGTGCCGAGAAGATATTCTTAGTTAACGATACATCGGCCTCGGGATCAGGCCCGGTTCTGAGCTACGATACACTTACGTGGTGGGCGGGTGTGGAGAACGAGGTTCGAAACCTGAAAGGGTCCGCTTTCGGCACCTCTTTCCAGGAGGTATGCTTTAAACCCACTGGATCTGCATGTGTAGTTCAATCACCTACTGTCTGGTTCGATGGTACTGAGGACTGGAAAGTCGGGTTTCGACAATGTGCTGATTCCCCCGTTTTGTGTCGACCTGATTTCGACCAGCCCATTGAGCCAAACATGATTCTTGGAGGGTTTGAAGGTCTTGAGGATATTACGGATACCCCCGCAATCACTGTTACATGGGTTGTCAACAACTTCCCAGAAGGCAGCTCAGAGCTGGCGCATGCCCAAGATTGGGAGAGGGCACTCAAGGACCGACTTTTGCTTGCTCAAGACGAAGCCACTTCTCGTGGGCTGAGACTCTCCTTTTCTACGGAAATCAGCTTGGAACAAGAGCTGAACAAATCTACTAACACTGATGCCAACATCATCATTATCAGTTACCTGGTGATGTTTCTGTACGCCTCAATTGCGCTAGGTTCTAGTGGCATGACTTTCCGTGAGCTGCTGAGAAACCCTTCTGTTGCACTGGTCCAAAGCAAGTTCACCCTTGGCCTTGTCGGTATTCTGATTGTTCTGATGTCGATTACATCCTCGATCGGACTATTCTCATGGTCCGGGATCAAGGCTACTTTGATTATCGCCGAGGTCATTCCCTTCATTGTCTTGGCCGTTGGAGTCGACAACATATTCTTGATCGTTCATGAATTTGATCGTGTAAATCAAAGTCATCCGGATGCTATGGTTGAAGAAAGAATTGCCCAGGCTCTTGGTAGAATGGGTCCGTCAATCCTCTTTTCTGCCATTACTGAGACCGTCTCTTTTGCCCTCGGTGCCTTCGTTGGAATGCCGGCAGTTCGAAACTTCGCTGTCTATGCCGCAGGTGCTGTCTTCATCAATGCCTTATTACAGATGACGCTCTTTATCTCCATTCTGGCTTATAACCAGAGGCGAATTGAGGATCACCGGGCCGACTGCTTCCCGTGTATTCAAATCAAGGCTGCCCGCGTATGCTTGGGTAACAATGGGAACGGGGGCCCTCGCATATATGACATGCCAGAGGAGAGTTTGCTTCAGCAATTCATCCGCAAACACTATGCCCCCACTCTTCTTAGGAAGAAGGTCAAGGCGGTCGTTGTCGCTGTCTTCCTGGGTCTAGTTGCCGCTGGTGTGGCGCTGATGCCTTACGTGAAGCTGGGTTTGGATCAGCGCGTCGCTCTTCCTGATGATTCTTATCTCATCGACTACTTCAACGACATGTACAAGTATCTTGATGCCGGCCCACCAGTTTATTTTGTGACGAAAGGTCTCAATGCCACAGAGCGCTCACATCAACAAGACATATGCTCTCGCTTTAGTACTTGCGAGCAGCTGTCTCTGGCGACAGTTCTCGAGCAGGAACGAAAGCGCCCGGATGTGTCTTACATTTCCTCGCCAACGGCGAGCTGGATCGACGACTTCTTTTTATGGCTGAAGCCGGAAAATGAGGCGTGCTGCAAGGAAGATGGCAAGGTTTGTTTCGCCGGCCGCAATCCGCCTTGGAACATTACGCTGAGCGGCATGCCGGAGGGTCAAGAGTTTGTACACTACCTCGAGAAGTTCTTGTCAGCGCCGACAACGGACGAATGCCCTCTAGGTGGCCGAGCTGCGTATGGTCAAGCAGTAGTTGTCAACTCAACAAATGTCGACATACCGGCGAGTCACTTCCGAACCGCACATAAGCCGTTGCGCAGTCAGGACGACTTCATCAATGCGTATGCTGCCGCCCGCCGCATCGCCGATCAAGTTAGCGCAACCATCGGTGCTGAGGTTTTCCCCTATAGTATCTTCTACATCTTCTTCGACCAATACGCTAGCATTGTCAAGCTGACGAGTACGTTACTTGGCTCGGCTGTCGGTATCATCTTTGCTGTGTCTACTATCCTCTTGGGATCTATGGTAACAGGGCTTGTGGTAACTGTCACCGTTGTGATGACGGTCGTCGATATTATCGGCGCAATGGCCATATTCAACGTGTCTCTCAATGCCGTGTCCCTGGTCAACTTGATCATCTGCGTTGGCATCGCTGTCGAGTTCTGCGCTCACATCGCCCGAGCCTTCACTTTCCCTGCAGGTTCGGTTATGGAGCGAGCCAAGAGTCGGTTTCGAGGAAGGGATGCTCGCGCCTGGACAGCTCTCATTAATGTTGGAGGTTCCGTCTTCAGCGGCATCACCGTCACCAAGCTCCTCGGTGTATGTGTACTGGCCTTCACCCGCTCGAAGATCTTTGAGATTTACTATTTCCGCGTCTGGCTGGCTCTCGTCGTCTTCGCTGCTACGCACGCGCTCATCTTCCTACCGGTGGCATTGTCCCTGGTCGGTGGCGAAGGGTATACCGACAACGAGAGTGAGGGCCGATTGGCAGATGATCTAGTGACTCGCCGGACAAGGGGTCTGGTGCCGGATGATCCGAGCGACTCCGAAGAAGAGTACGAAGACTGAGTTTTTTTTTGTTTTTTTTTTGAAAGAACTATTTGATTTTTGCAAGACCTATCTACCTATGGCTTCACCACAAGAAATGGGCAATGGTATAGGTAATTAATTGTGGTTTCCCAGTTACCATGTTATAGCATGGAACATACCTACCTAGCTACACAAAGGTTAGCATTGAGTTTTTAAACAAGGCTGGAAGGGGAACCAGGGGGAAAGGGACAAGGGGAAAGAGAGGATTTGTCTGTTTCTTTCAGTATTATCGCCCTAAACTTGAGCCCCCATCCATCATCATCATCATCGGTATACACTAGAGCTCCCATGCAACATACATACACAGGATTCTAGACCAACCAACCAAAACAAGCACAACCCTGAAATTTAGCTCTTCATCAGAAAGTGAAATGAACGCATTAACTAGATGGAAGCCTATGATCTACAGTAGGTGTAGGTATTATGGTGCGTGTCAATTAGTGCCATTCCATTCCGTAACGCTTCCCGTTTGACTACGGTTGTCCACAACGGCCTCTGTCCTCAAGTCGTCACGATACTCATTAGATAGGCTTAGATTGTTAAACGAAGTCCGGAAGTTCAGCCAGCCTTTTCCGCCTATATACAACCTCATTTCTCCCTTCATTAGCATCGCTGCCGTCTTCTCGTTGCCGTACTCAAGCTTGTCTAGATATTCCACGAAGTCAGACTCCACCTTACCAGAGCTGAAACAATCTTCTGGTTCAGTAGGTCCATCACTAGGGATGGTATACCCCGCTACCTGTAGAGATGTCAGTCTCGGACTACTCTATCTAACGCTCTTTTCTTGATCGCGATAATGATCTAAAGCAAGGACAACCGTCTGATTGAAGATTGAATGCAAAATATGCCTGACCGACTGACTGAACTGAACTGAACTGAATGAACTTAAGAGGAGCAGAAAAGAAGCAACCTCAGTGAGATAGGGGGACACAAGCATGCGTGTTGCCAGCTCCTGCCATGGTCCCTTATCTCAGTGAACTCAGACCAGCTCCGCGGACGCCTGTGGCTTTGTGGTACTAGTGTCAACTGAGATAAATAATCACATGAATTTTTCTTTTGGCCCCTTGCGTATCGCCTTCCTCGACCTCATTCTGTAATGCGAACACCATCTCGATTCCTCTTCACCCGCCACCATCAGGGTCGATCGTTCCCATTGTGCGCAACACACAACCACCAGGATTATGTTGTCGCGGTATATATAACGTAGTACCATTTAGGTCACTAATATGGGCAATCTTTCAGCGCGAGGTTCAGAGACGCGTCATGAGGGGTTGCGTTGGCGTGCCCAGAGCTGGCGAAGCACCGCGTAAGCGAACCAAATCCAGAGATAGCGTGCTCAAGGTTATAGCTCACCATAGAGCCGGAGCTAGACTTGATCTAAGCCATCAGCATCAACGGGATATTTGTCCAATGACCGGTCGACATAAGGGCTGGGAAGACAGTAAGGTAGCCGCCGGCAGAACAATCCTTGAAGAAGAGAAGGTTCACGTTGTCGTGCTCGATTTAGCAGATAGCAGCGGAGAAAGTCCACGTATTGATATAGCAGGCGATTTCGGGACGGATACGAATCTGACAATTTTGTGCCGAGAGCAGCTCGCCATCGTCCTGGGATGGATTGAGCTCCTAGCGCAATGAAGACAAGTAGGATTCCTGACTTCTCCAGACACACCAGGAGCTCGTGCACGATGGCACGGAGGTCAGTCCTGAGGAGCTTCCACCGAACGTCTAATATAGATTCGGGTCATTTTCAACCACCTTGTATGTTGCTTCTTAGCCAGCATCAGCCATCAGCCATTAGCCATCAGCCATCAGCCATTAGCCATCAGCCATCAGCCATTAGCCATCAGCCATCCAGACCGGCGGTATCAATGCTGGTCTGGGATTTCATAGCCGCGAACGATATTTTAACGCTCGTTTTGTTGCTCGTGTATATGCAGACGTCATGCTTCATTTCCTTTTGCGTTCGGGTTATCTGAACCAGGCGGCTCCATTTGTAGGTAGTGATGTGCGGATTTTGGCTATGGTCATTCACACATCTCGCTTCACACATCTCGCAGGGACGTAAGTTGATGGAAGCCGGCTGCAGTCAATGCCAAGAGGAATGAAGAATGCAAATCTCAAATGACCGAAGAATCTGGAGTGAACAAGAGGAGGGATCAATGCCCAGCAACGTGGCAGACAAAGCTCGACAGACAAAGAAAGTGGGAGGCTCCTGCCACACTACCTCTCCGCTGAAACTGTGATACCTTCCTTTGTCGTTTTCTTGTACCTCCTGAGCCTACTTCATGTCTCAGATGTGTTTATCCTTCCTCAGCCAGGTGACGTATCTGATTCCCTCCTTCCGGACATTTTGCGTAGGTAGGTATGGACATACAGAACAGCACCCTATCGACAGGGTTGGGATGGGGGCGTTAGTCTATTAGAACTGACGTACCTGTTCATGTCCCGTGCATGACTTGAACACACCTTCGTCTTGATCTCCTACCGATACCAGAATTGCAGGATCGGACTTGCTTGATCTCTCTCTAACTCGTTTGCTAAACCTTACCTAAGAGAGATGCCGTACGTAGATAGTAGATACCGGAAATCTCATTATAAGTATTAATGACGGTTGCGCTAGCCTCGGTCCACGAATGAATCAGTACAAAACAGGTATTAACGTCGTACTTTCTAGATACCTAAGTCAGAAATGACACCACCTACCGACACTGAGGGGTGCCCAGGTGTAGTTGGTGACAGTCAACTTATCGGAGTCATCAGCTAACCTTACAAGCTAGGTTCATCCGGCAACCACTGATCACATACCGTAGAATCGCCAGTAATAGGTACTTACCAATCAACTCCCGAGACAAAATCGCTTCCTTTAGATCTTGGCGAATACCTAACCTACTTAGGTCAAGTAGTTCAAGTTCACTTCCAGCTTCCAGCTCTTTGTAATCCAGGATTGTATATGTTCAAAGAGCATCGCTGGCTAAAATACCCGTCACATTTCAAGATCCACCGTAAACATGTCTGTCTTCCCAAACTTCAGCTCAGCATAGTTACAACCTAACCTTCATGGTCAGTACCTATACTACGGAACTTCACTTCCAGGCTGACTAACGAGAACTAATGAGAACTAATATAGGTAATTCTTAATTGATGATACAACCGCAACTAGCGCTACTGACGGTGTGATTACCTACCTATTATTATACGCATGTGTAGTGTACCTACTGTCGCCGTACCTACTTTGTAGGTGTGAGGCCTGTGAATGGCAGATGCAATCTCGTTCTAGACAACCCCAGATACCACTTTCGATGTTTCGTTATCTGCTACCACTTACTACGGTACCCCAAGAGTTTGAATAGGAACTGAAATATCGATAGGGAGTGGAGCGCAGTGGTTCCATGCTTGTTCTCATGGAGCCACGGATGACTTCGATCCGGGACCGTTCTCGTTCTCGTTCCCAGCTCCGGCGGATTGTGCACTTTCAAGGAGATAGGTAGCTACCCACAGCTTGTTCGAGGAATGCGAGTTAAATGGGTGAGGGATATCTGGTTGCTTATACAGGTTAGATATACAGGTTAGATACCTAGACATAGACACGCCCCTAAATAGGTAGATAGGTAGGTAGAACGTAGAACGTTCGCAAAAAGCTGCCGGTAAGAAGACGACTTAAGTAAGAGAACCACTAATCGACGGAATATAAGTGTGTATCGTAGTGTAGGTATTGATTGTATTTTGTCAGCTCAAACTCATAAAAGTTCATCCTATGAGAGAGCATCCTAGCCGAAGTAGACAGGCATAACAAAACCTGTAAGTGTATACCGTAGACGGACCTGTAGGACGCCACGTTCGTCGAGTCTTGAATAAACATATCCCTTTCTGCCTTTGCCCACTCTGAGTGAGCCCCGTGGCCCAAATATATATAACATAATAAAACGGCGAACAAACTAAACAAAAAAGAACCGCATTGCTGGAGCGCCGACATAAACCAAATAGGTATGAAAAAAACTCAGTAATAGGTAGTAGGGGAGTATCGCTGAATAATCACGGGCTTCAATTCTGCCGTTATTAGCCTCTTCAAAAAATTTTTTCTCTGCCGTGATGCCAGACCCGCTCTGTTAAAAGCAAGCGACAGGAGGAAGAAATGGTGCCATTTGTAGAATGGGGCACGCGAAGCGGGAATTAGATTCGAGTGGGGTCGCCCTATAGTGCGGGATGCTGGGGCAGGAATAGGTACCACCCCTCCATCCCCTTCACCCAATTATGGCCTCTCAGGAGAGGCCTTGTCAACGGTGACCGCCAATCTCCGGAGTGTTGTAGACACGGTACAGGACTGTCCACGAGGCCGCCCTCGTCAAAGAAGGGACTCGCCGGTTGAATCGATGTAGGCAATCATGAATGCATAACGTCGCTGGGAGGGTAATCGTATGAAGCAATTCGTTACTTCGAAGCAGGTTGTTTGTCCTTGGGCTTCGTGTCTTCGTCCACGTAGAGTCGGTTCTCTGTTATGTATTCGATAACAGGAGACGGGATTAGGTACGTGATGCTCAGATCACGTTTGAGTAATAACCTGATCTTAGTGCTGCTCACTGTAGTGTCTCTGTCAGCACGCCGTACAATCACGAACGAGGTCGACTTATGCTGCACATACCATCATTTTGAATCATTTGTTGTATCACGTAGATGTTCTCTTCCCAAGCCTTAAGGTTCCCCAGCGCATCATCCATATCCGTCCCACTCCGCTCGACGATCATAGCGCCGAAGCTGCCCAGAATGTGATCGAGATCTGCCTCGGCCCAGACGCCGGGGGTAGACATGGTGCTAATGAGATCGGCTCCTGCCAGAAGCATGATCTTGACTGGTCTTCGGTTCTCGGGGTTGGAGTCGCCCGCAATTCCAACGCCACCCAGCACACCATTAATCTCGTGTTCAAAATGATCCAATACAGCAGCGGTGGGGCTGTAATCGGGCTGTATGGCCTCCCAGGGGTCGACCATAAGCCAATCCGAGGTCTCTTCGGCGGCTAGCTCACACATCCGTACCCTGGCGAGCGCATTAGTCAATTGGTCACGGTAGTATCGGCAGAAGGAGATATTATTACCTGTGGTGGGAGGGTGCCAGACCGGCCTTCTTGTAGGCGTCAGATACGGGACTGAGGTAGCCGCCAACAACCTCGAAATTGGTATTCATCCGAGCATAGTCGTTGGCCATTTCGAACATGCGCAGGTGGAGAAAGGTGATGGGAGAGAAACTACCGCAGGCCACGAGGACCAGCGGGATGCGACTCGGGTCCTGCTGTTGCCGCCGTAGTCGATGGGACGGGAAACGGTAATTGGCGAGGGTCATGTTGGACGCAGCGTTTGACGGCGCCGGAGGCACGCTGGTGGTCGTATTGGACGACATCGTCGAAAGAGAGGATGTCGGCACGAATAGCGCGCTGGCGGGGCAAAATGTGGTGCACGAAGGATTGCAGAGTTTTTGAATAGGATAGAAAACGAGCGAAAAGATGAGGGAAACTCTTATTTGCTGACAGGGCGTAAATTACATAAGGGTATTCGGCAGGTTAGGCAGAAGAGGATGGGCAGGATATGTCTTTGTATAGGGATGTACTTGCCTTGTTCTGCCGGATGGGCGCAGGCTGTGAGTAAGAAGAACTTGGAAGGTTGAAAGCCTCTGTGGGGCGGAAGGATGAGGGGGTGGGGGCCTATGACTACCTATCTAGGTACCTATTTGTTAGGTCTTGCATGTTGCCTGTAGGCACCGGCAGTGGGAAGGTACTACCTAGTGTACCGCGGCTGTACAACGTAGATAGACAGTACCTACCTGTTGACTAATCCTACCGGCCCCGTCGGGTTCTCGACTTGTCATCATCAGCCCTTTTAGAAATTAGAAACAAGCTTTTGGCAACTAATAGGTAATTACCTATCTAGGTATTACTTTGGCACGAGGTACGACAAGTTGCGCTCCGGAAACCGGATTTCCGATGTTGCTCATTTCTAGGCGACAACTGTCCGGTCCGTTTTAGCCCGCCAACTGGAGCTTTGACAGCCGCCGCTGCACTTTGAGATTAATCAGAGGACCGAAAAAGCGATTCGTCCCAAACGACATCTTCACATGGCACGTCTTGGTTGACTTGAAGGGATTTACTTTCTTGACATGCCGGGGTTTCCAAACTGTGCATACGTCAGCACCTAGATAGGTTCAGTCTCGGACTTGCTTCGGGTTCGGTTCCACTTCGGCGTCGGCGTTCTTTTTTTTTTTTTTTATACTTTCATTGACTGCCCACGAGTCCCTCATCTATCTAGGGGCTTCCCCTCCAAGTTTCCAGTGTAGGGGCATATGGCGGGCCGTCAATGCTTTCGCGGGCCGAACTGGCCATAGAGTGCCCGACTAGCAATCTGAAGTGTCCGACTAGTAATGCTACATTGAAAATCCGTCTTCCGAAAACCGCAGGCGCACGAACTGATGTTGGTTTCCACTGTTTGCTCATCACATCGTCCGAGTCCTTAGCGACGGTATTAGGTATCTTAGTGTAGGTATCGTAGACAAATACCTAGATAGCTCTACTTTCATCTAATCATGTCCTCTATCCTAGCCTCTAGGTAGACATTATCATGAATCGTAAACTAGATCGTAAAGACACCCATTGACGTATGTAACCCGTAATATTCAATGCACCCAAGGTACATTGAAACCTGAAGCCACTCGCATAAGAAGGCATGCCAAGCATGTGATAAGGTTTCGAGAAGCGTCAGAAAACACCAAATGTATGGGGGTATTTGAAAGGTGGCAAAAAAAAAAAAAGGCGACGATGAAAGTGATAAAGAAGCATGAAAACCCCCTGTTTATCTCCGTCCGGTGATGAGAAAGGCACCCGTCAAGACTTCGAATTTCCAGCCATCTGTCATGAGTGCCTTGAAGACATTGATGCGCAATGGAGACTTTCCATCAGAATTATGCCGGCCCAGACCGGTGATGATAGTCAGCCCATTCTGCGTGGCCTTGCGCGTCTTCTCCTCGCCCAAGCCATCCCACCACCGCCAAACACGGTCGATGGTGATCTCGATGCCGTCTTGCACCGACACCCCATGCAGGTCGATTTTGTCCTTCGTGCTTCTCTTGTCGACGAGCATATTCGCCTCCATACTAATCGCCTGTCGATGGTTCGCAGCCTCCAAGTGCCCGCGGTCCGCATAGTAGGCAGCCGCCTGTCGCATAAGCGGGTCGGATCTGCCTTTCCTAAACGCCGAAGACGCCGACGCAAATGAGTAGCTTGTCGAGGCGGCGATGGCTGCTCTTGCTGCGCTGGCTTCTTGGAGTGTGGTGGGTGCTGGGCGTAGCTGGTGAATCGTTCGCGACGTCTTGGACGATCGAGGGGCGTCCTTCCACGATGATTTGGGGCCTGTAGGGCTGATCGGGAGCGACGACCCTGAAGCTAGCTCCAGGTCTGAGGCGACGACACTATAGGGTACGTCGTATTTCATATAGGCAGGTTTTTCGAAATAATCTGCCAGTGCGTCAACGATTTCGACTGCAGCAATGGGCGTTATAGCCTGCTCAAATATCGGGACGAAGTACTTCTGAGGAATCCATGGTACTCTTTTCTCCTGCTCCTCCACCTGGTGTAAGTTATCAGGATGCATGCAAGATGGGAGACCGAGGATTATATAGTTGTCCAGGATCTCGAGGATGGTAGCTCCGAGTGAGAAGTTATTACGCTGATATTGGGCCTTGATATCGGAAGCTGGCAG
This sequence comes from Xylariaceae sp. X187, assembly GCA_028637585.1. Lineage (NCBI taxonomy): Eukaryota > Fungi > Ascomycota > Sordariomycetes > Xylariales > Xylariaceae > Xylariaceae sp. X187. The sequence continues at coordinate 1,143,478 of JAJIZN010000011.1, read as the reverse complement.
TTCAAAACGTTCCGATATGAAGCCGATATTCTCTGCAACTTACATTAGAACGGAAAGGAAATTTTCGGTTGGTCAAGACCAGCGACTCCGAACCAGCTTTGGACAGCTTACCATTATCAACAGCTTCATTATGGATAGGCTCTTCTGGGGTAATAGGTGTGTCCGGACTTCTCGAAGCTACTACTTTTGGAACGCCTTTCGTGTTCTTTCGCCCCTTCCTTTTCCCCTTTCCCTTCCCCTTGCCTTTGGGCGCATCATCGTCCGATACATAAAAGGCTTCGATACCTTTGGGCCGCTGGCCTGTTTCCTCCAGCCATTGTAGGTTGAGCAGCTCGTCCATGGCAAGATCTGCATCACCGTTGACCTTTTGTAAGACGAGCTTGATATCGACTGGATTGAGCGAAATGAACATGGAAGCAAACTCCCGCTCCTTATTTTCGGCACTGAGATCATCCAGGATACTGACATGTAAGATACTCGGATTCTCGTGGACCGACGTCTTAGAAGATGAGCCGGATTGGACACTCCGAGACCAAGAACTCTCGGTGGTAGTCGTCAAGCCATCATTACTTTTGAGATCGCCCTCGATTGCGCCAACGGCTTCAGAATCGGCATCGTTGGCAGGAGACATGGCAGCCAAGTCATCGCCGCCAAATCCACTGGGGTTGAAGCCAGTAGCTTCTTCCGCCTCTACATCCTTGGAAATGGCAAGCAGAACGTCGCGAGCAGCGGTAAATCCTGCGGGTGTCTGCAGATCATAATCGCTAGCAATGGACAAAATCGTAGCTTCGTCCAAGAATGAGGACAGCTCATCCTAAGGTACCGTTTGTTCAGTACTGTTTGTCTATCATGCATGGGGCTAAAAGCGTGGTGGGGATGGCCACAAAAGCTGAATGAAATTCGATGGCCGTGACGATAAACCCGTAAAAATGAGTGAGTTCACTTACCACGAGTTGTTTTATAGGGTCTCCCATAGTAATGTAGAATGCCGACGGGCAGACACCAGAATAATTAATGGCCGTTAATGAAAAGAGAAAGGAGGCGGTGGGACCGCATACAATTGATGGAGAGGTGTGATCGATGATGAGCACAAACACGGATGCATGATAAATCCTTGAGTAAACCCGGGACAAAATCTCACCCCAGATCAGGTCGGACTTGTCGATATATGCACATAGAATCGAAGACCGTCCAAGGAATGTTATAGATTCATGGCAAACGAAAATTGGAGAGGGAGGGGTGGCATGGAAGTTGGAAAATGAAGGATCAGGAGAGAATGTGTAGGCCTGAGACTCTAACAACGGTTGGTCACATCGGACGGGTCACTTGGTGGTGTTGAGCTATGCAGATAGAGAGTACACGCTAGTTTCCTTTACGGATAACTCGTTGGGTGCGATTGTACTTAAGATCAATAGTAAGTTGCGAAGTATTGGGCCCCTTACATTCAACAGCGCGTGTAATTACTTAAACATCTCTTTATCTAGATACCTTACCTAGATATGTAGAATATGTACCTAACCTACCTAGCAAGTCATAGGTTCACCACCAACAATCACAAATACCTATTGATGTAGGTTTGAGAATGAAACATCTTTTGTTTCCGTGTGTACAAACTTGGTTTCCAAAGCGCGGTTATCCTCTCACTATTGGCCCATCTCCATATGATTCTCTATACCTGCTCTATACCTAATATATATACACTGAGAGACGACCTGAGCACCATACGTGTACATTGGGTAGGTATACAAAATAAAAGAAAACGCAAGTAGGTAGCCGACCTGCCGACAACAAGATTGCTCGCTTAACCAGCCCCTGTCGATATGTTTGACTAACTTAGATAGATGGCCGAGAAATCCCGCGGCCTGATCATGAGGGGAAGGATGTCGTGGGGGTCCTTTGTGTTTTTCTTTTTTTTTGTTTTTTTTTTTTTCCATCCCCCAGGCTGCTATCTAGAACTCACAACTCGCCCCGATATCGCAAACGTCAAACAGACCGGTCTCGGGTAATCCTTTCTTTTTCAAAGCCTCCTTCAGCAACTTTGGGGGTTCCAAGGGCTCCTCGGTCGTCAGCACCCAGGTCCCCCAGTGTATGCCCATCGCCCTCTTGCATTTGGTGTCAAGGAAGATCTCAACCGAGTCAAACGGATTCGCGTGCATGTGCGAGAACATGTGACGAGGTCGGTAGGCGCCGATCGGAATGAGTCCCAGGTCGATCGATTCGAGGTATTCCCCGATCTCGCGGAATTGCGGACATACGGGCAAGTGCTGCCACTCGGGGCCCCAGTCGTCAATTGCATCGCTGATTTTGGGTACCGAGCGGTAGCCTGTGTCGCCGCCGAACCAGACGGTCTTGCCAGGCGTCCCTGATCTGATGGCCCATGAGGCCCAGAGCGTGCAGTCTCGGTCGAAGCCAGTCCGGCCGGATGAGTGCTGGCTGGGTAGACATGTAATCGTAGCCTGGATAGGCGCGGCGGGTGTGTCGGTCGCCTCTGAGGTAGAGCCGGGCGTGAATGAGACCTCGGCCTCGTCCCACCAATCCATCTCCGTTACATTTTTAATACCGCAAGACTTGAACCACTTCTCTAGGCCAAGCCCAACGAAGAATTGTGCATTGGGGTGGTGCTTGGTGACCTCCAGCACGGAGGGATGGGAAAGGTGATCGTAGTGGGAATGGCTAATGACAACCGCATCTACGTACGGAATATCGGCAATGTCACATGGCCGCTCCGTGTATCTCTTGAACCTGGACAGGCTCACTGGTGCGCAGCAGTCCTCGAAGACGGGATCAAAGAGCACGCGCAGACCCGATGGATACTCGACGTAGTAGCACGCATGTCCCAACCATGTGGCGCGAAGCCGAGACGACGCCGTGCGCGAGGGGAGAAATTGCGGCTTCACCACGCGCACAAGCTTGTCCTCCAACTTGGGCTTTGGCGATTTCGAACCAAAGAATCCTTCTTTGCTTTTTCAAGGAGTTAGTGGAAAGCTAATTTCTTTTTTCGAGAGCGGCAATAATGTGATCACGAAGTTTCTCCTACGTACATTAAAGATGGGAAAAAGACGGTCAGCGGCGGGAACACGTGTGATGGATAAGGGTTTTGGAACTTGATCGTCTCCCCGCGTGAGTTTTTGATATGATGGGATTTGGGATTTTCCTCCGATGGCTTCGCTGAGGACGACCGCATTGCCACCTTGCACGTGTAACTCGCCATCGCCACCGCCGTCGCCGTCGCTGTCGTGTTATATGTCCTACTGGTGATTCCTGTTGGCGCGAGTTTGTTGAAGCATCCACCTAGCGACAGTGGCAAGTGGGATGTTGCTTGCAAGGGGTGACGTATTAACCACATTGGAGTCTGCCAGCTGTGGCTCACAAAGCGAAGAGGACAGAAAGCAATTGGCAGGCCCTGAATGATTTACATAGAGATTTTCCCACGAGGTCGCAGTACCTGCAAGGAACGTAACATACCTAACCTTAGACAGATACCAATCATCGATTAACGCAATCAGCTCTAATTGTGGAAAAAAAGAAAAGCTTACTACCTCTACATAGTATGTACCTTTCTATCTAGCACAAAAACGTTAACTCCGTCTAACATCTCAACTCCATCTACCTTCCATCTACACTAATCGGCGCCATGCGACCTAACCTAACATCAGACTTTGCCAGATTTGCGCAGGTCCCAATCCTAAGTCCATACGGACTACAGACTACATAGGTAGGTATCTACCTAGTATTTGCACTTGCTCCCGCCTCGATGCCTACTTAGATAGTGTACTATGTATGTAGATACTTATTACCTATCGTTGACCAGCCCGTAGTGGGACCGCTCGGCCCATATTGTAGGTAGGCAGGTATAACTAAACGGCTCTCTTGGTGATCCCTAACACAATCGCTTTCATATCTCTGAAATGGAAGTAAATCTTTCCAAGGCCCAGGAATATCGGCTGTGCCGGGACCCTGCCGGACCTTATGCTGCCAAATCGACCTCTCGATGCGCATCCCGGGTTCCTCTTAAGTCCGACCTACTCTTGCCATCGTGATGTTTACTACAATATACTTCCCTATCTAGACAATCATACGACATAACATGGTGTGTATGCTGCCTAAGGTGAGCTCGTGTCGGCCAATGCTCAGCCATCTTTTCATATACTTATTCGAGTAAGGGCTGACGTCTCTATCAGTTTGTCCGAGGTGCGCTGACCGAACAAGTCCGACAGGCCGAAAGATTGGGCCAACGTGTCGCTTGCTATAATCACACTTATACTTCAGTCAGTCGATGCATTGATATACCAATCCGTAACTGTAGAAGGACACGTGGTACTTTGGTTGCTTTCGAAAGGTCAAGCGTCGCCAAAGTAGCTGAAAACAGGTATAAGCTGACTGTTGCTTAATTTGTAGTCATATACGGATTAAGTGACCCGGTATCCTACCAGGCCAGGTATGATCGCTGACGTAGACAAGGTACAGAACACTTTTCTTCTGTCCTCCTTCTTGGAATAAGCGAGTGCGAGTTGCGATGAGTGACTACCCAGAGTCAACTACAAACCTCCAGGAGAGTGCGCGTGTACGTAAACGCCAACGATAGCGATACGAAAGGGGGTTTATCTAGTCAGACTTTATTATTATAAAAGTAGTCAGGAACGAACCTGAGCGCAATTAGCGAGCTAAGACCACCAAAAAATGTTCAAAAAAAAAAAGAAAGGTGGTTAAAAAGTTGCATTGGCCGGGACTCGCACCCGGGTTTCTTCCATCCCTATCTAAGCCGCAAAGCCTATATGTGAGAGAAGCGAGTTAATTCCTACTCCACCAATGCTGTGGTCTTTGTTGTTGTAATTTCCTTCCTATATTGTGAATTATATATGCCCTGCCTGCGTCCTCTGATCTGGTGAAATTCTGTTGAGGATGGCACGTGATAAACTCTTTGATTTCCTTCTCCTTGAATATTTGGTCCGATACGATGCCCACGGTCACTGAGCAGAATCGCAACCTCCAAGACAAAAGACAGAAACCCAGAATCTACTTAATGAAATTATTATTACTAGAACGAAGATAGATTCGTCAAGGATCGGTCGAGCAAAGAAAAGAGCCAAAAAAAAGGGGGGGAAAGGGGGTACAAAAGATCTCGCCATCCAGGACTAGATGGCGAGCAGCTATAGTCAAAGAGGTTGATGGCAATCCAACCAGAGCTTCTTTACTCACACATACACGCGCAAGTCTGCCGTGGGGTGCACATATGCTGTTATGATCTCAAGATTTGGCAAATGGTGCTCAGAGCTCATGTGTGGGCTACGCCCTCTATTCCGTAGCTATTAGGTAGGTATCAACGGGGGGTGCTCACGTGAATAAAGGCAACTGATCAATAAGAGCATCGTGTAATTGTCCACACGTCTAGTCAACTGTCTAGTCTAACGAATTCAGACGATACACAGTCTCCCCGTACTCTCTGTTTGGTTATGAATATATGCACAGTTTTTGCAACGTGATTATCCATCATCTTTACTTCGCAAGCCCCAAAACAACCCAGATCTAGAGCCACGCGGAAACACATCCCGGGGAGTGTATGCCTATGCCTATGCACCCATGCCCCATCTCTCATGCAGGCGTCGTCTCGTCATTTATATCGTCGTTTTCGTCTTCTTCTGGCGGCACCCATAACAAGACACCATCCTTGTCGCTTTTCATTCCATCAGTTGGAATGATCTTCAAGACTTTCTGAAAGTATTTGTCGCGAACTACCAGCGTGGGTCGAATCCACGTTCCCCTGACGAGCGGCAAGAGACGATACGTGATCGAGCGTCTTGCAACGGGCAACACGTTTAGTGTGACGGTCTTGGCACCAGAGAAGGCAAATTCTTCGCTCGGCTCCATAGTGAGACCAAAAGTTAAGAAATGTGAAGAAGGGTTCTCGATGGTGATGTCTAAGAAGAGAAGTTGAGGTGACGATGCGGCTGCTGACGTCGGAGCTTCCGGCGAAGACGAATAGGACACTGTGGCCAGCACCCGCGGTTCGGCGACTGTCACGTAGAATTTCTGTGAAGGTAAAGTCGTCACGTTTATTACGGTATCGGGACCGCCCAGCCGTCTCCATTTGATGATGAAAGAGAGGTCCGCAGTCGCAGGAGATCGGTCATCAAGACTCGACTTGTGAGAAATAAGGTCGAATTGTCTTTCCTCAATTGTCTTCGGAGTAAGGATTTGGCCATGTTCGGGAAATGGTTCGGTCTTCGAAGCCGTGCAAGTTACATTACCTTGCGTAGCAAGCACTCCAATCTCGATATCCAAAACCAACACTTTCTCGTTAGCAAAAGAAGCATAACGTGTAATCAGGGCCCATTTCTGGGACAGTCCACGAGGCCGGGCGATAATGGCACTATCGTCCGACAGATCTTCTATATTTTCGGTATCGAAGAAGCTAGGCCATTCGGAGTGTATCCTTGGTAGTAAGTCGTAGTTTGCCTCGAATGGAGAGACAATGTTCAAAGTATATGCCGCTTGTTGAACAATAGGGGTTGATGGGTCCGAATGGAGGTGATACCACACTTCGATACTTACTTCAATTACAGCTGGCTCGTCAATGGGATTTAAAGTAACGAGAACCCTCTCTGACACCAACGGTCTGATTGTGCTTATCTCGATACCGTGTAAGCTTTTGTCACCGCTTCCTGACGATGATGGTTGCGCCCCATCAGCAAGCTCGACGTGATATGAAGGAGTTACAGCACCGCGCAAGACGACATTCACCTTCGCAACGGCGTCACCATCTTCCCCGTTCATCAGATCCAGGTCAAGTTGTATGGCTTCATTTGTGTAATATTGTTCAAGCATCCGAGGCGCCTGGATTTGCATCTTCGGTGGTTTTGGCAGGATCCTTATGCGTTGAGGGTTTGATCTAACGAACTTCCTCGCTGATGAAGGCCCAATATGCCATTCGCTCGAAGATTTTGTTCGGCCTGGCTTCATGTTGTACGTAAGCGAAAAACTCCCTGGATCTAAGGAGACTGCCACCGACGTTATCTTCGCGTCGCCGGGTTCTCGCAATGGGATATCAAATTCAAAGACCCTGGTCTGGCCTGGAAACAGGGACAGATCCTGCGTTCCCCAGAGGACAATTGAGGTGTCCTGTTGGGAGCTAGCCTCAGGATCGGTAGGGGTTGTCTCGTCTCCATTATTTTCCACTTTGTCGTGTCGAGAGCTAGCCTCAGGATCATCAATAGTGGTCTCTTTCCCACTGTTTTCCACCTCTCTTAGAGTTACCTTGGTAAATTCTAAGGTCGCACTTGGTAATCTTGGATCGGGGTTTTCTTCGTGTTCTAAATAGACATCTCGCAACCCGCCCTCGACATAAACATGGATGGACTTGAGCGGTATTGCTGCCGTGTCAGGAAGGGCATTTGATGTGAGAGAGAGCTGTGCAGGACACGTCTGCCCTGCTTTCCCTTCCTCGTGTTTGAAAATGAAATCAGTGCAGATAAAGGATATTGAATGCTCATCGTCGAGGTTGACAAGGGGTGGCTTCTCAACTCTAATCCCATATAGAGACTTCGAGAGATCATAATGCCAACCTGAACGTCTGGCAAAATCTAAGGAGTTATCAGCAATAGATCTAGTATAGCCTTGAGTGGGTGACGAACTTCTATTCATTAGTTCCCAATCGATGGCAATTATAAGCTCTTTATGAGCAGCTTCATATGCCGCTTTTCTCAAGGTCCAGCTCATTGCTTCTATGATATCCCACCAACCCTCAGTTCGAAACGACATGTCCCTCCACAGAGGAACGAGCAATTCTAATAGTTGTTGCCACTTCTGCATGATTTCCAATTCTCGACACGAACTAAGGACCAACTCGACCGAGGCGCGTAGTTGCCCACGTTTCTGGAATTCTGCTCGTGCAAATGTTAGGTGATCAAAGATCATTTGAGCATGATTAGTTCCTAGCCCTTCGAGCGGATACTCTTCGTGTGGCTCGGGAGACATGTACGTGTCGTAGGCATATGCTTTTCTAGATGCGCCAGCCACTGCCGATTCGGTTGGAGGCTGCCGATCCTCTTTTGGTATTAACTGCGCAAATTTCCGTCTCTCTATCAGATGCTCAGCTGCCGCTCGGTACCAATATCCAGAATGATGAAGTAAATCCCAAGGCTGGAGACCGACGGAGAGATTTTTCTCTGGTTGACGGAAAGGTAATAACGTCGATGGCTCTAATTCAGGGAAATTCACTTTCTCAATCAAATTCGCCATGACCGTACACCATCTCGCTTGCCACGCTTTCCACCCACTTCAGCATTCAAATGTTAGTACTATCCCTCCTATGTGATGGGCGAAACTTTCGGGGTATGTTTAGCCAGAAATGGATGTACTGGCGCTCGGCGGTGGCTAAACATTGGAGACAAATAACACTGGTAGTACTTACTAGTTCTGGGTGCCGCGGCCTTTCTGGTCTACAATATCGCAGATCCTATCATTATGTGACTGCCATCGCCGTACGGCGGTAGTACTCTGTCCGGTAAGTAGTAGGCATTTGAGGATCCGTATCGCCAGTATGTCTGCTAGAAGACGAGCGTCATTAAATCTTGGCTCCCATGCCGGTATAGTCTCCAGCACATCGGTTCCAAGCAAAGTGTCGTAAGCCTGTTCGTAAGAGCGCAGAGCAACGTCAAATTCCTGACGAAATTCAGCAAATACAGCGAACTTGAAGTCATAACGAACGTTCCATCCTTGGAGACTCAATGTGTGAGATGTTCCGCTGGTTGGGGGTATTGTGGGCTGAGGAGCCAGTCCACGTCCCTTCTTTTTACGGACATGCCGTCCAAGATCACGGTAGTAATCAAGAGCTTGGCCATATATTGACGTCAAGACACTGTCGACCGCAATTTCTAACTCTGTATCCGTTCGCCGGGTTGGTAGAACGAATAGCGACGCCTTGGGGTCGAGCCCCGTACTTCTCCTTATATGCTCGAGTCTCTCCTGAAACTGGGCCACGGTGCTCGGAGACTCGTCACTGAGGATAACTACGGCTAAGCGAGTCTTGTAGCCCGATTGAATCAGGGCATTTTTTATGGCATTGATGTCCGTCTTCAGGCGGTTGTCGTGTAGGGTTGCAAGCGTGGGATCAGAGGTCAGGCTGTAAAAGCAGAGACACAAACTCGGCAGTAGGTCTTGATGCTTGTGAATCCATCGAGTATCTATCAAGCCATCGGGATATACAGTTGAGCCTGGACTAAGCGGCGAGAATGGCGAATGTAAGATGAGACTAGAAGGAGGAGCGTCCGGAACATGAGGAGGTCTGGCACGTCGAGGGGGCAGAAGAAACTCCTAACAGGCATTTTAGAATCCAGTGTGCACCGGCGATGGGATTAACTAGGAACATACCCTTCCAATGACCTTGACTTTGAATCTATACCGCTTGGGGTTGTCGCGCAAATGCCAAGAGAAGTTGGCACTGTCGGCGTCTTGGATGAAGCGCAATATAGCTCTGGCTTCTCGCGAATCGATAACGGAGAGTTCCGAGCGCACGAGAATGCCACGTTCAGCCAGCTCTGGGTCGGTAAGGAGAGGTTTTGGTGGACCGCCGTCGAGGCCGGAAACAGTCAGGAAGGGGACATTATGGTCCAGACTCCCGAGAGGGTATCCGTCCATGACTTCAGCAAACGACGTGGCGGTTTACAGACATGGATAAGTCGGGCAGGTTTACGCCGCAGGGGAGTATTGTAAACCCAACCCATGCGTATACGGCTAGAGGATGCGTATTATCGTGCAATTTGGCAAAGATGCCATCCGGTATATCTATGAGAACAATCGCCTGCACTTACATAGTCGCGAGGGAAAAGAAGCGCAGGTGAGCTTCACGCGCATGCATGGCGCAATACCTACCTACCTAGGTAGGTACCTACGGCCTACCTCTACCGCCACGGTCTGTACATAGTGCAGATCAAGATACGTAGTAATCCGTATTGTAAGTATGCACTTTATATATATTATGTACAATATATGCATATTCTGTCATGCAGATGCATAATGCGCTCTGATAAGCATCTGTGACGTACATGCAATGGCGATAACTGCATGAGAAAATGCATAAGCCGGTAGCTGCTTTATCCAGGTAGTATTGTTCAAATGGAGCTTTATCTAACCTACCTACCTATCTAGGAGGTAATAAGTTACGGCATTCGTTTAATATGTGGGGAATTGTGTTCCATCCTCGAGTGATTAACCGCATTGCGACTTAGGCCATTGCCTTATACTGCGGGCTCGTCTCCGAGTGATCTTCCCTCTCATTATTCTCTTGTCTTTGGTACTGCTCTGCACTTCCTCTTTCTTCTCCTCAGATAATACAATTCAACAGTCGTTCTCCAGCGCCTACACGCTCGTAAAAATCCCGACAAAGGCCATTAGAACCCAAGATTCTTGAACATCCCGCGGGTCTGCGCCATTCTACCCACCACGTTATCACCAGGGCTAACAAGGCGACTGACAATCTCTACATGTCCCGGCGCGAGCCAAGTCGCGACACCCTATCATCGCTTTCACATTGTTACTCGAGTCATCCTCCCAAGTTACGCTTGAAAAATATACGATTTTCCCGCGCGCACGCTTGCGACAAGTGCTCCTAGAACTCCTGCGCCCGTACTCGACACATACTCAACAGTGAAACGGTCGCCGGTGCTGGTCATGGCTTCCCAGCATGTTCTCTTTGCGGAGACCATCGCAGCGATGAAAAAAGCTCGGAAGCGAAGGGCATATGGTATGCTATATTCCACAGGTCTGTTTGAACTTCGGTCTAACAAGACGCGCTGCAGAGTCGGACTCCGATTCTGAGGTTAACAACCATGGAAACCGTGGCCAGAAAATGAAGAGGAGAGCCAGGTTCGCACATGAAGGTCAAGCGGCGCCGCCGTCGGGACCGGAAGTATATAGAGAGGTAAAGACGGTACCCTTGTTCTGCCACAGCCTGATACTAACACACTGTAATTGAACTAAGGTCGTGAATCACGCCGGGTATCAACGAGCCATTATTAGTCGAAATCCACCCCTAATTGATGACGAAGGCTACGAAGTCGACAGCGATGATGATGAGGAGCATATTCTAGATGCCATGAACAATGCCGCGGAGTTCAATCCATACGCGAACATCCGGATAGAGAGTGTGTAGTCTCCGAGAGTAATTCCAGGCGTATAATTTACTGATCTCCAACTTCACATAGATATCCTGGCGCCTCTGACAGCTATAACGGATCTTTCAACACACCCAACTTTATCCAGACCATACACGTCGAAAACCCTCACGGAGCTTACTAAACAAGGTTGTAATATCATGCACAAGGAGAACGCAGCGCTGTGGAAAATCAAACATCTTCAAACAAAATTAATCGGAGACCACGACTGGGCGCCTTGTGAGCTGATGGTCGGGCCAAACGATATCCATTTTTTCAATGATGACTCCACCGACCGACTACAAGGTTCCGCCAAGTCAAGCGACAGCGTACCCATACCTGACCACGCCCCGAACCCAGACAACCCCAATGGGCATTCCGCGTCAAATGGCGAAGGCCGACCGGCCAACCTACACGAGACCGAACATGGCTCGACTACCATAGAAGAGTCAGTTAGCTCAGCAGCGGACGCGAGCACAATACCGAACGAGGTTACGAGATCTCAGAATTCAAATCATAGTGGCGGACAGGAAATGGATTACATGTTCCAACACGATAGCAAGAGCAATGAAGAGAGAAGTTCTACGGCTAAGGAAGCAGATGTCCGGTCGCAGGTTAATGGCCGGATCGGTAACCGGGCGGAAACACATGCATTAGGCCCTCCTGGCGCCAATGGCTCAATAGCGAACGGCTTGGTGGTACCTGGTAATTCTGCAAGGACAGATGCTCATAACACGTCCCTGAGCATTGAGGCAGGGAGAAGGACGGCCAATGACATTAGCCGACCAGAATCTACCGTGTCAGACACTACCAACGACCTTCCGATACACCCCATGTTTATAGTCCCACGATCAGCACGTCCCGACCGCGATTTCGGCATGCTGGAAGGCGAAGCAGAAGAGATGAGACGCCTCCTTCAACTTTACGTACAAAAGCAGGAAGAAGTCTGTCGCGGTGTCAAGCGCTTATACGAGGGGCTCCTCCGAGCGGACCGGATGCGCAAGACGGTGTTTCAATGGTCTAAGTACGAAGCGCACGTGGGACCAAACCGAGATATGTCAGACGGAGAAGATTGGTACGACAAGCAAGAGTGGGACCTCGAAGAAGACCTGAAGAAGGGCCAAGACGAAGAGGAAGATGAGGCGCCACAAACGACCAAGAAAACAAGAAATCGGCGCTAAGCCGACATGGGAGACATATCGTGTACGAAGATGCGCTCAACGGATACCCAGCAGCGCAGAGATCCATGGAGAGAACAGCTGTATGACGATCCAAATCGTGTCTTCAATAGCTAGTTTCCACTATCTAAAGCCTATCATCATATGCGGACGCCCGAGCTATACCGGGCTTAGCTATCTAGATAGTCTATGGATTCGTAGATACATACCACATATCTTATTAGAATCAGCGCATTACATATTTCAGGTGTGCCTGGTTGTCAGTGTTGTGCCCATCCGTCGCTTGCAGTCGGACAAATTTATGTCGAAATACCCATAGAATGACGACATACCTAACCTCCGCCGCCTAACCTCAGGGCTTAGCGGCAATGTGGCACGGACCGCATAGGTACGTAGATCCATGTTGGTACTTCCATACACGTGCACGACTCGGTGCATTGACAGGTCCTGCCAAAGTACTTGGCTGAAAATAAGGGCCCGTTTATCCGACTCTAGCCGGAAGCACCGTTTTCCCAGCGAATACCTACCTTAAGTAGGTACTTAGTGCACAAGTGAGAAGTACTATTAGTTGACCGGCTGCTTCACCAAGTCCCTAAAAACAAAACAGCACAGCAAGAGAAGGCGCATTTGATACCTACCCTAAAGCAATCAAGCTGATCACAAGAGAATCCAGCGAGAACCAAACCACCATGACGTCCTTTCAACTTTCACTTGACAAGCTGGTCGACTTTACCCAGGGTAGCCTGTTCGGTGAGTGCGCGCACGGCCGAATCGTAGTGTCTAGTTACGCTAGAGGCAGCAGATTAATGCTAACGGCTTGCGGCTTTTTAGTCTCGGCCCTATCCATCGCTTTCAATCCTCTTTTCTGGAAGTATGCCATTTCCCTCTTCTTCATCCAGTGCATACCTTAGCTGCTAACGTCCTTCCGTAGCATCGTTGCGCGTCAAGGTTCGACGACCCCACTTCATGATGCCCCGCGGAAGATGCGAGAATCCAATCGATCGATGCGTGTTTCTAATGTCACAACATAGAATATCATAACAAGATTCTTACCAAGCTCTTCGGCGGGCGTTCGCAAGCAGCATGTTATGTTCTTGCCGCGACTATCTTCTCCTTGGGTCTGGTCCGCGATGGACTCTACGAACGCGCTCTCCGTAGCCAGCCGTCCCACCCGCTCCTCGAAACAGCGGAGGCCCGATATCTTGGATATGCCCTACTCGCTGTCGGAAACGTTCTTGTTATCTCGTCCACCTGGGCTCTAGGGATCACGGGTACATTCCTCGGTGATTACTTTGGCATCCTGATGGACGGCATCGTCACGGGCTTCCCGTTCAATATCACGGAAGCACCCATGTACAACGGATCAACTTGCAGCTTCCTCGGTGCTGCCCTGCTGTACGGTAAACCGGCGGGGATCTTAATTACCGCGTGGGTGTACGTTGTCTACCAGGTCGCCCTCAGCTACGAGAACCCCTTCACAGCGAGCATCTACGCTAAGCGAGACCGCGAGCGCGCCGCAGCCAAGGGAAATGACAAGAAGTTGCGTTGATGGGCTGTCGGCTGTGGCCTGCGGCCTGTATAACAAGGCACGAGCGGTTGCCGCTTGGCTCATTTACCGCGCATTAATCGAGGTTAGCTGGAAGAATCCGCCCTGCACTATATATACCACCTACTCTTAAGCAACAGTTTGAGAGTTAGCGGGTGGTGTGAAACCGGCCGTACTGAGACTTGTTGGTTGATGATACAAGAAGTGGCCATGGCTCTTTAAAGACGCTCCTGAAGACGGCAAACGGATGGATACACGTTGTCGAATAGAAATCGGCGTACAAGCACACTAAATAGACACGAGCAGGACGATGGGTACGTAATACTCGTGGCGTTGTTTTCGCATCTGCAAGGAATTCCTATGGTTTCTATCACCAAACAAGATAGTTATCCAGCTCCCAGTTCAAAGGTTGATATCGATTCACGGCCTGGGCTCTTGATTCTATTATACTGTGTAAAATAATACAAATCATTGTTTGGAAGGAGCATTCTTAGGATGCAAGACCCATGTGCCACGCACGGATTAAATCTCTTTCGCATGTTCATGTTGTCGACTAGACTAGGTACCTACTAACACAGACCTGGCCATACGGAAGACATCTCGGCGGTATGCCCATGAGAGTGATGCCGTCATTCGGGGAAAACCGCGGAACAAAGTGGAGCCTTCAGGAGGTTAAATGGGGACCTTGCAGTCCGCGTCCGATACACGGCATTTGTATAACCACACGTACCTACCTGCCTCTGCCTGCCTACCTACCTACTGTAACTAAACCACGCGTAATTAAATACATAAAGCACCTTTGGCAGTTCAGCTGCCGGGAGACCGTCCTATCAGGTTTATGTATATACACGTATCTACAGACTGTATCTACAGAGCATTGGACTCGGCGTCATCTGAATCGATAACGTCCATCAATATCACTTGCCCAGACAGTATTCACGCGGCGGTTGTGCATGCGCGCCATTTCAGTGACAACCCGCTTACAGAGCTTGAAGAAGAATCATTTGACTCATTATTACTTCATCACCGGTGAACTGGGGAACCGGTGAACGTGAAGAAGTGACAACAACGGAATAACAAGCTGCTATTTCTCGTTGCCAATCCTTAGCTGACCGCCGGGGTTTTCTCTCGCATACAAATGCACATACCTTCGCTATAACTTCAACCAAATCCATCGGTTCTTGAGCCAGCCCATCATGAACAAGACGTCAAGGACAGATGAGCCTTGTGCAGGCGACGGGCACAACCAGAATCCTAACGCGTTGTCCAACGACCTTATCACGAACCAGGATCTAAACGGGATCGCCAATGCCAGGGAGCACCGACACTGTAGTTGTGGAAATACAGACAATGCTAGTCAACCCATTACCCAAGAGCTTCATGCCGTTTTCGACAAAGATGATGGCGAGAGCCTCTCGAAAGGACCGGCCCGAGAGGACGGCCGACCGCCTGAGAAGACAATGTCAACACAGGCAAACAATGGCTCGACGGCGTATAATGTGTCCATCCCCGGGTCACCCACTCGTGGGGGCCCAATAGGCCTCCCGCACAAGCTGTTGCGTGTCGTGGTCACTCTCGGGAAGTTCGTCGGACCCGGCTTCCTGGTCGCCGTTGCCTACATAGACCCGGGCAACTATTCCACCGGTATCAGTGCCGGAGCCGCACACCGCTTCAGTTTGCTCTTCATCGTTCTGCTGAGCAACCTATTTGCCATACTGCTACAATGCCTGGCCGTCAAACTTGGAACAGTGACCGGGTTAAACCTGGCCGAAGCCTGCCGTGTCTTCCTGCCCCGGTGGATGAACTATTTCCTGTATTTCCTCGCCGAGGCCGCGATCATCGCCACCGACATAGCCGAGGTGAGTGTTTCCACCGAGTTCATTTGTAGTCCTCATAATGCCGGGGCCCTAACCAGGGATAGGTTATCGGCACCGCAATAGCAATCAACTTACTTATACCCGCCGTTCCTCTCATAGCGGGTTGTGCTATATCCATTTTGGATGTCTTCGTCATTCTCGTCTTCTACCGCCCTAATGGCCGCATGACTAGCTTGCGCGTCTTCGAAATTTTTGTTATGCTATTGGTCATGACCGTCGTCGTCTGCTTCGGAATCCAGCTCTCGCTTATCAAGAACACGCCCCCCGGCGAAGTTTTCCGCGGCTACCTGCCAAACAACGTCATCACCAAGTCAGACGGGCTGTACAAAGCTTGTGGAATTCTGGGTGCCACGGTAAGTCAATTAGGCTCACGATAGCCGTCTCCCTCCGATGCCCGCCCCCCCACAGAAGCCGGAGACCCCGTAATATTTACTCTTCGCAATATAGGTGATGCCACACTCTCTATACCTAGGGTCAGGGATTGTCCAGAGCCGTCTGAGAGAGTATGACACGAAGAAAGGCCTACTGCCGGCCGGAACAACTGGCCACACCACCGAAGACCCGAAGACTGGTGAGAAAACGCATTACATCCCCAGTCTCGCGGCCATAAAACACGCCCTAAAGTACGCGTATACCGAAGTCGCCGTGACACTCGCGACGTTCGCGTTATTCGTCAACAGCTCGATCTTGATTGTCTCGGGCGCCAGTCTGTACCAGAACAGTAACGCCGAGGATGCCGATATATTCAACATCCACGACCTGCTAGCCATATCCATCAGCCCGGTCGCGGGTGTCATCTTCGCGCTCGCGCTCCTCTTCTCGGGCGTCTCGGCCGGTATCGTTTGCACCATCGCCGGCCAGATGGTCAGCGAGGGCGCCCTGAGATGGCGCATGAGGCCATGGCTCCGGCGCCTCGTCACTCGCTCTATCGCCGTCACGCCCAGCATCATCATCGCCGGTGCCACCGGCCGTGAGCATCTCGGAGACGCGCTGAACGGCACCCAGGTCGTCCTGAGCATCGTCCTGCCCTTCGTTTCGGCCCCGCTCATCTGGTTCACATGCTTTGACAAATACATGGCCACGCGACCAGGTCCGGCCCGGGTGCGAGTTGAAGGCGACGACGGGGATGTGGGCCCCGCTAGCCACGCCGTCATGCTCGATCAGGAGGCCGGGCACGAAACGCCGACGACGGTGGTGAAGATGGCAAATCCATGGTACATCTCAGTTATGGCAGTGACCGTCTGGCTGCTCATCGTCGTGTTGAACATTGCCAATTTGGTACTCCTAGGCCGGGGGTAGATGTCCAGGTTAGGTAGGTAGTGTATGTAGAAATTTCAAATCTCGGCGGCTGCTACTTCTACCTAGATAGACTGCCGTCGAATCTCGTATCTAATAAGCAGATCCAATCTCGCACCCACGAATCGTGATGGTTTGCTCTTTTTTCTCTTTATTCCCGTCGTAACCCCTGGACAAAAGCGGACCGGACACCCGCATACTACCTGCCTCGGGGTTGCATTGTTGGGTCTGGAGATACCCACGTTTGATAAAGACATGTCTAGTTAGTTACCTTCCTACCTGCGATTGATAGGATGTATTTCATGACACCATGACGTTTCTATACTCGTTCATGCGAACCATAATTAGGTAATTACTAAAACCCATGGTAGATCAACTACAAACAATTCAGTCTTCTCACGTCTAGCGAATACAAAAGGCAGAAGATGAAAGATTAATTGAGGAAGGATAATTCTAGGTAAGTAACTAAGGTATAATAATCGTGACGACGTGACAATAATACAGAGGTACTTTTCTTTTTTCCCGAAGCGAAACAATTCCGCCAAAATGAACTCCGGGCTACCGAACAACTCCGTGCAAATACCGTGATTGCGGTGAAGAGATCAAAACCGCGCTCCCGCAACCATACGCCCCGGGGCGAGCTGCCCAAAACCCGCTCCGAAACAAAAACCACTGTAAGATCAACGGACCAGAGATCTTTCAGGTTCAGTAATCTTCCTCTTCTTCGCTCGAATCCATGACCCATCCTCGACTCATCTCCACAGCCCGCTCCCAACGCCTGTACATGAGCTTCACCTGCTTTGGGTTGCCGGAGGGATCGAAGTTCTTACGGCCAGGTTTGCTGCGGGTGAGATCGGAGAGTTCTTCTAGAGAGGTCCAGCAACCTTCGACAGCGAGCCCAGCGGCAATGGCGGCGCCAAGAGCAGTTGTCTCGCGCATCTCTGGACGCTCAACACGGATCCCACTAAGATCCGCTTGTGTTTGCATCGTAAAATCGGAGTTCGACATGCCCCCGTCAACGTTGAGGCCTGTTAATTTATGGCCCGAATCCTTCTCCATGGCGTCCAGGATCGCTCGCGTCTGGTAACATGTCGCCTCGAGCGTCGCACGGACCATATGGCCCTTTTTGGTGTGTTGAGTGACTCCGACTACAGCTTCATTAGACACGATATTCCCAAGAATGTTCAAGGCGAAAGACCAATAACTTACACAATGTTCCTTTTGCGTCGTCTATCCAGTATGGCGCGAAGAGACCACTGAATGCGGTGACAAACACAACTCCGCCATTGTCCGGAACCGACTTGGCCAGCGTGTCGACCTCGGATGAGTTTTGCAAGAAGCCCATATTATTTATCAAAAACTTGATACCGGAACCCGCAACGGCAATGCTGCCTTCTAGTGCATATGCCTTTTGCCCGTCACCGAAATCGTATGCCACGGTGGCTAAGAGGCCATGTTTAGATATCACGGGCTCTGAACCGACATTGTATAGTAGGAAACACCCGGTCCCGTATGTGTTCTTTGCTTGACCAGCTTTAAATCCACAATGGCCGACCAGGGCACTAGATTGATCGCCCAGGCAGCCGGTAATTCTCGTTCCCTTCAAGGGGCCTGATGCTAAGGCCCCGAAAGCTTCAGGATGTGACGAGGGGACGATTCTAGGCAATTCGACTTTGCAGGGATCGACGCCAAAGAAATTAAGTAGTTTGTCGTCGTACTGGCAGCTGTGTAGGTTCATAAACATGGTCCTACTAGCATTGGAAGTATCAGTAACGTGGACGTTGTTCTCCCTGCCACCATTAAGCTTGTAGATCAACCAAGTATCGACGGTACCAAAGGCTAAGCGTCCTTCTTCATATGCTCGGCCAACTTCGGTATCGTTTCGGATCAGCCATAAAAGCTTCACACTCGAGGGATATGTGCTCAGAGGGAGTCCGCAAATATTCAATAGTTCGTCGGCACCAGGGCGAGCCTTGAGTTCTCGAACCAGCTCCTTGGTCCGCGTATCCGGCCAAACCACAGCTTGACATAATGGCTCGCCTGTATATTTGTCCCAGCAAACTGTTGTTTCACGTTGAGTTGTTAAGCCGATGGCTTTGATCTGAGTCGTCTTGTAGCCTTTAGAGACAAACTTTTTCGTTGCCTCCTCAATACACCTCTCAACCGAAGACAGGAGAACGAATGGGTCATGATCATGCCATCTATACGATAAATAAGTGGTTAGTTAACCCTTCGCTCCATCAGCTGGGATAGAAGGGAAGTGGAGAGGCAAATAGAGACAAGTTGACCTACCCAGAATGAGGATATAAATTTTCGAACTCAATTTGATGGCTCGCAACAGGATCGGCGAAGCGGTTGAAGATGATGAAACGCGAAGAGGTGGTTCCCTGGTCTATGCTACCGATGAACCATTCTTCGGGCACATAGCCATTAACGGTGGTGTGGTCTCCCATTCTAGGAAAACGATAGATACAAGAGCTCCAACGGCGCGGTAACTTGGATTCTCGTTGTTCAGTTAGAAATTTCTGGGGATGATGCAAGCAAATGCGGTTTCCCAATAGGCTGTGATTATTAGAGATTAAACAATACGATTTCGCAGGTCTCGAGATGAACGAGATGAGCGAGATGATCGAGGTGACTGTCGGTTGAAAGAGAATGCCAGCCGGGAACCGGACAGCACATCGTAGCTATAAGGCCACAGGGGGCCCGGGAGATGGCATCGTGATGGGGCTGTGACCCACGTCGTTATGGCGAGTCGCAGGTTGGGTTGCAAGGTAGAGAAGTCAGATGATGGCTCTTAGTGTAGTCGGTAGCTTGCGGGAATCCTCCTTGTTCAGGCACACGTTCGATAAGATCGTGGGTTGCTAGCTGGACTGGCGAGAGACCTTATTAGACAGTGATGCTCACTAATTGTACTGTACTAAGTAGTAAGGAAGTAATGGATCCACTAACCGTTAGCGCTGGTCCACTGCAGGCTCTTCGGGACTCCCTACTAGCAGAACTCATTACCCGTGCGGCCGTGCGGCCGGCCATGCCACGCCCCAGAACACTAACCCCGCGTGCCTTCCCACAGACCTACATATGTGCACTAGTAGTATCTACACTACATTCACACCGCCATGGCTCTAAAATGGATGCAAATACGAAGCGATATGTGCGTAGTGTAAGTAGACCCGGATAGTAGGTAATTCGCGGTCTGAAGCGCGCCGAAGTTCGGAGAGCGCTGAGTCCGAATGTACTACGTAGTAAATCATTCAGGCTTACAGCTCCATCGTCCAAATGTAAGTAGTTCGGATCTGCTATGTACATATGTAGCTCTCGTGACCAAGATAAGGTGGTTACGGAATGCCGTATTCCGTGGGCTCGTTGTGTTAATCTGTTATGAGTTTATAATCTGTCAGGAATCCGTAACCTCTGGTGGATCGCCGTACACCTACCTGCTTGCCTACATACCTAGAAGTCTGATAGAAGACTTCCCACTATCTACCGTTCACGCTACAGGACCTTGGCCCATTGGTGGATAATTAGGGCATCCTCTGGCGGCATGTGCATAACGTAGGCTAACCCTTTTCGGTAAATAGAGACCCTCTTCTTTTGTGATCCCTGTTAGACGATTGGTCAATAGATCCAGCGACCACAAAACCTTTCAATCCGTATGATCGACTTTTTTTTGGGTGGGTCAATCCCAGTCGCCTGGTATGCGGTCTAGAACGTCAAAGCTTTATCCTCAGCTGCTCATTCCCTTCTCCGCTCCTCACCCTTTATTTCTTCTCGTGTTTCTAGATAGTTACATGCCTACCTAGTACAGACTGTACACGCTCAGGGGATGATCAGGTCAGTGAATACATACATAATAAGTTGACCAAGGTCGCCGAAACAAATTACGATAGACTTGCCTTTTATCATACAATAATCGTCGTAACGAAGATCGCTATTTCGCGACGGGTTTCTCGTCCCTTTCCACGAAACTCGGCATCGCGAACTGTGAGTCTGTGACACTGACACCTCGGCATCGTGAGATTTGTCCTCGGTGCTAATTCTATTTCCGGAACCTGAGCCGACTTATCTATCTCTTCATATGGAGGGCTACCTACCTAGATACCTAGAGCACTCATTGATTGCCATTGTGCTAGGTATCTAAGTAAGTAACTACCTAGTGGACTCAACGCTGCGCAATGGTTTGCGACAGTGGACCCTCTGTCTACGAGTCTACGCTACACTATTTGAGAGCTATCGAACTGGAGGCTAGAGCCTAGAAAAAGCTTTGATGCAATGATGGGTCTTGACAATTCATCACAGGTATCTAGTGCCTGACAGCTTTCTTGATTCCACCTCGAGGCTCGAGCTGCCTATCGTCGGTGGTCATGCAATGTTCCAGGAACTAAGCCTTTTTTTTTTTTTTTTTTTTTCCTTCCCATCGTCATCCTTCATGCTAATTATTCTTACGAATCTGCGGATTGGCCAACTCACCTAGCGCAGAGACGAAATTATGACTTGCGGACCCGACCCTGCAAACACGGGCACATACCTGACCCCCATCACTGATCAGAGGGTGAAAAGATTTTTGTAGATTCCACTAGGCGTTGCTGCCTACGCTGCGTGTGCTGATGTCGTCCCCAAGAGCGAGATGTGCCCAACAGGCTCAATACCGTTTAGCATCATAATCCGTGACATCCCCTCCACCCGGAACGGATGAGGTTGATGAAGCCGTTCCCACAATGAATAATAAGATTACCCGGATTTACACCACAGACACTGGTTTGGCCGTCTATCTTACAGCAAAGGTCATCCATCAAACAAACAGAGGCGGACGTCAGTGTTCTCGGGAGTCGACGGCGAAGTTCGAACACGCTCCCGAGTCCCACCTCACACTTGTCACGAGTCAGGAAGAATTTTGACAGAGCAATTAGTTAACGGAAGCGGCGGGGCTGGTCTTCCGTTCGACTCACCAAAAGACAACGTACTAGTCTAGGTACCTACTTACCTACACTACTATCCTGAACATACTATCTATAGTAGGTGATGCCTAACTACAAGTATGGATCGTTCATGAGAATGTGCGGGCTTTGTCATCTATCAACGGCCATTCGGCTGCGCGTACAATAGGGTCGCCTTCCTCCGCCCCGATCCATACCCCCTCCCAATCATTTATAGCTGAGGGTCTGTTCCTCCGAAGTGGAGCGTCAGCGGCCCATTGCATCGCATTAACGCATTATAATTAGTTCATTTCCGAGGCCAGCAACAGGATCGGTGTCGCTGAGCTGGCCCGAATCTAGCCTGTGCTTATTATCCTCCATACAAGTCTGTATAGGAGGCACGGACTCACCGTCGATTCAATCGCCCCGTGTCGATTTGACTTACAAACAGCGCACGAAACAACTTAATAAATCATGCCGTAAATCACGACAGCCAGCAAGAAACGCACCGCTATGAATGAAGGAATTGGCCGGTGCATGGAAAGTGGCAAACGACTCGACTTTTCCATGAAATCACAATTGGGTGGCCAGTATCCTGCTTTCCAGGTTTACACAACCTGGGTACTCCGTGCTGAGGTGGACTCGATTCTCGCGAAAATTGTAACCAATTTCAACGCTCAAACGGGCAACCAAAACGTAACGAACTGCACTGTCAACAGGTATCATGGCCTTACTGCGAATGGGTAACAAGATGAGAGAGCCCACAGGTTAGTTAACCCGCTCATTGAAGTATGAGCCTTCTAAGGGTGTCAAGGGGATCGCGAAACATTCACAATATGAAGATTGAACGATTTGGTTCGGATATCCATCCGATTGACTTCAGTATTAATCACCAATATCATAATCCTCCATCATCTCATCATCACATCTCATGGTACCAATCCCACCTGCCTCCTACCAGTTCCGCCAATCCACATTAAAACCAACCAAAAAAAGGGCGACACTCGGAACAGTAACTCCCACGTCTGGGCTTCTTCGCGGTGCGCCTTACGAAGGGCATTATTACAGCAATTTAAAGCTGGAGGTTGCTGTACTTCTGGATGCAGAGGTCAAGGGTGTTGCCAAGGGAGTTGGCAGAAGCCTCGAGGTCTTGGGCACGGGCTTGGAACAGGTTGATGAGGGCGATGGCAATGGTCTGAAAAGTGTTAGTCAGGCTGCTGGCCGCTAGATAGCTGGTTACTGGAATCGGTTTACTCACGTCAACAATAGACTCGACCTGGCGGAGAACAGCGGCGACGGGGGGGCCAACAATAGGGAGGGAGGTGATGAGGCCAGCCTTGCCAATGAGGATGTTCAAGAGATCCTGGTGAACACGGACGAACTAGAGAGATATTGTCGTTAGTAAGGTAGAGGATAGGAGAACAGGCGAGCGGTTGCGCGCGCCCGGGGGAGGTAGTTGTCAACTTACTTCGCGGAAAGCGCCAAACACAAGGTCATCGGCGGGACCACGGGGGCTGATGTCTCTGGCGTGGACCTTCTCGGTCGGGGCCTCCTTCTGAGCCGGGACAGGTCCGATCTGAGAGGAGAGCGCGGTGGCGGTGCTCACGATGTCAGTGAAGCCAGCGATGAGGACGGGGAACGGGCCCTGGCCAATGACGATCAGGGGAGCGTTGAGGATGCTGATGCTCTGAGCGGGCGCCTGGAGAGCCTGGGACTTCTGAGTGATGGATTTGATGCCGTCGGCGATCTGCTGGGGAGTGGCAGCGGCCATGGCACTGGCGGCCATGGCGAGACCCGAGATGAGGGTGGAGAAACGCATTTTGCTGTTGGCTTGGGTTTGTCGAGAGAAGGCCGAGAGGTGTTGGGATTGGCAGAGGTGTCCGTGAGATGTGAGTGATGATGGTAAGGAATGAGAATGTTGTTCAAGGTCGGGACGATGGGGAGTTTATATATTCGAATTCTCGGTTCTCGACTTGACGCCCTTGTCGTTGATTCTCGCTCGAGTCTCGACCTCGCCCTTCATCGATGATGCGAACTAAGCGGCAAGGCTTCTCTCAACCGAACTGGGGTTCGCCAGCGGTAACACGCATAGTGTACAGCTCAGCCGCGCCATTATGGTCGCCGATCTCGACGGTGTCAAACCAAGGCTCACGGTCAGTGCGATCTACAGAGTGCCAGGGTTGTCGTTACCTCGAATCACAGCCTCCAGCCTCACAGGTCCTCATCGAGACCATTTACATCAGGTACCTATCCCAGGATCGCTCCCCTACTTACTTCTTTGGTCCATACCTAGCTCACGATATTTCTTTTCCAAAATGGTGGCCAGCTTAAAAGAAAAAAAAAAGGAAAGAAAGAAAAACGACACTATAGGCCTTGGCTATGACTACACGTCTGAATGGAGAATAGTTAGGCAGCTGATACCCTTGAGTTCCTGTACTATGTAGATTTGCCGGCAGTGCCTGACGCCTACGGTCTACTTACCGCGTCCGAGTGAAGTCGCTATAACGGTAAAGTTGACGAAGCCCGCACGGGCTTTCAGTGCGTCCCATTGCTTTTTCCCCGGCTTTCCAACCAGATCATCCGATTCACGGGCCCCGCCCGGCTAACATCATTGGGGCTGCGATCCATAAGTAATAGTACCGAGTCATCCCAGCCATACAGAGCGCGTTGTCGACGCTAACCGGTATCAGGATCTACAGAGAAGACTCACCGTCTGCTGTGAATAGTAGTATCTTGGCTTGGGCGTGAGCACGTAAGAGAAGGTAAACGAAGCGAGTGGCAAGACCCGTCGTCTATCATAACTTCCATGGGTATGAGGGCAGAAAGGGTAGTTATTGTTCCCAATCGGGACCCGACTATATGCTTCGTACATACTTGACACTTGAGATATCTACACTACCTACGTACACTACACTACCTACCTAAACGGTGATCAGCTCGCCCACCATGATGTGATTTCACCGGGGATGTCATGTCACCCTTGCCATGTCAAGTATTTACATACATAGTATGTACTAGTAGTAATGCTGTATAGGCAGTGGCAGATATCTACATACATACATACATACATCACATCGCATCCGATGCGACGTAAGGGAACAGCAAAGTATGGTCCAGAACGCCATTTGTAATAAGGCTTATTATGCAGATTGGGGGGGAGGGGAGGGAAAGGCATGATTGGATGAGAATTCTTGAGAGATCTTCATGAGACTTTCAATTCGATTGACTTCAATAAAAAAATAAAATAAAAATAAAAATAAAATAAAAACTTCACGCCTAAAACTAATGAACGGCACCGTAATCCGTAGATAGTTACGGTATCATCGAGCTAGGTCCGTACAGATTACTGTAACCTTAACGACATAACTAAAGCAATTATGTAGATACCTAGATACAAAAGATCAGCTCGATACTAGGTAGGTAAGTAAGTAAGTAATAACGAAAAACGAAAAACGTACGGACTACTTACGGGTCTTGGTCACCGGTGGTTGACTCCGTCAATGATCAGATCCATCGAGCTGCTTCATTAGTGTACGTAGATATTAAGTAGATGGTTATCTATGTAGATAGTTAGTATCCGTGTCCAAGTACTTTAGTCTGCCGGCAGTTCTAAACCCCAATTACCATACTTACACTCATAGTCTTGTACCTTTGTTCGGGGTACTTGGATTTACACCATCTACTACAGATACCACACAACAGCTGACTTCCGGATCTATAATAGGTAACTGATAACTAACTAGTTAGTTGCCTATGTATTTATTTTGCATCGCAGTTCGCCTGATCAGGAAATACCCCAGCTCGAGGCCAGATTCGATGGCTTATACTTACGTATACTATACTAAGGTTACTCTTACATACTTACAGCCAGCCCGAGTCGGGGAACTTAATCAATAGCGTTAACAGTATATACTTGACCCTAGTTGTGCATATGTCTGCTACGTACTAACTATGTAGTAGTCGAGGCAGATCGCATATCTACATATCTCAATCAATAACCTAGTCGACTCTTGTCTGTAATGGATGAGAAGATGGATGAAGAGTCGTATCATACTATACATCTCCATGTGTTTCTGTCTGGTGGTGTGTGCTCCAATCTTGGTGGTGTTGCTGCTGGACTATCTAAACAATGAGGGAATGGAGCAGACAGACAAGACAGACAAGACAAGACAAAAGAACCAGAGAAAGACGAGGGCGATGGCGATGGCGGTGGCGGTAGTTGACGGCGTGGCGCGACACTTCTGCAAGGTCCAAAAAGCATATAATGTTATATTGTATGCATTCTTCATCCCGCTCACAAGCTATGTAGGTTTATATCCATCTCACACGTAGTTCGTTATAGGCACTACGAAGTACATACGTTCGTGATAATATGTTCGTGATAATATGTCCGTGATATATAGTCTGTATGTACATATTCGTACGGACCTATCAACTATAATACAACTCAACTACCGCTTCCTATAGACAACCCATGATGCGGTCAGGATATCTGATTAAACCCTTCTATACAGATTAGTCCGTATAAGATAACTTGCCTACCTATCTAACCAAGACGTATTCAGTCTACTACGTAGTATACAGCTATCCGCATCATCTGTATAATAGGTATCATAGTGTATCTAGAGTAGAGAGGTCTCTCTCCATTGTCCCGTCATAAATGCCAACTATTCCGATGCATGAGCGTTGTCATGGTCTAGACTTACCCATGAGACCTGTTGTCTTTCCTCGCTAACGAACTGCATTTTGCTTTTTATTTTTATTTTCCATAGTTCGTTACCATTCGGATCAACATTACGTCTAGACAAGTAAAGACTAGATAATCGGTTAAGCATCAGCACTTACTTAACCGAAGGATGATTAACCCTTGTCAATTTTGAAAAGAAAAAAAAGAAAAAAAGCAACGAGATCTGTATGTACTAATACGGCTTGCCGCAGTTCGAAATGATGATGCTTGGAGGCATCATCACTTCCAGCACTTTTCCCAGATTTTGGAATGAATACTTTTATATATGTATATATATATATATTGATCCTTGCGTGATAACAAGCCTCGGGTTTCCGTCTCCGCCCAAAACTCTAATTATTACATACGTTCTAGGTTAGTCAACATAATTGGAAAACTCCCTAACCTGTAGATAGATAAATCCTATCTAAATCTCGTCTGTTCAGGATACCTAACGCCTCCCCGTCGTGAATATTGGAGCCTTTGCTCCCTTGCTCCCTTGCTCTCCGCCAGCCACTTCCAAAAAGCGAGTCAGCGTGACGATGAGAGGGAGGAGGGGAGTCTACCCATTTACAGAACCTATACCGTCTTTGGATATGCCTGTTGTTTATTAAAAAAAATAAAAAAATAAAAAAAGTGACCTGCTGCAATCACTGTGATGATGATGATGATGGCGTACAGTAGAAGCATAATAGAGATAAGAGGGTTTAGGGGCGGAGAATTCTGGCCGCGAACCGACGATCCCGAATTGAATTCGGAACTCGAATGATGAGGCTTGCGATGGGGGGCTTACTTTTACCATGCCCAGTATGTACCGATCACTACAAAATCGACAGCGAAAACCGGTCAGATAGCCGACTTTTGCCAAGAAAGCAGCCCCCGGGCCTGTTGACAAATAACTAACCACACCAAGTCTCCAGCATGACGATCGAAATCGTAGTTACGCACCCATAGCATCACTAACCTACGTGTGTATACCAAATGGACGATCCTTCAACTATCACAAGGGCCGTCGCCATGGCTCATATGGTCCAAGCCCCTGGGTATCATCGCCAAGCCGGCGATGTGCAGTCAGTCACCTCCTCCTTACCTACATATAGTGGCTGTTTGTCTCCTCTTCGAGATGGGCCTACCGAACCCTCTGCTTGATCGTCCGAGTGAAGAAGCACATCTCACTTTCAGTCACACGCATATGTCGCCGCCCCCCCGGGGAGATGGATGTGCGTCTCTGTCAAGTCTCTGTCTGTATACATTCCGGGAATATCAAGAAGCGATAAGGGGGGAGGATCTCTCCATGGTCAGAGAACTCGATATCTGCCGACAAAGAGTCTTGCCATGAGTACTTAGACACAGTGATAAGTGTCAGGAGGATTTTAATGACAATCAACCTCCTATCTATCTAACCCCCTTCCTAAACCCTTCCCTCTAACTACCTACGACACCAACATCTTCATCCCTCGGGAGACACCTCCCTCACAGATAGGCCCTAAAAGCACAACAGTGACATGCTGTCCGCCCAGAACTCAAGGGCCTTTCTCTGGACTCTCATGATATACCCGTCGAGTAGCCAAGCACACGGATATACTAAGGATAAATCTGTATTTTGAACCCGCCCGTTTGCGCGTAAAGGATCGGAGAGCCTCATGGTGCAGACCTGGAAATCCAAGATGAGACAAATACAAAAATCCCCCAGTGAAGAAAGACCACCGATAGACAGAAATGATAGGTAAAGAAGGGGGGATTGTTGTCTTGAAATCAACACTTCAGTTAAAACCTAGATAGATAGCCTTCCTCCCTAGATAACGGGAGAGAGAGCATTCGAGTCTCTCCCCAATCCTAACACCACGCCATGGCACCAGTTAAGAACCTCATGATTCCACACTGCCGTCGTCGGGGCGACATGAGATGAGAGTAACTTGTTTTTTTTTTAAAAAAAAAATGACCCAGCGGTATCCATAACAACGCCGACGACTGAACGGAACAACACAACGTACCTATTATAATTACCATTTCGTCTCGGAGCATCTCCGTGGCGGATATAAGGATTTCCTAGATCTCCCCAAACCCTCAAGGTTTATCAAGTCTTTCATATTGACTTTTTTAATTTTTTTTTTTCCCCCTCTCCTAGTGGACGAATTCGAGCTCGTCAGTTTTTGGGTTCGGGATATAAACTGTCAAATTATCTAATCAACCGTTGGCATAAGTAGAGCTTGCTTTTCTCACAAAAAAAAGGAAACAAGGAAACAAGGAAACCCAAAAAAAAAGTCGGGCACGAGGTATCTGGCATAGCATACAACTAACCTTGACGCACTCACGCAGTAAAACGCAACAAGTTCTCCGACCGCTGTAATAAGTCGCAATACCCGAGCAAAGCAGCACCCATATTTTAAAAGTCCGAATACCAGAAGCTTTTTTTTAAAAAAGAAAAAACCAAAAAAAGACGCCTCTCGACGGGTAGATTGATTACCAGTCGGAGACGGAGACTTACGGCCACTCGTCCGGGAAATCCGGCCACAAACACTCTCCTCCAAGTGTTGGGCCCATTCCATCCTCCATTCTCCTTCTGCTTGACAATCTATTTTTTTTTTTTTTTTTTTTTTTTTTTTGTTTTTTTTTGGGTTGGACGGGATAGCAAGACAGGAAAGTCAAAAAGTGCAAAACAATCAAGAGAGAGAGAGACATGACTTCCTGACCGAGTCACACTTCCTCGGAGCTTTTCACTCGCGGCCTTTACGTATCATATATATATAATCGAGCGGTAATTAGCGAGGTGATCCTCGTCCCGTCAAAGGCCATGCGTTTGAGAGAATTAGGCAGTCCAATTCACTCGACGGGCATCGACAATGGATCATCGTATACGGACAATCCGACGCCGGAAGTTGAACGCGCAACAGGCACCTGACCTTCCTTCATCTAATCGTTGTGACCCGATTCCTACCTACGCTGTAAGAAAACCTGTGGGTAATAAATAGCCACGAAGATTCACCAATCTCACCTGGGGACGACATAAATACCTGCACCAGCTTATTATCATGGCGATGGAAGGCAGTTGAAGTTCTCCCGTAGGTAGGGGACGTCCAGCCAACTGCCTCGGCACATCGAATAACCGTCGGATTCAAGGCAACCATTCGTGTGCAAATCAGCTCGAATAATACGCTACGAGAAGTAATACAAGTACAGCGGGGGGCTTAGATAGACCATTTACTCATTAGTGTTTTTCTTGGATTTTTCCCACTTCCGAAGCATAAACGACCCTGTGTAGAACCTCTGCAGATGCAATGACATGTGCCTCTTATCACGTGCCCGTACACTCCACTACTCCTCGGGATATCTACTTCTACCCTCTAATAGCCTCGTGCCTCATTCCTAATGAAATCCTTGACCTCGTAGAATATGTAGATAGGGAGACGGAGCGTGAAACATCGCACTTGTCGCAATAACCCGGCTAACCCCTCGGGATTTCATCCATGGAGTAGATAAAACGATCCGTCAACAGTCGGCGCACGCGCCTTCTTGTCATTTGCTGATATATTGGTAATCAGTGTATCTCTGTTTGCTCGTGTCGACCTTTCTTCGACCCCTATTGAGCCGGAAGCTGTCTAGCCAGCTTTTGCCATATCCTTACGCCTATCGGAACGCCCGCCAATCCGAAACCACGCATAAAAAGAGAAGTTGAGAAGGGATTTGCTGCAAAGTTCGCGTGAAACTCGTCGGGGTATTAACAAAGTCGCACGGGAACGTCTGAGGTTCGGACATAATTACACGAGAAACGACGAAAACAAGTGCGTCGCGCCGTGTATGCCATAGAACCGACGGAAATGAACCGGATCACATGATGATGGCGGGAATGTCGACGTTAGCCTTAATGCTCTTGTGGGGCAGGATGCTACCGCCATTGACGTAGATCTCATCTCCGATAGTGACATCGTCGCCAAGTACCGTGACGTTCTCTAGTCGAGCCCACTTGCCAACCGAGCTGTTCCATCCAACGATGGTGCTCTTGATCCAAGCGTGGTCCTTCACCTTGGAGCCGGGCAAGAGAGTGCAACGCTGGAGACGGACACCGTCGCCGATGACGCAGTTCTTGCCAATAACGACATTAGGGCCAATGCGGCAGTTCTTGCCGATTTTGGCTGTCTCGTCAACCATGACATTGCCGCCATGGACATAGCTCTCAGCTGGCGAGGCCAGAAGCTTGGGGTTTCTCTTAGAAACGGACGACAAGTAAAGGCAAGTGCCGGTCAAGAAGTCTTTGGGTTGACCAACATCCATCCAGAAGCCTTCCAGATCAAAGGAGTGCAACTGACCATCGCGAACAATGGCAGGGAAAGTCTCTTGTTCAATAGAGGTAGGGCGGTTCTTCTCGATGCGGCGCAGGACGGAGGGGTTGAGGATGTATAGGCCGGCATTAATGCGGTTACCGACGAACTCGACGGGCTTCTCAACGAAACGGTCGATGCGGGAGGGGTGGTTCGGCTTGTGGACAACGACACCGTACTTGGAGGGTTCCTCGACCTTGGTGACGACGATGGTACCTTCGTCCCCGTGCGCATTGTGAAATTCGAGCAACTGTTGGAAAGGAAATTCGCAGGTAACGTCGGAGTTGAGGACAAAGAAGGGGGAGTTGTCCTTAGCAAGAATCTCCTCAGCTAGCTTCAAGGGACCGGCAGTTCCTAGCGGTTCGGGTTCGAGAGAGAAATGAATCTTAAGGCCGAGTTGGTCCTCGTACTATGCATGCGACGAGTCAGCAATAGGGACTAATGCAGGGAGAATTCACTCAAGGATGTCTCGTTTGCTGACCTCCTTCAAGACACGTTCCATGATTTCGGGGCGGTAGTTGACGGCAAGTACAACATCAGTGACGCCGACGGCCGCAAGAGCTTCGATCTGGTGGAGAATCATGGGCTTGTTGGCAAATTCGACGAGGGGCTTGGGCATTGTAAGAGTCTGTAGCGCGGGGGCGAGCTGATTAGTTATGACCGTCCGTCTGAAGCAGAAGCGATTCGTAGGCTCAAAAAGGGCGAGGCGCCCATGATTACACGTACCAATGGGCGCAGGCGGGTGCCGAAGCCGCCGACAAGAATGAGAGCTGCGACGCGCGAACATGATCAGCGAATTGGCCACGCCGCAGGAAAGAGTCGAGGCAGAGGGGCCGCGCGAACTTACCCTTCATTTTGCGGGGAGGTTGATTTGTTCAAGTGACAAACGAATGACGAGGAGTGTGGTTGAGTATAGCCTCGTCGCGCTTAGTAGGAGCTCGTCGATGGATATTATAGCCTGGAAGGAGAAGTTAGCGGTGTGGACGACGAGCAGCGAGATGTCGGGGAGATATAGTTTAATTGTTCGTACGCAAGATGTTCTTGTTCCGGGATTGGAAGCCTGGTTTCGCGCAGGGTTGTTAGAATGCCCGACGACCTGAATTACTGGAGTTCGCTGGTACGGCAATGCGACTGGGTTCTGGCAAGGAGACGAAGGGATGTACAGAGCATACGAAAGGAGGTGGTTTAGGAGTCAGATTGGCTGTAGCCGAGTTCTGAAGGATCGGACTAAGAACACCAACAAGGTAGGTAGCCCTGGGAAGGGAGGGTGGGGTGCTTTTTGTGTGTAGTGTAGACTGGGTAAGGTAATTGCTCGTGCATGATGAAGTGAACACGTTGTCTTTGAGCGAGTAAGATGAGATGAGCACCGTACTAACCTGCTTGCCGGTATCGTGTTCGCGGTTGCTGAACTGAGGATGCGAAAGAGAGAGGTTGCGTTTTCTTGAAGTTACTTGTACTGAGTGAGTGCCTTGAGTGCCTTGAGTGCCTTCCCCCTTTGATTACATACATGGCCAGGCTGTGAATCCTGTGGATGATGGGATGAGATTGTACCGGCTATCTCAGAGAGGTACCTCATCACATGTGTTTATCTATATGAGAAGCGGGGCAAGGCATGTACTTCTGTTAGGCGTGGTACCTACTTTGGTGCCTGGCTTCGCATCGGAAACCAAAGGCACAAGAAGCCCGCCAACGGCGGGACACGTCGTCCAGTAACTGGTGCTTATCCGGTGCTGCGCCCCTGAAATTTGCTGCCCGCTGTCATCCCTGCCCAGCCCACCAGCCCACCAGCCCACCAGCCACAGCAGATCTCGAGACTCGGGGGCCTTAAGAGGAAATCGAACCAGGCTACTCGGCCAATCAGAGCCCGTCATGCTTCTCCAGTCTTGAAGCTGTGTCTCCTCCAATCTAGGCCCAGGATGAGGATGTCTCCGCTGCTTAAAAACTCTAACTCTAAGTAGGTACTACCTACCTCTGTAGGCTTTTGCCTTGCCTACTTACAGTGAATATACCGATAGTTAGCATGGCGATCACAGTCTGTAATAAGTATCTAACTACGGACGTATACTTCAGACGCTGCACTACTTACGGACGCCGCCGTGTAGATACTATGTAGGCAAAGTTAGAAGGGGGCCAACTAGGTATTCGGTATTCCCACCCCAAACCATCGTTTGCCTTTGATTTCGCAACACGGGAACAAACCCCTTCATTCCCGTTGCCACCCAAACGCAAACGGACTTCATCGTCATCCTCACTAGACTAATTGCTAGCCTACCATGCAAGCAGCAACGCATGTACCGGTATGTACGAAGCCTTGCATTATCACCCACTCCCTATTCCCAGATAGTCAACGAATCCCCACCCTCTAGAAGTCCGGAACTGGACTATGGAGAGCATTGCAGCATTCCGTACATGTCTAGCGGCGCACGATGCATCCCTAAAGTGGATGGCGCGGAATTCACGCGCCGGCATCTCACCCAGTCGTTTATAACCACGGACATAAACCCCGAATGATGTTTGCCGAGCAAACACGACACTAACCTAGGTAGTAGTAAGCATTTACTTAACGTACCGACAAGATATCGCCAACAGAACCTTTCGCTCGGCCCGGATGGTCATTGACAACAGGGTTTCATTCGTCCCAGTTATTCCAGACGAGACGAGACGAGACGAGACGAGACGAGACGAGACGAGACGAGACGAGACGAGACGAGACGCGGCGCGGACGCTGTTTGCCGTGGGACGAGTCATCCTCTTCCAGACAGGAAGTCAGCCTTGGGTCACCTGGCCGGCCATGCGATTTGCTACTCCGTTATGCTGCACGTCTTCTCCCTTCCGTTTTATGCCTGTGTATGCCTGTCGCTTCTCATGTCCGACAAACGCCGCGTAACTATTCGTTCTCTCATCTTTAAACTACTCGACGGAGGCGTGTGTTTTCGTCAAGAGGTATGCGACTTCAAGATGGCCAGGCGAATTAGACCTGGGAAACTCGTACTTGATGTAGTATTCAGGGAAAGTCATAAGTGAACGTTACTGACGACAACCGATGAACATCTATCTCTCTTACTTTCGATTTCTTTTTGATTTCTTTTCGATTTCTTTTCTTTCTCCTATAAAACAGGTGGGTGGAGAAACGGAATAAGGGCCGCTGTTCGACCGTACTTATATTGGCGGGCTCCCTTCATCATGCGACAACCTATCCCGTCACGACAGCGAGTGGGTGTGCATTCGTCTGCCGGGTCGATTACTTGTTGGTGTGGATGGATGGATGATACTACCTATACTATATTATATACTTACCAATGCACATGTGCGTCCAGAGCACGCAACGCATGTACGTATGTCTCGTCGAATATGACGCACACATATACGTGGGGGTGCGAGTGGGTTGTGGATGGGCTGGTTGGGCTGGTTGGGCTTGATGGGCTGGATGGAGGCATTTGAATGGAAGCATGGAAGCGATGGATGTACGTACGCATGCCCCGTCACACCCGCAGTGCAGGCTCCGGATCCCATCCGAACCGGCACCACCCACACCATTCCCAATCCCAATCTCACCTTCGATCCCACTCCGCCTCGTTTCAGGCACACCCACCACGTATGCCTGCCTTTCAGCCCTCTCTGGACCGTGACTTGAGTCGCGACTATTTAGCCTCTGTCGTCCCCCACCCTCTCCTTCAACGGTTCACCTATTTATTCACCCTCCCTACACAAGAAGGTCAGTTGAAGAGGAGCTACTTGTCTTCTACTCTCACGAAAGACATCACGATGTATGTGTGTCACCATCAGGCCAGAGGGTAAGGAGCTCAGGGCGACAAAGAGGTTCATATTCACCCTGTTCCAGCATCACCGCGCTGTAAGTATTTTAGTCTTCATAACTGGTATGTTTCGTAATCTCGTCAAAGTCGTCGTCATCATCATGATCATCATCTGTCCCCGAGGACAGCGCTTTTATAACACAAAAATGGTCCGCGAGAAAAAAAAAAAGAAAAAAAGAAAACGAAGCAGAACATGAGAACCGACTTCCCCCGACCTTCAACGTCCGCTAACCACCAATCGCCCACCCGCCCACCCGCCTGCCTGCCTTCTTTAGAGCGATCTTCCGGTCTTCAAGCGCCACTCCCATGTGTACCCCTGGCCTGGGGACGACAAAGCCGCACGAGACCGCCCTAACCAAAACAAGGCTCGCCAGGAGGCCCGGGGAATGGTCCCTCCCCAAAAAGTCTTTGCGGGGCAAGAATGTATAAAATAGAAAAATAAATCAATACAGGGGGTGCTGGATCTAATCTCATTGCGTCTTTTTATTTTTTTTTTTCTCTTCAGTGTAGTCGGCCAAAATCTATCCATGAGGGAGGGGAAGGATAGAGCGGGAGCACGGCTTGCGCTGCGCATAAAGGACCAAATCGAAAAGCCTCAGTGTGTGTCTGACGTGTTGCAGAGGGAGGCGGACACCTGGAGATCCTTTTCGGAAAAACGGAATCTGGTCCCAAAAAAGAAACTCTCTTTCTTCCCGTGACCGGGAAATGATAATCGAACCGTTGTCCCGGTCCTGGGACCTCCTCCATGTATCGCGTCGCCGTCATCAAAATCTCGGTAAAGAGAAAGAAGATCCGACGGCAACTCCGAGTCCAAAAATGGGGTCCACCTGGAAAATAACAAAGGCACGTATAAAACAAAAATCCCCAAAACAAGAGTCTTCCTTGGGAAACCTCATCATCTTGGGGTGGAGGGAAATCGTAACATCGTCGATTCTTGCGAGAACTTAAAAATGTCGTAAAGTCGTGAAATCATCGTCAACTGTATGCAAATGTCGTTGTTGTGGTTCGAGTTTTTTATACCTTTTTTTCTGTCGTTTCTCCGTTTCTCTCTCTCGCTCTCTCTGTCTCTCTTTTCTCTCGTCGGGTTCATCCTGCTGCCGAATGGGGTATTTCTTTCGCGAAAGATGCCTTCGTTGGTAAAAGGTAAAGGTAAAAGAAGGGGGAGGGGGGGATAAGCTGTGAAGCTTCACCACGTGTATATATCAATCATCTGCCGCCTCGGATCCATGGTCCTTGCTTTCTTGGTGTCGCGCTCACTTCCTTTTTGCTTTAGTTCGCTAACCGTTGGGGGCAAATATCCGTCCGTAAGATTGTAAAAAAGGGTATAGGTTCCGTCCGCTGGTAGAATTTGAGGTTATTAAAATCACACGCGCTTCCTCACTCGAAAGACGTGGTCGAGCTACTACTCGAATGTCCGGACCTGTGGCCATGGCGGTTGTTCTCATGGTGTTCGTGGCCTTGTGTATGGCTGGTTGAAGCATGCCGGGACTTTTTGCGCCTACCTGCGTCATTGGCTGGAAGACCCTGGACGATGCCGTTCCGGGCAAGCATGCCGCCATTAACAGAAAAGTTCCGGCACACCATGAACGCCCTCATGGCCGCGTTTTCCTGGGCCA
The DNA here is from genome assembly GCA_028637585.1 of Xylariaceae sp. X187. Classification (NCBI taxonomy): domain Eukaryota; kingdom Fungi; phylum Ascomycota; class Sordariomycetes; order Xylariales; family Xylariaceae; species Xylariaceae sp. X187. The sequence goes on along the minus strand of JAJIZN010000011.1, from coordinate 1,107,039 downwards.
GGGAATTCGATTCGTATGCATTATCCGTCTGGTACTCGCGGCCGTTGACCAGAACCAGGCACGTGTAGCCACTGAGGTCCTTGTAACACTCGTACGAAGGGTCTTGCCACCCACGACGTCGGCACAGGCCTATCGGATAACCCAGTCAGCGGCTGATCACCCCCCCGGGAAAGTCTTCCATTCATTTGATAACACGCGCGGGCGCGCGCGAAAATCACGGTGCATAAACAAGGAATACAGCCCCGAGATGAAACGCAACGGGGACGAAGGGGTAATATATCCCCATGCATAACAGCCCAACCGCAAACGCCCCCCAACTCTTCCCCGACGCAAGAACAGCCGCAGAACCCGGCTCCTCGTCCCTTGCAGAAAACGTGGACCGGTAGGCTACCCACCGCAATGCGATAGGCGCCATCAGGCGACAACAGGAAGAACGCCGAGCCGAAGATGATGGCAAGCTGCACGTAATGGTCTGGGTGATGCAGGGGCTTTGGCTGCCTTGTCCACGTGGGTGAGACGACGAACTGCCGTCACTCAGCCCCGCCACGACAGTAATAATTTCCATGGACGTTCCGAAGGGACATGTTAAACGAACAAAGAAAGCAATATAGCAAGGAAAGAAGAAGAAAAAGAGGATTGGCGACACCACATGGGGGTCAAGCGAGGAACTTACTCTCGAGATACTGCATATAATAGCCGGCCATATTGATGACTCAAGGCAAAGTTTTTTCCCTTTGCTCAAACCAAGTATGTCCAGGTACGTGTGTGTCTTCTTTTCGTTCCCGGGTACCGAAGATTCCCTACCCCCTTTTTTTGCTCCGCCAATAAAAATAGAAAAAAAAAAGAATATAACTTTTTGATATTATTTTAGTAGGTAGGGACAATAACCCCCACGCACTTCCCAAACGATAAACACGCAATGCGAGTAATTGTGTCCAGGGGGGGTGACAGTGCGGGCCGGGGGGGACACCAAAAGCAGGAGGTATAGGCAATAGAGTATAGCAAGGTGGTTCGATCAAACCTCTCTTCTCTTTCTCCGGAGTATGCAGTCGAGCCCAACCGTGGGGGGAAGAAAAAAGGGGAAGGATTGAGGGGACGAGACCGTCTGAACAGGTAAGGCGGTAAGGCGTTAGCGAGGCGAGAGAGATGGACGAAAATCTCTGTACTACGAGGCGAAGGTGTGCTGTGGTGGTGGTGGTAGTGGATGGTGGTGAAAGAAGGAGGTTATGCTACGTATTCAGGGCTGCGGTGCAGAAAGACGAGCCATCGACGGCGAGACATGTGTGCTTTATTGCAGAAATGAGCTGTTGGTGCGGGGCAGGGATATCAAGACGGAACAAAGGCAACAAGACGAAATAGGAACGTGTTTGGAAATGGATAGGTTCCATGCGCGCATCAACGATGCGGCTCTCAAGAGTGTGACCCCATCTTTGATGTGTTGGCGCGAGTCGTTGCCATTTGGTAAAATGTCTAGAGACTAGGCGTCTCCCCACTATACAAGGGAGGGGGGGGGGGGGTGGGACATCCCTAAGTCGATCATTGCTTTCAACTTAGATAAGTCTTGAACAGATTCTCTCCGCTTGGCCCTCTAGGATGTATCCAGTAAGTACCTCTATCTCATTTGAGTTACCTTTGTTCTCATACCCTGTCTATTCCGACGCGCCCCGAGAGGTGGGGGAGGGCGGCGGCGGCGGCGGAGAAGGAGGAGGAAGAGGAGGAGGGAGGAGGAGGAGGGAGGAGGAGGAGAGGAGAAAGCATGATGATGGAGATGGCTGGTCGAAGGCAAGGAGACGCTGGATTATGCAAAGGGCAATTGAGAACAGGCATAAGGCATAGGCATGTGAAGCGACAGGATGGAACTTGGGAACCAGTTCTGCGGCCAAATCACGTCCGAGGCGGGACTACCTACCAGGCGGGGAGGGGGAGAAAAAGGTAGTAGCTCGATCAACCGATCAATAAATTAAAGAGAAAAAAATAAATAAATCCAAAGCAGTAAAAGATAGAAGAAAGGCAATAGATACATAAAAAGAGAACGTAAGAGGTAAGTTAGTTGTAGCGGGAGCTGGATATGTAAGCATATGAAACTGCGGAAACCATCGAAGTTTGTCTCATTCACACACCAAGTTAGAACTTTGTCTCGAGTATGATGTAGCAGTGTCCCCTCGACCGACCACTCACCTTCGCGATGCCTAGATATCAAAGAATCGACAAGAGGGTTTGTGCCTGGTTCCTTGAGATGTAGGTAGTATAATGTAGGCAAGGGACGTCTTGCTTGTAGATGACAGGTATTTGAGCACGTCGATAAAAAGAAACGGCTAATCGCTTTTCGGTTGCGACTAATGCTGCACAGTTTCGCCCGAGTTCTGTGGAGGAGGCGACCGATCGAAGCCGGTCTCAAGATTCAACGGCGGCACTAAGACGTAGACGATCGGTACTTTTAGCAGAATGCGAACTAGGGTAAGGTGTTCCAAGAACTACAACACCACCGTGACCACCCAACCCTTAGTACCGTACCCTTCACTAACTACATGCATCTTTCATGGCGCTCGTCCGTGGCCGCGGTCACGCCTGGGACCTACTATGTCAGGTAAGTGTACGCTCTGTGTCAGATCCATGTTGTGCTCACACGCACATTTGTACTTACATACACAACAGACACATGCTCATCTGTATAAGCATGTACTTACATATTTACGCAAGGCCAACGGTAGGTAGCATTCATAACATAGTCCAGTCTGGGTGGAAGACGGAACGGATGGCTTCGAGGTACCGGGCCATCGAACCAGTCCGTAGGGTCGGTATCGATCTCAGACAGGTGGGGGTAAGCGATTCGCGCGCCCCCGGTTGAAATAAGTCCCTACAATACCTACACCACATCAACCGTAGGTAAGCAGATCACGCAAATGGACGAACCAGGCATTGGTGATTTGGGCTTTAGTTAGTACTGTAGTAGGCACATGAAGTGCATGGTGTAAAGTCGGTAGGGGATGACGGAAAACTGCTAAGTAGGTAGAGTATAGCGAGTTGTTGCAAAATAATGATCAGGTCGTCATGTAACTGAGGACAGCCCATGAAAAGGCGAATCTCAAGACTTACCTACCTCAGTATGGAAGAGCAACAGGTAGGTAGTACGTGGTGGTAGGTAGCAAAGTCAGTTCAAAGCAACTTGACCGCATAGTAGATGTGTATTTTGTTTGAAGGCCGGCAACGTCGCAACCGTACTTTTTAGTTGTAGGCGGCAAAAATGTGATGCGCGTGGGCGGATAGGGGCCTTCGAGGTGTCCGTCTCATTCACTTATGCGTTTGTTTGTTTACTTTTTGTCCCATTTTCCCCATTTCTTTCCGCGCCGTGTGGAGTTATGGAACTTTGTAACAAGGGATTGGGACGAGAGGCGGCCTAGGTACCAGTCAATTGGCGGGCGGCTCGCTTTCTGTGTTTTCTAGCTAATTTCCAATTCCGAGAAGAAGATAGATAAATGAAACAAAAAGTCGAGTCGAGTTGGTTACTTACCTTGATACCTAATTGACATAGCAGACTGAACGTACACCAAGTAGAGACCGCAGCGTTCACTCTGTCGGTGAACAGAATGAGCTGCATGAACACTGGAGGGGTTCTTGCTAGTTTGCCCTGAGCGATCCTGAGCGACCCTGGCCTCAGTCCAAACCTGGTCGATCAGAAAAAGACTGGAACCCTGGGAGGTCCAGGGAGGCACTAGGAACGTCAGTGGACAATTGTCCAATGAGCGGTAGGCGTGCTGCAGAATGGCGAGGCCACTAGCCAAAGACGAGACGCTTAACACCTCATGCAATGATGAGTTGGCATTGCCGCTGGATATTAAACCACGATGGGCCGAGTCTGGGTGGTGTACGAGTACCGGCCGTGGGCTGCGGGACCAGGCCGGCCCAGAGGTACTGATACCGCCAGTGCAACGCGCGACCAGGCCTGCACCACCGGTTGCATATGGGCGAATTGGCCGCTTTTCATGGCGACGAGAACTTTGACCGAAAAAAAGATGAAGGTATCGCTGTGGCCAGAATCGAACGGTACGGGAGGCCGAAACTGGCCGCACACACGCGCGCCCATTTCCCATCTCATCTCCATCTCCATGGCCGTATCTGTATGCAACTTCTCATGTCACTGTCATGTACAATGTAATTATGTGTGTGTATGTATTCATGTATGTAAGTCTGGATGAATTGGGTAGCTTTCGATGTGGTGCGAGCTGTAGGACTTGCTCTGCCGGCCTACCTGCGGTCAAACCTCCCCCATCTGCACAAAATGTAGACCGTCGCCGTTGGTGTGTTCCATGTTTCGTGATGGTGCAAATGCCGAAGGAGCCTAGATGGCCTGTAAATAGGCGCTGGTGAGGACGTGGGCGGCTGGGTATTTCTATTCGGCGGTCTAGTAGTCTTCTCCTCGGGCGAGGCGAAAGCGAGATGCGGAGGACAGAAAGAGAAACGCCAAACGCCCACCAAGAACCGAGAAGTGCTCTCTACCTATGGAAGGAAAAGGGCATTGTGAACAGGAAGGCGTCTTCGAGAAAGTAAAAGTGGGGACCTGCACATCTTCACCCGTGACGCCGATCTTGAACCTCGCCTAAGCCACTTTATGCATGTAAACGAGACAGAAGGTACAATGGAAGCCCCCGTACATAAAATAAAAACATGCCCTGGAAGGGAACAAAGCAGTCGCGTCTAAGCGAGCCCTAGAGTCGAGTCGGGTCCAACCATTGTTCGCTGTTTTCACGGCTTGCCCTTCATTGACCACCTCCACATTGTTTCACGCTTCGACGGATACAACCTCGCTCGGGATAAGGACGCAGATGGTGGTCAAATCCGGGATGGGATAGCGACCTCTCAACGTTTACGCGTTTTACTACAGGCGGAGAGACTTCAGTGGCTGCCAAAGAAAAAGGGGGCAAAGGAGGGACAGTCCACTATTGTGTTTTGTGCGGAACTTGATCTACGCGCACTTATGGCATACCTACCTTCATTTCTACGACCCAAGATAGTGTCGTGTAGCGGTATGTATGTCTGTGACTAGGGAAACACGCCTCAGAGGAAAGACCTGCAGTATCTACCTTGGATAGTATCCGGTTAGTCGACCAGTCATCACGGATCCGGGCAAACTACCATGAAATGCTGGCCAGACGCCAGCAGTAGTAGGGCCTTGTTATTATGCGGCCCCTTAGACCATCTTCATGCGGCTGGTCAAGGATTTGTATTATACCGACGGCCCGAGCTGCTATCAAAGACTTTTGTTTTGATTCTTGCACTGCGCCTCCTACAGACCTGGGTAGTCGGCCCCTATTATAGCCGAGAGTTCACCCGTCAGAGTACCATCTTTTGCTCAAGGTGACCGGGGCGTGCACACACCACACACTCACACTCACACTCACTCACACTCACTCACACCACATGCGCCAAAAGGCTCTCACCATCCTGTTGGATGCAACGAGCCCGTCTTATCATCGTTCCTAGCCGGCCAGTGTCCCCGACCTAATGAAATCCCATTGGGCAAACTATGATATCATCATCACTGCCCAGTTGCGGATAGCGACCCTCAGAGGAACGGTCAGAGCTGTGACGGCCTGTTCCTGGTTGCAGCCGTACGCCGACGAAGTCAACGGTGGCCAACTTTGGGTACCACACATTTCGAAAAACTGCAATATTGTCCGCACAGTAAGGCCATGTTGTGCATGATGCCTTGCCTACTCTGGACATATACGAGATAAGGATTCAGGAACTTTCGAAAGCATTGACAGCATTGACCTGAGATCAGGACTAGGTAGCAGTGTCACCGTGTCAGAGAGGGGGGCGAGCGAGGGAAAGAGAGGGAGATGGCTTGTTGCGTACAGATCATGGTTTTACTAGTACAAAAACTAGCAGTCTGACCATGCATCCTGCCCTCATCTGAAGCTCTGCCAGCATGTAACGAGCGGCAATCCACATAGTCTAGGGAACGTAGGCCGTGACCCTCTCTACCCAGATTTTTGAGTTACAAAAGTTGCCTTTTGCCGCCTTCTCATCGGCTGTCGAGTGGCTAGCTAGGTAGTGTCTTTTGCTCGAAGTTTCGATGAGGCCTGTGAGTCTTTTGCTCGTGGTTTTGTCGTACTGCAGCTGACTCAAATCGCACGCGGAGGACTACATGCGATTAGGACGGGATAACAAATGCTACCCCTCGGTGATTGTGTTTACATCAATGGCTTATTCTTCCTTAAATTGAGCCGTGGCCGCATGGCCTGCGGCCCCTAATGGAGACTGCCACGTCAAAGAGGGTGTTGTGCCCCTATTGCTATGGGTGTTGGGTCCTCCCTGCAGAACCACAGTAGTGTGTGGCCACCAGGAAGCTATATTGGAGAAGCGGCTCGCTCCGATCCTACGGCCTTTTTTTTTTTCTTTTTTTCTTTTTTTTTTTTGGTCGGACAAGTGAAATGGCATAGATATGGGCGTTGTTGAGCAAATCTCAGGCATCCGAGGCAAACCCGCCCGGGACGACTCAACACAGACGTCGAGTTCGGGTGGCACTATAGGATAACAAGCTTCCCATGCCTGACGACAGCTGCAAACTGCCGTCTCGATCAAGATTCATGAGCATATTAAAGCGAGAGTGGCGTCTCAGTCCGGCTCCCGGACTGGCCAAGTTGAGGCCGGATCCTCGAGTGATCTGTCGCCCCGCAAGCCTGCAGTGCTTTTTGCGACAAACGGCTAAGGAGGCCTAGTAATGCTGCTTCTGCTGTGCGACGACGTAACGTGTGGGGAAAATGCATTGACGAGGGCAGAGAGGCTCTGGATGGTGAAGCTTCACTGGACTGGGCGGTTCGACGACTCCTGCTAGCCTGCTTGTGGTAAAACCGGCGACAGATTAAAGGGGTTGGTCAAAGAGGGCACCCTGGGAAACTCCTCGACATTGGGTAGATACCCAATCTTCAATTCAATCCATCATGGCGTTCTCTCCACAATGTATAGCCGTTTCTCTTATTAATGTGTATATAAACGTTGAGTGCTTTTGTATTCATTACATGCAACGGACTTTTTTTCCGATGAGCCGATCTATATAGACATGGTGGATCTGATCTGGTAACGGAGAGGGCAATCCAGTATGAACTCGGTCCGGACTTGTGGAGAGTGTTCTGAGCTTTCCTTCAATCACTGTGCTCAACGGGCAATGGGCGAACATGGGTTGCCAGGGCCTGTTTATCTTAGACTGGCGTGTTAAAGCGGGTGGCCCATTATGTGGCCGTAGGTAGCGGGTCGTCAGCATTCAAAATCCCGGTCTAGCGGAGAAGTATGACATGATGTCCCTCCGTTTTTCTTCGGGAATAACGAAGACAGGATCAGTCGGGTTAACTCTGTCCTTTTCTTCATACACTTGTGCTTCGTCGAGGCGAGGTAGAACCTCGTACGTCCAGGGCATCATCGTCTCGCCTGTATCCGAGGATAAAATATGAACATTGTGCTGGGCCGAAGAGAGGCCACTGAGTACGTAACAAGTATGATATGCATCGGATGGTCTTTGTCCACTAGCTTAGCCTCAACCACGGATGAAAGGGGGGTAAATTAACTTACGCTGACGGCTTATCTCTCATGCCACCTCGTTTTGTGTCGTCCTGTCCGCAGCAGAGAATGTATCGGATCAGCCCTTCCCGGGAGTACAGACTATCGACAGTAGAAGAGGGGGAATCAACGCCGGCTGTGATTGCGGCCCCCTGAATGGAGGCTTTGATCAGGGGCCAACAGCCCCCTACCCAGTGACTATAACAACCATCGACAAGCTTGTTAGTTCGTCCACTAAGACCACCCTCGGGGGCATATTGGCGTGACGAGAGCCAAGACATAAGGCGTGGCATGTCGAGATATCTTTGGTTGGATCGTTAGCGCACAGCGGCTTACCAGAAGTACCCAACCGTCTGAGTGAGTAGAAGAGGGGGAGGGGGGCAAACGAACCGAGGAAAAATTCGATATGGAGCATCGAGGATGGCAAGGCAGCCCAGGGCACAGAATGCGTATGCGCCATGGGCTTCGGCGCCTGGTCGTGCCGAGATGCCACCTTCAAAGGTTTGACCTGCACGATCAGTATGGGTCACTCACGCTCATCAGGTCCGCTTTCGGAATCACTTACAGCTGCGTACATAGTCGGCTAGACCAGTGAACAGGTCTTGATCTTCAGGTGTGCCAGTCGAAGAATCGCGTGGTATGTCAAGGGGTAGCTTTAGTAATGTAATCAGAACGGCAGCGCAATAGGCTCCCCTAAATCCACGGTCAGGAGACATGCATTTCTATCGGCGTTTGGAAGCAGGACTTGCCTGACGTCGATCTCGCCCCCCAGTGACATCCGAAACCCTCCATCCGGCTGCTTCAAAGCACATAGCCATTTCCACATCGCTCGACGGTCGATGACCTGATATGCCGACTCCCCGCCTACTATTGCCAGTGCTAGCACCATCGCATATGTATTCGCTAGGTGGGATAGTTGGCCGTTGCCTCCACCAAAACCGCCACCCTCGTTCTGCATTGAACGCGCTGTCTCTACAAGCCCGTCGCGATATACAGACACATCGACTCCTAAGAGAGCCAGACCGTTCAAAGACCAATAGAAGATCCATGGCCTGCTCGCATCTGCCGATTTGAAGGCGGCAGGAAGGTTCCCTAGGTGCTTTTGCAAGAATTTGATATGTTGTTTACGGCGGATAGAGGGCACTCCATGACGGTTGACTGCGATGTCCTCCAGCGTGCCTGCGAGGAACTGCATACACATGTCCTCCACCTTATCCTGGCGCTCCGATGTGTCGGTGACAAGCGTGTCCTTTATGGGAGGAGGGGTTGTGAACAGAGCCGGAACTATGGGCTCGTCTTCAGGTCCCTGAGATGAAGAATTATCTGCCATTCCGCTCTCCCCGCGAGATACCGAGAGGCCGCTTGCCGGTATGATGCGCCGCCTATGCGGTGTGATTCTCAGCCGGGCGCGGGCTAAGCCTGTCTTCGTTGGCATGAAAGAATCCCGTGGCCTGGGAAATACAGTTTTATCGCTCTACCGGAGGCATGCGAATGGAGCGTGGGAGAGAGAGAATCCGTGGTTCCGTGGTTCCGTGACTCCGTGGCTCCGTTGCTCCGGGTGGAAGTGGAGATGACTTTTAAGTCGAAGACGGACAAAGAAGGGCGGTTCAAACTCTCTGGCGTTCTCGCAGCGCTGCGTATATAAAAGCCGAGATAAATAGACAAATGTGATTCAATATGTTAGAGTCAGCGAAAGACGTGATTCAATATGTTCCGGTCAAAACTGACGGCAACATGGCATTTGGGGCTCGAGGCTTCGTGGTAGCTCAGGTTGAAGTTGTCGCCAGAAGTGGGTATTATCTCAGTTACCTCACTTCGTGCCCGTACCTTAGGTAAGGTACAGATTACCTAGGTACTTAGATAAGGTACCTATTCCGCCCGTAGATAGCCATTGCCGGCGCGTACCCAGTGCGGCGTCCCAACGCTGATAGGGGCTTCCCTCTTCCCTCCAACAACATCTCTTCTACCATGGCAAACAACGGCAGCTGGTAAGGCTTGTAGGTAGGTAGTCAATAACTTAATAGGGTTCAGATTCAACGCACAGCGAAATAACTTTATTTTCAATTTCAACTGAGCGTTTTGTTGTAGGTATTGTAGGCATTCGTTGCACGTGTGAGAAGATACCGGCGCACGTAATAGTTCTGATAGTTGGAATGGGGTGTAAGGTGTAAAGATCTTATTGACACAGTATTTAGCCCATTTCGGCCCGTTTTAGCCAGCAGTGTGGCGACTTTTCTAGTGTATTACGGCGTAACTTGGACGGACATTTATTCTACCTATTCTGTAACTACCTTACCTCAATTCTAGCTGCCAATGGCGCCTACCTACAGACCGTACCTCCCTAACCTACTTATTAACATAAGGGTGAATAGGAAGTTTAGTTGATTTATTGAAGATATGGGAGAGGAGATGATGGGCCACAGTCACTTCACGATGTTGGTCGGGTTGCAACCTGTTGTAAATCTCTGTATTGTACTAATCTACGTACCAACTGAAGGTATCTAGGTTAGGGTAGGTATCTAACTTGCCTATTTATAGTCAAACGGCGTGGTCAGGGACAACACAACACCCACAACATACCGTTCTTTTATATTATTTCAAATCATGCCATGACAGCCAATTCGACTCGGCTGGTTGATTCACCTGTTTCCCTTCATTCAAAGGGCGCAATCATCTCAAGTATCATCGTTCCCCGAAATCCCTTGGCCATTCCGCTTCAATACGGATATTCCGGATGCCCTATAAAAGTATCTTGGCGAATTCACGGCTATGATAGTGATAGTTTCGCCTGAAACTCTTCTTTTTTGGCCCGTTGACAGATCCCATAGCCCATAGAAAAGTTCATGAGATGTTAACTTCATGTATAGACCACAGTGAAAACGTGGAATGTTGGTTAGCGATGTCGACTATTTCCCGTTTCACTGTCCCCCGTCGTGACAGCAGATGGCGTGGGTTCGCGCAGAGGTTGCGCCGATGATAAATCCCATCTCTTTCGAAGCCCACTGCATCTAAAGGATACTATCGCTTCTGCAATTGTCCTTCTTATCCAATAAGAACCGTTGTCTGCCAGTTTCCCACGTCTTTCGCTGCTGATACATTTAAGAACGCTGGCGTAGGTATCTTCCACCAGATTCCATCACGTCGACAAAGCTGTCGCTGCGAAATCATTTAACATTGAAGGAAAAACACCGGGAAACCAACTGCACTCACGACAGCCGGCTCCTCTAGGTCCCTTATAACCTGATTGTGAGCATCAACGTGGCCCTAAGGCGTGCTAGCACGCTGGTTGCTTCCGGATGCTTTATGGGTTGGCAGCTCCACCAGCCCATCAATAACTCTTGGGAGTGCCTAGGATTCATGTAGCACATACACTCCCGACGACCTTTTTCACCCTATGGTAAGAGTATGTAGCGAAAGTAGCCACTAGGGTTGGTGAGAGATTTCATGACTCTCCATCTATGAGGTTTCAGGAAGAGAGACAGCCCTACTTCAGGGATCCATACGAGTAGATCGCATCTTGACGAAAGTTAGTCGAGGGGCACACAGTTCGCAAGTAGGTGACCTTGAAAGTTTTGAGATATGGAGGATGTAAAACAGAGGTCGTGAGTATGTCGGAGCGGGAGGACTTCACCAAGACGGCTGTTGAGGGACTTTTTGGCGGATCGGAATGGGGCAAATAACTGGGAACAACGCACGTTTGTGTGAAAAGGCACGAACTACCTGAGGTGCCTCTGGTCGATGGAAGCTCCGACAAAGCCTCAATATAGTGTTGATCCGCACTCGTCAAATGGAGCCTGTAGCTACTTTCATTAGATGAACGGAACTCGCACAAAAATACCGTGGCCTGCTCAGGTAGTGTAGATTCAGGTATCTAGATAGGCATAGTTCTGTCTAGGTAGGTATTTCAATGAAAATATAATGTATTATGTAATCAACGCACAGTATTATTACGTAAATTCTCGTGCCTACCTCGGCTCCTCGAGGTACTAGATAACTATGACTCCGCGGCACCGGCGGCGACAACAAATTTCTATTACTCTATCACTAGATACCTATCACCTACCACCGCCTATGATGATCAAAGTCGACGCGCCGGAGTTCCCATTCGCCCCAATCGCCTCATTCATCATGTGTATTGATATGCCCGAGGAATTTTCCTCTTCCTGACTGGCACTGTCTGGGCTAATCGGGCAAACCCAATGGATAATGTCTGGTCTCGCTTGCAGTCCTTGCCCCAAGGCTTGGTTCGGTTCGCAGCTATGGGGGCTGCATCGTGTGGCGTGAGAGGCGTCCATACTTACATCGCAGATCTGTCTCCTCTCGATGCGGAGTTCGTCCTCGATGTCTGCCGATTTGAGGCCGTGGGTGCACTCCACTCTGATCTTGCAGGAACCCGAATTATGGTGCGCTCCCGTGCGGTCTTGTACATCGAGTTGGAATACAGGTCTCCCCACATCTTGAGTCTGGTCTCCCACGAGCGATGTTTTGGCCTATTCGCAAACCTCCTGTGCACGAAGCATCTGTTCCACGCGCGTGTTCTAAAAGAGAGAGAGAGAGAGAGAGAGAGAGAGGATGTTCTCCAAGGAAAGGTATGCATCAGCATAGCGCCTCGGTTGCATACTCGCACCAATCGCAGACGACGCTTACATGTAACTCATGGGTTATTAAATGTAAGCGCGCGCACCATCGTCGAAACTCGTACTCTGTCGTATTACAAGAGGTCTATCCGGTTTGGACCTCTCGAATAGACTTCCTGCCTGGCTCGAGTAGTCGCAGATTGGAAGGGTTCTGAAGGGTTTCATTATCTCTTCCCGGCAGCCCTCGCACGGGTCCTCTCTCTCGGCGCCGATATCAATATATGTTCTTGTCATTGCCCTCAGATTGCTGAATCAGCACTTGGGTGGTGTCATCAATGCCAGTGCAGTACTTTCAGGAATGTGATGGCAGCAGGCCGACCATCGATCGCTGTCCAAGGGGCTGAGAGGGGGCACTTCCATGACGCAATATCACTCACTTCATCATACCAATCATGCCACTTTTGCGAGGCAAGGATGCCCATCAATCACCCCGCAAGCCGGGTCACCCCTAAGCTGGTGCCATCTGATTGCCAACCGTAGGCTGTCTCTTGATTTGATCAAATAAACCGGGTGGGGTGGAGAGGATTTCAGCCAGTCGCAAGGCGTTGCCCACTTTGACTGGCGAGCAAGACACAACGCCATGGCGATCGGTTTGCGCCTATCAAAGCAGAATCACGGTACTTTGTCAAATAGGCAGTCAACCTGCCGGAGCAAAGCCCAGAGAGAAACCTAGCTGAGATGCGTCTAATAGAACGCAGGATTGTGCATATTGGGAATGTGACGTGGTGAGATGAAGCAGCATGTCTCGATATACGGACTACCTGCCGCAGTCTGTATGCTCCCCACACTTAAAGTACCTAGCCTTTGAATCTAGGTCTTGTGAGAACATCGTATTTCAGGCAGGCATACCCGTATACGTACACTTGGCAGGGAGGCACTCGGGAGGCGCATCACTCCCGTGTGCACGAGCCAGATGTCACGGGTCGAAGGAGTTCAAACCTGAGGTTATCAGTCGGGCGGAGAGGCTGGCTTGTACGACAAATGGTCTTGGAAAGCAGACGTGGCGTGGGAAGATGAGGTCAAGAAGAGCCGCCACGCACTCAGAGTCTTGGTGCAACGAGGTTGTTAGAGCCGGTGTCAGTCTTCGGGATCAACCACCTAGACTACCTACCTAATCCTTGATGGGGTTGTGCAGCGTTAAACAATGTCTTAGCTCCTTTAATGCCGCAAACCGGGCAGACGGGGTTCCATCCGTTGTTTGATACAAGCGCCCTTTTTCGAGGAAGTTTAGCCACAAGGTATAGAACCGGATGATATTAAGGCCGTGTGCAAACAACGATGACAACCCAAGGAGAATGGGGCATCTGGGGCCCATTTATGTTCCAAGACGGGAGGATTGGGAGGATTGTGCGCGACGACGTTGGATTGAGGCATAACTAACAACCAAAGTTGATAGTGTGGCCATGGTTGCCAAGTCGCTAGACCCAATCACCTCATGTGTCAACCCTCCTATCTATCGAGCTATCACACCCTTTTTCGTCATCTATGGTGTTCGTGCTGACGGCTCGCAGAGTGGAATTCATGATACGGACTAGAGGACTCATCCTCGATGCTACCCTTGCTCAGGTAAGGATATACTGACAAATCCAGAGATAACGGTCGGTATACATTTAGTTAGAGCCGGTGATGGTGATGCTATAGTATTTACCTCTCGGTATAGTTATAGTCTACCGGCGGCAAAAACCCTTTTCTCCACGTTTTGGTCCATGTAGCTCTGCACAGTAAGGATTCTGCTGGCGAATCACATGAGTATTCCGCGGTTACGATTGTATACTTGTCAACTTGGACATCCAGATATTACGTACTGGTAGTGTCAGAGCAGGCGGGCAACAGTTAGGTATCACGGTAGGGCGCCTAGTTACATCCGTACCGACCACGTAGTCGTGAGTCTTGAAAGCAAACATACGAGATGCAAACGGACCAAAGTTCCTTCATACTGATCCGTATTGCCGCCCTCAGCTAACCCCCGACGCATCGGGTTGCGTCTTTCAGTATCAAATGGGTGGTTGGCATGAGTCGGCACGAGGATTGGTGACAGAAAGAATGGAGACTCACCCGCCGAGAACTCATCCTTGGTTACGAGGGGGGTTGCCGTGATTCTTTGCTAACCGCTATGCCCATAGCTCATAGCTGGCGTTGGGTGCCTCTCCCCTTGTCCACGACAAGACGAGTTCCCTCAGATACGTTTCTGGCACGGATATACATAACTATTTCGAGGGATGGGTATACGATTGGCCCATTGATTCTATCAGATGTCACGGACCAGGGGAGGCACCTTACGCCAGCTAAGGGGAATAATTAGGCGTACGTAGCAGTTCAAACCCCGGAACTCCGAACAACTACGTATGTCTAGGTGGTTTAACCAGCCTTCGTTATCTATATTATGAATTAACTAACTACAGTACAGCCTGTTGGAGTCGTATAGATATCCAAACCACGGAGATATAAGCCGTTTATTGCCACAGAAAAAGCAAAATGGCGTGTTATTCTCTGCTCTGTTTGCGACAGATCCAAGAGAAGGGGGTGGCATGGCAGATCAGCCCATGTTGTATGCCTTAGCCCAATCTGTGGATATAGGCCGTTATAGGAGGTAGATAGGTAACAGTAAGTATGTGTGTACAGCCTGTACAGTCCGTACAGCAGCAGCAGCAGCAGCAATGGCGTGTCGTCGTCTGTTCCGCGACAAAAATAGGTAGCATGAATGCCGTAAGTAGGTATGTCATGACCTAATGAGTAACTAATCATGCTTGCCAACTGGCCCGCCACGGACGGGCTGTCCCATCGCGCGAGTCTTCGAGCCGTTATTGGGCGGGACACGTCGGCGTTTCATGGTGTACTATGTAGGCCAGTTAGTTTGTCACGATTCAAGATGCCGCAGCGTCGTGAACCTAGAACCTATTTTGGTTGTAAAATACCCTTATCTAGATGAGCTGGCACCTGAGTAGGCAGTATAGTCACTCAGGATCAAGGAAGTCCTCGGATGCCAAAAAGGGGGTTTGCTTTGGGTAGGTGGGTAAACGGCACCACAACCACAGAAGGATCGTTTGCACGGAGTAGAAGGTACCGAAAATACGCAGCGCTACATACACCATTCCGTGTGTACTGTCGGTCTCGTGTCGTTGTTCATACTTACGATATGTGCACAAACTATCTAACCAAGGTTCACATACCAGGCTGGACATTGAGTTCACGAGGCGTTACGATATACTTTCACTTGCACCATGACGAGTTCAACACAGCTATCTATCTAGGTTAGTGCTGTGAGATTGTGAAAAAAAAAAAAAAAAAAAAAAAAAAAAAACCGAGACTGAAAAAATTTGCACAGGAAAGAATAGTTATTCCTTATTTTGTCCTTACTAAACCACTTGCTAATTAGGCCGCAGTTCTGGTACCTAAATAGGTAGGTAGGTAAACTGTCAGCGTCGTGCAGGCATTTCACAACGGGGGCGAAACACATGGTGGTTTTGTGCGAACCGTCCAATAACATTGAGAAGATCTCTGGATACGGATATGCTCGGCGGATAAGTACATCTGTAAGTACACAGCGCACCTATTCCGAATTCGTACAGACTGTAGTCTAACTCAAGTCTGGCGACAGAAGTTTGGAGAAACTTTTGGCCTAGAGCGTCCGTCTCCTTACAGTGCGACCCACAGTTTGACTGCTCCAACAGAAGTCGGCTTGTTACCGACGACAGCAGAGCTTTTCTCCTTGGCGCCGTTTTACTATGTGCACTACTTAGATACGCTCAGTAGTTAGATAGTGTGTGTAGTCAAAGGCATGACTAAGAGAATTCTTCAGTGGCCGCATGGAGCTCGTTTCGCGAGTATCTACATAGTTAGTAGGTACAGATTAGTCTTCTCGAATTGGAGATTTCGGAACCCTGGAGGTTGTTTTCGGGATAACATATTCTTTGCGAGCCCGAGCAGGGATTTGATACGCGCGCAATGCCGCAAATAATGCCTCGGCGCGGACTTTCGCACTCTGTGCGGAGTAAAGTAAGCGGGGCCGTCCCCCCTTTCCGCGTTCAAAATACCGTGTTCGATACTGTGTTATAACCAAAGGCACGTCCAGAGCATCTCTCCAGACTTCTGTCGCCAGCGTTTGCGCGCCACGCTATCCACTCAGCAACTGCCTAAGTAGGTACCTATCTGCCTACCTACCTAGGCTGGTACGGAGTATGCACCGTGGGTACAGACTGTACACTAGGTAGGTAGGTATGTCAAATAGGTACCTACCTCAGTTAGCATCCATAAGTATGGTGAAGCCACTGAAGTGTGCCGGGAACTGGTTGCGAGTTGTTCGTGCATGCTCTGACTAAAAAGTTCGTCGCTGATAGCAGTCATAAGTAGTGTATCTAGCGTATTAGTTACAGAAACTGATTCTGATAGGTAGTGCACATAATCCGTCGCCCGGACGGGTGCACGAAGCGGCTCGTAACGGTTAAACTGGCACGGGCGGCAGATGATTGGCGTGGGAATTGGCTCTTGACAGTGCAGTCTGTAACTCAGCAGCCAACTGATGATCAGATCAAGAAGGTCGTCCTGTCTGCCAACCCCCTCCGCAGACTGCACTACGGGACGGACCTTGCCTGTTCTGTCTCGTGCAGCCCCACCATATTGGCTCTAGCGGGCTTCCTAGTGGGCGGGTGCTAGACAGAGTGGATACGCTGGTGGGGAGGCAGGGGCACCGGCGATTGGCCGCAGCGCATGGGGCCCTGCACCGACATGCAGCGTGCAGGTGGGACGGCGACGCCAGCGAATGCGGTCCTCAGTGCTCACCGCCAGTTTAGTCTAACCTGGTGGATCTCGATGGGGCTGCCACACGCTCCTTCTTCCCCCCCCCATCCCCCCCATCCCCTCCCATAGTCTACCAAACCCTCCCGTCCTACCCTCGATCTCACTCGACCACTGCCGCTCCATCTCACGTCCTCCGCACCTCATCGTCCCCTTCTCGCCCTGAGGGTTTCCCACGAAAGAGCGGTGTCCCCTCTTCCAGGCTCATAATACTAGCGGCGTGCTCTTCCAATCCTCCCACCTGGTCTTCCTCCTTTTTCTGCTTCCGACTGACAACAATGAACCTCGACTTCAATGCAGCGGGGGGAGACGCGCTGCTGGACCCGACTTCATTCGACCACCGGGACCGCTACCAGTACACCACCGTTACCCGGGCCTCCAATCCCGCGCTCCCGAACACGGGTATGCCTCCCACTCGACAGTCCGGTCACTGGAACATGGGACTCGAGATGGCCGCGGGGAATCTAGCTTCTTCCGCCCTGGTGAGGCAGAACACTTCTTCCAGCAATGTCTCCAGTGTGTCTTCGCCGGGCGAGTCACCTCATTCGCAGCACTCGCTCGTGCATTCGCACGCTCACTCGCATTCCCACTCACATTCGCTTTCCCATTCGCTCTCTCATTCGCACTCCCACTCTCAGTCACATTCGCCTCCACAGGTGAACTCGAGTCCTTTGCAGCATTCGCCATACCAGAGCGCAGTCACCCAGCCCGGCCAGTCCACAGCGCTTTTGACTGATTGGACTCTATTCCAGCATCAGCAACAGCACCCGCCCGTGCAGGATCTGTCGCATTTTGTTCAAGAGAGCGCTTTGATACCCTTTCCCTTTGCTCCAAGCTATCCGACTAGTGCAATCGAGTATCTGCCAACTACGCAGGCCGCGTTGGAGTCTGGCCTTGCCATGGATCACGGGTACAATAATGTGTCGCCGATAGAGGATCCTCGCACGATGCAGCAGCAATGGGAGGCGGGAATGAGTATGGGGAACTGGCAAGATTTTTCGACGTCGGTACCTTTTGATGGCTTGAGGTTCCCCAACAGCATGGGCAGTCAGTCACCAACAGGCACCTACTTGGAGGTTCTGTCTCTACCGGGATCAAGCGATAACGGCTGGTCCCAGGTCGAGATGTACCAAAGTTACGAATCGTACCAGCAGGCGCAAGCTCAAAATGCCGCTGCCGCTGTCTTCAACCCCAGTCAGACGCTTCACCTGCGGTCAAGCTCCGACGCCTCCCACCCGGATAGTGCTCGGCATGTTGACCTCAGCAGTAGCTACGAGGATGTTCTTGGCTACTCGCCATTTTCGCCAGAGTCAGATACTTACTCGGACCCCGCGAACCATCGGAATTGCTACCATGGTGAAGCCCCTCATTCGCATGAGATCATCAGCCCCGCTGCTGTCGTGGCCCCCGTACCCATCAAGGCAGCGACGAGTTCTACACGTCGCAGTCCTGCTAGTGGATCTGGCGTTGCGTCCCCGAGTCACCATGATGCTTCGCGCAGGAGCTCTGCTCCCAAGAAGAGCCCAATCGCCAAGTCAACGAAGTCCGTCATCCGGCGAACATCGAATGGGAAGAAGGACGGCGTGGTCGAAAAGAAGGTTGGGCGTAGAAAGGGACCATTGCTTCCTGAACAACGCAAGCAAGCTAGCGAAATTAGAAAGCTCCGAGCTTGTCTACGGTGCAAATTCCTCAAGAAGACCTGCGATAAAGGCGAGCCTTGCGGTGGTTGCCAGCCCTCTCACGCTCGTTTGTGGCAAGTGCCGTGTACTCGTATTGATATCAAGGACATTGGCTACTTCATGAAAGACTGGAAGGCTGACTATGAGCGACATCTTGGCCGTGGGGTTTCAGTTTATAACGTCAAAGGTTTTGCCCAAAAGGAAACGCTAATGTGGATCACGCACGGTTATGGCTTCTGTCTACCTGTCATGGTCCGCGAGGTGTACGTGGCCGACGATAGTTGCTTCCAGGTCGACTGGGTCGAGTCATATCAGATTGATCAGGAGCCGATTGAGTTTGAGCTGAAGACCGAGAAGCTCGACGTTGGGAAAGGAGGCATCAACATGGAAGCTCTGGCCGAATATCTCGATAAGCATATTGAAAGCGGATTCGAAAACTTCATCGACGACCATTTTGAAGGTACTCCGTTCCTCACGGAGATCTTCAAGACTGTCTACCGGTTCTACAACAAGGAGAAGTCGCCGGTAATCCGCAAGGCGCTGAAGCTTGTTCTAGCCTACAACTTGACTTTGCACATTACACTGGTCGAACAGCAAGGCTCTGAGCAGACCTTGGAGGGTCAAATTGATGACGAGGACTCTAAGTACTATGGCAAGTATGTTGCTCCGGTCATGATCAACTTCCAGATCAAATGTGCGATGGCAGACATGTGGCGCGAGCTTCAGAAAGAAATCCTCGAGGAACTCTCGTCTCTGTATTCTAGCGTTTACAGCGGCGACCGTCTCAAGAACTGGCCGACAATCTTCATGCTCGCTTGCATCCTTCTGGCCGTCTGGGAGGAGATGCAATTCGATTGCCACTATCGAGTTCCGGATCCCGTGGCGGTAGAGAAGTTCTGCTCTGACATGGAGTCGACACCCGTGGGTGTTATTACTGGCCTTTTCCATGCCATCTCTCAGAAACTTCCCGCCCTGATTGACTGGGACACTGGGCGGCATGGTCACGTCTTGAATAACAACCCTGCGGTTTGTGAGGCTATGACGGAAGTGCGACAACACGTTCTAAAGCATGGTGAGTAGTATCATCCCAAATCTGGAAGAGTCCTGATGTCGACTAACCCTGCGTCAGAATCTTATCTCCGGTCGCGAAACACATCCAAGTTTGACCGATACGACTTCGACTCACTAGCCAACAAGTTCCTCTCGAAGCTGGTCATCAAGTCCAACTAAGGTGGGATGCGTCGGATCTGGATTCTTACGCTCCAGAACGATCTTTCCTTTGTTTACGTCGGTATTATCTTTACGTATGTGCAAGTTGCTCAATACATTTAGCGGCGGCGTTATTTTATGGGCGAAATCACATCATGACGACGAATACACCTATCGATTCAACGCGCCTACCTTGAACTTAGAGCCCATGACTAGCCACACAGCCTGTTTGACGCATACGATGATTTACGCCAATGTCATTTACGAACGCAAGCCAGATTAACGCCATGTCGCTCCGAATTTACGACCACTATGACGGCCAAGTCAACGAATGTATGAGTTGAGTTTTTTTATTGGGTGGAATTTCTTTACCATGATTTTGCAAGCGCGAAAAATGAAGGCTTTCACGATGGATTTCACGTGTATGATTTTTTGAACATTACTGTGGAATGCGAAACATATATGCAAGCAGAAGCGTTGGACGATGCATAGTTTACATGGGGAGCCAGCATGGAGGATGGGGAGGAGAAGGAATCTTATTTTTTTTCTTTTTTTGGTGGAATGGAGGTGCCGCCCTAGGGTTGGCCTTGACAGCCTCATTGAGCATGGTCGGGTAGCGGGAAGCAGGGACAAGTTCGTGGGACTGGGTTTTTGTTTGTGATAATAAGCAAAGCCTGTTTCCCGTATGATACGATCTACAAAGGCAATATAATTGAATCACATATCACAGTCCAACGGTTTACGTATCCCCGCGCCTTTCTATTAACCCACTTACGCGTGTGATGAACGGGATTTTTACAACACATGTGGTATGAGAGATTATGACCCACTGTCTGGCGAAATGAGACGAGAGGAGATGAAAGACGCGCGTTGGTAGTTTCTTACTTACCTGGTAGGTGATGAGGAAAAGAAAGGAGAGGGGGAGCGGGGGAGGGGGGGGGGGGGGGGGAAGGGGTTTGGGAATGTTACCTACCGTTCGCGAAAGCGCTCCCGTAATTGTCAGGTTGCAGAAGATGATCCTGCAAGCCTCTTTGGTCTGATCATTCGAATACATATCAGCAGACGGGAAACCAGAAGCAGGAGAAGTCACCAACTCGGCACATTCCTTTCAGGGAACGCAGGACATTGCGATGCTACGGTGCCAAGGGGGGGGGGGGGGTTGTAAGATAGTCGACTAGGTTTAGATAGTAGATAGATACCTACCTAAGGTAGTCATCGAACTGGGGCGTGAGTTATGGGGTGGAACCTCTCTTCGTGGCGGTCATGTGTGATGGAAGCCTCTCGTTTTTCTAGGGTTTTGTAATTCGTTTGGTAGGTTCGCTTTGATTGATTTGATGGGTTTGTTACCTTGACTTTTTTTCATGGTTTCTTACGGCGTTTTCTTGGGGCTGAAAAGATGGGATGGGGGTTTTTTTTTTTTTCTTTTTTTTTTGTTGCTTATGCCCGAGTCTTGGTTTTTGATTGAACAAACTGGGGAGATATCGGCGATGATGGGCTTTTTTTTTTTTTTTTTTCCCCGGGGGTCTTTCTTACTGCGGGGGATCACCTTATAGGTATCCTGGTACCTATTGAATGCCTTTTGAGCGCTTTTCGAATGGAAAGTTTCTCAGGTGCCCAGGATAACTAGGTATTACGTGCGTGCGTTTACTTACGGGGATGGAGATGTGAGTAAGCTGCATATTGATGGCGCTGTCACTTCCATCCATACCTACATCTTCTATCTACCTTATCTCGAGGGAACCTGGACGTCGTGGTGTATCGTAGTATAGGTAGTGGAGCCCCCCCCTTTTTTTTTTCTTACTGTCTTGGTGAGCATATATCATGATGTGTCTTGGAGAGATTTGTGCGTGTAGACCACCCCATACATATGTAGTTGGGTACAGTCAGCTTCGCTTTGTAGATCCTTTTTTTTTTTTTTTTTTTTTTTTTTTCCGTCGAACGAACGATGATCAGGTAGGTATATGAAAAAGAAATATGCCTATCACGTCAATAATGCCGTGATGGTAGATAGATACCCGCATTCGGAGTTTTAACTACACTACCTACTTAATTATCTACTTAGTATCTATCTATATCTAGCGGTCGGAGGTTGAGTCGGAGGATCAAGCTGCTGTATCTACCTAGTGTACGTATAGTAGTGAAGCCGGGGGGACTTACACTCTCAAGCGGGAGGTCCTCGCTGGCACATTGTCTCTTCCTTTGTCGCAATCTACGCTGTTAATAACTGTCGTCGGTATGCCCGGCGAGTGCATCGACAGGGAGACTAATTCCTGACGTGGACCACGTTCCCAGGAGGCTTTTTCTCTTCTTTCTACTCGGGCCCTGCTTCTTTCTTTCTTCTCGCCTCTCTACATAGTACTTAGTGTAAGTAGTCTAGGTAATCGAAGTCGTCTCTCAGAAACTATTGTACACTAGCTACCTGTCCAGTTCTCTCGAGATCTGCCATGTAAGTAGCGACACTAAGTTGGCACCCTACTTACGAATCTACTAACTATATGGCCTCCCACCGTCTATCCGGTCTGTCGTCCCGCATACTTAGCTAACCTACTTAAATACCTACTTACCTACTTACCTATCTACTTACCCTACCGGTAGGCCATGCCACCATCATACCCTCGGCCGAGGGCCCGGGATGCCTAGCGTAGACTATTTCTGTTAAGTGCCGTCCTTCGCGCCGATCTACTAGATAGATAATATCTATTACTATGTAAGTATTAGTAGATCGACGCATAATCTAGTGTAGTGTACAATCACTATCTCAGCAGCGCGAGCGTGCACCATCACGACGCTATCTAGCTAACAAGCAGCTTCGTACTTACTAACACTAAGTATAGATCTATCCAAGCACCCATCTAGATACCTAGTGTGGTTACCTATCTGGAAAACTGCATCGATATCAACGAGGACAACTAGTTAGTTCGATGTCAAGACATACTAGTAAGTATTCCAGGCAAGATAGTGTAGGTAGGTAGGTAAGCACACTGAAAACTTCATTCCGGAAGGACGGATTTCGTTCCATGGCATCCCCGGACGATGGAAATCTCCCGACAGCATCGGAACTTCGGTAGACGTCTTCCAGAACCCGCCGGGAGACCGACGTCGGACACCGCGATGCTGGTAAATAGGTATCTACATACTTAAGTAGTAAGTAGTATAGATAGTGTAGTCCACACCTACACAGCCACACTCGCATCCAGGCTACGTAGTAAGTAAGTATACCTAGATCAGACTGCGCTAAACAAGACGGCGACCTGTTACTTAGATACTAGCTGGCCGGTCTTGTTGACCGCGACGCGGCACCACAGACCAGCAAACAACACGAACGACCATAGTACACACTAAACTAGGTTACGTACCTACTATGTAAGTATAGTACCCCAGACTAGGACCGTCTGCCCGAGAGCCCCGTGGTAAAGCGTGAGCTGGCTTTGTGGGCCGTTCAAAGGCCGCCATGGCCGTGAGATGCTGCCACGTACCCCGATGCCCGGAGGGACTGGAAAGGCTGCGGATCCCGAAGCGTGGCTCAACCTTGTACCTAGTGTAGTGTATACACTTTGATACGTATAAATAGGGTAGACGCTTCAATGTTCTAGCCAGGGTATCGAATATTAGTAGGTAGGTAGGTAACAGTTTCCTGCTGTTGTCCGCCCTCGTGTCTTCGGCCCGATCCCGCGTCGACGGTCATAGTCGTGATACATGCGGCACGTGGCAACGAGATCACCGACCGTACTTACACTCCTGCTAGTGTAGTGCCGTATAGTAGAGTGACACGCGGTGTCTCGGAGACGTCTTTGCCTGCCTTTGCCTGCCTTCGCCTGCCTGTCAGTTCCGCTAATACCTATCTAAGCTAGGTTAGAAGCTCACGGGTGTGGGTGCGCCATGCGTGTGAATGGCACAACGCGCCCGATTGTCTGCTCACGCAACTTTGAGCTCGATAAGGGGGCGAGCTCAGCTGGTGAGAGCCTTCGGATGCACTCAACTAACTCAATCGAGGTCCGAGGATGCGGCGCGTTCTCCCTGCTTGGTTACCTCTTGATACGCGTGGGGAATACCCATGTCATCGCGCTGTTACGCCTTTGGCATTCTCGCCGATGTCCCTATTCAGTCGGTACGCGCACAGCCCCCATGAACTAGTGCTTGCCCGATAGTTCATGAGACCGATACCATTGTCTTGCATAACGGCACAGGAACCAGAGTGCGATTGCGAGTATCGGCAGCTGTTCACGGAAATTATGTCGATTTGAGATACCTTGTCTCTTTCCATCCTTGCCAGATTATCTTCAATGGGAGAAGACGCATAGGCCTCAGGCTTTGCCGGGGAACGAACAGGCGATGCGGACCCCCGAACTTGTTATCCGGACCGGCTGATGTAGTGTAGAACTCTTTATTCGTGGCGCAAACGGCGCCAAGTTGATCATGGCTGAGCGTAAGCAGACCAGGGATGTGAAGGGTCCATAGCCGTGAAGCCCCGGCTTCATCACCGGATTCGCGCAAGTGCGATATCTCCCCGGCCATCCACGGGGGGAGCGGGGAGCACAAGGAAAGTCGCATTAGGTACTCATATTGGCTGTCAAGAAATCACTTCGCCTAAGTATCAGAATGACAATTTGTTCCTGGGCGAAATCTATACCTAGATAGGGCCTATTCATTTGCGAACCATAGCCACTACACCAACACCGCCGAAGGGACTCGCTTCCGAGGCGAGCAGTGCAAAGCCAGCAACGTATCACAGACAAGGCAAAGCGCGGAGGCAATCGCCAAGAGACTTCTCGACAGGGAGGCCGTATTAGTCGTGGAAAAATATGTGGCAGTCGACATCTCGTGGAATGTAGTGAGAGAAACTTGGACGTAAGGTGCTCTAATGAATTGAATTGACTCTTGGGTGAAGATCAGGCAGGTAACAGGAGGGCGAGTCGAGTGACCCCAAATCCTGCCACTGAAGGAAAACCACACTTAGAATACACGACTGGTGAGCTGGATTAACAACTCCAGGGCAGGTAATGATCCCCCAGCGGTAACGGGTCGTCAATGTAGCTTGGTCAGATGGTTTTTATGCTTTGAGGGGCGCATAGGCTCGGGCTTCTAGGGAAAATATTATAAGAAATGGTAGCAGATTGGCGCAAGATGCTGAGTTGCGTTAGATAATATCCCGCATGCGTATTGGGACGTAGGGAAAATTTCCCCAGACTCCGTACGAAAGGCCTCGAGATGCGATGACTTATGTCTAGCCGAGATGACAATTGATATAAGAACCCAGGTCCGGATGTACGTATAGCTTTCCGCCAAAACCGCCAGTGCGTATAACGCGAGCACGCTCGGGGTAGTTACCCAGGTGGGTAGATTTGAGAAGTCGTGATTCCCACACTTATACAGAACCAAGACCTCCACCAGTTCGGGGGAGTATGGACAAGGCTACATTGATCGGACGACGTGAGAAAAGGTGAGAGGTCCCTTCACTAAATCCATACTTGAACAGTGGTGTTGTCGCGTATGAGAAGACTGGCTCTCTGCCGGGCGATCGTGAAGTACTGTAGTATATCTGAAGGATGCTAAATTAGTGTAATCAAGCAGAGCGGCTATATGACTCCCTCCGCATTTATTACTAACCCATGTTAACCCGAAATTGCGATCTTGGGCTGCCAGCGAGCAAAACGGGATAAGCCGGGATAAGCCGGGATAAGATTTGATCGACTTAAGTCCGACGACATACGCCCTTGATGTGGTTTCTGGCTCTCTCGGGAATATCGAAAGGCTTTGGCAGCATGACAAACACGTCGTTCAAATAGGAACAGCAAGCTATGTATAAAGTCTCGAGGTCGACGGGCTTTTTCTCGCCAAAAAATCTCGTTACGAGCTATCTCGCCTCATTCTTTTCACTGACTCATTCCATGAGTTTCCGCATAGCAACGAAAGAAGTCAACAAGAAACACACTCAAGCATGGCCGCCGCTGTCAATAAGCTCACCTGGTTGATCACCGGGTGTTCCTCTGGATTGGGCCTATCGTTGGCGCGCATCGTCCAAGCCGGTGGTCACAAACTCATCGCTACCTCGCGAAACCCATCCCAGACTCCCGAACTTGTGAAAGAAGTGGAATCCAACGGCGGAAAATGGATACAACTGAGCGTAGATGACCCAGCTTCCGGCAATATCATCGACGACCTCGAAAAGTCCGGCGAGCGGATCGACGTGCTCATCAACAACGCTGGCTATTCCATCTATGCTCCTATCGAGACCATCACCGAAGAGGAAATCCGTGCACAGATGGAGACCATGTACTTTGGGCCCCTGCGTCTCATTCGCGCAGTCCTACCATATCAGCGTAAACGCAAATTCGGCATTATTGCCAACTTCAGCAGCGGCGCAGCCTTGGAGGCTCAGGGTAGTATGGGAGCCTATGCTGGCGCAAAAGGAGGCCTCGATGGTAAGCATATCTCCCCATTTCGCCGTCTTTGTGGACTTGGACGCACCAAGCGTTGCCTCCACATCGTTTTGTGATCGAGTTAAAATCCATGCTGATTTGCCAAAAGCTCTGACTAAAGTCCTTGCAAAAGAGGTAGCTCCCTTCAACATTCGAGTCCTCACGGTTCTGTTGGGGACATTCAATACCAACATGCTTAACACCTATATCTTCGGTAGAGTCCCCTTGCCTGGCGAATATAAGGACACAGTCGCGGGCCAAATTATGGACTCCATCGGCTCAGGGAAGATTATCCCCAACGGAGACAAGGACAAAGCCATGAAGGCCGTCTACGAGCTCATCGTCGGGGAAGGATTCGGCGCTGGAAAGGAAAACGAAAAGTTCTTGCCTCTTGGTAGCGATATGACAGCTCGGATGACGCTGGTGCAGGATCAGCTCGCCCACGCCAAGGAAGTCTTCGGTGAAATCACCAACAGTGTCAACGTTGACAAGTAAACGTCGAATGGACGGGATTTGTTAATCGATATCTAAGGATATAATAGGTATTGGAGATAAAAGAGGCCACGTTACGTGGGTTTCTCGTGTACCTACTTGGATGGCCAGGGTCTGACGGTACGCGGCTTTGGCCGAGGTCCCCAGTATTTGAAGAAGAGCGCAGATGATGATTTGCCATTCCCGGCAACAACTTGGGAGTCACTGCCAAATAGCGGGACGTACGTGGCTTCGTATGGCCACCTTGTATGTAGAATCGGATGCCGTCTTTGTTTGACCCTTACACGCGACCCGCGGGAGTCCTTCGAGGGATGAAAGACACAAATACACCCAACCTATCAGGTCCGTTACGTCTGAAGTCTGTGCCTCCGATACCTCCGAGAGTGGAAAACGTTAACGGACGCGGTGAGGTCATTTGGGATCATGGCGCCGACGTCTGCGCCTTCACGGCTACGGAGGGTAGTTGCATTTGCCGATGTGAAGGTACGCTGTACGGGTGTCCTGCTGGCGGCTAAATTGTACCTGTTTCATCGGAGGAGGTTGAATATGGAACAAACCTCAATCGGCTCAGAGAGAAAGTGTGTTTGCCGGCTCTAGCCGCTCTGGCCGCTCTGGCCGCTCTGGCCGCATCAAAGGCCGACACGCCGGTGGATCCCCGAACCTTGCCCCTCTGTGTTATCGTCAAAGAAGGCTTGCGAGTTGCGACTGGCCCAAGTGAGCGCAATTTAATTGACTCGCGTGAAGTCGTGTTGACGCCGAGTCCGACCTTGACGATTTGGAAATCCATCCACCTCGTGATTACATAGTAATTAGTAATTACCAGCGTTGGCCGCGCCACATCATCAGGGTATCTCAATACGTCTCACTATTTCCCATGCGAGATGGGGAAAATAGGTAGTAATTACAGACCGTACAGACTGTATCTAATCTTTTACCAACCAACAACACAGACGCGGGAAGTCGAGAGGCCATTGACATGATAACCACGCTGAGCAGAACCGGGCAGCGAGGATGGCTGGCAAGAGCCCCGCACAGTGTCATGGAAACAATGCGGAATTCGGCTCCCAACTCTAAATACCTACACTACGTAGCAGGTGCCTACCTGCCTAGGTATCTACCTAGATAGATAAGGTAGGTAGTTGTTTGACACACTTGGTGGGCCGTGACGGTCATATCCATTTCAAATCCGATTTCCGTACGGACTACTCATACATGTCCGGATACTTGTGCCCGGGTAGCATCATACAATACAACTGCCACTGAACAGGTGAGCAGCCAATCCCGTGGACCACGGGAAGATTTTATGTGTGCATTTGCTCGATCTCTTCTCAAACAGTCTTTCTTTTGACGGTTTAACTATCGGGTAGTTAGGTAGGTAGTGTAATTGAGATTCCGGGGTACTCACCGCCTATCAAAAGTACCATTACGTCCGTACGAAGTGCCGGCCTACGAAGACACATGGAACTGCCCATGTAAAGCCCTGGTCCATAACGCAGGTGCTATTAGATAGCGGTTAACTGTCATTATCAACCCGGACTACCTAATGTTCGAATAACCACTTAACTGTCTGTAACGACAGACAGAATGCAGTTGGATATCCGAACTTCCCATACGACTGGTGGAAAACGATGACGTCTGTTATTCTAAGAGATAACCACGTTAGCACAGATCAGTACTAGAAAGGTGCCTACAGTGGCTCCGTGCTTATATCAGCGAAGTTAGGAGCTTTGCAACATCGGCTCCTCGGTATTCGGTATTCTGGGCTGCTGTGTGCACAGGTACCCAGATACTACTTATGTAGGTACCTAGATGGATGCAGGTCCTAAGGTATTGACAGATTTTCTTCGTACATCTGCACGAGAACAATATGCTCATAGATATGATACGATGTGCTCATACTTCCTAAGTCTCTCAGCCTACCCAGAGTCTTGCGAATTACCAACAAAGTAAATGATTGCACGCATCTACACCATATACTTATTCCGTATTGACGACATGGGCACGAAGTACTATACACACACAGTGGATGCTACGTGCATTGACGCTAGCAGAGTCCAGCCGCTTCGTGCGGTTTCCCCGCCATTTATCTGTCATTAAGTCAGGCCTTTTTGCCTCCGAGACTCCCATTAGTTGGAGCCTTACTCTCTGATGAATCACCCGCTAACGTTCTGGCCTTGTGATTGGTCCACTTTTAAATAGCCCCACTCTCTCCTTCCTTAAGTATAGTGCTTATCCTCAAGGCTTCCTCAAGGACCCACAAACTTACCTTGCGGCCTGCGCCTCCTTCTGCCCACCTACCTACCTACTGCATACCGTTCCGTTTGCACTGGTACCTATATTAATCTGTTTCCACACTCCATCGGTTCCCTTCTTCTTCTCTTCATTTCTCATCTCATTCCACGTCTCCAACACCAGTAACCATCAACCAACCCTTTCATCATCGTCCCTCGTCGTTTCCGACCGTCATCATGCAGATCTTCGTCAAGACGCTGACCGGCAAGACCATCACCCTCGAGGTGGAGTCCTCCGATACCATCGACAATGTCAAGTCGAAGATTCAGGACAAGGAGGGCATTCCCCCCGACCAGCAGCGATTGATTTTCGCTGGCAAGCAACTCGAGGATGGCCGAACCTTGTCTGACTACAACATTCAGAAGGAGAGCACTCTCCACTTGGTCCTGCGTCTCCGTGGTGGCATGCAAATTTGTGAGCATTGACGCGACACTGATTAATGCCAAAAACTATCACTAACCCGTACGTTGCAGTCGTCAAAACCCTTACTGGAAAAACCATCACCCTCGAGGTGGAGTCTTCCGATACTATTGACAACGTCAAGTCGAAGATCCAGGACAAGGAGGGCATTCCTCCTGACCAACAGCGACTGATCTTCGCTGGAAAGCAACTCGAGGACGGCCGAACGCTAAGCGACTACAACATCCAGAAAGAGTCAACCCTACACCTTGTCCTCCGTCTGCGCGGTGGAATGCAAATCTTTGTCAAAACTCTCACAGGAAAAACAATCACCCTCGAGGTCGAATCTTCAGATACCATCGACAACGTGAAGAGCAAGATTCAAGACAAGGAAGGCATTCCGCCCGACCAACAGCGACTTATCTTCGCTGGTAAGCAGCTAGAGGACGGCCGGACCCTTAGCGATTACAACATCCAGAAGGAATCGACTCTGCACTTGGTGCTGCGTCTGCGTGGTGGTATGCAGATATTCGTGAAAACGCTGACGGGAAAGACCATCACCTTGGAAGTAGAGTCGTCGGATACCATCGACAACGTGAAGAGCAAAATTCAGGACAAGGAGGGTATTCCGCCAGACCAGCAGCGCCTCATTTTCGCTGGTAAGCAGCTTGAAGATGGTCGCACCCTAAGTGACTACAACATCCAGAAAGAGTCTACTCTGCACCTGGTGCTTCGTCTCCGTGGTGGCCAGTAGTTGCGCCGACCCGACTCAGGTGAAGATGACGAGACTATTTTAATGACACGAAAGGGCGATACTGGTTTTAGCCCTGGGATGACCGGGTTTCTCGGATGCATTACAGTAATTTTATAGCTGATACCTACTTGCCATGTGAGGTATCACGAAATATGATGCTGTTGTAATGAACCAATGCAGTCTCTTGCGCAAAAATCCAACCTTATGCATGCCATGTGAAGTGATCTGATCGCCGTACATGTTACGCTTAGTACTAACGTTCATGCATTCGTACAGACTATAGCAATCGGCCAACAGAGTCTATAACAACTTAGTTTGGTAGAATCTTCGACGATGCCGAGTACCCAATCTAGCGTACATAATAACACAGCGTGCCTAGATGAGGAACTTGGGGCTTCAATACCGTCACCGATATCGAGAGGACCGTGATGGTACGTTGAGATAACCGCCCGCAGCCAAACTGTGTTGATAACTAGCGGTTATTCACAGGTACCTGATTATGTGACTAAAGGGATTATTACTGACCGCTCTGGCGATGTACGATTTCTGCTTCCTGTTTCCCAAGGTACTGTCTATAGGTAGTCCGTAGATAACAACCGACAATGCTATGACATTTCTATGTCGTGCTTAGTTGTTAATCAATCTACAATTTATACCTCGGAAAGCAGTATGGCATTTCGAGGTTGTATGGTAATGATCCTGGACGAGAGAGGCCCGACGTTTACCTAGGTAGGTATAGGTACTTCCAGGCCGTACCCCGCCTACCTGAGGTAAGTACAGGTACCCATGACTATCTTAATAACCTAGATAGAGGGATATGCATGTAACGGTGTAGAAGGCATCTCTCCCGTCCCGCATGCAGGTGGTTAGCCGGCTTGCGCGGTAATTGAGGTTAGATTGGAATCTTCCCGTCGCGTCATCTCAATCCGAGTCAGGTGCTTTTCCGAGCCAAAACAAAGCCATTGGATACAGTGTGGTGGTCTTCTCGCCAAAATATCTCGCTTTTTTGCATCAAGTGTCCTCTACAAAATGAGATGACAACTGCTTCCTCGCTAGTTTACTACCCCCAATATTGTTTCCACTTATCCTCAACCATCAATAAGTGGTGTCCCTTTCGCGCGATAGACGTTGCCGGCCTAGAGTGTCGAGCTGGCTTCGAAGGTTAGTGGGAAGACGACGACTACCAGTCTTAAAGTTAAAGGCAGGCCTGACCCGGGTCATAATCCAGATATCGATGTATTCTTCTCCTTGAACCACCCGATTCGATGGGTACGAATCACGGGCGTAGTGGTCGCTATTGACGACTACTACGGCCATCGAGTCTATACCGTCGACGACAGCTCCGGGAAGTGTATTGAATGCGCCTTGGCAATTCCCAATGCGACCGATAACAAGACAAACCCTCGCGACAGTACCCATGGTGCAGTTACAGTCGCGACGCCCACCGCTGCTATGCCGTCGATTCCCACAGATATCGATGTCGGCACTACGGTAGATGTCAAGGGAAGCGTAAAGCTCTTTCGAGGCCAGAGGCAAATTAAAATCCAGAAGGTTACGCGAGTTCTATCCACAAACCAGGAAGTACTCTTTTGGAACAAAATTCGAGACTTTCACCGCGACGTCCTGAGCGAGCCCTGGGTGCTCCAGGATAGAGAAGTTCGAAGATGTCGAAAACTGCAGCAAGTCGAGGCCGCCGAACTCGAAGAAAAGAAGACGAGGAGAAGCACCGGGGAACGGGTCGAAAGAGCCGGTGTGAGCAGAGAAGGAACAGTAACTAAAAGAACCTGCGTACTAGAGAGCCGCCCAAAGAACAGCCTCGTTGGTTCTTCCGTCCAGGCCGCGAAAGCGCAACATGCCGCCCACAGAGAGAGTATGAGATCAAGGGCTGGGCATGGAAAGAGATACGATGCTTTGGGATTATGATAGTTTCGTTTGCAGCTTTGTCGATATGAAGACTGCCGCGGCAACCAACGCGCCCAATAGCTATACTGCAACTTTTTTAACGCCATGCCGTATGTCATCGTCAACATGGGTCGCCCCATGCCTCCCTCCCTCCCTCCAGGACTCTATCGCTTTCGCTATAAAGTTGTTCAAGCGAATTCATCCTCGGTTGGCCAATCCCACACCATCCATTTGCGTGTCAGAGAAGTCGATTCATTTATATTACGTGTGCCTGTGTTGAGCGAACGACGATATCCTTATCTTAGCCCAGCTGCGAAGAAAACCTACCATGTAGCTGGTTCTTCTTGCCATAATGCCGGCGATGGCAACACGTGACCAATCCAGAGTCAAAGCATCCTCGATGAGCGAGCGACCGCCCGCAAAGTCTGTCAAGACGTGGAAGCCTCCCATCAAAACATTTAACAAAGCAGGTACGATGCTTGGCAGTCTAAATACTTCACGTCAGCATTTCTTATGTTTAACATCTTCATGACGCTGCCATGGAAACACACTATCAACCCTCGTGCACTACTAAATCTCCCCTTCTACCTATATCCATTTAGCATTGCCTAGGCTCGTCCGATTTCTTTCCTTCGTCGGCAAATCCTAAGTTCCTAGAAGTTTTCTTATCACTTTTGTCTTGCGTCTTGCGTCTTGCGTCTTGCTAATATGATCAGCTATCCAAGCCTCAACTCGTCTCATTCCAGTGCCTAGTTCTAGATCTACAGACATCAGGTAGAAAGTTTCAGTCGCTCTTTTTGTTCAAGACACCTCATTCCTACATCCAAGTCATAACCTCGTGAGTTGAACCTATGGCCGCAGTCCGGTCAATGTTGTGCCGTCACCCAGTCCACGACATTCATTCCTCGGGATTCATTACGCTACATACAATGTCGTTATCTGCACTTTATATACAAAACAATCTGGCATCCCCCTTTGCTGTCCTTACGACTTCCGTATCATCTTCTTTAGCTCTCGACGCCTGTCGATAATCTCACAATTCGCGACAACTCTACTTCATAATCTAACTAGAATTCAACACTTTATTATCCTTCAAACCACTACGACACTGTTGGCGGATATTTATTAGGCATTCTATTGAAAACCCATACTCCTTTCACCCATCCCATCCCATTTCCTATGGTTAAAATGCTGCTATTGTGGACACTAACACTTCTCCAGACCATACCTGTCCTCTCGTTCCCTATCCAGTCGGCAGTGAGAAACCGAACAGGAACCTTGTTCCCAACGCCTGAAACGCGAAATTCGGAACAACCTATAACTTCGGCAACACCGCCCCCCCAGCGTGAGGGATATCAACCCGTTGATGTTGTCACAGCCACAGCACCTTCAGCCATCGTACAGATACCTCTCCCCAGTTCCAATACTAACCCAGATACAGTTGGCTTTTTTGTCACGAGTCTAGAGACTGGTGGGAGAATAAATGCTTTTCCCCTCCTGACAAGCTCGATTCCCAGCCCAACATCTCTCCTTACACCCGTTGGGGTTGCATTGAAAATGTCAACCGAGCCTACGAAACCGATTGGCACGGCTGCCAAAAACATCTTCGGGGCGCCCGTTTCCAATAAAAAGCCGTCGTCAGTATTTGAAGAGCAGAAAGACCATCCCGTACCGCGCCTTGGGATACAAGGCCCCGGGCCGTATGGTACCAACAAGTTCCACGCCAGCTTCTTCCTTGGCAGCCAAAGCTCACCAGCATATGTACACCCATATGCATTATCATGGTCAAAGGGCCAGGGTTCTGCGTCCAGCTGGGGAATGGCGATATCACATACCGATGCTAGCCAAAGAGTTTATGGTGAAACTCAACCCGGGACGGGGGCCGCGAAGTTTTATCTGAACCCTATTGGGATTCAGTCTTTGTGTCTTTCGGCCTTGGAGCTCGGGTCTAATACCGCACTGACAACGGATAACGTCAATTCACACACAGCCAATGTCCACCTGCATGTTGATTCCAAGGCCAAACCGATTATCACCTTCCCGATGGTTCAAGGTATGGGTTTCGTGACGGCAGTATATCAAGATGCCACACCTGTGATCGATACGGGGGTTTTCTTCAAAACCGTCACAAGATCTACCGTGGGCCCTCAGCCGGGTATCACCAAGTATACCATGTACCTTGAAGATGGCACCGTTTGGCATGTGTATGGATATTCAGCGAAAGGCGATCCCTTCGACCTGACCATTGTTAGCAATAGCAAGGCGATTGCCGGGAAGCCGTTTACTGGATTTGTCCAAGTTGCGAAGGATCCCGGCAATGCTGAGACCTTGATAGATGCGGCATCCGGAGCCTACCCCGTCGGCATGATGCTATCAGGCACTGCATCGGGGTGCAAGGGAACATATACCTTCAAGTTCCAAAAGGCCGGCTTGCCCAACGTCAAACTGTTGATGTACGCCTTACCACATCATTATGAATCCTTTGATAGCATAACAACCAAGGCGACATCCACGATAAAAATGCAGACGACTACAAAGGGCATGGCGATGGCTGTAATCGCAGATTCATGGACCATGGTCGAACCGCGTATGCCTGTTTCGATGGGATTCGCGCCGTGGGATCCTGTTCAGGGCCCCAAAAGCGAACTCTCCGACTCGGCAATTAACACGATTACCCCCGTTGCATTGCAAGAGCTTTCCCAAAATATGGACCAACAGTCAAACCAAGACTCAATGTACTTCGGCGGAAAGGTACGGATCATGACCCCTTGAAATACGGACGGCCTCACTGCGGTAACAAGACTAATTACACTCGTAGGCGCTGGCCAAATTTGCGACGATTTGCTTCACGGCGAACAACTTGCTCAAAAACCCGAAGCTCGCTCAAGACGGGTTGACAAACTTAAAGGCAGCCTTCCAACGGTTTGTCACCAACAAGCAACAATTCCCCCTGTACTACGAATGTGAGTTTTGCTTTTTGCAGCCCTATCATAGCACGGCTCTGACGCGATAAAGCTGCTTGGGGTGGACTCGTCTCGTCGGCGTCTTACAAAACTGGTAACAGTGGCGCCGACTTTGGCAACACGTTCTACAACGATCACCATTTTCACTATGGCTACTTCATCTACGCGGCGGCCATCGTAGGATACCTCGACCCTTCTTGGCTAACACCCGAGAACGTTGACTATATCAACACGATGGTCAGAGACATTGCCAATCCCTGCGCATCCGACAAATATTTCCCAGTATCCCGAAACTTCGATTGGTACCACGGTCACAGCTGGGCTCACGGATTATACGAGACTCTCGATGGAAAGGTAAGTGAATAATAATCTCGGTCGATAATTTGGTAATCGTCTAGGCGGCTAAGCTTTATGGATTAGGATCAGGAGTCGAGCTCAGAAGACGCCATGGCTGCTTATGCGATTAAGATGTGGGGAAGAACTATCAAAGACGCGAATATGGAAGCCCGGTAGGTCAAACCTTTTCACTCCTCCTCTTTCTTGTAATAAAAAGAAATAATCATTCTGACGCTAGACTGCTGACATTGTGGATAGGGGTAATCTGATGCTCTCTGTCATCGCGCGGTCGCTGAATCAGTACTACCTCTACACGGCGCAAAATCAGGTGCAGCCGGCGAACTATATCGGCAACAGGGTGGCGGGCATCCTGTTCGAGAACAAGTGCGACCATACGACGTACTTCGGGGCCAACATTGAGTATGTCCAGGGCATCCACATGCTGCCATTGCTGGCAAACACCAAGTTCACGCGACCTGCGGACTTCGTCAAGGAAGAGTGGGAGACGTATTTCGACAAGGGGCGCGCCGACAAAGTCGAGGGCGGCTGGAAAGGCATCTTGTACGGAAATCTGGCGACTATCGACCCGAAGACTGCATGGACATTCTTCACTAACAAGGACTTTAACCCGGGCTGGCTTGATGGGGGCGCATCGCTTACTTGGTACCAGGCATTTTCTGCTGGTAAGTTGTATATACGGTGGCGTTTTGCTTCTACCTTGACTCCTTTACCGAGTGCTAGGAAAAAGATCATTTTCTAACGCTTTTTGGACAGCTTTCATGTGACCATCCCGTGCCTTGGCAGATGGTGAGCGTTTGCGATTCTTTTTGCACTTGGACAGGTTATTTGCGACGATACTTATCCTTTTGGTATATAACCGGGTAGGTGTTTTGGAGCGTGATCCTTCCCCTTTTCTTCTTCTTCCGAACTTATTTATATTTTGGAGGATTGCTACTCTCGGGTTTTGTTCTACCTTACCTTAGTCACTGGGGAATGGAGAGTTAGACTTGCTTGTACGTTTAGCTGTAGCTTGGTGGTGAAATTGGCAAAGAGTCAGGCGGACAGGCGTTTGGAAATTCTTACCGCCCATTACAGGAGGTTGTAATCATGATATGGGCTTGTCGTTGTGTCTGGACCTAATTGAAATGCATTCCAAGGGGTTATAATTACCTACCTAACTATGCGCTTTGTATTGATGTGTGTCATGCTATCATGTCGTTATAGTGGAGGTCTGAAGACTTGCTCGAGCCCGTCTCTGGATTCATGGGTTGGCCTTTTCGTCTGCGTTCACGACATGATATTTAAATTCGTAAGGAAACCCCTTGAGTCGACTTATGAAAGCACTCTTTACTATGTAAGTGTCATTTGAAGTGATTGGGAATCAGGTGCTGGAGTTGGGTATTAATAGTGTAATATTGGCGGGCTTATGTTGAATCCGCGCGTTCGCAGTATATCCGAACTTAATTTTACCCCTCCAAATGTTTGTCCGGCCTTCGCAAGAACCAACCAATCCTTTTTTGTTTTTGTCACGAATTCCCCCCCAAACATCAATTCGACTACTACCCAGTACGATTTGCAGTATAACGCTACAGACAGATCGGTTTATTCATTTATTCATTCACTTGTTCATTCCAGGGGCAAAACAAAGGCGAGGAAGAAGACCAATCCCGTCAGAAAATGACCGAGCCGGTACTAGACGCAAAACAAACCCCGAAAATCAAAGCAGGTCACCATGAAGGGTACATGAGGCTGGCGCTGTCCCTCGCGACCAAGTCGCCCCCGAAGCCGAGCAACTACCGGGTCGGCGCCGTCGTGGTGGACACGGAGAGGAACGAGGTGCTCGCGACGGGCTACACGCTCGAGTTACCGGGCAATACACACGCGGAGCAGTGCTGCGTGGAGAAGCTGGCGCGCAGATACGCCGTCGCGACGACGCAGCTGGCCGAGGCGCTGCCGGACTCGGTGGCGCTGTACACGACGGTGGAACCGTGCTCGCGGCGGCTCAGCGGCAACGTGCCCTGCGTCGATAGGATCCTGGCGGTGGGCGCGCGCGTCAAGACGGTCTACGTGGGTGTGCAGGAGCCCGAGACGTTTGTCAGCGGGAACTCGAGTCGGCGGCGGCTGGAGGCGGCGGGGATTGAGGTCGTGCTGGTGGGCGGGTTGGAGAAGGAGATTCTAGAGGTTGCGACTGCTGGTCATGTGAAGTCGGCTTCGTGAGGATGGGAAGCTTTGCGATGTGAAGCGAGCGAGCGAGATGCGAAAAACAAAAGATAAAAAACCTTCGGTATGAGCAGTGTACTTAGGCTGCTGCATAATAATAGATGACCTAATGTTTGTTTAACGTGCAATGTCTGAATATCTACGGACTGTACGGACTGTAGTTACCAACCTGAATTGAATTTATCATGTTCACTCCGCCTACCCTAACCTAATTTGCTTTGGGGAAAGTACAGGTGGGTGATATACTTAGCTAGTGTACCTTATCCCCAACAAGCAGCAGTAGCTGCCCGGTTAGCTCAATCGGTAGAGCGTGAGACTCTTATGACATGAGATTAATCTCAAGGTTGCGGGTTCGACCCCCGCATCGGGCTCAATTCCCGATGCTACCCAGTTCTCTGGGTTCAGCAACGAATTCTTTTTTTTTTTTTTTTCTCCCATTTTAATTCCTGGGTGGTGGTTTCCTTTGGCATTTCCTTTTTTTTTCTTCTTCCCCGCTGTGTACAAAGTACACGAGCCTTCCTTCCTAGATTTCCTCGAGAGTGTCTAAACAAACACACGACCTTCTTTTTTACCTTTTTACATGCCAGGCTAACTAACCGGTCACCTTGTCGCCTCCTGACCAGCACTTCGTACTTTGCAATCCAATCCAGCCCATCGTGTTGTAAATAACGCGTTGTTACTCAGCTGAGCCTTACCGTCACCACATGATGGAATTATGTCGTCGCGATGCAACCTGGATGATGTTAGGTATTCCATCATGGACTTCCAACTATCTGAGTCTGTCTCGTGGGTATCCTTTCGATGAGCTTTGCACATTTGTACAGACACAAGGTCGCATATGACTGAACGGCGTTGGTGTCGCTGACTCGCTCTTCCGCATTGAGCGATGTAAATGCCAACTTAACCCGACCTGTCGTCCATGTGGTTGACAGCTAAGAAGCCTTCAGCAGGCCTTCAGCAAGCCCTCGGGAATTCGACAGTTACAAACTGAGAATCTAGTCTATGTCCCTAGCATTCACTCGGGGAGTTTCCTTTGTATGTCCGCCGTAGCCCGTTGGTGGTCTTACTACTGATAGCCACAAGTCAGAGGGTAGATTTCGTTCATGATACCAACCAACACAGACAGACTCCTGCCATAACGCCTCGTGAGCTTGCTGATGTGGTGGAAATGCACCCGGTTCGTGAAGCCGCTGACTGCGGAATCTCTATTTTCTGCCACTACAAAATGTCGTGTGTCTTACCGTCTCTTCCAACGGTAACCATTATCTTTGACGATATGCTCATCCTAGGCCCAAGACCGTCTTGATGATCCTTTTCATGTTGACAAACAAATACGGTCAGATGCCTCACTTGATCATAGATAGGAACTTGCTAGACGACCCTACTACCTTGTGGCCCAACTTATGAATGACCATGTCGGTATGTATGGTAGTTTGTTACAACTAACAACTACTAACGAACCAACCTACTCACTCACCTTACCAACATGGACGACTCTTCTCTGGGATCAAATCAAGGAGTAAGTGTCAGCTTCTTCTCGCCAACGGCTCTCTTCACGCCTATATATATATTTCCTATATAATCCATCATTTGCGCAGACTCTTTTCGACCTTCACAGCACGCACACTCACGACAAGCTTGCTTTTCTCTACACTTGCTTTGATAGCAGCTACTCGACACAATAACTCGATCCCACCTACCTAGGTGCCCTGCTGTTTCGGTACACATCGAATATACCCCGGTATGTCACCCCTAGACGTTTTCCATGTTCACTTTAAACTCCCTTAAGTCATCTATCTGTTGCTCACCCAGCTTCGTTCCCTGGCCAGAATTATATACAAAGTGCTCGAGAAGGTTCTTAACAAAGTTGCTGTGACAGGTGCTCTTTATACTGACAAAAAGCCTGCCTTTCAACACTTGAAAAATCTGGACAATAAGCCATGTCTGGTTACCAGGGCAGAGGCCGTGGTGGAGGTCGCGACCGGGGCGCTGGCGGTGGACGCGGTGGAAGTGGTGGACGCGGTGGAAGTAGTGGGCGCGGTGGAAGCAGTGGAATCGGTGGAGGCAGTGGAGGCAGTGGAAGTGGTGGACGCGGTGGACGCGGTGGGCTGATTATGGTTCAGAAAACCGCAAGTTCATCCAGCATGACTTATAAGTCTGTATACCCGGAAAGCACCCTCTCTTTTTTGTTATCTATCCTAACATGTCTCTCAGGGCCGGCAATGCTTTTCCAAAAACTGAAACAAAGGCGCTTGAAAACAAGTACGCCCAGGAAAAGCTCGAAAAGAAGTGGGAAAAAACTGTGGGCGGCATATCCTCTCGGCCCGCCTTTGGCAATCAAGGCAAAGCTGTCAATCTCTGGACGAATTATTTCGAGCTCACTCTCGAGAAGTCCTTTCATAGCACCTTATTGAGTTACGTCGTCACGGCTACCCGGAGGCGTACTGGCCGAGACAACCAAGGGGACGACAAGACCGACGACAAGACAGCCGACAAGACAGGCGGAAAAAAGGGCGCCAGAAAGCCGACTACAGCAAAAGGCAAGAAGCTTGAGATTCTTATCGAATTGGCGGTGCAGCAACTTACGAAACCTGCTGCGAAATCCACCGCGAAATCTACTGCGAAATCTGCCACTCACAAATATGTCATTCATCACAAGGGCCAAGTGCTTACGCCGACGCCTTTTAAAGCACTGTCCAAGGATTCAGTTATCACGGTATCGTATACGGATGAGGGCGGGAATGACGTTTATGACGTGAAGTTCAACGACCCGACTACGCTTGACTTTTCGGCGCTGGAGAGGTGCTTCAAGATCATGAAGTCTATGACTACAGAGAAATTTCCCTACTGCGAACAGGCGATTGAAGCACTCGACAGCATCACCGGACACCACGCCCGGAGCGAACCTGGAGTTGCGACAGTAGGCAGTCGGCATTTTTCGTTGGCCGGTGGCGAGTCGCAACCATTGGGGTGCGGCAGAATCATTCGTGGGTTCTCGCAGAGTGTTCGTCCGGCTACAGGGTGTCTGCTTCTGAACGCAAACGTAGCCCACGCCATTTTCCAGCTTCACGGCCCTATGCGACAAATATTAGAGGTGATAAAGTACGGTGATTTCAAAGCTCTGCTGTCGAAACTCTGGGCCGAGTGCAGGCAACTACCGGACGATAAGAACGCCAAAAACGCCCAGGTGTACTATAAACGGAGGATTATATGTGGTTTAGCCGACCCCGAGGATGGCAAGTATGAAAGAGACGAACATCGCCCGAAAGTTAAGCATTTCGGAGCCAACGCTCAGGATGTCAGTT
This sequence comes from Xylariaceae sp. X187, assembly GCA_028637585.1. Classification (NCBI taxonomy): domain Eukaryota; kingdom Fungi; phylum Ascomycota; class Sordariomycetes; order Xylariales; family Xylariaceae; species Xylariaceae sp. X187. The sequence continues at coordinate 1,066,081 of JAJIZN010000011.1, read as the reverse complement.
TTTACTTGAAGGAATCCGAATCTAATATCAAGAACGGACTCAAGGGCGGCGCTTACTATACCGTGGCTGAATACTTCAAGAAGAGTAAGCGATACCCATCAGCGTGTGCGTTTGAATACTGACTGTGGCAGGATATGGATATGCTGCGGATGCCAAACTACCCGTGGTGAATCTTGGCACTGAAGCAGAACCAAAATATATGCCTGCCGAACTCCTCAGAGTCCCGGATGGCCAGGCTTTGAGACGACCGGCCCAGGGTGAGGAGACCCGAGAAATGGTCAGATTTGCCTGTCGCTCGCCTTATGACAACGCCACCTCCATCGCAGACAAAGGTCGGCAGGTTTTAGGCCTGGACGTCAGTAAAACCCTGAGCAGTTTCGGTATGACCGTAGCCAAAGAGTTGCTGGCAGTGCAGGGCCGCGAATTACCCCCTCCCTCCATTCTCTACCTTAAAGAATCAGGGCAACTGATTAAGACCAATGTTCAAGTTGATGACGGCGAATGGAACATGGGTAATGCCAAGGTCCTGCAGAAGGGTAAGAGAATCGAGCGCTGGTTCTGGATAACTGTTGCGTCTACAGCTAGTGACCACCAATATGACGACGTCTTAAAAGCAATGGGAAGCTGCATAGGCTTCATACAGTCCCAGGGTATTGACATCAACAGCAAACCTTTGTCTAACAATAACATCAAGGTTACGATATCACCGAAAGACAACGCCTACGCAAAGATCGATGCCGTGTTCAAAGATATGAATGCTCTGGCCCCTCAGTTCGTCTTCGTCGTATTGCCCGGAACGAAGACTGACCCAGTCATCTACAACGAGGTGAAGAGGCTCGGCGATATAAAATACGGGTTCCTCAGCCAGGTGATCCTGCGGCGCAATTTGTTGAAAAAAGACATACAGATTCAGGCCAACATTGGTCTAAAGGTCAATCTGAAGATGGGCGGAAAGAACCACGAGCTCAGTAAAGGGATAACCATGCTCAAAGACGGCAGGACTATGCTGGTTGGATATGATGTAACGCACCCGACGGGCGCTGGCGACAAGTCAAATTCCTCAAGCGCACCAAGCATAGTTGGCATGGTATCCAGCTGCGACAAAGAGCTGGCGCAATGGCCTGCTACGTTTTGGTGTCAGGAGAGCCGTATGGAAATGTTGGACGATGCCCTTCAGTCCAAATTTGCCTCACGCCTCCGGATCTACCATGAACGTAACGGCAAACTACCGGAGGCCATCATCATCTACCGCGATGGCGTGTCAGAAAGCCAGTTTACGATGGTGCTTGAGAAGGAACTGCCACTTATCCGAGCGGCCTGCAAGTCGCTCTACTCGGCTACTGCGCCGCCCAAGATCACCGTCGTCGTCTCGGTAAAACGGCATAACACGCGCTTCTATCCCTCCCGTTCCGACAATGCGGGCAAGTCTGGCAACATCAAGAGCGGGACCGTGGTCGACCGCGGGATCACGCTAGCCACTACGTGGGATTTCTTCCTAACCGCACATAAAGGACTTCAGGGTAAATTTTCCACAATTTCTTGTCTATTTGATTCGTAGCATCACTAACATCTAGCTAGGAACGTCTCGGCCGGCGCATTATACGGTTCTGCTCGATGAAGTGTTCCAATCTATGTCTAAGTCGCCCCAAGAGGCGGTCAACAACCTCGAAAAACTGACGTTCGAGACGTGTCATGCCTTCGGACGAGCCACCAAGTCCGTCAGTATCTGCCCGCCGGCGTATTATGCCGACATCGTCTGCACCCGTGCGCGTGCCTATCAACCAACCTTTAACGACTCCATGCCCCACGAGGTGCACAGAAATATCAAGGATTCGATGTTCTATATCTAATACATATATATCTGTGACGCGGTATCTAGATATAGGAGTGAGTATTACCTGAGTTGGGCGCGATGCGGGACGAATGAGAAGGACTTGGTTTACTGGTGCTGGTATTGTTGCATCCCTTTCACATCTTGTATGGAGGGGGGTCGGCAGCGCTGCGATTGAGGTGGAAGAGAGTCGCGATGACTTGAGTTATATTGGTTAGGATTTCAAGACGTCTCTTAAAGGAGACCATTTAGAGGAGCAAATAAGAATGATACAAGAAGTGGTACGGGAATAACAACGACGAAATTGGGTTTTAGTTTTGCTTTGGATCGAGAGTCGGAAACTTGGTCTATACCTAAGGCTTATATTATAGGAGGTACTCAACTCACTCAGTTGGAGGACTCAGCTTTCATGAAATCTCACTTTTCTTTTCAGTTATAATAATAACACATTGTCTTTTTTTACCAAGTTCCCCCGATTACAACGTAGGTCGATGAAAAACTTTCACTTCCGTAAGTTGAAGAAAGACCATACATACAAATACTATTTATTCCCTATGTATGTGTAATATTTTCAACCATGAAGCGCGAATCGGACAAAAGTACTTGGAAGCCACTTGTGACGTCACCATATCGTCATCCAAACAAAACAAACCTCCCGGCTTCAAGTCTCGGGGTCTCGAGCGCTCATGGCTAGTAATTGACGGAGGCTCACTCAACAACATACCTAACCGCCCCCAAAAAAACAGACCAAACCTATTACAAGAAATCCTACGGAAGCCCACTCGTTCAGAACCACGAGCCGTACCGAAGAAAAAAAAAAAATCTAAAAAAGGAAAAAGAAAACCCCCAATTGAACCGAAATCAATATAACCAAAGCAAAGCTTTGCTGTGCACTATGTCGGCACTACGCCCTTCCATCTGCAAAGCCACCCGCGTCCTCTCTCCCAGACGGTTCCTGCACCAGACGACGGCCGTTCGCATGGCGCCGTACAAGGACGACATGGACCGCGAGTCGCTGAAGCCCAAGGCGCACGAGTACACGCAGAGCGGGACCGACGACGACGTGGCCGCGCACAAGAACGCGTCCTTCAACCCGGCGGAGACGTCGCCCGAGGCCGAGAAGGACATGGCCGCAGAGTGCGCTGCGCGCAAGGGCAAGCAGAATGCGCTCGACTCCAGCCCGGCCGATATCAATTTCGCGAAGGGTGGCGCGAAGAGCGGCGTGGAGGGGGGTGCTGGTGCCCCCCAGCCGCCGGAACGGACTAATAAAAGTAGTGGCGTAGGGAAGGGGCCTAAAGGGAAGACTTACAAGTGAGTGTGAGCAGTGTAACTAGCTGACTGCCATTGGAAGGGGAAGAAAGCAAGAGATCACCAGAGGGCGGGGATGAGGCGGACGGAAGAGACGACGATAAGATGCGTGTATTATATATATGTACAAGGCTTCAAACGGTGCGCCGACACGGAGAATTATTCGGGACGGGAAGCATTCCTGTTTATCTCTTCGGCTCGGTCGCAGTCTGGGAGGGAAGAAAGACTTGTCGTTCCATCACGAAGGTGATAATATATCACATACCGGATATCCTACTTACAATCCGGCCTCGACCATCACACGTTCTTCGTTGCCAGGGTATCACGAAAACATTTCCTACATAGACGCGCTGAACCAGAAGTTCCTCAACCATACAATCCATCGACGTCTTCTTCGTCATCCTCTTCGTCTTTCGGTATCTCCACGGCCTTCTTTTTCTAGGGTAGAGTAAAGGGCGTTAGTAAGGTCCGCCAGGCATAGTTGGATGGGATATTGGTGAACAGAATCCATACCGTAAGGTCCTTCCGACACAGCGGACATGTGCCCTTGCTCAGGAGCCAGGGGCTGACACACTCCAAGTCGTATGCATGGGAACAGGGCAGCTCGACGACGAGGGGATAGGGATCGTCGAGGTACTTCTCGGCGCAGATGGCGCAAGTGCCCTCCGGATCGGCTCGTAGCCTCTTATGCGACACGCGATCTAGACTGTCCAGGTACGCCTGGTCAACACCTTGGATACGATCCGGCGGGTGGCCGACGTCCGCTTCGAGCGCCCCCACGAGCGAGGACAGGAGGTTACGATTCGCTTCTGTCGGGGCGTCGGCGGCGAGCGTCGCGAGTTGGTCTTGGACCAGCTGGAAAAGCGCCGCCATGTCGACGGGCGTGGGGCCGGCGTGCGAGGATGTCGCGTTGGGTGTGATCTGATCGAGATACGATGTAAACGTCGACATGTCAGGATGTCGTCGACGCCGCCGGCTCGTCGTTTCCTTGACGTTGTGTTCGACTAAACACCGAGACAGATGAGCCTAGAGACATTGGGAGGCGTTCGTGGAGTCTTGATAGCCATACCTTCGTAGGGATTGGTCGCCATGATGGGCGAATTGCCGTGCCTTGTTGCGTAGTTCTTTCTTACACTATTGCTGCCAGGATTCGGTGCGCTTGATTGGGTGAAATACACGGAATGAAGTGTTGTTGCTTATTCGTACGTATAGTGAGTGAGTGGCAAGGAAGAATGAACTTTTGTTTTGAACTTAGTAGATGGTACGGACGTAAGTATAAAGAGTTTCGTCAAGCTCACTGTTGTTGCCCCGCCATGGCAGGCATTCAATCTGACACGCAATTGCTTACCTAGACTATCTATCTATCTAGGTAGGTCCTTTATCTAGGATCTGGGGGTGGGGTTTGACTAGGTGGGGGGCGTTGTCCCACTTTTCTACTGGCCAGAACTCATTTCTGCTTTCTTACCGGATAACTACATTACGTGTACTGGGATATACCTGTATACCAATAAAATATTCAATATTACCTACCTAAGCCCCATACGATGTGGATAGGTACATACCTACCTATCCTGCACTTCAATATGCTACTATCGAGTTTATATCATTCGCGCTGGTGAGAAAGGGAATGGAACCTATGAAGCGAGAGAGAGAACTCCCGTCTGCTTCCATGCTCCTCACTGACGCACACAAACTCTTAGCTTTTCATCGACTTCGCGAAGAGCTTTTCTATGAAACAGGCGATGGATTACGGGGCATTCTTTCCCGCAGAAGATCCTGCTTGTTTGACGACAACCCTGACATGACTACTATTTGTAGAACTCAATGAGAGGGATTCCGGTTGCAAAATACCTATGCGAATCCACGCCCCGGGTTTGTTGCAATCTTACAACCCATCCGTTTGGGGTTCTCCATTTCGACATGACTCCATGGATGTTTGGAAGACGCTCGCTCCACGATCTAGATCTAGATTCGAAGTTATAAACACCCCCAATACCAGCAGCACCGCCGCCGCCACGCTGGCAATGAATAGCACGACCGGATTTCGGGTGCTGTCCTGCACCAACATCAAGAGAATGAGAAGACCATGGGTGCTGTGCTTCGAATGATCTCACCAAAAATGAGCGAGCTCACAGGACAGGCATTATGGATGATTGCTGAGGCGTCCGCCTTCAGGCCAGCGTGGTCTTAGCATAAACATCCCCCCTAAGGAACAGATAGGTCATCAATGCTTGTGGACTTGAAAGGGGGCAAGGTTGTTGGTCAGAGTTCCTCTTCCCAGCTCCGCTTCCACTTTCAATTTCGTCATGAGAGGCTCTAGATTGTCCTTTTGTTCGCCCTCGCGAATGGCTGATGTGGGGCGGCGAAAATGAATAACTCTTTGGGGTAATTGTCTAAAGACCCATTCGCCTCATCGATCGTGATCATGGCCCCGTGGAGAACACTTCATCTCTCTCATTCGCCTTTTGGAGTTAGTTCATGGTTCGATTCGATGAGAAACAAACGAAAAAGATGGGACTCGGCGGTCGGTATACCCGTTACGGCGCTGATGGCGCTGATGGCGCTGTCCGTAGGTACTCACCAGGTTTACCTTGAGCCCATTTGACGTGATAGTTCCGTTGTCGGCCCTACTATCGAATATCCGCCAGCCATCAAAGACCGCGACAGAATATAAAGAGGCCAGGCGTGTGAGACTACTCAAGTCAGGGCGTCAGGGGCCGGTGTGAAGGCAGGCCTGCCTTCAGCTAATACCTAGATATTTAAGGGTTGTATGAGCTATCATCGCCACATACTTTGTACAATCCTGGTATAACCTCTCCCTTTCATCATCTCGAGTCAAACCCTCTGCGCCGTTCCGGGCCTTGTTGGGACTTACACTAGGTACTTATCTACTACTGTTGCCTGTTAGACCGGACTCGAGGCTGTTGGCCATTAATCTCATCAATTATTACGTATAGGCAAACAAACTATGATCAGCGTGATCGAAAAGGGACAGCGGGAAATTGGACGGTCATATTATGCCACATACCAAAGGCTCACAGTGTCTGCGGACCCGTCCAGACGGAATGGAGGCAGATTTTGACAGTTTCGACAAGCCTTTGGTGATCCGAAAGCAGGTTAGGCTGCCCGCGGGAATATCCGATTTGCTCTTGGAGATCGCCCTAAGTCCTGGGAGGCCATTATCGACTACAGACTACTGGGTAGTCGATACGGAAGTCGGATTTGAAAAATCAGTTAAGTCAGTCGCATTATTACCCAGTGTGACAGTCGGCTATAGCGGTCTTGGCGGCTGGGTTATTCCAAATCCGACTTCCGTACCATACCATACGATTCCCAGGCTTGATGGCAGTGTTCAAGGGCTGGCTGGGACCCAGACGAGAACTCGAACGTCTTGGCCCTTGGCTGGTCCCTGGTGAGAATGGAGCGTCAAAGTCAGTCAATAGTGCAATTACCAAGTGTACACAAATCGTGAGTCCGCTAGCTAACCTGGTGATCAGATTCGCATCCTCATGCCGCCGAGCTTGGTATTCGTGAGTCGTGATCTCTGAATTTACTCACACTTATGGAGTGGGAGTGAGTTATAGTAAGCTCATCGAAGCCTACGGCCGAGACTGAAGTCAAATAGAAAGCCAATCAGTGATCTTATGTGTTTATTCTCATACCCGAGTATATGAAACTAAGGTCACCAACTGGCAACGATAGGTGAACATTTCAGCGCAGACAGACGGAAGAGAATTTCAGGTTAGGACTCCCGCAAAAACATCTATACTCTATCTACTCGTCGCTACGTAGCCCTTGCCGGGCTCTCATATCATTAGTCGAGTCGCATCTATCTATAGGCATAAATCATCGTTAAAAGCAACCGTTACTCCGAAAAACAATCAACCCTTCATTGACATTGCCTGGAAAAAAACCCTGAAGATCCGCAGGAGCCAGTTCGTGCTCCAGCGGCGACCAGCACATATCCCAATGCAACCCCTCAGCCCGCGCAGACCGTGCTCGGGCTATTCGTCGTCTTTACGGTTTTTTGAAACTCATCATGAGGAACTCCATGGCGAACCCAGGGGACCATTCCGGGCTAACGCGGACCGAGCGTAAGCGCCCGTTCTCCGGGGACTTTTCAAACTTGAATCCAATCGCCAGATGCATGCCGACGCTTTCGGGCATCGCTTGCGAGATGATGACGTTTCCGCTGGGGATGACCGAGAACGCTTGCTGGACCAGGGTTCTGCCGATTTCATTCTGTCTGAACTCCTCCTTCACCCCGACCCCGAAAAGACCTGACGAGAAAGAAAAGAAAAGGACGGGTTAGTGTAAGAACGAACGGGGGCCCGTCGGTTATGCTTACCCCAGGTAAGACCGCGGCCGTAGTGGTCTACGCAAGTGTTCAACTCGCGGCTCAGTTCGCTCGACATCTCGACGTCCTTGGCTTTGCAGAAGGCGAATGCCGCCATCTCTCTGGGGCTGAAGAGATTGAGTTCATCGGTTGAGGTTGTCGGGGTTGTATCTGACATCGGGCTCGGCAGCACGCTGACGTTCCTGTCCAGACGGATAACGAGGGCCACCCCCACCGTCTGTCCCTGATATAACGCCTTGATTACGTAGCCGGTCAAGCCGGACAATGCGCACAGGGCTTCGGCCCACTGGCGGGCGCGCGCTCTTATGAGAGCCGGCTTGAAATTTGGGTTGTCCTTGTACTGGTATCCCATTTTGGTCATGACGGTCTTAGTGTCGGAAGAGTCTATGTGTGTCTCTGCCATCACGTTGGCGATGAGATTGATCTCAGTTTGTGCCTGAACATGATGTACCGCAATCACGGAGCCAGGTCTATCGGGGACGATGGTCCTCACTTGGAATAGGCCATGGACATGGGGGAGGGAGACTTGCCTATGGGAGACGGGAAGTTAGGCATGTATGCAATATGCACTTCTGGGGGTCGAGGGTTCGAGTCCCGTCGTTGCTGTGAGGGAGCGCCCGGGAATGAGTACATTATCAATAAGAAAGAAGAGACATACCGGAATTGGATTTCCGTCAAGGGCAGGATCTCTGGAGGCGAAGGCATAATGAAGGATGAAAGTAAGTTTAATATATTGTAAAAACTTCTCTTCTCAGGGTAAATAGCGAACTTTGAGAGGCTATCGGATGGAAGCTTTCTGGGCGATAAGCAACACTCTTTGAGCTAGCTTGGCTTTTCTGTTTCTACTTCTGCTTCTGCTTCTACCGGGGCCATTCTCCAGGCTCGAGCCTCGGAGGAGAGATCTATATCTATATCTATATAGTGTGTATGTAGTGACTAGAAGAGAAGGGAAAGCAAGCACCAAAGGGATTGTGACTGAATGAAGGCGGCAGTTGGTTCGCATGGTCACGTATCAGAGGTCACTTGGCACTTGGAGATGGCAAAGATGGCAAAGATGGGAAAGATGGGGAAGATGAAAAGATGAAATGATGATCATGGATCGGGTTGCAAACACATTTGTGTAATCCGGCCTTGTCTGCTTCTCGTGTAGTGTAACTGCCACAACAGTAGAACGTGATGTAGAGACGGCGGCTATACACATCTCTCTTCTCTATGGCTCAAAGATTCTCTCTGCTGACATGGGCCTTGATTCTGATGATTGGGGCGGGATGCGGAAGAGGAGTAGGAGTAGGAGTAGGAGGGGGAGGGGGAGGGCTATGAGGGCTATGAGGGCTAGACCAGCAGAGTTACGGTAAAGCAAAGCGACCACCACACTTCGTGATGCTTACAGGAGAAATCTGAAGATCTTTGAAAGACGACACAGGTGGTATGCTGAATGATGTATTGATTTTTTTTTACGCTATCCATCTAACAAGGTGGTCATTGGTTCATACAAAATTCTACTTGAAGTTGTTGGTGTCCTTTGTTCTAAAGGTATGGGATATCTCTTGGGTTGTTGGCGATATTATACATGTTTGTCCAGTTTTGGAACAACATCCATTGATTCATTCAAGGGCAAGCAATATCTAATCTCTTTCGCAAACTCCTTTCGCGTGATCTCCTTCCCGTGGCAAAAGAACGTCCAGTTTAAAAAGACTGTAAGGAATGCGGGCAATACGAGTTCGGGGTCTTCGATAGTCATGCCATACGATATGAATCCCGACCCCCTTTTTTTCCTTTTTTTTTTTTCCTTCCCCCTTCCCCCTTCCCCCTTGCCCCCTCCTCAAGAAAGCACGGCTTCAGCCATTATTATGTGTAAAGTGTGTGCGTATCCAGAGAGAAATCAAAAAAAGTGACAATATCAAAAGCCCATCTCCAATCTTCTCCTCTATTTCATTTTCACTTTCCGGATTGGTTTGAGCTTTGGAGGACGGGCCAGGTCCCGACCGTTTGGGCCTTCCCCCGAAGTGAAAGTGGACTCTTAAACCCTCGAATAATCGAGTCAACCAACCAAAGTCGAACTGCCTTTCCAAAAGCGGTACAGACTATCGCTTCGGGCAGTAACTAGATAATGGCGGGCAGTGATGGCGGGCATGCCGGGGCCGATACTACGACGGTACCGTACCGATGCTCAGGGGATTGGATCAGCAACACTAAAAAGCCCAGACACAAGCCCGGTTCGACTTGATGGATTACGGAATATTTGGTGGTAGGTGCGGAATAAGCAAGAGGTAGTTAAGGTAGTCCGTACAGTCTGTATCTCAGTCTAGGCATGTTTGAATTTGGAAGGTCACGACAATTGTGAATTATTTACGGACGTACCTAGGGTAGATAATATTAACTGATACGTACAGACTGTATTTCCTCACATTCATCAATCAAATCCCGAGGTCGCCTCCCTCCTTCTCTCTCTCTCTCTCTCTCTTTCTCTCTCTCTATTCCCCTCGGGTCTCAAACGCATCCTTTCCTTCCCTTCTGGGCGGCTACACCAAAATGTTCAACCCCATTGCTCGGCCTGGATCGTTGCTTGGTCACGCACCCCGGGCTAGCCAAGCCAATAAGGGGATCTCAAAACCTTATGATGGGTGGATCTGGCCGAGCAGCTGGGTAAAGGTAAAAGGGTAAAGGGTAGAGCTGGGTAGAGCCGGGTAAAGCCACCACACAGGGCTTATACACTATTAATAGTACGCTGTAGGTAAGTTCGCGTAGCCATGGATGTATCTTGTTCAAATGCCCGCAATCTAAACCCAGAAGAGCACTGGTCACATCGGCATCCAATACTGTGTTACCCCTCGGCGTCTACCGGTAATTCTGATCCCTCCCATGTTACAGACCGTACAAGTTGCCTGTCATCATGCTAGACCACCGACCTACCAACCTATCTAGGTATTAGGTATTAGGTATTATCTAACTATCTACTAGATATCTATCTATGTGCATACGTAACCTACATATGAATGGTGGGTTGGTTGGTTTAGAGGAGTTGTCCGTAGGGCTAGGTAGGTATGCGTACTATATACTAACCTTATAAAGTATCATTATCTACTGTAGATAGGTAGATTATACGGTGACACGTCTACTTGTACAGTACGAAAGGGTTAGATAGACGGAGACTCACACGATCAGGACATGTCCGGATTCTGTACATACTCAGATAGTATCTAACTACCTAGACTGGGTAGGTAGATAATTTACTATACGCACGAGGCATCGCATACGGATGGAGTATCGTAAGGTAGTCAGTCTAGTCCATAGTCTATACTATTATGGAATTACTAAAAAAGACACAGATCGCGTCCTGGCTGCGGAGATACCGCGTTGCCCAGTCCAGTCCCACTTCGACTCGCAAAATTACTGGAAAAAAACATACGAAGTTATTACTGACTGCCCTGCCTCTCTCGATACATCGTGTCGCGTCGGGTCGGGTCGTGTAGTGAGTGTATGTACCTAGATAGGTAGTCTGTACAGACTGTAGTTAGTAATTACTTTGTTTCGTTTTAAATCTAGATAAGTTATCTAGTAATTATGGATAGTGTTTTCCTGCCCCTCTCTTCACCAAAAGTACACTACAACTGCAATACTTTTACAACACTATGTAGGCAGTGAAAATCTACGAAATCTGCAGCGGCGGCGATCACTCTCAAGCGAGCGTTTGAGAATCTTGTTGTTTCTGGGTTTTGCCGCAGGGGTTGACAAGGATTTCTCCCCTCACCCCCCTCAGGGAAAATCTTCCGGGGCAACGCTAGAATCGTTCTAGAAATTTAGCGTAAGTAAGAAAAACCTGCTTCTTACTGCCTATACTTATTACATCATGTACAGTCCCGCGACACTAAACGCGACACTAAATCCACGGCAATTGCTGCCACATAACAGATCACAATACCTACCAGGTATCCATACCTAGTTACCTGCCTGGGCTTGTACATGAAGCTGCCTATCTACTTAGATACACTAAATACGTGCGGTCCTATTGTTGGGCCCTGCCCGGTGTGAGCCGGCCTACAGACGTACACTACACCGTATTCAGCCAACCCTACGATATAGTCTATACGCTACTATAATACGTGAGCGACGTGTCATATGTGCGTGCCTGTTTCTGCCTGTGCTCGAAAGCTAATATATATATATATATACATATATATGTATATACGACGAGGGCAATACAGACTACCACAACAGACTGTATGTTGACTGGTACATAATGTACAGTCTTGGTCTGTATTATGTAGTAGGTAGGTAGTGTGAGTATTGCTGTGGGTTAGGCACCATGTTGCAAACTTGGCAGTCGTCCCGGAACTTGGGGAGGGAGTAAGTAGTGTAGTGCGGAGTAGCTCGGCTAGGCTTCCATGTAAGCGCCCCCAGAAATGCTGCACTCAATGTTAAGCCCCCGGGGCACATAGTAATCATCGTCGTGGGAACCCCCATGTCTTTTTCTTCCGATGGCCCATTAAACGGGCATCTAAATCAGGTTAGCTTTTATTACGTTATAGAAGGGGCCTGTTATGATCTACCTCACCTAGCGTAGTATCGTAGGTTAGTAGGTATCACGTGTTCACCTTCGTCCATTACCGAGTTGGTCGGTTATATTTCCCTTTCCCCTTGGCTGATGGAGTTGAGTGGAAAGATTAGGTACGGAATATTGAAACGGGATAATACGATAGCACGAGCAAATTGCGTTTCGTTTGGTGTAAATAACGCCAATGTAAATTACATAATGGATTCAGTGTTGATTTTGGAGCTATATGGTTGCACACGTTTCGTGGTTGGCGGGGAGGAAATCCGGAGTACAGACTGTACCTACCTAGATAATTACTTACTGTGAGTAACTTTAGATGATACGGACTGCAGCACGGCGCTAACTAAACAGGATACCTATCCTCCAAAGTACCTACCTAACCTAGGCAGTTCAGTTCAAACTGTGAACTCGAGATGGAAACGATAACACGTGTGTACTATGTATTTGTCTGCGTAAGGCGGAATCCTACTTGTGACAGGTAACTAGGGCGGGGAGCTAGCTGGTCGTCTGCCGCGGTGCCTGCCAACAAACGAGATTCCGTCACTTTCAAGTATATTATGTAATGCAATGTCGGAGATCAGCGAGCTGAGGTATCTGGTACCCACACACGGTGGCATATGATCGCATTGAGCGTAATAGCTAACCTAGGCACCATCTTTGACCTGGAAGAATGCGCAGGCACTTTACTCGCGTATTTGCGCGTTCCGTTTTCGCGTGGTTTGCGCGTGGTGTGCGCGTGTTGTTTTGTAAGGTAGAGCAAATCTAGGATTTTTCTCGTTTCCAATGTTTATTTTTTCATATGATGATCGGTCTGGTCTGTAGGTGAGGCATCCCGCCGTGCGAAGTACTGGGTACAGAAGTACCGCCCACGTAGTACCCATTACCCCGAGCGACGTAACTCGAGCTTGGGCCGTCGTGCTCTGGCCGTCGCGCACATGTTTGGTTTGACATCCGGCTCCACTCCTTCGAAGCCCCACCAAAGGGATCTCGGATGTACTAGCCACAGTTCACTGTAACTACCGCCTCTGTGCAATCTTAGCCAGCCAGCTACGGGGGACTACCGAGGCTATGTACCCCATCATAGTAATTGAGAGTGAAGGTACCTGCGCTACCTCCACTGGCCGTACAGTGCCTCTTGGCCCGATTCGACCCATCCCCATTTGCAGGGTCTTTCGTCACCCTCTAAAGTTATTATTATTATTTCTTCATCCACAGTCTTCGGCGAGCCTCTCCTTTCCCGCTACACAACCACCAAACTTCATGGCACGGCCATTATTGTTATAGCCCTGTCTCGACTCGTCTCCCTCTCTTCCTCTGTGCCCTTTTATCATCTCGGCGTCGCGCGACAAACAGGAACGTCTCTGCGTTGGTAAGTTCGACCTATCTCCTCCGTCTCAAGTTGGCATCGGGGATAATAGTTATCTATCCCACCGCATGCTGGCATCTCGTTTGAAGCACCCATCTCTCGTTCCTCCCTCCTCGCCCCTCTTCCCACGCCTATATATTTATTGATCTTCAATCCGCATTCGGATCCGTGCCTCGTTTCGCCAGGAACTCGCCCCGATCACTGATCCCCTCCCCTCCCTCCCTCATGGATCCTCTTCTACACGTAGCTCGTGTCGAACCTGTCAACGCTGACCAAACCCTGCACGCCGACAGAAGGTTATTCCACTTACTCGGATTCCGCTCGTCCTTCGGATATCCAACCATGTCGGGTTCGCCGCCCTCCGAGGGTGTGATGAGAAACATCATGGATTCGGAAAAAGCCGCCGTCTTCGCTGCCGCCGCAGCCGCCGCGGCCGCGTCTGCATCTGCATCCCAACTCGACCAGTCGCACATGATGGCGCACCAACACATCCAAAATGCCGCTTTCGATCGAGCGAATTCGCCCCATGCCTCGGAGGCATCGTACCACTCGGCGCATCGTCCCTACGGTTCGCCTTCTGCAGTGTCCGTACCGGGACAATTGCCTCTACCCGATCCCAACCTAAATCAGAATATGATGATCGGTATTTTACCGCCCGTTTCCCAGGACATGTCCTTGGCCATGAATAAGGGCTCGCAACCTGGCCCAGTGTCCCAGCCGCCCGCCAAACCGCATCCCTGCAGCACATGCTCAAAGCGCTTCGCTCGACGGAGCGATCTCGCACGGCACGGTAAGTGCTTCGAGGAAGACCATTAACCTCGACCTTGTCGCTGTGTGTTCTACAGAGCTAACGCCGATGCTTTTATTAGAGAGAATCCACAGCGGCGACCGGCCCCACGTTTGCGACTACGAAGGATGCGGTAAACAGTTCATCCAGCGATCGGCGTTGACTGTTCATCAGCGCGTACACACGGGAGAAAAACCACACATGTGCGAGCGTTGTGGCAAGGTAAGACCGCCAACGGATAGTTTCTCGAACAACGCCCTAATGATTTATAGCCTTTCAGTGACAGTAGCTCACTTGCTCGCCATCGTCGTATCCACTCCGGCACCAGACCCTATCAATGCCTATACGCGAATTGTTTGAAGACTTTTACGAGGAAGACCACTTTGACTCGGCACCAACTCTCGCACACAGAGAGTCTAGAAGAAGCTGCTGTGGCGACGGCCAAAAAGCTCACCGAGCAGGCCAGTAAGATGGCCGCGACCAAATCTGTCCGCAGTGATGGAGGCGGCGAGGGTCCTCTCAATTCAACCCATGCGTCGCCCCTGAATACGCCTTCGCCGGCTCAACGGCACGTGTCAGCCTCTCCTGCTGCTGATCCTGCCGCCTCCGGCTCGATTCGCACCAGTGACTACCCATACATGGGTAATGGCACGCTTCCAGCCCACTTACGTGCTGACATTCACACGCAGCCGTCGACAACAGTTACGAGCTTCGCAACTGGCATGCGCCCAACGTCACACCCGACTAGTTATCCACCACCTCCGACGCTTGAGCCGAACGTCGAGTCGCATCAGTCTGCCGGAAACAGCACTGCCACCAGCCCCCACATGAGTACCGCCGGTTGGCAATCGCCTTCACACGTGCAATCGCCAGCCCACATGCAATCGCCGGGCCACATGCAATCACCCACATACAGCAACGGTGGTGGTAACAATTCCGTCTACCCGGAACTAGAGCCGTCGTTTGCGGGCAATTCGTTGAGCCCCATGTATTCGTACGGGGCCCAGATCCGTCGCCCCAATAGCACGGAGGCTGCTCCAACCTACGAGGTTAAGCCACGGCCGAGCGAACTTTGGGCAGGCCAATAGGGTGGCGGCCCCGTTAACTTGGAATCGAGCGGTAACAACAATCTCGGCATGATGCAAGCACCAAACGCTCCTCAAATCTACTACCAACACGGGGTGCCTTACTATTACTACTACAATGGCTACAACGGGTACAATAGCCACGACGAGCACAATAGCCACAACGAGCACAATGGCCACAACGGCTACAACGGCTGAAGCCGTCTGGCATTGCCCTGGAAGGATCCTCAGTGTAGCAATGGTTTGCGCATCAAGAGGATAGGGCAGCGGGAATCTGGTGTCATAACACGGTGGTAACGGTTCTTTCCGCAAGGTGAAATTACTGACCTTGCGCGCCACCAACACCATTTGCGATAGTGTTTTCACAGCGCTTGTTACCCAGTCCCGGGCTCGGCCTGTATAGTCGCCTAACGAGGTATAGGCGTTTCGCGTTTCGACTGGGCATTAGCCTCAGGAGCGGTGTCTCTTTCTGTCTCGGTCCATAATCTCCAGCATAGATCGGCAAGGTCGGGCATCCTGGAACGACGTTGCATTTCTCTGCATTCACGGCATTCGCCGTCGACTAGCATGGTGTTCAGGGATCCAACTCAAAGGGTCGGCGTGGTTGGTGATAACCACCACTACTAAGTTACAAAAGGAAAAAGTTGAAGGGGGAACCTGGAGTACGGGGCGTAGCGAGTTCGATTCATGTCCTTTTCTTTCTTTCTCTCTCTCTCTCTCTCTCTCTCTTCCATCTCTCTGTCGGGTTTTCCAACCCGTAATAAGTCTAGCGTAAAGTAGCGAGGCGTTCTTGACATGCGTTGTGCGCGTGTAGGTGCCAGGATAGTGCTCTATTGGTGCTTCTGGCCCAAGGATAGGGCACTGAAAGGAAAGATTTCTCAACAATATGAGCGGAGCACTTGGGAGGAGAAACTCTTTCTATACCCCCTAGGACGTTTATATACGGTTTGCTAATAAAGAAACAAACAATTCCCAAAAAAAAAAAATCGCCATGTTACTACTTGAGAGGTCGCCCATCAGGGCTTGTCTTTTGTCTTTATTATCGGTATAAACCACTTTGTAATTGACTCCGTTTTAATTCTTCCCCCGTCTTAGACGCATTTCCACTTCTCCCACCAATCGGTATTTTGCCATTTTGGTCTTTGTCTCAGAAAGAAACAGGCTAATTTTCCCGAATGATGGACAATGCCTATCGCCCGATTGACCGAACATACGAGAATAGGCAAGGTAGGCGCATCGGCTTGTCTAGATAGCTAAACCATATTCCATGTTTATCAGTTCGTGTGTTGTGTGATGAGCAAAGCAAAGACCAAGCAAGCCCCGGCTCTGGACTATCGTCGGGGCTTTGATCTCGCTTAACTACCCCCTCGTCGACGTTGATGGGCAGCTATCTACCCTAGGTAATTACATAACTATCCTCAGCCAAGACGTGTGTTTTGCACTGCCCTTACTCCCTCCCCCCCTCCATCTCTTCTCCTTTGACGTGTCGGTGTCAACTTTGTAAAATTACTCCGGCGTATATCCCGAGATGGGTTCGGGCTTTGATGACTTTTGGGGTGTATTGCTTTCTTTCTGTCTATGTACGCATGATGGAATGAGGACTTGAGGTTGATAAGCTGTCTTTATATCTATGAAGGTTATGCCTATCGCATCATCGAAGTCGCCAGCGTCAGCGTCTGAGACATATTAACTATCTAGTCGTCTGTACCTCCCCGTACAAACCACAAGATTGACAGACCTCCCTAGCCCAAAACAGTATCCCGAAGCACCAAGCCAGACAGCGACCCGCCGTATGACTGTTGTTAAGTTAGGTAGGTAGGTAGGTAGGTAGTGTAGTGTAGGTACCTGTCTAATTACCGCGTTTGCGTAGGTATAGCTACCTAGTCGTTGTCCTAATCTTGATAGATTATTCGTACGGGTCCGGACGATCGAGATCAGCATGGCATGGCAACACGGGGTCCCGGTATCAAAAGAAATTAACAGTATTGTTTTTTCATGTAATTAACCAAAAAAAAAAAAAAAAAAACCAAAAAAAAAAGATGGTGTAGGTTTATTTATTTATTTTCCCTTCAGTGTATCAAATGAAGAATGCATCTACCTAGGTTAGATAGGTACGCATTGTCCTTTTTTTACATAGGTATTTATACCGGTACCCTCGTTACGAAACAAATGGAAACCAGGCTTCCCCCCGGCCCCCCCCATCGATCGAGAAGAAGTGCCCCCCCCCCCTCCTCTCCAAACGCCAAGCCGCCATCGTAAAAGAATTTCGTCATCTCATTCGTTGCATGGTTAGGACGACAAGGGGGGGTTATTGTTGCAGATCCGGGCAGGCGGGGATAGTGACAACAGCTACTGGGTGTGTTTTTATTTTTTTAAGAAAAATTTGTCGATCTTTTTTCTATATCGAGCCGGTCATGCACTCGCAGAAAGAAAGAAAAAGAAAAGAAAAGAAAAGAAAAGAAAAAAAAAACACAACCTCTGCTCGTTCATTCGTTTAGGTCGTAATACCTATATATGACTACCTATGACCTGGCATATTCGCCGGGCCTGTCAAATAATGTGAACAGCCCGCCTCTAACCAGAAATGTGCGTAGTGTCGCTTGGTCCTTGTTGCGGCTGAAAAGGAAGCAAAAAAAAAAAAAAAAAAAAAAAATAATTCTGACCAAAGAGGGTGCAAATTGGTCGAAAGCCACCGAGCCGTTCGTGGTATTTCTACGGGTCTGATAGGGATCCGGGTATGGGTATTGGTCCATTGGGCGATCGAGTGTTGTTGGGATTTGTTCGGCTTATTCATCCGTTCCGAGGAATTGGAGAAGGGGGGGGGGGAGAAATAACCTTTTTGCCCCGGCCCGCCGTGAAGGGATGGACCCTCGATAAACTAGATATGTAGGTAGGTGACTATTTTGTTGTTGCAATTCATGAATTCTGGTGTGTGTACGGACCCACCGTCATGAAAGGTTTATACTGAGGTAGGTATCTAACCCTTCTCAAGCTGTGCGAATCCGTAGTCTGTAATCCGTAATCCGTAATCCGTAATGTCTATAGCGCATCGCTTGTGCAAGTATTCCGTACGTCATCCGTAACCGGCACGTTGAGCAGTTCAATATGAATTACATACGTTCGTACCTACCTACGCTCGTACGGATCGAAAGGGTTACGGGACCCGTCTCCGGGTTAGTTAGACACCGCACCACCAGAGATGCCATCAGAGAGTGGTCGTCAGCGAGGGAACATTGCAAATCCTATTCAATTTTACTACTGAACCTACCAGTCTACCTACTAGTACTGTACCGGTACGGACTACATGTCTAGGAAGATACCTATCACACCACGCCTGTATACACACCGGTGAAGGCCGCGCACATGGAGTACCCAGGTACCTAGATAGACTAAATTGCTACCTATCGGGTGTTAGCCAGGTACAGTTCCTACGTGGAGGCAGCTTACTTACAGATAGTTATCTATAGGTATCTAGTTAGGTAACCTGCCTGCGCTTGAGTTTACTACCGCGGACCCGTCAGGCCGTTTCGATCCACTTGAGTCGGAGTCAGCTGTTTCAGGGTCTTTAAAGCTGCTGTTGCTAAAATACCACCTGTAATCACGTCAATTTGGAACCTAAAACGAGGTGATAAGTAATTGAAAAAAAAAAAAAAAAAGGGAGCAATCAGACGGACTTCATTGGTGAGACCGTGAGACCGTGAGACCATGAGACCATGAGACCATGCAAAACAGCCAGCCCGATCGGAAATGCTGACCGGTCGGTATCCAGACTACTATGTATTATAGGCGATGCTAGGGAAGAATCGAGATCATGATTGACAACGATGACGCGAAGTCGCGGAATTGGCGCCGCGCGAGATTCTTTTTTTTTGGTTCTTCTTGCTTTGCAAAGTTGCCAGAAGCTGGCAGATGGAAAAGGGCCGACGCGAGTCCGGTTGGCTCCTGGTAAATGCTAGGTAAGGTATAAATCAGTGAACCATTCCTTACGTAGGTAGGTAGATACCTATCTAGGTAGTTATTTATTTCCCTACCTGGTAACTATTTCCCAAGCGCATATACTTACACGTACACGTACAGTTTAATACATTGTACACTACGGGATATTATAGCTACGGTAAGCTACGGTAACGGTACCGTAGCTACTAAGTATTAACTAGTTATTTACGTATCTCGCAATTCCGGTTTTATCTATCTACTTAGCGACCCGACGTCATAAATTAGGGGATTAGTGATGGCCCAGGAAACTGCAGGCCATCCCCCTCTCCCTCTCCCTCTCCCTCTCCCTCTACATAGTAGAGCCCTCTCACTCTCACTCTCACTCTCACTCTGCCCCCGCCTCTGCCCTTGGCCGCCTTGGCCCCCTTGCCCGATGCCCGATGCCCGATGCCCGATGCTATCCCGCCCTAAGTATACATACTAGTGCCGTCGACGTGCTGAAGTGGTTGTCGCTAGTGTCTTCGACGGTCTTCTTCCTATCCCTTGCCCTCATGCCTATAACAACCATGTTGCTGCTGCTGTGCCCTTGGCCTACCGCGACCTCCGGGTTCTCTCTGAATTTCATCGCTGACTCAACTCAATTTCCCACCTTCCACCACCGACTCTCCCGAACGAATATACACGTCCCGTGTAAGTCCCGTGTCGCACAGGCTTCGGCCCCGTGTGCTGGCTTCGAGTTTCCCTCTCCCGTTCGCTTGCGGCTAATAAACCAGTGGGCCAAACCCGCACTGGCGAGAACACAGCGAGAGAGAGAGAGACAGAGACAAAGAGAGAGAGAAATTATTATTATTATGTTCGGTACCAGACCAAGCTATGGAAGCAAGCTATGTGAACTTGGTTTGGACCGAGTAGACTTACCGCTTGTACACTCGCTCGCTCACTGGTCCGTGTTGGTCAAGGATTGATCAACATGCCCAAATCGAACCCGTCCTTAAGACTCCCGTGGTCACTGGTCAGTCTCGTTCAGCCACAGATTTCTTGTTCGTCCTTTTTTTTTTTTTTTTTTTTCTTCTCTTTCTGATACAGCGTTCCGACCAACTTTCTACCGGGGTCTTTATTTCCCGTCTATAATATCACAGTCTCATTCCTCGCTCAACTCGTAATCGGAGAATCGCTCGGTTCCTTTTCTCATACCATATACCATATACCATATACCATTACCATATACCACTACCATATACCACTACCATATTCCCGCTTCCTCC
Source organism: Xylariaceae sp. X187 (assembly GCA_028637585.1). Lineage (NCBI taxonomy): Eukaryota > Fungi > Ascomycota > Sordariomycetes > Xylariales > Xylariaceae > Xylariaceae sp. X187. Next base: position 1,045,591 of record JAJIZN010000011.1, on the reverse strand, counting down.
CAAGGACATTACCTACAGCAAAGATACCGGCTAGCCATCGAATACCTAATTACATAAGGGGTTGCCGTACCCGTTGTCGTCTCCACAAATATTAATTCACATTGAGCTAGATTTATTAGTAGGTTCCCTTGTCTCCAAAGATTATTTATTCGCTTTTCAACAGCCAAATACGCCCACGCCTCGCTCTGGGTTTTCTATGTCGTTTTCCATAAACGGCGTCGTCGTCAACCCCAAACTTCGCCCACTGCTGTCGCCGAGGCCTCGCACTGCGAGCCCCAAGGCCTTCCCGGCTTGGTTAGCGCGCATAACGAAGTTGCATAGATAATTCCGGACGCAACTTAACTGGGCTTGCCGGCGGGCCAAGTTCAACATGCAGGGAATCCGAGTTCAAGACCTCCTACTGCCTGACGAGAAGCCATTGGGTGGTAGCTTGCGAGAGCAAGGGGGGTCTTCAGCCAGGCCCGGCGTTGGGCCCTCGGAAACCAAGTATTTCCTCATCGAGTTCATCCACGATACCGTCTGTCCGTTTTGCTATATCGGCATGAAAAACTTATTAATGGCCATCGATATATACAAGTCGAGACACCCGGACGCTGTATTTGAAGTCACCTGTACACCGTCCATACTTGCGCCGTCTACCCCTGACGTTAGTAAGTCTTTGATGCCTCCCTTTCCCGACGGTGGTGGACGCCAATCCATCTACTCTCTCCCCCCTCCCCCTCTCCATCTTTCTACGTTGGTGTGTTGAGGTGTTTTCTTCAGCACGAGACCTCTAGCTAACAACAAGTCGCTGGCAAGAGGAAACCACGTTGTCGCCGTCCCGGGCTCAGGCAGAATGGCTTGCTAATGGCTCTCGTCGCTCAGATTATGACAAAGTCTACTACTACAGTGGTTACCGACTGCTGCCAGAGAGTCGTTTCGAGATATGGAACACGCTGGGCAAGAATGCAGGCATCAACTTCAGTTGGAGAGGTCGTGTAGGCAATTCACGGAACTCGCATAAGATGCTTCGTTTTGCTCTCGAGAAAACGCCGACGACACAGAAGAGCACGGAACTAACAGTCTACCGACCGACAGGGGACACGCCTCTCTATCCCCCGTATGCCCTGCGGGCTCCGGATCAGCCCGTCTTAGTCGAACAACCACGTGGGCCAGACCTCCAGATGCGCCTGCTGGACGCCATCACGAAGAATTACCATGAGCACGACGAGGACCTGTCGGAAAAGTCTAGGCTGCTGGAGACTACGAGGGCGGTGACTGGCTTTCCACGGCATGAAATCCAAGCAGTGCTGGACAGCAAGGAGTGGGACCATGCAATCGATACGCTCTCGCAAGAGGTCAAAAACCGGGTGAGGGTGCGTAATCAAAACGCTGGTCCTATCATTGCGGTGCCTACGATGGTGCTGAATGACAAATGGGTATATGGCGGCTTTCAGGGGGTGGCCGACATTGTCGAGCAGTTCGAACTGCTGCGGCAGGGAATCCAGCCGGCCCAGGAATACACCACGTCGAGCCTAGTACTCGAGAGCGGCATTGCGGATGTTATAGCCCGCGAGGAGATGTTGGCCAGGGAGAGTCGTAGTCACAGTCATAGTCATAGTCATAATCATAGTCGTAGTCATAGTCACAGTCACAGTCACAGTCACAGCCATAGCCATAGCCATAGCCATCAGGGTAAAGGCAAGCCTGCCACGTGAACGGTCTGACAGGGCAATATTAGCATGATTGGGGTATTTGTTTGGCGAGGGGTTTTGCTTTCTTGAAGACACCGGCAGTGAGTCGGGAAACAAAAGCCTACCTATCCTGTCCTTCTCTTTCTTGCATAGTCGACAAACTGATGAACTGTGTTTGTTTTTGTTCCGCCAATCAAGTTGACCTGCCCTTTGGCGTTTTTTTTTTTGTTTTTGGACTACGAGTCGTCTAGTGCAACGCGATCGAGATCCGAGGGATAAAAAAGATGGTGTGGATTATTCATCACCGAGTTGAAGAACATCCCCGCTCGCCCGCACCCCCCCCGGTCTGCCCGGGCATTCTTTTCTTTTTGCCTTAACCATGATTACTGATCAACAAGATTCCAAAAAACCAAAAAAACAATAATTCCAAAAAAACAATTCCAAAAAAAAACAATTCCAAAAACAAAACAAAACAAAACAAAACAAAAAAAAATAAGAGTAAACAGAAAAGAACTTAATATTGTGGTACCCGTGCCTCGCCCGCCGGCTCTTTTTTTTTTTTTCTCCTATGTTCTCGTCTTTGATTCGGCGCGGCGCCAGCACTCCGGTTCCGATCTTCCCTTGCTGCTTTGCTTTCGCTTGGCATAAGTCTACACTTCTAGATAATACCTATCTACCTACTTACGTATGTAAATAAATATGTATGTCTGCATGTCTGTACAGCTCGGTCTGTAGTATAGCATAGGCTATAGATAATACCCCTCCACACTTATACTTAGGTAGATATCTAGGTTCTGACTAGATAGATAGATAGGTACCTACTTACACATTTCCACGCACGTCGTCACCGATACGATACGGCGATACCTAAGTATCTACCTACCTAACTTAGAACCGGCAGGGAATAAGAGGTACCCCTACCCTTACCCTACCCTACCTACCCTACCCTACCTAAGTACCCCATCCTACGCTACAGACTACATTACTTACTACTTACACTGATGAAGTGAGGACGCGATAAAGCGTCATACGATGCGCAACTCATGTCTACCTAGGTACGCTCTCGTCTACACTACCTGCCTAACCTACTATGTACTTAATGATCTATCTAATGCTGTCTTTGGCTCAATAGAGTATGTGCAAATGCCGAAGTTGATCAAACTTTCTTGTTCCCGCTTCCCTATCTAGGTGCCTATTATAGATAGTACATATGTAGTAGGTAGTAGGTCTAAGTAGGTAGATAGTGGAAGAGCACCTCGGTCCACCGGGAAAGTGACCTATCTACTTATCTACTTATTGGTTTGTTTGTTTGGGGAGGGGGGGGAGGGACCTTTTTTCTTTTCGGGCGATCGAGACCGCATGTGTCATGCTACGGAATGGTAGATATGTAGTCTAGAGCGAGAGGTTACAAACCTATACGACAACGTAGACTATCTAGGTGATAGGTAAGTACTTATAGTACTTAGATAGATAGTGGAATTGGAGACCCTTGTGGTTTTGACTAGATCTTAACTATTAATCCATGGACTAGATAGGTAGGTATTAACAGTCACAGTGGAGGTGGAGGTTGCTGACGGGCCGTCAGTGGTTAGTGCCGGGCCAGACCGGTGCCGACATATCAGGAACCGGCCGTGTTGAAACAAGAAAGAAAAAAAAAAAAAAAAAAAAGGTTGGGGGAGGAGACGCGAAAAGAGACGAGAGGAAAAAAAGAAAAAAAAAAGGAGGAAGAAATTAACTAACTAACCTAGAAGATAAGTTAACTTGTTGAATCCGTTCAAAGGAAAAACCGCTTCAACCCGAGGTGTAACGTGATATGGAACTCGACAAAATGATCAATTATTACCTAGATAGGCAGACTAGATAGATAGGTACCTACTTAGGTAATAATCTGTAAGTAGACTAGGTAACTACTAACCTACCTCGTAGTTAGTTAGTTAGTTAACCGAGTAGGTATCTAAGTAGGTAGGTTAAGTAAGAGGGCCATAAAATACCTACCTACGTTTCATTTTCTAGTTAGGTATACATAACTATACTATCCCTTGACTTCTTGCTCTCCGAACAGGTTCGGGGGTATTTCTGTCCCCTTGTTTCTTTCCTTTTCCTTTTTTCTTTTGTTGTAATTACTCGAACGGGTTCAGATTTATTGTCGTAAGCTAACCGAAGCAAAACAACATGTTTTTCAACGCGCGTTAATTATGTATCTATCAACCACCCCCTCCCCAACCCCCCCCCCTTTTTTTTCTGTCTCCTTTCTTTTTGGGGAGAGAGGTTGCTGTGTGTTCCATTCGACCTTGTTTTTGAGTTTTGCTTTTTTTTAAAAAAAAAACTATCTTGAGACCCGTTCACTAATCAGCTTGAAGCCGCGGTCATAGGCGTATACCTATGTCATGTCGTGTTAGGTATTATCTAACTATAGGTATCTATATAAAGGAGGCCGGGAGAGGGGACAGAAAGGTAACGTAAGTAGGTGTCTAGGCAGATAGTATACTTGAAGGAGTTCAGATCAAAAGACGACAGCCGCCAATGTTTTGAATGCTTTGGATGTACGTATCCGATCGGTAAGCCGCCAGGTCGGTAGGTAGGTAGGTGGGTAGGTAGGGCGGAAGACGCATGTTTTGAACTGAATAGTAATCCGTAATCCGTAAATACCTTTACCCGGCACAGGAGAGAGACACTTACATCCATGCCTACCTATGGTTAACGAGAGGTCCATGTAGTGTAGTACCAACTGTAAGGACCCGTGGAGGCGACAGGGGAGCCATCAAACGCGAGGCGTTTTCCTTACCCTTGGAAAGCGTTGAGTTAGTAACACCCTCCATTTCCCCCGACACACTGGCCATATATTTCAAGATGCTGTGAATCGTGAGTCGTGAGTCGTGTGTGTGATAAGCATGCTATGGTCGGGCGACAGGTCCTGAAATCAACGTCATTCACCCTTTTGAATTTGACGCAGGTCTTACTATACCCAGAATTAGCATCTGTGAGGGGAGAGAGAAGATTGTTGTAGTGCAGGTACTTCACTCAAAAGTGAGGAAGAACATCCTAACGCCAATAGAGTCACAGCTCCGTATAACATCAGTCGATATCTGATAATACATCGCGCGGTCCTCGAACACCTACAGACTCAGTAAGTATAGATGATTGACGCACTTTGATGATCATGGAACGATGTGACATTGCGAATAGGTAGACAGACTTGTTATTTGTCTTGCGGTCTTCATACTTATTAGCTCTACACGCGGCCTCTATTTCTCGAAACCGGGCACCATCGCAGAACACGTCAACGTCGTGTGCGAGAATAAAGAAAGAATACAAATCATTGTGATAGCTTCTTACCGAGGGCTTCTTCCAGGAGACCGACCCTAACGCCCCGCATATACTCAAGCATATACTCAACCTTGGAACGCCGGTGCCATGCAGCTTACCATTCCCGGGTGACATTTCTGTGTTCTTCTCGGGGTCTCATTACATGTGAGCGTGAAAAACAGCCAGTCCAAAGTCCTCACTCACTCATTCACTCAGTCACGCCTTGCCTGACATCCTTTTTCTTTTCCGCGCCGCGACTTATTCTCATCACCGCTTGTGACCTGAGTAATCCTTCAGCAAGTGAGACATGTGCGCGTTACTCTGGTGCTTCGGCACACGCGACGCCTTTCTCTTCTTCGCAGCCTTGGTCGTAGCTTTGGCGTTGTTTTGAGGCGCTTCGCTAGCCGGCTTCTGTCCAACAGCGAGGAGTTTCCGTACCATCTCATCGGCCGGGGGCAACTCAATCTTGTGCCACATGCTCAAGAACTCGGGCTCGACAGTGTGCGAAAGACGAGGGTCGTCAAGCCACACGAACTTGGCGTGGTTATCCTTCTTAGTGCGGACGACGAGGATCTTGTGCTCAGCCTCGAGCTCCGTGATGGCCTGGTCGCAGTCTGGCCAGCCGTCTTTCAGATCTTTAACGCTTAGCGACGAGGCATCGATCTTCTGCTGAAGGTGTGCGAGCAGGGTCATCTTGTCGCGCACGCCAGGGATCTTGGCTCTGAACTGGTATGTGCCGGTACGCCAGGCAGGCATTGACTCGCCGCCCGGTCCTTTGCTGCCCTTTGGTGCGGGAATGTAGTCGATGCGCGAGTGCTTGTGCATGAGGCCTACGAATATCTTCTGGTCATTCTCGGGCAATTTATGCAGTGTCAGGTGTTCCAGCACCTCCTGCAACATCTTGGGTGCGCCTTTTGCCTTGAGAAAGTCGACCACGTAAGTAAGCTGCGTCATCATGTGGTTACCAAAATCAGTAGCTCTGGCAGCAGCAGCGGCAGCGGCGGGTGTAGGAGTCGGCGACGCGTGATCTCTGATGCCTGAAAGGTCGCGTTTCTGGCGCTTCGATGCAGACGTGGGAGTTCCATCGGACTTGGTAGGGGAAGCATTGGAACCGACGGATGGTGACGGCGGCGCTAGGCGCTTGCCGTTATTATTGAGTTTGACCGCGGCGAGAGAAGACATCGTGAGTATCGGCGACAACAATACGGGTTATGCAGAGATTCTCGGAATCGATCCTGTCAGAGAGGCGATCCGGAACGAAACGAAACGAAACGAAACGACAGGAGAGTTACCTACGTGATGTGATGTAAAAGAGAAAGGGAAACTCGCTAACAGGTCCCTAGGTACACTTTTCGATTGGTGCTTAGATAGCTAGTTAGCGTATTGTGGCGGTGTAGAATGTGGCTTGGATGGTAATAGAACTGTGGCGCACCGCCCTTCTGGGCTTGAACTACCGGGGTACCTGTACTTAATTGAGACCACTACGACGACCCCTCTGGTATAACTAACTACATCTAGGTAAGTAACAAGTGTCCACATTGACAACAGCCATATCGGCGGGAAAGTGGTGCAGGTAGTTATCTTATGAATACCACAAAGAGGTTGAGAAACTCAAAGGGCGACTTTAAGAGTCCGACCTGATGAGAGGAAGAAAGACAGGAACGCGCCGCAAGTTTGCTCGCTGAAATGGCGGACAAACATTGACATCTCCGGATTCCGTCCGTTCCCTATTCATGTCGCAATTCCGTTGAATCATTGGATGAGAATTACGGAATAGTTAGAATTAGCACAGTTGTTTATTGTCTATAAATACCCCGCCCCTTGATAAAAGTAGATCCAATGATAGATGGCAGGGGGGCCGAACCATGCTATCTGATCGATCAAGAATCGGGGAGGTATGTATTAGTTGAGAAATACATCGTGTTCACATCAAGCACCCAGTTCGGTATGACCCTCTGCCCGTTTCGTCTACGTTTTCGTTCCGTCCTCGGTCAAGCCGACCACTCCTGGTGTTCATTCGAAAAATTGAGGATTCGCTGCTCTCTTATGCGCTGGTTTGCTGGTTCTGCAAGTATTGGTAGCCAAAGTAGGCGGCAAGACCGCCGATGAAGAGGAAGGCGTATAGAGTAGTGCCCATGCCGGCGCTGCTTGTGTCGGCCGGGGGTGAGACGGCTGAGGTAGGTGCGTGGGGCTTGGGGTCGCCAGGCTGTGGGGGAGACCAATCGTCAATACATTGAGAGCCCGAGATGACCGACAGATTTCGCATCGTCGGAGGGAAGGTACTGAGACTTGGAGATAAAACTCACCTGGCGCTTTAGAGAACCGACATAGAGCTTCTCGAGGGTTTCCCGGGCCTCATCACTGTGTCCGACATCCTCGAAGGCCTCGGTCGCATCCTGACCACCAAGATCTAGCAGGACTTCCTCACCGCCACTAAAAGCGCATCAATTAGTACGAATGTACCTAAAGAGGGCATAAATGAGGGGAGGGGTACGGGCTGAGGGTATGGACTCACGGATGCTCGTCGACGAACTTGGTAGCATCGTAGACCTTATCGTGGATAACCAGGAACAGGTCTTTCTTGGTGTTGTGCTCGGCAACATCCTGGAAAGTGAACTCGGCGGAAGCCATTTGTGCGAATTGGAAGAGGGCGGAAGAAACAGATCTACAACGGTGACAAATGCAAACGCTCTCTCTATACGGTAATGAAGGCGGCGTTCGGATTCGGTTTGAGGAACGCAGGAATGAGATCGAAATAGGAGGGTGTGCAGGCAGAGGCAGACGCAGAGAACGGAAAAATAGGTAGGTAAAACCGAGTCTGGAAAATACAGAACGTGTAGGGAGTATAGTGCGCTACCTACCTATCGCATAGCAAAGTGCGGTACCATCTCGGTACAAATCTATACCTGAGCCCCAGGCTCCATTAATAATTCAGTCAGCAGCAGGCTTTGCCCGGTTCATGCTCAGTGGCGCTCGCCGATTGGGACTAGCGTTGTCGCTGCTTTTGCATAGGCTGCGCTTAGCCGCACCTAACCAGCGAAACGGAAGCCGAATTGAAACGGAATGCATCGGAGTTTCTCATTCTGATGCCGAAACAGAAATTAGACGGACGGTTATACGGCATACAGATCGTACAGACTGTATTATCCGCAATATGTTCTGAAGGCGTGCTTGAGTGCGACAGATTCAGCTGTCATCAAGACTCGATTTTGCCAGAGCCGGCGCTGCAGCCACAATGAAGCCTTAAGTGCTGCGACCAAGTAACTATTGGTATCACACCGGGCAGAAGTGGGTCCGACAAGAAACCGCACGCTCTGCCAGTCCCTCAATATCGCGGAGTGGTATTTCAACTAGATATGCCTACTTATCCTTTTGAAAAACGCCGGGATGCACGGCAACTACGTGCCAATAGGTAGAATGAAGGCGCACAATTCCCATGATGCGCTTGTTGGTTTTTCTTTGCAATGGGGTATCTAGGCGCTGGGTTGGTTTCTTCCATTGCCGATATATCTCATGTTGCGTTGCGTTCACGAGCATGTGTGGTTTCTTGTTGGGCCCACTTCTGACCGGGTACGACTGAGCTGAGGATCTTCATAGGATAGAATCGAATAGAATCGAATAGAATCGAGCGATCGATGCCACATGAAAGGCTATTGTTGATCGACTACCGATGGTCAAACATGAGCTGCATTCTAGCCAAGTGGTTCCTTGATACACAAAACAAGAGGGATGCTTGCGCTGTGCCTTCACATTCACGATCGATCCAACCGAGCCTCCTTCAGGCAATCTATTTAGCTAGTGACGCGCATGCCCAATGATCGATTCCTGTGAGGGCCTTGCGGTCTGTCTTTTCTTTTTTTCTTATGTTGGGTTGCTACAGATATTCATTCAATCTGCAGACTTGTTCAGAATGTGATAACCTGGGCCTTCCTTGCTAACAATTAAGTGCCAAAGCGTAGGCTCGGACTCAAGGCAACATTTATAGTCCGTGGATCCGTCCACGGTTTAACGGGGTTTGTATGAATTCGCCGAACCGGTCAATATTCGGATCACGGGAGTCCTGGACTGAATACTGCCCTAGGTAGGTATTCTATCCGAACCAACACGGCCGTCGAGAGGGGGAATCCGTTTACAGTCAAGTCTGCCCGCAGTAGAGAATCCTACCTATACATAAGCATAACCTGGGAATAAGCATAGAATTCTGCAATTCCATCCGTCAAGTCCTATACGTGTATAAGCATAAGTCTCGATACAGCCTATAGCAGAAGATTTGGTGCTTCGTCAACATATATATCCTTATGTGGAGTACCAAGTTTCCGCTTATTTTTGTCGATTGTCGGTCTGATGACGCTACATGACGGCCCGGATAAGTGGAGGTCTTCATTCTAGCATAATCTCCATATAAGCATAGGATTGGGGGGTTCCCAAGATATGCTCTGGTGCAGACTTGACTGTGCCTCAGGTACCTAGGTACTTACTGTAGTTCTACCCAGGCACCTGAAACGGTACAACGCGTAAGAGTAGGTGGGCGACAAGACCACCTGCAAGCTTCAACCTAGATATTGGTAAAAGCGGCATAGCGCAGCGCCACTCCGATCAGGCTATCGGACCCGGACTCAGGCAAGGGCCGATCTTCCAAATTTTCAATGGCAGCAGGTCACTGGCAAGTACACCCCAGGTACCGGGCCGGCAAGGGACGGACGGAAATTAGCCACGGTTAGCGGAGGGCTCCGGGCGCCATCCAGTTCAAGGCCTGAATAATACAAAGTGGCGAATCAGCGAATCAGGAACGTTCTAATTGCAGTTGACTAATTATCAGCTAGTCTAGGTAGACTAACAGCCCTCTGGCAGAAGTGGGTCCGATAAGAAACCACACACGCTCTTAGAAGCAACGCAACAAGAGATATGTCGGCCAGGGAATAAACCAACCAACGCCCTGTCCCATTGCAAAGAAAAACCAAAAAGCACATTCTAGGAATTGTGCGCCTTCATCCTACCTATTGACACATATTTGTCGTGCATCCCAGCTTTTTCAAGAGAATAAGTAGGCATATCTAGTTGAAATACCACTCCGCGATATTGGGGGGACTGACAGAGTGTGTGGTTTCTTACCGGACCCCACTTCTGCTCTGGCTTCCCCTTTCCCCTCCAGTAAACCCCGACAAGCTCGAAACACAGGAACCTCAAAGAAGCCCCAATCGCTCCCAGATAAAAGTTTTAGTGTCGGCCTACCCAGTTTCATCCCCGATCCCCGATCCCCGAGAGTTGAAACTACATACCTACCGGAGGCACCCATCTGCTGACGACATGAAAACCGTCACATGAATAGGTACGTGCTGGTCAGTGGTGGGTGTAGCACTACTCGGGCTAAAATACACTTGATATAAATATCACATACCTAAACATATATAGATATTTGATAAACTTGTGTGATTACTATTAGATGATAACATGTCTAGAAATGAGTCGTCTCGAATATGATTCAGGTGACTTGACCGGGTATGACAGGAACAACTTAGAAGCAACCATCACACATATACTCCACAGTCATCCGCTCGTTGGAATCCGCCCTCATGGTCATGTACGAAGCGTTTGGTGAGTAGAACAAGTTCCCCGTTACATGATTGCCCAAGGAGATGGAGAAATGCACTGTTGTCCCTACGGGTAGGTGGAGGCATCTTGAAATCAGAAACAGTGATCTTGATCTCTATCTAGGTCTTTCGTCTCTCATGGCACATTATTCAGGCATTTGCAACAATGGCATCGGCATCCATCACTTTCGTCAAAAGAGGACGTAGATGATTCCAGATCACCACGCACCGCATCATTTTCTCGAACTACCGCCCCCGATGTCCTGTCCTACGCGGTAGCTAGCCACTCTGTCCCATTCGATCTTCTGTCTCGTCACCGGCAGCTGCCGGCGTAGGCCTTTGAATGCGCCCTCGCTGAGGCTCGTGAAGCCCTTGTTAAGCTCTTCTTGGTACTTTCTCTCTCCTGCCGCAATCTCCTTGCAGATTCCCGCACCTGTACCAGATGACACAGAGCCGACGATAGGCTTGGTGGTCAATAGCCGTACGTTGCCGTCTTCGTAGTAGTGCACGTCGACCTTAATGCTGCCCTCGAGGCTGCCGGTAGAGGGGTTGAAGATATAGAGGGACCGCCATCTTCCGTTCCTGGTTCATTCGCCTGTCAGTCCAGCTCTCGACAGAGTATCGCAGTCTTTGCGGCCGTACCAGAAGTTGTGTGGGCTGTACTTGTTCGCCACAATTACGACGGCGACCTTCGTGTTGTCTTCAGCGGGGTATACTGCGTAAGAGGCGTTGGGGTAATGCTCCTGGACGTATGTTCCTAAGCTCTTCAGGGTCGACTTCCTGCAGGTATTGTCAACTTCTGAAGCATATATCTTGGTCCAGGTTGCTCAGCTAGAAACATACACCAAATCCGCCTGGGCACCCTCTAAGGCGTAGGTCTGAACGTCACTTGCTTTCTGCGACGATGTTACTGTTAAGAACCGTAGTTGGACACGAGTTCATCTTGGTCGAACCTGTGTGGCATGATCAAAGGCAAAGCTTGAGGAGCTGTCGACATCGAAGTATCGACCATCGCCAAGCGAGTTGTAAGAGCTTATAACCACCTGCTGGCCGCTGCTTCCAGGCAGCTTCGCGGTGGCAAACTGCTCTTGGTTGTACTTCTCGAAGGCTGGCCCGAGTTCGGAGGCCAGCGACGGTTCGTGGATGGTCAGGGCCTTGATGTCTATGATGTTGCGTAAGGGACGACGGATTCCATCGCAACGACGATCGGAGAAAGGCTACGGCCTACCGTTAATCACATCTGTCAACTGGTTCTTATTTAGCTTCCGGACGGTGCGAGTAAGTTTTGGGTGTCTGCGGCGCAAAGTTGCTTCCTACCTCTCCTGGCGGTGCGCCCTCTACGAAGGACTCAATAGTAGCGAGTGAAGAAGCCATCTGGCTGGCAGTGTGAGCTCTGTTATGGCTCAACGATGATTTACTTCGCAAGTAGGTAGGCGGATATAATGACTGGCTTCTAGGGTGACCAGTTTAAAGCACTCAAATAAGGTAAAGGGGCAGGACACGCAAAATTATGTCGAAGTGAAAGGTTCAGGTGTCGACTGTCATGAGAAACAGCGCGGGGCAAGGTGGGATGCCCGCCCTAGGTACGGAGCTACGTACATTTGCAGGCCGGCAATGTCCAGAAATCGATATTTATACCTATTAAATGCATAAATATGTCTATATTTAGTTTAAAGTTTCATCGCTGTATACGTGAATAACATTGTAACAAGGTGTTACACGGACGGCCGGGGGCCTGGCGGTCTTGTCATGAATCCCGTCGCATCCATAGGTACAGTCCGTACAGACGGGATTATTCTACGTGCTTTGCACACGTGTGAAGGCAACGACACTTCGATCACCAAATATCTGGTCACAAGTGTTCCAATCAGGTCGAAGTCATACAACAATTGAGTATATCAGCTGACTACCTACTATGAGGCAAACAACTTTTCTTGGCACTGCCGATTCTTCTCACTCCTCAAAAGAGAAGAATTCTTGAATACATTCAAATGCAGTGTTCGTGCATCCATTATCCAAGTCTGTGGCTCGTACTTCTGGTATCTACTGACATACCATCATAACTCTCTTATTCTCGCTTTTCACAATGACCGCACGATCATGAATTACGACCTCGGTGGCTTTGGCCGTAAAGATGGCCGACTTCCAACGCAAACGCAAACGCAAACGCAAACGCAAAACTGGGATTCAATAACCTATTAGTTTCTTAATCCCGTCATATATTCCTGTTTCAATATTAGCCAAGTTAACCCGTCTGCTCTCGGATTCAATTGGTACTCACGGGCAACATCGGGTACGTTGAACTTCTCAAACATCAGCGGCATATGTATACTCCAGCCCGCGATCCGGGATATGGGTGCTTCGAGTCGCAAGAATGTTTCCGCATCTTCTTGGATCGCCGCAGATACCTCAGCACCTACGCCAGCATTGATCATGGATTCGTGCACAACCATGCAGCGTCCAGTCTTCCGGACACTCTTGAATACGGTTTCCCTGTCCCAGGGATATATCGTTCGCAGATCAATGAGCTCAACAGATATGCCCAAATCCTGCTCAGCCTTCTGGAGCGCTGCGTGACAAGTGTACAGAGGCTGTCCGTATGATATGATAGTTACGTCTTGTCCTTCCTTTAACACATCTGCCTTCGAGAGCGGTAATGCGTACGCGCCTGTAGGCACTTGCTCTACAGCCGCTCGGTATAGGATCTTCGGCTCCATGAATATGCACGGATCATTGCTCCGAATGGCAGAGAGCAACAGACCTTTCGCCTGTGATGGCGATCTGGGCATGATGACTCTGAGGCCTGGTATGTGTGTGAAAAGACTCTCAGGAGATTGAGAGTGGTATAATGCGCCGTGTCCAACACCACCGCATGGCATTCTGATCGTCAGGCTACCAGCACTTCGGCCGGTGCTGCCCTCACGGTATCTGTATTTCGCGGCCTCGTTCACGATCTGGTCAAATGCGGGGAAGACATAGTCTGCAAATTGAATTTCGGCAACGGGGCGCATACCCTCCGCGGCCAGACCAATACCGAAGCCCGCGATGCCTTGTTCGCTGAGCGGCGTGTTGAATACGCGCTCCGACCCGAACTTCTCTGAGAGGTTCATCGTACAGCGAAAGACGCCGCCAAAAGCAACATCTTCACCGAAGACGAGCACGTTCTCATCCTCTGCCAGCGCAGTGGCTAGTGCGTCATTGATGGCCTGGAACAGATTCATTCGTTTCGTTGTGCCATTCTTAACTTCAGGAGGCAACTCTGAAGTGCTCAGTGCAGCCTGTGCGCTATGGGATAGTAAGGGCGTAGCAGAATAATCGGTTGGAAGATTAAGCCGGGCGTTGGGTGGGTGTGTCGAATAGTGTCGATTGCATGAAATCGCAACTCTGTAAGACTGGGGCGACAAGGACACCAACGTCCTATTCAGTCGACAGAGTGAGAGACAACTTTTCATTGTAGACGTCGCTTTACTAGATGGCAATTGGCATTACTGACGGCTGATTTATATCCAGGTACATTGCGGCTATGAAGAAAAGAAAGAAGATGCAGAATCTCATGGGCTAGATAGGAGAAGAGCCAGGGAAGGGTTGCTCCCTTCCTCGTCACGACACTCCGAAGATGTTCGCTTAGTTGCGGCATTCTGACCGACATGACTTCCGACGGCCGATGACACCCGCGCGGGCTCAAATCAGATAAGCTAGTCTAGCGGGGCATTACATCATGCAACGTCTTTTATCTGACCAGATAGCAAACTAGATTGTTCCCCGGGCAACGTGCCCCAATGTTTTCCGAGTGCCAAGCAATCCTCAATTTGATTGCATTACCCACGGTACAGCACCTGCAGGCTCCCGGCCGTCGAGAAGTGCAGTGCCAAGCAATTTCTTTTGAGATTCGCTCCGGAAATAGATTGGCAGAGAGGTAGCCTGGAAGTTACATTCTGGCCACATTCCTCGTGATGATCAGGTAGCCTGTTGACAACGCACATTTCTGTTCAACATGGCGTCCGACGAAGACCATAACCGGAGAGAGCGTCGCCGAAGAGAATCCTCCTCACATGCGAGACACCGCGAAAGACGAAGGACTCGAGATCATGACGCTGCACATACCACCGACGAGCCTAGAAGCCGGTCGAGGCAAAAGCCGGTGCTTTCCATGGATGCCTTGGCCCAATTGAACGAAATGAATGCCAGAGCCAAGATTCGAGAGTCTTCACACACCCGAAAACCCAAACACAGGCGGCGGAGAGACCAACCTAGGCGAGGCGAATATGCGGCTGTCGATGTGGAACACGAATCGCCGCGCGAAGAGCGAACAAAGGCACATGAGGATGAAGATTTGGATAGGGATCTTATTTCTCCGCGAGCGACAAGGCGCCAGGAGGGTGAGCATTCCGAGTCTGAACGAGAGCTCGAGGCTCCTAGGCGCACAAGGCAGCCGCATGCCTATGAAGCGCCGGAATTTGACAATCCCGAAGAGGAAGAGCATGCATATATAGAAAGGAGGCCCAGGCGCCACAGAAAGAAGAGAATCGTCAGTGGCGCTATCGCTGAGGAAGGCAGAGCCACTCCTGCAATTCGAGGCGGCATAAGGAGCAAACACAGCAGCTATAACAGCATCGAACAGGAGAAAAGGGGTGCTGAAAAACGCCAACCAGGGGGCAAGAAGAAGAAGAAATGTCAGTCGATAGCCCAAAATGCTCATGGGGTCCTAGCCACTAACACTTTTGCACAGGGATCATAGCGGGTGTTGCACTTGTGGTGCTCATCATCATCATCGTCGTCGCGGTTGTCGCGAGCAAGAAACATGGGTCAAGTATGCCCAGCAGCCCCAGTTCTGGCAACGTTGACACGAGCGACGTACCGACGGCTGCTCGAGGAACATACCTTGATCCTTCTACATGGTTTGATACCACAGACTTTAACGTCACTTACACGAACGAAACCTTTGGGGATCTACCGATCATGGGATTGTTTACGGACTGGGACGATTCGGCTGCTGCAAATGATAACGTCCCTGCACTCAACAAACCTTGGGGCGACTATACCAAGACCCCGGCGCGCGGCGTCAATCTCGGCGGTTGGCTCTCGATAGAGCCCTTCATTACGCCCTCTCTCTTTAACTATGACTCTAAGCTGGGCATTATCGACGAGTGGACACTATCCCAACACCTGGGACCGAAGATGGCAGCCTCGACGATCGAGAAACACTACGCCACCTTTGTCACGGAACAGACCTTCCAGAACATCAGTAACGCGGGACTGGACCACGTACGTATCCCCTATAGTTACTGGGCAGTGCAGACCTACGATAACGACCCGTACCTGTTCCGGACATCGTGGCGGTATCTCCTACGTGGTATTGAATGGGCAAGGAAGTACGGACTACGCGTCAATCTCGACCTACACGGCCTTCCCGGATCGCAGAACGGTTGGAATCACAGCGGGCGACAAGGCCCCATCGAGTGGTTGAACGGACCGCTCGGAGACACCAACCGCCAGCGATCCCTCGACGTGCACGACCGGCTATCCAAATTCTTCGCTCAAGACCGGTACAAGAACATCGTCGCGTTTTACGGGCTCGCCAACGAGCCGCAGATGCTAGCACTGAACGTCACCGCCGTGACGGAGTGGACGGAGCAGGCATACAACTTGGTCCGCAGCAACGGCCTGACATGGCCGATGGTTGTTTTCGGGGACGGGTTCCTGGGGCTAGACCATTGGCAGGGCTTGCTCACCGGGCTTTCCGACATGATTCTGGACGCGCACCAATACGTGATCTTTGATACCGGTCTCATCGGGCTCACACACCAGGGCAAGATCAACTACGCGTGCAACAACTGGACGCAGCAGGCACAGCAGTCGCTCGACACGTCCACGGGCTACGGACCTACGATGTTCGCGGAGTGGTCGCAGGCCGACACGGATTGCGCGCAGTACTTGACCAACGTTGGCTGGGGCAACCGGTGGACGGGCACGTACAACTCGGGCAGCGAGTCCAGCGAGGCGCTGACACCCAAGTGTCCGGCGATGGACTCGAGCTGCACCTGTGACGGCACCAATGACAACTTCAGCGACAGCTACAAGAGCTTCTTGCTCATGTTTGCCGAGGCGCAGATGCACTCGTTCGAGAAGGGCTACGGCTGGTGGTATTGGACATGGGACACCGAGTCGGCGTCGCAATGGAGCTACCGCCAGGGCATGGCGGCGGGCATCTTGCCGGCCAAGGCATACGATCGAGACTTCAACTGCGATTCACAGGTGCCCGACTTCGGGACGATGGGACTTGGAGAGACGATTTGAGAGAGCGGATTGTATTTCTAGGATCGCGAGGCTTGCATGTGAGACGTGAGACGAATATTAACTGTATATTGGCGGGAATGGAGTCATGTCGTGTGCTTTTTGTTGGTTGTTCTTTTTTTCTTGCGCGTAGATTGGGGGTAATGTTCCGTTCGGTACATGATGGCATGATTTTTTTGACTTACGAGACGAGTTTGTTTATTGTGATGGTTGTTTGTTTCTTTGTTTCTGCTTTTCTTTTTCTTTTTTCTTTTTCCAATATATATATATATGTATAGAGTATAACCCTATACTTATGTACAGTCTATACAGTCCGTATGTATATACCTACTTTATAGTTGAATTACGAGATGCTACCCACGGAAACACTTGACGAGGTTGTCTCGATCTACTGATCTACAAAGCAACAACTGCCGCCATTCTCTTGTTGTGGTATCGTTGG
Organism: Xylariaceae sp. X187; assembly: GCA_028637585.1. Taxonomy (NCBI): domain Eukaryota; kingdom Fungi; phylum Ascomycota; class Sordariomycetes; order Xylariales; family Xylariaceae; species Xylariaceae sp. X187. The sequence goes on along the minus strand of JAJIZN010000011.1, from coordinate 1,028,285 downwards.
CGGTTCCAGCGCGTTGGACTTTGCATCGGTATCAAGCACAAACTGGAGGTATAGGCTGTATAGGTATACGATCATCGCTGTTAATTATCCAAGACGGTGGCTTCAGTTGTGATCCTGGGGGTTGTGACTTGAACCACATCTTGTCCGATATCAGACCGATATCAGACCGATAATCGATATATTTCTGAGGGCTTCCCGATCGACGAAATGAACGGTACGAGCGCTCATCGCACTAACCATCGCCGCCAGATTCGGTTGATACTATGCTCGCTTCCTTTGGAGATAAGACAAGACAAGGGATTGCTTCACGGCATCATGCACAGAACCTCTGTCGCGCCAAGTCTACGAGTCTAGTCTCGGTGCCGTTGAAAGGGTTGAGGCAATCTCTGAACTGCCGCAATGGCCTTTTCCCCCGTTTCCCCCATTTCCTTCTGCTTCCCCCCCATATTGTTGGAATTGTTGGTTGTCGCTTATCACAAAGGATGCGCCAGACAGAAACGATCCAATGAGCTGTTGCCCACTCCCCCCCATCTCTTCGGCAGCCTACCGAATATTGCGCTCTATCTCGGAGGGGTTGTGAGGAATGACCAGGGAATTGCCACATTGGAAGGTCAACGCAGCTAGCTATCTCGTCCTTTTCTTTGCCACGTAGAAAGGATATAGCCTATAGGTAGATGGACGAAGAACAGGCAATAGCACGACCCTAAAACACATCACATACTCCAGTGTGATGTATATGTGCATGGGAGTCGTCAGATGAGTAGTTTAAAAGATCTCATCTAACTACCCGCACCATTCTCGGCAAGAGATATAATGCTGGCAAGTTGAGGGGGTTGCATCCACAGGTTCGTCGAGACAAGCTGGGGAGGGCAAAAATGGGCTGCTCAGGCCACCATCAACAGTCAAAGTCCGTGGCGAAACGTTATGAAGTTGAAACAAGCATGATCCTGGCCATTCAGGTCTCTACGAAGCCCATCTAGATCCAGATCCATCCAACTATTATAACCGTGTCATATCTCAAGCGCGGGAAAAAAGAATAAAGGTTTCCTTAAACCCACCCCAAGGGTAATTAGGTAGGTAGGTTACCAGGGGGGAAAGGGGGAGGGGGGAGGGGGGAAGGGGGAAGGGGGAGGGGAGTTCGAAGGCAACGCTCTAAACCGTCGTAGCGACATAAATACAGCGCAGTTTTGGGTGTGAGGGCTCCCGGTTCAACCCAATCGTTCGAGCACGATGGGTTGTCTTTCAGATTTGGCCTCGATGCTAGGGCGATCTGGGGGCGTCGCTCGCAAGTAATTACCTACCCCGTAGATCTGCTCGGCACGTCTGCTGTACCGATGACTGGTCGAGCCAAGCATATGAGGCAGCAACAACAAATCGGGGCCGCAGACGTCGCCGGCCGGCCTCTGCTTGATGGGTTTGGCCGGTAGGTTTGGCAGATTGAGAGGGGGTTGTGTCGAAACAAACAATCAAACAGACAAACAAACCGGGCTGGCTGAAAGAGACTAGATACAGACTGTACACTACACGAGAAATCGAAAGATATCTCCCCTCTCGTGTGAGTACCGTAGGTAGTTGACACTGCACGGGGCAGACACGAGGTCGGACAATGCTAGCGGAGAGTCAAGTCCAACGTTGAACAAAGCATATGGGTTTAAGCTTAGAGCGGGAATATAAAAAAGAGGGCACCAAATAGGAGAATAAGGAGATAAGCAACAAAAGTAAACACAAAAATAGAAATGGCAAGGGAGTCTGTGATAACGTTCTACCTCTGTCTACCTGCTATGTTGGGACTTTTGCCGCAGGGTGCTTGGTTGATGGTGCCTGGTTGATGGATGGTACCTGGCTAATGTACTGTGATGTATTTGTGATGTATTTGTGATGTAGCGTGTTGTATCGTGTTGTATCGTGTTGTATTATGTTGTATTGTGATGTGCCCTCTTGGTCACATCAGACAGGTCATGATGCTCCTCGCATGCAGATGGAGCGACGTAGACGTCTGTCTACCCATGCCTGGCGAAATCTCGGTAGCGCACAATAACATAACATCAGCTGCATATTCGACCAAAAGCTCACTCGGAGCTCAGCTCCGTACCTACCTCCCGACTCACCGATAGGCTTGGGGGTAGCAGTAGTAGGTCTTATGCAAAGGATTTATAGGCTCCATGGTACCCTCCTCGCACTCGGGATGGTAACCAGCGCGTCAGGACCCAGCACCAGATCCGACAGGAGATGAAAGAGAGAAAAAATGAGTCGATGTGAGGGGTCGAGGCATCGGTGCGTCGCCCGATACCCGAAATCTTGGGTTATCTCTGCCTGCAGCTGATCAGATCGGAACGGGAAACCGATCTCAATAAGCTGCGAGGCAAAGTATAACGCGGGGTTTGAAGCGAAACATAGGTAGGGTAGGGTAGGGTAGGGTAGGGTAGGGTAAGGTAAGGTAAAAAAGATCGTATATACGTATATATACACACATATTATGTGTACATGATGTACATCTTATCAAGGACATGTTCATATATACATGAAGACATGTCAATCCCTATGTAACGTGTAAGTAAAAGTCTGCGAATGAGAGCGAGATAGTGAGAGAGGACCAACCGTCTCGTCTAGGCATATCAACCGGTTCAGACACACCTATTGGTAATGCCATAGTCGCTGATCCATCGGTATCAGAGAAACCCCGTACCATTTAGTAGTATAACTGTTGAGATCTAGCAGCAGCAGCAGCAGCAGCAGGATGCACAACCGCCCAGATCAGAATGCCTGCAAGGTCTGCATATGCCAGCCGAGGGTTACATTCTTGGTTTGCTAAAAGATTAGAGCCAATGGAAAGAGATGTTCAGTAACGAATCAAAACAAGAAACTATTCACACCGCAATTTAGGTAATACATATAGGACATGCACCATCGCTCCCTTTCCCCCTCCTCTCCCCTCCTCAAGACAAGGTCTCGGACAAAGGCGTGACCGTTAGCGGAGCTGCGGCCCAGAATGATTTGGATTATATCAGCCACTGCACATCTTTTTAAGCCTCTGCGTAGTAATTAGCGGGAGCGATATTATGAGAACCAGGCGCCTGAAGCGGTGCGGCTACAACTGAGGGTGGATAACTCAATGGCGGCAACGACACAAACCACACTGGCTCGAAAGCCACGGAATTCGACATGACGATAATCCCTCAAACGTCCTTTCGACGTATCACGCGCGAACTGATGACCCTAGCTGATTCTTCTTCTCCGATCAACTCGAAACGGTCACTCAGCCAGCATAGTCCCTAACGTAAGACCACCAACGCCGACTTTGGTAGGGTTGGGGTAGCATCTTGAGGACCTTTGCTTGCCTGTAAAATATTCCCTCAAAACGACGTCGTACAGGGCGAGTTTTCCCTCTTCTCTTGGGTCGGCCTACCCTATTGCTGGCTCATAGGAGGACCCATCGGAGGGCACCGCTCGCCCCTGAATCCTTGTCGACATTTTCGAATCGATGAAGAGGCCGAGCAATGTGGTAAACTTAAACAATGGGGGCAAAGACGTTATCTGCTGTACTACCTGCGACGTAGTTGCACTGGTTAAGTAGATAGTTTAGCTGGGAAAAATTGGTAATGATACCGGTCAGTAGGTAGTGTAGAACCAGACGAAGACATAAGCAGGTGATGCCTAGTAACGATATCGGTGTGCTTTGCGATGCTGACCAATTAGTGAATTTGACTGGACTGTACAATCAGTAGATAAGTAGAAAGATAGCTAGGTAGATAGTAGCCTACCACGCGTGGAGGTATCTCATGGTCCCCGGACGAGGTGTACGCTAGGTTACTAGGTAGCAACGGCCAAGACTGACAAGGGCTCTTCCTAGTGTGTAGACGTTTTACTCCAAGATGTTGGGCATGGATTGCAGATACACATTTGTGTGCTCGGCACCTTGGGTAGTGTACCAAATGTGAAATGACCTGGTAGGTAGTGCATCTCAGCTTGCCCATAGGCATTAGATTCAGCATACCTAGTACCATACCGTAGAGGGGGTTGGTCCCAAGTTGACGTTATCTTAGTGTCCGAGTTCTGTCCGAGTACGGACCATACTGAATAACATCATCGTTGTGAAGGTCTTACCATGACACTCTATCCTACCGGTATGTAGGCGTGTATGGATGATATGGAGGGGCAAATAATGATAATAATAATAATAATATTTGGTGGTGGCCTGTACCTTTGGACCAATAATCATGGTTCTGTGCTGTGGGCGACGGAAGTCGACCGTTACCAGAGAGCGGGTTACCAGAGAGCGGTTGGGCTGAGCCAGTGATCGCCTGTGATCACGTCAGGCCATCAACAATTTTCCGAGTGGTTGTTGATGCAACCAGGTAGTCCCCAGCTTCCGGCCTCAGCTGTTTGCAATCTCCTACGAAAGGCCGGTTAACAAGATGAAAGCAGCAATGATGAAACCGATGAGAGTAGTATTTACGTCCTAAACGAAGGACGCACACACTTACGCACACTTACACACACTCTCACACACACTCACACACACACACTCTCACACACACTCACACACACACACACTCACCCCTCTTGGTGGCTGGGTCCATGATGGTCAGGGATTTGCTTTTGCAAAGGCCGATTTGTCAAGGCCATTCATTTGCCTGCTGTTGGCGACTCTGGGATAGGTAGCCGAGAATGAGGCCATATTGTATGAAACATACCACAAAATCCCACAAGATCATCCACCATAGGGCGAATGGGGCAAGGGGGAAGGGGCGACGGGCACGGAGCAAGGGCCAAGGGGGAAGGGGTAAGGGGTAATGGGCAGTTGTGCCTGCCCTCAGTGGATGCGTTGTCGTTGGGCAGCATTCGCAGTCACGATACCGCTGACATCAGAGCGTCACACAACGAACGTCGGGCTTCTAACGGGTCGGCAAGCGCTTGCGCAATCGACGTGTCTCACTTGCCCTCACCTGTCGAGGAGGCCCATGTACCGTGCTTCTTTGGACGCAGACGCAGCACTGTGGGCTATAAACTGCGCAATTTGCATTATGCATGTGCACTTTCTAATTTTATGTACATACCGAATTCTTGGGACCAAGCACTGTGGGGCACTTATCGGACTCGGACTGCTTCGGTCGGCCGGAGTTACTGTCACAGGCAGCATGGGCAGATTCTGCATGGGTTGTGGATAGATACCTAGGTAGATAGATACGGACTTAGGTACCCATTTCGTAGGTACGCATCTGCTACAGTCGCAAAGCCAAGCAAAAGACAACTCGATCGGAAACATAAAGAAGTGGATAGCTGGCGTTGAGCCGGTAAGTGGTTATTACCGTATAGTTACCAAACATCTGGTTGAGACGGTCCCGGGAGAAGTTGACGAAGACGGGCCCCACCAATTTTATAGACAAGACACTGTACCAGCACTGTAAGATATGCACACGGATTGTGTGCTTGGCTACCGTGCGTGAGCGTAAGGCTGCTCACGGTCACGAAACAACATGTCTTAGTGGTCCGTCGGTAGATAATCCGTAACAACTCCGTATGGGTAGGGCATTTATAGCCACCATGCCTCCTAGTTACAATATAGGTAGGGTAATCTGGATTATTTCCCGATTACTGATTTGATTGTAAAGTCTATAGGTACTAAGTAAAATATCCAGTCTTATCTAGGAATTCAACAACTGGATACAGGATGTATGTTGATGTGACTACAGTAGATAGATTGCTTCCCCGACTACTTCGTACACTAACTACCCCCCGAATGACCTCCATCATCAAGCCGCTCTCATTTTTTTGCCTGCCACATTGCTGCACGAATACATGACTGAAGGGATACGCCGTAATCGCTAAAGCGAAAGCGAATATCTTGGAACCTGGAATAGCTCCATATGCTATGTCTATACGAAGCGTGCAGATCTTTGTCGTTTTCAAGTAAGGGATGATACGGCATTCCGCAGATGATCGCTGCCTATTCCGCACGCTTTCAATGTAGGTCAAAATGCATATACGTGACCTATACTCCTGGCTCGGCGTTGCCTCATCCCGTACGTAGTAGAACCCGAGTTCGTGTCGATTGTTCCACGAAACCCTCAAACGCGGTTGCCATGGATGCAGTGCCCTCCGAATGCGGAGAGGCGCGGTGAAAGAGGAACTGCTCGATGTCTACCTACCTACAGCAGGTACATGGCACTCATAGCGGTACAACAGTGAACCTGTCCCAAGATCATATTATGTAGGTAGGCAGGTTATCAATGATCATGACTCGAGTACCTACATGATATGTACGGGAGATGCTGGCTGACCTGTTGGGTGACCTGTTGGGCGACCTATTTCGATGCGATTGCGAACGTGGATGCCGCTACGCGCGACTATCTACAAAAAGTACAGAGGTACGTAGAACGAGGCATGTAAGGGATCCAGTGTAGACTAGTGTAGACCAGTGTTCACGACATAAACCTGTGATCTATCTATGTAGAGATATCGACGTCGGCCAAGGCACATAGTGCAATGCAAAACAAAGTGAGCGAACCACAGACGGGTAGTCATGATGGTGCATTTCGATAGGTATCCCTACACAATACCTAGCAACGTGAAATGTAAGTGGCTGTAGAGCACACCGCAGATGACCACGTCAGGTTCACCTTGTTAACAATGAATGACACGCTAGGTAGGTAGTGGATCATTAGGTATCTACACTACAAACAGTCTCATGAATCAGATTCCATTGCCGCCACCAAAGAAAAAAAATGTAGACAGGGGTGGACACTGCAGAAACAATGGCTGAAAAGCTGCCCACTGGCTGAACTGATGCGTTGAACGTGTAAACATTGGAAGGATGGCTGCAGCGAGGATCTTCAGGTACAACACAAGGGCAGCCCTGGTCGAATGGGACGACGCACGTTGCAGGCACTGATTCTTGCCTCAGGTTCTGCTCAGGATCGAAGGAGAAAGGAAAAAGGTCTCAGATCAACCAATGCGGCACTGTCGGTTGCGACAAGGTAGGTACCACATTTCATTTTACTACCTACCTAGGTAGGTAGTCGTCTATTACGTTTCCGGACAACGGAGTTCTAGAAAATGAGTTCATCGAACAGAGGGAGTAATTAAGAGATCAGAGACATACTGATGCAAAGAATGCCCGGGCTTGAAGGAGATGCTGGGCAGGTAGGTATATCAAAGGTAAGGGTGATATAGCGTAAGGGGCGGGGAAGGCGGACGGTTGTTGAGATAGCGTTGCATTGTCGAACTGCGCGTGGAAAGTTCGGCGGACCTGGTGAAAGCTTGATTCGACAATCGAGGTTAACCTATTTAGCTAGGGAGTTAGGTAATACACCCTTAAATACACATAGTACATAGCAGCCAGCAGCCAGCAGCCCGTGTCGACACTGCGGCTCGAGCCGCAGTTTGCATAAGCAAGAAATTGTTAGTGCAGATACACATTGAAGGACTGTATGTAGTCGTATAGTCGCGTAGTCGCGTAGTCGCGAATAGCGCCGACGATGCGGTAATTAGGTACACAAGCGTTCAACATTGAAGTCAGGAGAGAGATAAGTCGGACTATCTCGGTCTGTCACCGTGATCGCAGAGCGTTTGTTTCTCGAGTAATGAGCTGCCTACCTAGGTACCTGCCAGGCAAGTTGCGGCCGTCGGCAACTGCATGCTGGGTCGTTGGACTGCTGTATAAGTGTCTTCATAGTATGTAGCACCGGTAGTTGGTGGGATGGTGGGGGTGGGGTAACGGGTTCACATACTATTAGGAGGATACCTTAGTAGTCGGAGTCCAATCCATATGGGGTGCCTACTAGATACTACGTAACGATGCGCCATTAGCGTAAGGCGCTAGACTAGTGTGGGCCACACTTTTTTAGTGAAGTGTTTCAATTTGGGTGTTTGGGGTTTCCCGAGTTCTAGGTACCCGCTGATTACTTTGCGCACCATGGAGCGTTTTACTACGAAGACCGCGCGAAGAATCATGTCAATCATGACCAAGTATAGATGATTCCACATATATGGCGTTGCCCGCAATTTCTCTAGTTGACCCATCTTGGAGAATAAATAAGGAAGAAAAAGAAAACGTGACCCAACGTGGTGGATGCCAGCTGTCTACTAGTAGTGTACGACGTTAATATACTACTACTACTACTAGTAGTGTACTTAGGTACGCTCAGAATACGCTAGTGTAGCAAGGTGGAATTCCGTGTAGAAATTTGACTGCACTGTATTGCGTACAGTAGGTATGAAGCTCATGGTATCTAACTTACCTGAGCACAAGCTTGGCGCTAACACAACATCGTTGAGCCTGAAGGGCTGAACCGTGAAAGTGGGTTGACTGGCCGTTGATGCAACCCTTCTCCCGTGGGAGTAAGTGGGGACTCAATGAGTACATTGGCAGCTTCGGTCGGTACTTGCCAGGGTGTCTGGTGTGCATACCTGGCATACCTGGCAGTTTTGGGGACTCGGGTTGTGACTGCTACCTCAGAGGCTCGTCGGCACAAGGGCTAAGTGGTAACAGGTTCCATCCCTTCTTCGTGTAGCCGGTCGGCGGTAGGTACCTGACTTGCGTGATGCTTTGGTGCATTCGTATGCAAATACAGTATATTTGGTCTTTTGCCTTCCGTTTGGCAGAGTTATGAGGTCGGGAAAAATTCGGATTTATAGCCGACCAATGATATTGCACTCTCGGCTATCCACTCTACGGCCCGGTACATTTCCGTCATCGACCCTCCGAAAAGGTTCCCTTCACGTCTTGTTACACCACGTAAAACCTCCATTGGCTTCGTCCACTCATCACGCTCAACCACGGCCACAGTTGCATAACCGCTGTCGCGTTGCAGCGTTTCCTCCCAAGCAATTTTTATCGAACTTCATTTTTATTTTTTTTGACTGCCGCCCATCTCTGCCTGCCCTCCTAGTCTGAACATCGCTGAAGTTGCGAGATTATGTGCATGCCGTGTCTACGAGGGCCACTATTCCACGCCACCATTGCTCCAATTGGCTCGAATCAACTCCAATCGACTCGACTTCTTACTTGATTTGCTCATTGTGCAGTTTCGAGTCCTTTCTTGGATCCCGGCTTCGTCCTAGAATCTCCAGCATCGCTGTCCCTGTTTACCGGTGTCCAATTTGACCCTCCCCGTGGCGGTGTCATTGCGTCCACCGGTAGATAGCCACTTCAGCCCCCCTTTGCTTCCTCCGAGGTTGCCCCCCCTCTCCTTCGGCTGTCGCGTTCATCTCTATACCTGTCCCCGAACCCATGCGTAAGAAATAGTCCACAGTCCTCGAGGCAGCCAATCCCAGCGGACCGCATCCTCACCCCCACTGTTCAGTGCATCCGTTCAGTGTGCGCCGTTACCGTCGCATTACCTCGCGCCGAGCGGTTTATACTTGCAGCCGCGCCCAGAATACCTCATTGGAAGGCCATTGAGACACCACCAGGATACCTATCTGGATAAACAACGCACGTCTAGATATACTTGTATCTACATGTACCCTGACGTGAGGTCGCCGACCATCCATCCGCCTGCACCTCAACCGACGATCAGGACCCCAGGTCCAGCCGAGCCGTTAGCCTATCTGCCTATCTGCCTGCCTCTGACCTGTCCATCTCGCTCTTTATGGTCTAGTTGAATATAGTCAGCACCCAATGCGAACTGCTTCAGAAGTACCGGTTAGCTGCAGGAGCATCGATCATCCCGCATACCACCCCAACCAGACACCCCAGTGCTCTATCCGCTGTCGCGTGACTCCGTGAGAACAGTTCCTCTGCGCCTCTACGCCACCGGCCCGTTCCCGCACGCACCAAGGAGGCCCTGCTTGGGAAGCTCTGCTAACCCCCCGCGATCTGTGCTAAGACCGCGAGCCTAGCTGTCCGCCAACGTCTTTGACCGCCCGACTTTTGTTGCACAAAAGGCGCCTCTTTTGGCACGTTGAGGTTGCCCATTGGCGTTTGCCCTGTTAGTCGACGCTGAATACGAGCAGACGCCTGTATCGTAGCTTGCTCCTCGACCGCACGTTCTTGTTTATTCAGGCTGAGGAGGGCCGTTGCACTGCGGAACGCACAGCACCTCTGCACACGAGCTGTCTGCGTCTCACCTATACGCTAAGTATAGTTCGGCGCTGTTTGTCAATCTTGGGTCTTCAGCTCTTGCCTACGTGAGTGGCCCACACTTGCCCGCCCGGAACCGTCGTCACCCACGCCCCTCCCCCCCCCCCCTCCGGGAGGCTTCATAAATCAGTAACGCCTAACGAGCGGTGGGCCAATTAATAGATAAGCCCGGGGACTTGGTAGCGATCTCATCCTGGGCTTGAGGGCAATATTACTCCCAAAGTTCGCAACCTACGTGCTTTCTAGGAAGTGTGGTTACGCCAACGAGCAAGGGCTTACCTTGGGGACTCTTGTTGCGTAGACGCCAGGCCCGCCTCAAATCTATATAAGACTAAGACAAGATGCCCGGAGATGTTCAGGCCAACGGTGCTGAGGTATCAGACGCCATGTCTGATAATGACATTGAACCTGACGAGCTTGATCATCCGAACATGAAGGAAGAGAACGACAAGATGCCCGAACAACACACATCGCCCGAGGCTGTATCGGAAAACTCTACCGAGACCAAAAAGAAATATGATCCTAAAGACCCCCATCGACCCCGGCGTAAGAAGGCGAGGCGTGCTTGTTATGCTTGTCAGCGGGCTCATTTGACGTGCGGTAAGTCTCAGCCTCTGCATGTGAATCCCGATCGGTCCACTCCTAACTGTTTCCTGCTTTTGCTTTCACCCTCGTATAAGCCGACCCGCGGAAGTTATATATTATCTACTTTTCGTAACAATTCACGTCTCGTTCAGTTTAGAAAATGTACTGACTGTCAACGCAGGTGATGAGCGACCTTGCACGAGATGCATAAAGCGTGGCCTAGCAGACGCTTGTCAAGACGGAGTACGCAAGAAGGCCAAATACCTTCACGATGCCCCTCCTGAGGCTCTTCGTCCGGTTTTGGGTTATAATCCTAATGCTATGTCAAAACCAAATGGTAGACAGGTCGCCAATGACGGATCCGACCCATCAGCATACTATTCACAAAGTGCGAATACTGCAACATATCCCATGTTTGCAGGCGCCGGTCAGAACCCGGTAACAGGATTGCCGGATGGTTTACCCTACGGTAGTCAGCAATCTTCTGTCGCAAATGGATTTCAGTCAACGAGCAATGGTGCGCAATTGAACGGTATTCCCGTTCATCAAGTGCCTGCAGACATGGGAAGTCAATTTTCGACCCCGGTATTTGATCCGAGTAACCCCTCGATTTTCAACTTCGATCTCGAGGGACTGAATTTCGGAAGTCACTATGGCGCGCTAGAGTTTGGTATCTTAGGCCACATGTCCTCGGGCGCAGCAGAGACACCGCCACGAGAAGCGATGGCACAGGCTACCAGCAACGACGTCGGATACGGGCCACCGCCGATGTTTTCCAACGGAGCTAGCCAATATAACCAAATATATAATCAAGGCTTAGTTGAAAACTTCATGAACGTCGAACAACATAGCGCATACTCTCAGGGCAATCTTCAACACGGATTACCTCACGCCTATGCGGTGCCGGCCGCTGGTCCGACGCCCAGTAGTCTGGCCAGCCCAGGCACCGAAAATACACCTAGTCCGCAGCCGACAAGCTATGGGTTTGACAAATCGTCACCCCCAGGAACTTATACGTCTGTCAACCCCCAGTCGATAGCCCAGACACCTAGGCCAAAATCGAAAACAGCGAATGTAAACGCTCCAGATCAGTTAGGATCACAACAGGCAGCAGCCAAGCGACGAGACCCCTCGTCGATATACGAGACCGTCAAGGAGCCATACTCGTACCTCACCGGGTTTCATAACTTAATTGCTTTTGTTCAACGCAGATTCTCACCTAACAAGACTCTCCGTATCGCCAAGTCCCTTGCCAGTATACGACCTTCATTCATCGCATGCACTAGGAACCTCAATCGGCAGGATTTGATTTTCATGGAGAAGTGTTTTCAGCGTACCCTGTTTGAATATGAGGATTACATGGTGCATTGCTCTGCGCCAACCATCGTGTGCCGCAGGACGGGAGAAGTGGCAGCTGTCAACAAAGAGTTTATTGCCCTTACGGGTTGGTCCAAGAACGTCCTTCTCGGCAAGGAGCCTAACATGAATGTTAACCTCGGTCGCTCGGGATTGGAATCAGGAAGTCTGACCAGCAAATCCGAATTAGCCACGCCCAGATTGATGACGGCTCAGCCAGATTCGGTAAAGAATTCCGATGGGGGCATACAACCCGTCTTCATCGCTGAATTCATGGACGACGACAGCGTCATCCAGTTCTACGAAGACTTTGCGCAGCTGGCTTTTGGGGATAGTCGAGGCTGTGTGACAAGGAAGTGCCGCCTGCTCAAGTATCGAACTAAAGAGATGGATGAAGCGCTGGCTAGCGAAGAATCACCTCAGAAGACTGGTCGGAATAGTATCCTTAGCAATAGGGTTACTAAAATCGATGGGGAACATGGCATTTCGAAGCTTGAGAAAGACGGCAAGATTGACTGCACTTTCTGCTGGACTATCAAGCGCGATGTTTTCGACATACCCATGCTCATCATCATTAATGTAAGTTGCCGGTCCCCTTCACGTATATATGAGCGACGCTGCTGACTTGATGTAGTTTTTACCGTGTTACTACCGTGAACAAGACCAACTGGCTGTATAAGCTTGAATGAAACAAAAAGCTTCTAATTGTGTTCGGTTTTTTCTCATTCATATAGACTTCTAGTGTATGTGGCTTGTGTAGGTAACCTGGGGAACAAGGGCTTTCTACCACTTGGAGCATGGATGGGCGTTTCGGAATGGGACTCGGCAGAGCGTCCTTTTCTGTATGGGAATTGGTCAATCTTTTGCCTATATTGTGCTGACTCTGCCTCTGGCCATAGATTTGTGGACTAGAACAAATGAGAAATGGACAGCGGTTTTAATGCCAGGAAATGAAAAAGCCCGGCGTCTAGGAAATTCTTACAATCTTATATAAGCTTCTTTTAATTCTTTAGTATACGCAATGCCTGCCCGCCTAAACAAAATGCCTCGCAGGCCGCTCCCCGCATTAATAGTCTACAAAGTCTATTATGAATCATGGCTTCATTCTTCTCGCGCCCCTATATACAACATATCAACTCCCTGGCGCGAACATATGCCGCTAGTTGAAGCGCTACAGCGCTCATCCGCTGAGAACGATAGGATCCTGGGGTGGCTTTTGCGCTCATGTCTGGTGTTTTTCCAATCTCTGTATACGCGGGGTCATCTCTCTTCCGCCTTGCCGAAGTTGCGTTTTTTTTTTTTTTTTTTCGGTAGGCAATGATTAGTGCGTGCTTCCTCTCCTCGCCTCTCACCGCACGAGCCACGAGCCATCAAAGGTACCCTTGGTACCGTCGAAAACACCCTGGACGGGCGTCCAGGCTGGGCGCGCAAGGCTTTGCCGCGCGACGTCGCAGTCGATGCGGATGTCAGTGATGAGGGCCTCGAGGCCGCTGTAGTCCTTCTCGTCGCGCACGAAGCCGAGGACTAGCAAGCGCATGGGGACGTCGTAGAAGTCAGCGCCGAAGGCGTGCAGTACGTGAACCTCAGCCGAGCGCACGCTGTTCTTGTAGAAGGGGTTGTAGCCTATGGACATGACCATGGGGTATATCCTGAAGCGCGTTCCAGACGTAGCGGAAGCCGAGGCCGGGTCAGCGTCGGGATGGCTGGGCGGTAATGCGAGGGACGCCCAGCCGAAGTAGACGCCGCACCGCGCGTCGACTATCCAGGGCGTCGCGGCTGCGTCTACGGGTAGGTTCGCGGTGGGAATTCCGAGCTCTTTGGATCCGCGCCCGAAACCGGAGATGACGGCGCCCTCCATGCGCAGGGGGAAGGGCGGCTCAGGCCCGGAGTCCGGGTAGAGGATTCGCGGGCGCGAGGGCTCTGGTTCCGCCATGGTAGACGTTGGGTGAGGTGGGAGAGGGTGGGGGGAGAGGAGGCTGGGCGCGGATGAGCTGTTTGCGGAATTGGAGTGTGACAGTGTGGAAGAGAAGTATAAGTGAGGTCACGGACGCTGGTAATCCTCGAGTCTACCTACTGCATACACGCCTTAGATAGATAGATACGTAACTACAAGGAGGGGCCTTAGTAATAGGTAATGTAGCGTGGGGGGTTCTAGAGTCTGGCGGGGTTCGGGCGGGTTCTAGATACATATGACGGAGAGAAGTCTGATTACGTAATGTGCTTATGTACATATGCGGTTTATGAATACCGGAGGTACCTACGATGTAACGTATTAGACCCCCATCCGGCCCAGGCCAAGATCCGGCCCACCCCATTTTCCCATACAAAACCGCGATTTTCAAAGAGCTACAACTTCGACAATTCAACGATTGAGACTGTAAAACTGTGACATTATGCGTGAAATGGCACGGAGATTACGAATAATGAGGTTTGCAAGATTTCGGATTGGATTGAGCCGCGGAAATCCATTTTATGCTTGTAAACCATTTGGCGCTATATGCTATATAAGCATAAAGTGGATTTCCGCCGCCCACCCTCGGACAAAACTTTTCAAACCCTCATATTCCTATTCTCTGTGTAATTCTACGCACTATGTCAAAGTTTTACGGTCTAAGTCGTTGAATTGAAGAAGTTGTGACTTTTCGAAAATCGCGGTTTTGTATGGGAAAATGAGGCGGGCCGGATCTTGGCCTGGGCCGGATGGGGGTCTAATACGTTAACTTCGTCTCCGGATCCGCCGTGCTCACCATGAACTTCCATTCCCATGATAACAGGCCAAAACTCGAGCAGAATTGCATCTCCGGTGCCGCCTACACACTCCGGTCCCAAAATGTAAGTAAATTACGTGAGATCACCCCCAGGCGGACACGATAGTTGGGGTTTCAATATACTATCATATCATATCATGTTGCGTTGCGTTGCCATAAACAACGCGCAGGCGGTATGATAGGTAGGTACTCGTTCCAATCAACCACTATACACGCTCTCAAATAAAACCACACACAGTTCACAGGTCGCGGATCACATTCACAAAACGAAGGGCTAAGGCTAGGCCCTCATGCTGAATGAAGCCCAACTTCCCGACATACGCATTATTGTCCATTGCCCTTGGAACCAATGAGTACAGGCAACCTCCCTCGGGCACGAAACCTGTACATAGTACAATTCCTCGTGTCAGGCACTCAATACATTCGCCCAAGCAAGTCGGTTGAGGGGTAAGGGGTCGGTCGCACACCGTAATCCCCCCCCGCCAGACTAGGTGTCGGCGACCATGTCTTTATGTGCCTGCGGTACGATTGGTTGGCATGTTAGTTGTGTCATCTCTAGAGTGAATCGGATGACTGACGGGACCAGCAAGTCGCTCTCAATACCCCGGTGTAGAGAGCAGGTTAGGATAGGCATTTCTCTCAACTCTCGACGTCTTTGTATCTTCCCAACAATTTCTCGATCATGGGGCCCGATTCCAGTGATAACATCGGTCTCGTGGGCCCTCAGATAGACTTTCAACATTGGGTTTCTATGAAGTTCCCATACACGTTGGTGCGATCTCCCGGTGGCAACGGTGTGTCCAACACTTACCGGAGACACTATCCACCTAACAAATACTCAATCGAGACTGGAGCGATATTGGCGATTCGAAATCTGCTAGGTTAGAGTCTAGGCCCTTCTATGAGAACATTCATAAAGTAAGGCTCCTAGGAAATGAGGCTTCCTGCCTATCGTTGCAAAAAAAAAAAAAAAAAAAAAAAAAAAAAAAAAAAAAAAAAAAAAAAGGAGGCGGGGATAAGCAGTACTCTTTAGGCCGGTCAAAATGGCTCCGACTTGATTCGATATAATCACGTCGGCACACCACTCTAGGTAATCGGCACAATAATTATCTACCCCCCTTGAAGAGCCAAGACGTTCAGAAGCACAATAGATGCCACCAGCTTCCATGCTGGCCTAGGTGACGAACTCACCGAATGGAAGTTAAAAACACTACATACAAATACCGGCAGCATACCTACATCATGCTTTGTCCACTGAGATGACAACTTTTGACATTATTAGTTTCGATGTGTAGTACTGCCGTTTCACCCCAGCTCTAGGCTTCGTCTCGTTCTTAAATCTACTCAAGTTATGTGTGCCTTGCAGACATCTTACCCATTCATTCATTCATTTATTCATTCATTCATCCATCAGAACAAGCTGTTACCAACGCCCTGTCATGAAGCAGCCGTTGTGTCATCCTTCTGAACAAATAGAATCAAATCCGTCTCTTGCCTCCCTACATAGTTATTTATATCCCACAAATGACCAGATCCTGTGATGCTATCTCGTAGGTATCAGATGACATTCTGCAGTCGTGTTTCTGAAGGCACTATTGAAAATATGCAGAACGACACATGGAAGCCTGCATACAAACAAGATTGCTGTCTTTTGATGCTTGGAGAGACTTTTCCTTTGGTAACCTAGGTAACCAGTTGAGACAACCTCCTCGAGATATGTGCCTCGCAGTTCTATTCGATATTATAGATTGGTTCAGGTACCCAACACTTCCGAAAAGCACGCAGTCTATGGCTTTGCCATGACAATCTAAGTCAACTTATGACTGGCAAACCTTCTACGTAAATAAACAAACTGTTATAATGAGACAATGGTGATAGTTTTTGCCACCACCGCCTCCTGCAGCACGGTTACAATAGCACGCAGCTTAGATGAACTGGTAAGTTGATTAGTTGTGATAGTCGACGGGCTTCCTTGCCTCGTTTATCTAATCTTGGCACTGCCGAAAGTTTCGCCGACCTGTATACACACACTAACCTTACACCTTTCTTTCGATCAGGTAGTCCCCGGAAGTGCTACCCAACCTTGCGGGACTCATTCTCATCCACCGCTGCCTAATAAGGGTGGTGGTTCAAGGCGACAGTAAGACCCTACTAACGAACTCAAAGTTCCACTGCGTCTCGCTGTCTTTATGATCTTCTCACGTGGCGACGGATTCGGGTCTCGAGCATCTGTCTAACCGTATAACACTTGGATATGTACTATCGCTAGGTTAGTGGTTAGCTTCTCGGAAGGGCACTGCTCATTTTGCGTGTGTGGCCAATTGCTGGAACTTTTCTCCAAACTCATCGAGTTCATCCGAATCTACTTCATCCTCTTCTAGCGAGAAGTTCACGATCACGGAATGACGTTTCTCCTTCCATGCCCGGTTGAATTCAGACGACGAGGTCCCCTCCCAAAGGGAACGTCCAAGTGTCCAGCGACGGGCGTAGTCCCAAGGACTATCCAGCTCTGCGTTCGATGAGAGTCAGCCCAGGGGACTCCTCAGCAGAATATTGAAACGCAAGGGCGGAGCCTTTCCTTCATTACCTACCTAGGTGTCCCGGGTCTTTCAAAAGTTCATACATGTTAGTTACCATGTACGCTATGATGGTGGTTCTGCGCAAGCATTCGGCGAACATCCATTTCTGAGATGCAGATACCGTTGCCAGAAGAAAACTTTACCACTGCGGGACGCGGGGGGAACGCACCTCTCACTCAACTGACGACTGCTCCCTCACTG
Source organism: Xylariaceae sp. X187 (assembly GCA_028637585.1). Lineage (NCBI taxonomy): Eukaryota > Fungi > Ascomycota > Sordariomycetes > Xylariales > Xylariaceae > Xylariaceae sp. X187. The sequence goes on along the minus strand of JAJIZN010000011.1, from coordinate 1,010,712 downwards.
ATACATACTCGAGTCGCGTTGGGTCCCCCAGATTTTCGCGGATGTGGCATAGTTCGTCCAGCCATTTCCTGAGCAGCGCCAAGTCCTTTTCGGCCTGTGCTCTCAGGGTTACGTCTCCGTCAAAAAGGCGTATGACCTGATACAGGAAGAGTGCCTGGACGCGGGCGAGCTTCTCGACGGGCGGCAAAACGACGCGGAGGGATCCGTTGATGACGAGTTCACGCGCGTTCTGACACAGGGTCCTCATCACCATGGCCGTGTTTTCCGGCGTCCAGTTCATGTAGAGCACGCAGGTGCTGAAGACGGATATGCTACACTGCGGCAGGTAATCGTGGTAGAGGCGCGGGTGGAGGAAAGCTGTGGCGTTTCTTGTCGCCATGTCGCGCGGACACCCCTTCACGCGCTTCATTGCGTGGTATAGAGGAGTCGTGGGGCCATACAAATGCCAGAAATCTATTTGCGACTGAAGGCTTTCAGGTTAGGGGGGGACGACTCCGGGGGTATAGGAACCGTCCTAGTGGAGACAGATCGTAAAGTTTACTCACACAGACCACCAACTTTTCGTAATTTCTTATTGCCTCCTCGTTGGCCGGGCTGATAGGACGTGGTATGAGATGCACTTCTTTACTAGTATGAACCAAGCGTTGATCTGAGGATGAGGAAGACGAGCCTATGTCCAGTAGGAAGTCCATGTAGGCGTCTACATGAATATCGCCATTCGCGATGCTATGCAGACCGGACTGATATGTAGGGGAATCGACGCCAACCTCGGGATGGAAATCCGTGGATGGTCCTTCAATGTGGCCCTCGTCGGATACTAAGCCGGTGTCATTGGAGAGAGGATAGGAAGTATCGTAGGATGATAACGTGCTTGCGCGAAGGCTCGGCTCCAGTGAATTCATACCCAACCGATCTTCGGCCTTGGACTGATTGTAAACACATGTTATTCCTCTTTCCGCGCATCGGGAGCATACGGGCATGTGCCTATCGCATCGCCTCTTGGTCTGAACACAGCCATTGCAGTTCTTTTGTCTTGATGCCGACATACTCTACAACCTTAGATTACCTCCCGCCGGTGAGTCGGTTGGTTGCCGTATATCGAGTTGGTGTTGAGAATGAGATAAACTCTTATCATCTCAAACGGGATCGATCGCTGATTAGGACTACAACCATCTCCACGATGATGAGCAAAATGCCTCGGACATCTCCGCTTACTTTAACCTAGTAATGATTCTGAGCCCCCATTACTAGTATTTGTGACATGAGTGCAATTCCGGGCCCATGTCAACGATTGTCCGATAAAATGTACCGTCAGCGCGCTGGTGATTTCGAGGTAAGCTCTAGTTCCTTGGCTTGTTGCAAAGAGAGACTCCTAATTGTCAATACGAAACACATATTAATACTGGGGAGGCAAACAATATAGATATCAAGAAGCCTGAAGGATTATGACCAGGAGGGAGGAATGCCGGATTTTGAGTGATGACAATCCCGCTTTGCAGTACGACTTTTGCATCAATATCAGTACTTGGTGTAGTATGGTTAGTACTGGGAATGCTGTTACGAATTCACCCTCTTGACTTGATAGAGTTCAAAATATTTGTTTTACTTTTTCCTCAACACGGGTAGTTGCAGAAACGACGGCATTTGACGGCGAACTGACGCAATATCCAGGAACAAGTGCTCGTTTACGCGAATTGTACCCCGTATCTTTTTAAGCATCTAGTTAGCTGCCATGCCCGAGTGGTAACTTGGCCTGACGAATCGATGAAGCGGGAGACGCTGTGGTAAAGTTACCTTGGGTTATGTGACCTGGACCGTAATACGCCGCGTAGGTAACTTCTCTTGATTCCTAACATGTATAATAAGACAGAGACGGCACTGCAATGAGCAAATTACGACTCCCAATGACGTGTTGGGGTGCAAACGTTTCCCGTGTAGGCAAGCGAGTTCCACGCGTTAATACTTCCGCGAGACTAACATGCCGAGACTAACATGCATCCATGCGGCCCTTCGGTGGTATCGTGGGATGGCAGTTGTAGTGACGGACGTGTCATTGCAGCCCAGAGTGCAGTCTGTAGGGAGGTAGATACCATGCCATCTGAAGATCTCCCTGGGATTCATACGGCATGGCAACGCACCCAAGGCATTTTCAGGCGGCGTTGTGTTTCGTCCGTCGTCCGCCCGCCGTCCGCCCGCCGTCCGAGTGTACACTACCTGACTGTTGCTTCTGAGCTATGGATGATGACAACATCCAATGCTCACGCCACAAACCAACACGTTGACTCAAGTCTGGGCGTTGGGCTTCTTTGTGATTCATATCGGGGTCCTGTCAGGGCAGGTTCGGGGGTTGGCTGGGCAGAGGACGGGCAGAGGACGGGCAGAGGATGGGCAGGCCCCGCCTCTTTCATTCAGACTTACCTTTCTTACACAGCCACCACTCGTGCACTCCAAGCTGTACGGCTGCACGGCTGCACGGTGGTGTCATTAATGCGGTAAGAGCCTTTGCGACGCGACGCATCCGTTAGCTGTACGGCGAAGCCCAACATTTGCTCTCGGGTTTGCTTCTTGTTTACGTACGGCCTCAAGTACAGACTGTAGTATAGGCGGAGTTTGTAGGAAGGTGAGTGAGTTCCAAAATGCCAAGCGATGAGTGTCTTTGTGAATGGCCTGATCTCTCCTTCCTGTATCTAGATACTTATTTATAAACCGAATCCATGGTTATGCACATATACGTAATAGGCAGTCTGGAATAAGGAGTAATCCATGATTTGGTGGGCAGTGTCGGGTGTGTAGGTAGACGGTGAGAATTCGAGGTAGAAACTGCACTGTCCTCTACCTCTTTGTCGTAGTATACTTACCTGCGTAGATATCTATCTAGTGTACCTACCTGTTAGATAGTAGGTGTATGCACACGTACTGAGCATGTAAGTGCATAGTATGGCCTCTTTCCACACGTTGTAGTGTACATGTACGATGACGATGGCCATTTTGCACGTGCAATCATTCAAGCTGTTCTGAAGCTGTTTGTACTCAACGCTTTCAATGATGATGTCACTCCAGTGAATGCTTTGAAGCTCGCTCCTACTGTGTACCTACTACTATCCAGAACATACAGCAGTCATTGTAATGTAGGTACTATGTAGGTAGGTAGGTAGGTAGGTATGATGCCCCCACCTACAGACGTACCTAGGTAGCAATCAACAATTGTCTCATGAAGCAGAAGACAGAATTGGATTACCACAGGGACGGTATCCTCATTGCAGTGGTCCCTGTCTAATTGATAGCGAGTTTGATAGCGTACCTACAGTAGATTGATAGCGCTAAACAGCTAGTGCAACAGGCGAGTTGGGCGTCTTGCACAGCCTCCCTTGGCATGCGTCTGGGCCAATCGCTACCTATTGGCAAGTTCTGGGCAAGTAACAACGACGTAGCATGCACCAGCTAGTTTGTGTGAAAAGGGGTGATCTTGGTCTGATCTTGGTGTGATCTTGGACAGATGGATACTTCCTGCCTGGAGTACACAGTGTATAAGGCTAAGTACGCACTGTAAAATGTTTGCTGTGTTCCCATAGGGAAATGCCTCGTAAAGTGCATAGCTTACTGAAACCGGAGTGCCGTTGGTACCTGCCACCTGCGCCAGCTAGAGGTACCCCACAGCCTGCAATCACATGATTCGAGCGCTTTCGCTTCTCTGTTTTTTTCTTCTCATAGGGCTTCTACAGCGTACCAGGTACCTACGGAGTGTAGCTGCCCTAGTGCGAGGACCCATTGCTCTTTCCAACCCGTCGGCGAACAATCGCGCTCATTGATCTTCATTTCTAGACTGCAATTGGTGCCCTAGTAAACCTATCCAGCTCTCTCTGCTCGGTGACTATCTACCTACCTACCTGAGTGTCGCCGTTTTCTCTGAACGCGCGTGCCTCGCAAACGCTGAAGCTAAATGGGTTACTTGGGAATGGGACCATTATTACAAGCCTCGTCTTAACTCATTCATTCGCCTCATTCGCCTTTTGTGTACCGTACGCGACCAGAGACATACCAGTACTGGCCAGCCGAAGCCCTATTACACTGACATTCCCATTCCCATTCCCATTCCCATTCCCATTCCCCTTCTCCTTCCCGTTTCCATACCTACCACAGCCAGGCACAGCCAGGCACAGCCATTGCCCTACCTTGAGCTCGATACTACCATACCAATTTGGTATTCCTGGCTCGCAATCGAGACAGATCACGGTAGACTTGCCCTTGCCCGAGAACTACGGACAGCACGCTTGCGTCAATTCTCATTAGTCGCCATATCTTAAGACGGCCAGTTTGTGTACCTCTACTTTCATCGCCTGGACGCATAAACAGTCTGGCTTCTGCTGAGATCGGCCTTGGTCCACAACACGTCGTTTCGACACGCCGCCACTGGCCCAGTCTCCCGGCCAATACTGCGCGAGAGAGCACCACGCGGCTGAGGGCATCACCAGCTCATCAGCACACCAATCTCTCTCCCGGTCATAATTGGCTGGCTCCGTGACATTTGTTTGTCTGTCGATGGTGGCATAGTACCGTACTGACTGGGCTGCCTTGTCGTAGCCCTCCAGCTACCTGCCGCGAGACTCGCCTATCACTGACTGCCCTCTTAATAACTTGTTCTGTCTTTCTGTATTTCTTTTCTATATTACATTAGCGGATACCACATGGAACGTCGCGTATTATGTCCGCCCCACAAGATGATAGTGCTGAAGGCACACCACGCCGGACTCGAGCGTAAGTAGGCGGTTGGTTGAATGCTCTTGTTGATGCTATAACCTAGCCTGTCCTCTCCAACAATCTCTGACATTCGCTTAAATCATCTGCAGGCCTACAATCACAATCAACACAACTAATGATGCTGAGTTGACTCTAAATCAACTTGCCCAACCGTCGATAAGGCCTCCAGACGACACCACCAGTCCGTCTACCCTGGCCGCAAGCTGGGCGCCATCCGAGCGGTCGGCTTATCCACTGGGCTCATATCCACCCAGTTCTTCTTCTCACCATGAGGCTCGCGGTTCGCATTCATTTGACAGTAAAGAAAGCCGCCCAACAAGTCCACACAACGTGTCTAGCCCCATCATGACGCGTGGAAATGAGAAAGGTCAAGCCTTTCTAGCTGTTCCTACGAACCATCGCTCGCGTCAGAACTCTGTGGATAGTGAAGATGGGTCACGATCAGTCTCCTCACAGGGTGATACCGTACTGGACAACTCGATCTCCAAGTCACTACACGATAATGGGCACATAACGAAAGACCAAGATGCTCTGGCACCTGATCAAGGCCGGGAGGATGATTTCGTCGTTGAGGATAATCCTTTCGCGTTTAGCCCTGGTCAGCTCGGAAAGATGTTTGATCCCAAGAGTCTATCGGCTTTCTACAAGTTGGGCGGTCTCGGCGGACTAGAAAAGGGTCTTCGCACCAATCGGGCAGCGGGTTTAAGTACAGATGAGAGACACCTCGACGGTAAGGTGTCTTTTGAAGAAGCAACTAGTCAAGCCTCTTCAAAACTTTTGCATGAAGGAGCTCCTCCCAGTCCGAATACACCAAGAAGGCGTACATCGACGGGCATCAAGCGCGCCCATGAAGACGGGTTTGTCGACCGGAAACGCGTGTTTCGTGACAATCGATTACCCGAGAAGAAGGGAAAGAGCTTTTTACAATTGGTCTGGATAACGTACAACGACAAAGTACTCATCCTACTATCTATTGCCGCAGTCGTGTCCTTGGCTATTGGTCTCTTTCAAACATTTGGGCAGAAGCACACCGCCAAAAACCCGGGTGTTGAATGGATTGAAGGCGTGGCCATTATTGTTGCCATTGTCATCGTTGTCCTTGTAGGGTCATTGAATGATTACCAGAAGGAAAGACAATTCGCCTTGTTGAACCGGAAAAAGCAGGATCGAGTTGTGAAAGCCGTTCGGTCCGGAAAGACTGTCGAAGTCTCGGTTTTTGATTTGATGACTGGAGACGTGCTCCATTTGGAGCCCGGTGACCTCATCCCTGTTGACGGTGTTTTGATACAGGGGTACGGCGTCAAATGTGATGAATCCCAAGCAACGGGAGAATCCGACGTCATACGCAAACGACCAGCTGACGAGGTATTCGACGCGATCGAGAAAGGCGAAGATACCAAAAAACTGGATCCATTCATCCAGTCAGGCAGTCGGGTCATGGAAGGGGTAGGGACTTTCTTAGTCACTTCCACTGGTGTCTATTCCAGCTACGGGAAAACTATGATGTCCTTAAGTGAAGATCCAGAGATCACGCCTCTGCAATCCAAGCTTAACATAGTAGCTGAATACATTGCAAAACTTGGCGGCGCCGCCGGCCTCATCTTGTTCATTGTGCTGTTCATCGAGTTCCTTGTCCGATTACGCAGCAGCGGCGATACTCCGTCAGAAAAGGGGCAACAGTTTATCCAGATCTTCATAGTCGTGGTTACAATCATTGTTGTAGCTGTGCCGGAGGGACTACCGCTTGCTGTTACGCTCGCGTTGGCTTTCGCAACCACTCGCATGCTTAAGGATAACAATCTAGTACGTCATCTAAAGGCATGCGAGGTCATGGGGAATGCGACAACAATCTGCTCCGACAAAACTGGGACATTGACACAAAACAAAATGAGAGTCGTCGCTGGAACAGTTGGCATGAGTCATCAATTTGGCAGTCGTAGTTCTGAAGCCGACCAAGAAGGTCTGTCTGAGAAAGAGTTTGCTACCTCCCTGTGTGGAAAAGCCCAGGAGTTGCTGCTCAAATCGATCTCCTTGAATTCTACAGCATTCGAAGGCGAGGCAGACGGCGAGATGACATTCATTGGGTCGAAGACCGAGACTGCGTTACTGCTATACGCCAGGGACCACCTAGGGATGGGGCCTGTGAGCGAGGAACGGGCGAATGCCACTATTTTGCAGATGATTCCTTTCGATTCCAGCCGAAAATGCATGGGTGTTGTGGTACAGCTTCCCAATGGAGCAGCTCGCTTGCTCGTGAAGGGGGCCTCTGAGATTCTTCTGGCTAAATGTTCAGAAATTCTCTCAGACCCTACGCAGGATCTGTCAAAATCCCCTTTGACCACTGGCAATACTGAAACGATCAACGGCCTCATTGAAAATTATGCTTCGAAGTCTTTACGAACGATCGGAATCATCTATCGTGATTTCGACGTATGGCCGCCTCGGAACGCAAAGCGCATTGGAAACGACGGGAACCAGGTTGCCTTCGAAGACATCTTGCACACAATGACGTTTATCGGCATGGTAGGCATTCAAGATCCGCTTCGCCCTGGCGTCACCGAGGCAGTGAAAGAGTGTCAAAGAGCTGGTGTTATTGTTCGCATGGTGACTGGTGACAATAAGCTTACAGCGCGGGCCATCGCTACAGAATGCGGGATCTTGCCGCCGGATGGGCTGATTATGGAAGGGCCCGAATTCCGCAATCTGAGCAGACTGTCGCAAAATGAGATTATCCCCCGTCTTCGAGTTTTAGCACGTTCCAGTCCGGAAGATAAGCGCATTCTTGTGCGTCGTCTGAAGGACCTGGGCGAAGTTGTTGCCGTGACAGGTGACGGCACGAACGATGCGCCTGCGCTCAGACTTGCCGATGTTGGGTTTTCCATGGGCATCGCCGGTACTGAAGTCGCCAAGGAAGCATCCGCCATTATTCTCATGGATGACAACTTTGCCAGTATCGTGAAAGCATTGAAATGGGGCCGCGCCGTCAACGATGCTGTGAAACGATTCCTACAGTTCCAATTGACCGTCAACGTAACGGCCGTTGGACTCACCTTTGTGACTGCTGTTTCGAGCGAGGATGAAGGTTCCGTGCTGACGGCTGTGCAACTTCTCTGGGTTAACCTCATCATGGATACGCTCGCGGCCCTCGCTCTTGCAACGGACCCCCCGCAGGACAGCATAATCAATCGCAGGCCGGAACCAAGAACTGCAAGCATTGTTTCGATCACAATGTGGAAGATGATTATCGGACAAGCCATCTACCAACTTGCCGTCACATTTACGCTCTACTATGGCGCGTATGCTATCGGTATCGCCGAGAGAGAGGACACAACTCTGGTTTTCTCGACGAGAAGGGACACGTTAGTATTCAACACCTTTGTGTGGATGCAGATTTTCAATCAGTGGAAGTAAGCGGACTTTATCATTCCTAAATCATGAGAGATTTTTGACTAATTTCATTCCAGCAATCGGCGCCTTGACAACGGATTCAACATATTGGAAGGCATTACAAAAAATTTCTTCTTCCTGGGGATTAATGTCGTTGTGATTGCTCTACAGATCCTCATCATCTTCGTTGGTGGCACGCCGTTCAACATCTCGATTTTACACCCATCGCAGACAGGACCACAGTGGGCAACGGCCATCGTACTAGGATTCCTTTCGATTCCGATCGGCGCGGCTATCCGTCTTATCCCCGACAAACTGATCAGAAGGTGCATTCCTGCGTTTTTAAAATCAAAACCCGCGGCGCCTGGGCTCATGATTTCTGATGAGGAACTCAACAAATATCCTGATGCGTTGGTTGATGTCCGGGATGAGCTCGCATTCCTAAAGAAACTCAAAGGTGGCCGTCTCAATAACCTGAAGTTCGCTGTGAAGCAAACCCGTGAAGCTATCATTTCGAGAACAAGGAGCCCATCCCGTTCTCGCTCCAACTCAGAGAACGTGCCGTCCGTTCCGACTCGAGAAAACAGCGTGAAGGCTCCGTCGCTAGCCCCTACCTCTGATTCCCGCAGACGTTCCAGGTCTGTAAGATCTCGCTCGAATTCCGCCCTGGGCGCGCCGACAGTGATGGCTGGCATTATTGCTGGAAGTGTAGCGGCTGGTTGGTCCCCCATTGAGAAAGCCGGCGAGCGTGATTTCTCACAGCCTATTCGCACTTCGCCATCTCCCCTCTCGAACCGGGAAGGTAGCAACTCTGAGATGACACCGGTTTTGACAGAAGAACCGGTGGATATCGATGAGCCCGAGGCGCCTGTGGACGTCCCTCAACTACGCGTGCCCCAACCGCCGCCACAAAAGCCGAAATCTCTATCCTAGGCGGTGTGAAAACTCGTTTTTTTTGTTTCATATTTTATCGAAAATACCCAAGTTAGTGTGGCGCCTGGAGGCTGCCATCCTACCCTAATTTGTTCTGACGAAGGGATTGCCAGCGGCGGTTTTCACATGACAGTACGGAAGGATACCGCATTAGGCCGGATCACTTATATGCCAATGCCCGTTATTCTGCTAATGCCTGTATGTGTTGGGGTAGCTTGACGCCAGCCAATGGCGCCATACCCCCAGGGCGTCCAGCACGGAGTCAATCGGAGACATCCCACATGATTAACGCGCCGCGCCTTGCCTTGAAAGATGGGCTCTGTTACGGGGCCTCTCCTAGCTATCCTTTATGCCAGGCGTGGCCCGTTGCTCGTATACTATCCCGGGGAATCATGGCCGTCCAAGCGGCTGATCCGCGATGACGAAGAGATGCGTTGTCGGGGGAGGATGTTTGCTGGTGTGGATTAAGTCGAGGTGGTTCAACATCTGGTACTTACGTTTTCCTTGTTCTTTTTATGGCTTGGGCTGGCCACTTAATCGAGCAAAAGGTCTTTATGGGGCCAGGGCGGGAAACGACGTTAAGGTGAGAAACAGGTAGCAATTATGTGTTATCAGTAGGTAGTAGAAATGACGAAGGAGAACATGCAAATGTCCTACATGTTGAGGAATGTCTATCGTTGCAAGAAGTCTCGTCTGTCTCGTCTAGCTGGCAGTTTCCAGCACTGCTAGGCTGGTTCAACGGGTCGTTTGTGCTTGATAAGAGATGTTCACTTCCTACCCGTTTGTTAGACCCTCTGCTATAGCACATTGATTGTGCCGGGTATCGGATTTTCTAACTCGTACAGGAGCTGGATCGATGGAGCGGCAACAGTCGAGACGAAGAAGGTCCAGTTGGGGGACAAGTAGCTCTTGTCGCCCCTCGCGAGTATAGTGATATGGTATCTTTGGCGGTGAATGTTTTGTCTCATTGAGATGTAGTTAAGGCCCGACCTTGCGTGGTGTCGACTAGATTGGCATTAGAGTTTGAGTACACACGACTCAAGCAAGGCACTTACGTATTAATGGATGGGCTGCATGGATTACAAGGTAAAGAACAGATCTAGAGAGGGTATGGAGGGACATATAGGAGGACAGAGCCGACGCAAATTTTCTCCTCATTGATGTTCTCCTGCACCCTGTCCAAACTTATCAAGGCCCGAGTAGCAAGCCATAGCAGATACCAGCTGGCAGCTATACACATTGTAAAGTTAGGTGTAAGCAGGTAAGCTAGGTAACTAGCATCACACGGAAACTTGGGAATTCCGTAAATACGGCGATGACGAACGGGCAACTGATTTATCTGTATGCTATGAATTATGTAGGTAGGTACCTACCTCCCTACCTACCTTACCTACCTACATAGGTACCTTAATATAAAGAAGGGCACGACTTATAGGTAGTGTAGTGCCCATGGTGCTGTATACCTACAGTCTATATGTCTATATGTATATCTAACTAGATACCTGCTCTACCTAACGAGATAATGAGATAATGAGATACACTCGTTAGTAACCCGCTACCTAATATACAACATAACAACATAATACCTAGATAACATGACCGAGACCCGGTACAGAATATACCCCCCCCCCCCCCCCGGGCCAACTAAAAAAAATACCGATAAGCAATCACGAGGAACAAGGTAGGTTGAAAGTGAAAGTAAGTGAGTAGGTGAGTGAGTGAGTTGAGTGAGATGGAAATACAAACGTGTGTCTTCAATTCCGGTCCGTGGCGATAAGAGAAAGTGGTAGTTGTTGTTTTACCGTTATACTGTTTTACTGTTTTACCGTTTTGCCGTTTTACCGTTTTGCCCGTTTTGTTGTTAATAGACTCAGGCAGACGAGCCCGGATCATTCAAGACCTCGCTAGGTTGGTTGGCTGTTTGGCTGTTTGGCTGGTTGGCTGGTTGGTTGGTTGGGCCGCCCCCCCGACCCAATCAGTAATTACTTACTTCCTTCTCGAAGTGGACAAAAGTCTTAAAGTACTTCTCTCTTCCTCGCGCCTCCACGATTTTTGCCTCCCTTCTTGCCCGAAGATAAATAACGGTACCTCCCTTAACCTAAGGCTACACCGACTTACTTACCTTTTCTTTTTCTCATCAACCATTCAATTCTTATACCCGTCGCACTGAACCTCCATTCAAGTCTCATCTTCAATCACGCCCCTCTCTTCTTTTCTAGATACTTTCCTCATCCTACCTCCTCTCTTTTCCCACCTAGACCTAGACCTAGACCTAGACCTAGACCCAGACCCAGACTCGGACCCGGACCTAGACCAAGTCATCGACTCGGCGCCTCATCTTATATTGTAGACGCATCGAGCTTTCATCACGAACAGATCATCAACAGATCACGAACAGATCACGAACAGATCACGATGACAGGCTCAAAGCAGAGCAGCCGTCGTGACCGCAAGTCCGACGCCAAAAAGGCACGTCCTCAACCTGAGGAACGTGGTCAACAGTTGCTCCCGTTTGAGCCAATCGGTGCCAATGCCAATCATCGTGCCGAGAGATCCGAGCAGGATCCATTGGAACTCGACGAGCCCGATGCCAACTCGGAAGAAGGTTGGGAATCGCAGTCTATGTATGAAGACATGATCGATAATCTCGTCCAGGAGACATTCGCCCCGGAAGGTAATTATTCCCGGATCTTTGGTTTTTATCTACTTTTCTTTTTCTGTTCTCTTTCTCTCTTTTTTATTTTTATCTTTGTTTTTATTTTTATTTTTATTTTTTTATTCTATTTTATTCTATTTTTCTCTTTTTTTTTGGTTTTCCCTTTTGGAGATCCCATTACATATCTACTATTCCAGCAAAGAGTCCTCTGGCGAAATACTAACGTGATTTGCTCATAACACAGTCGATGCCTGCACTCCCGAGGAATCGGCCGTTTTCCGCCAGGAACTGCGCGCCGTAGGTCCCAGTGAGTTTTGCCGCAAGCACTTGGATTCTGGCGCCATTTCAGTCAAGAAAATGCTTACGGCCTTTGGTGTGCGCCCACCCGAACTTCTCGAGGGGAGACCCGACTCGGCATACCTGGGCCTCCTCACGCTGGCCATGTCGCGGGAACTGAACAAGAGGGTCAAGATCATGGACTACAACACCGTCGACGACGCCGTGTATTTGCTTAAGAAATCCAAGAACATCGTGGTGGTGACTGGCGCTGGAATCTCTACTTCGCTCGGTATTCCCGATTTTCGTTCTAAGGACACTGGACTCTATACACAACTGGCGAAGCGGGGACTGGGTGTCTCTGATCCCCAGGACGTCTTTCACATCGACTTGTTTCGTGAGGATCCTACGATCTTCTTCAGCGTAGCCAAGGACATACTACCTTCGTCGTCCAAGGATTTTACGCCGACACATGGCTTCATCGCCATGTTGCAAAGCAGGGGTAAGCTGTTGACCAATTACTCCCAGAATATCGACAATGTAGAGGCAAACGCGGGCATTTTGCCAGAGAAGTTGGTACAATGCCATGGCTCCTTTGCCACGGCTAGCTGCATCAAATGCGGCTATCGAGTCCCATGCGCCGCGATCTTTGAGGAGATCAAGGCCGGCGACATCCCGCGGTGCGAGAGATGCATCGCGGCCCTGAAGGCGAGGCCGAAGGCCAGGCCAAAAGCGGCAAGAGGACCGAAGCGGAAGCGGTCCAGGAACGGCACACATGCGAGGCGCTCTCGCAGGAGCTATGATGCGAACTTCGACGACGACGACGACGATGACGACGACGATGCCTACGACGTGGCGGAGGCGGGGGTCATGAAGCCGGACATCACCTTTTTTGGCGAGTCACTTCCTGATCAGTTCTCCAACCGCTTGGTGCAGCACGACCGCGCCCTGGTCGATCTTGTCCTCGTGATCGGCACGTCGCTCAGAGTCGCGCCTGTCTCGGAGATCGTGCCGTTTCTGCCGCCTAACGTCCCGCAGATCTACATCTCTCGCACGCCCGTCTTCCATACTAACTTCGACATCGACCTCCTGGGCGACTGCGACGTCATCGTCACCGAGCTGTGCCGCCGAGCCGGCTGGGAGCTCAAGCATGCCATGGTACAGCCGAATCAAAAGATCAGCGTTACCCCAAAGGCCGGTTACCAGAGTCAACATATCTTCAAGCGTGTCGACGACGAGCCCGGACAGGCCTCATCCGCGGCATCGAGCGGTAGTAAACAATGAGCCACAGCAGTAGCAGTAGCAGTAGCAGTAGCAGTAGCAGTAGCAGCAGCAGCAGCAGCAGCAGCTGATAAAGAGACGACCTCGCGTTTAGAGAAAGAAGAAAACCAAAGAGAGGTTTGTTTTGTTTTGTTTTGTTTTGTTTTGTTTTGTTTTGCTTCGTGTGGTCTGGTTTTGCTTTTATAATTACTACACTGAGTCAAGCAAGATCTGGCATATGGCATTCTCTTTTGAGGCGTTTGTCTGTTTGTTCATTTCGTACTGTTTTTATTTTGGCGACATCGTCACACACAAATAGAGCCGAGCCCGACCAGACCATGATGACCAAACCAAGACGAATAAAGTTACAGTAAGACTCTGCGAAGGCTATGTTAAAAGAGGCGAAGAGGCGAAAGAGGCGAAAGATGACGGCAAGGGAGGTTTTAGAAATGAGGATAAGACATGCGAAATTCTCCGCACTATTAAAGTACCTGGTTGCTTCAACTTACTTGTAGTGAGGGTGGATATGGCACGATGGCACGATGGCACGATGGCACGATGGCACGTATCGTATGTATAGATAATCCCGAGTTGCTGACGATCTCACACTCACGAACTCGGCTTGGCATCTCCATTCGAGATCCTCCTCCCCCTACCCTAGTGTACCTACCTGGAGTTCCGCTGGGAGTCCGGTCCGGCGTGACTCAAAACGGTTTGCCTCTTTCTTACTTGCTTGAGCCCCGAAGGATTTCATGTTCTTGTCTACAAGGCTTAGCCTCTCTACTACCTATGACCTTCCTGATCGCAGCCGCCCACCCCAGCCCACCCCAGCCCATCCCAAGAAACAAATTGAATTGACAGACATCCTATAAAAAGATAAGACGCCGCAACGACGCGCAGCAATCCGTTGATTCACGTATACCAGAAGTCCTTCTCGTGTTAACTATCTTTTTTTTTTGTTGAACGGAATATTCTCCCTCTCTTTTGCTTCTTTCGAGAATCCAACAATGTCGTCTACTACGACAGATGCTCCGACAGGCAATAAACCATTATTACCTCGTATGCGGATCCGTGAGCTTCTGCCCCATCTCTACCTCGGAGATTGGCCGCCCGGCCCACTCAACTCCATCACCGACGTCTCCGGCGTCTTGGTGAACACGCACGAGATCCAGGGCGACGACGGCCACGTCAACACCGGCGTGACGAGTATCCTGCCGCGCGCGGATTGGTTCCATGATGCCTGCTACGCCGGCATCTTCAGCTTCAACGGGGCGGGCGAGATGACGGGCAGTCATTGGATCAACGAGACGGGCTTGCTGAACTCGCCGATCGTCATCACGAACACCCTCGCGATCGGCGCTGCGTATCAGGGCGTATACGAGTATGCGATGAAGACGCAGGTGCCGGACGAGGGTGATGATGGCATGGACTGGTTTATCCTGCCGGTGGTGGCGGAGACGTTTGATGGGTATCTGAACGATCTTAGGAAGTTCTCGGTCACGCCGGCCCAGGTGGTGAGATCGTTGGAGAATGTCTCGAGTGAGCGGGTTCGAGAGGGTTCCGTCGGCGGGGGCACGGGAATGATTTGCCGTAAGCTCCTTTTTCTTTTTTTCTTTTTTTCTTTCTTTCTTTTTTTTCTCTCTCTCTCTCTCTCTCGGGAAGATTGAATGTTTTCCAACGAGTGTAATTGTTTGCTGACATGTCTTTTCTTGATGGGCACAGACAGATTCAAAGGCGGCACAGGCAGCAGCAGTCGAGTCGTCCCGGGCTTGGACGCCAAAGGAGAACCCCAGAATTTCACCATCGGCGCCTTAGTCCAGGCGAATTACGGCAAGAAAGAGTCCTTTCGCATAGGCGGAGTCCCGGTCGGAAGGCTACTGGCCCAAGAAGACGCGAAACTGGCCGAGTTGGACCCTGAGGAGAAACTCAGGCAGGAAGGCCTCATAAGAGATAAAGAACGCAAAGATGGAAGCATCATCGTCATCTTAGCCACAGACGCGCCACTGCATCCCGTCCAGCTCCAACGACTCGCTAAAAGAGCAACGGTTGGCCTCGCTAGGGTGGGCGGCCAAGGTCATAACCAGAGCGGCGATATCTTCCTCGCCTTCTCGACTGCGAACCGCATCCAGGCCCAGGAGACATCCAAGGAAGGACGTGTCGTCGACCCGTGGAAGCCGACATCATTCGTCGCCGATGTCCTGAACGACGCATCCATGAACGGCCTCATAGCTGCTGCTGCCGAGGCCACGGAGGAGGCAATTTACAATGCTGTTTGCATGGCGGAGACGATGATAGGCAACCGTGGACACAAAGTGGAGGCGCTTCCGCTGGACAAAGTGAGGGATATCATGGAGAAATATGCCATTTGAGCGCGAGAGACGGGCTTTCTAGAATGAGTGGGAAGAGCGAGCATTGCGATCGCAATCATACGCATATAGATATCTCGAGGCAGCGAGGGTGAGGATGGATTTCTAGTATAGTTTTCCTCTCTGTAACATCATCAATTCACAAAGAAAGAAAGAAAAAAGAAAAGGAAATTGTTTATAGTTTGAGACTAAGTGAATGTGGCTCATACATCTCGTGATACTAATATCAGGAGACAGTCGGAGTGCAGCGGCACATGCAACGGATAGTCTATACAACGGGGAGTATTTGACTGACCTCCTCAAGTTGGTACGGGATCACACAAGTCACGGGCACAGGCTCAGAGACAATATTGGTAAACTATCTATTCTTATCGTGCTACGTTGCTACAACTACAAAGACGTGGAACGACAATGACGGTCCATTTGCGAATTCCAAATCCTCACTCCTCGCGGCTTGGATCTGGCCGCCTATGGAATATGTCCAACCCTCCCCCCACATCCACACCATGACACATTTATAATGGCCCAGCCTTGGGGGGAAAGGGGGGCAGAGAGGAAGTTCCCGGGAGATATCATTATGACAATGTTACTATGCTCTCCACGCTCAACACACTCTTCGCGCATGGCTCTAGCACGCTTATCGACACATCCCATTCAAGCTGCCACTTTTTTTGCGACAACGTGGTCGATGGCGTCGTCTGCTCAAGCGTCTCCTGGCCCCTCAGCGCTCACAAGGGGTCCTCCTAATACCCGGCCATGATAGCGTTATAGTGAGACCAGGCTAAATCTCTGGAATGCTTCAAGAGAACGTCTTCAGTTAGCGGCAGACGTAGGATTTGGTCATGATTCAGCTAGACAGTCACAGTCAATAAAATACTCCAAGCTTCGAATGAGATATGGCGCCTTACCTCTCCAACTTTGGCTATACCGGCAACTACCTTCGCAACCTCGGCGGCCATTTCGGTGAGTGCTGCGTACTCTACTACGCCAGCCTGTGGAGTATTGCCATGCATTGCAGGCAAGCTTTCAAGAAGGTTATTGACCAACATCTGCGGGGGGTTTTCGGCACGGCGGTGGAAACCCATGAGCTGTAGGAAAGCCTTATAAACCTCACCACCGACATTCCACCCAGGCACGTGCGAGTGACGGCCTTCAAACTGCTGGAGAACATCGGCTAATCCGTCATAGTCATGTTCGATGATGGTTCTTGGGGCCACCTCCTTGATAAAGGTCTGGTGGGCTTCAGCCCAACATTCGGCGCGAAGTAGGCATTGCACCTCAGCAGTGGCATCTTTCTTCACGCTTCTCATGTAGAGCGCTTTTGCCTGCCAGATCCATTGTGTGGGGATTTTGAAATCTCCCGCAAGCTTCTGAAATGTTGTAGACTCATCATTCCCGATTAGCGAGGCATGTCGGCATAAGTGATCCTGAACAGCCATGACACGCGCATCGGCGTCCGTGAGATGCAACAAGACAAAGATCGCCTCAAGCCAGCTGCCTTCGTTTGTCAGCTGCGCCGCAAAAGAGGTCGTTGCTGCATCGAGCTTCTCAGCAGCGTTCTTCACGAATATGAGGCCGGTGGATGCTAATCCTTGTCCAAGTTGCCAACAAAGGCGATAGTCCAACGGCGATAGCTGGGAGTTTTCTGGCCGTATGATTGCTTCAAGGTCAGCTCGACTGTCCGAATACAGTTTCAGGAGGCCCCAGAGAAGGTCCTCTCGACTCTCTTTGCGAGGATCATCCCATATGGCGGGAATTCCTTGTTGGATAAACCATACGTCAGGATGCAGCTCCTTATCTTGCTCAACATCTTGCTTGTATTTGCTGAACGCCTCGGCAATGCTGCCATCTGCAGAAATGGCATACCATAGTCTCAAACCGAATGCTTGCTGCCAGTTGAGACCAAATCTTCTCGATATTATGAAAGGTTCTGTGCGATTCTCCACGGGCCCTTTGGTTCCTTCACACGCGCATACATTGCCGCTAAGCATCTCGTATAGCGCCCTGATCGGCTGCGAAAATTCAGACATGACGTTGGCATTTTGCCATTCTCGAAGTTGTACTTTCATGTCTTTCTTTACGTCGTCGTTCGTGCCGATAAGGGAGAGTAGGGTGGCAAGACGGAAGTCTTTTCCTTCCAACAAGTGCTTGCATGCTTCGGCTACGCGATGGCCAGATAGCGCTGCCAATGCCTTTTCTTCAGGGGTGTGCGCCATGATAATCGCCTTAATCGTACGCTCTTCCACCATAGATTCCCATAGTTTCGAAAGATTCTCTCGCCGAAGCTTTTCAATGGCATCCGGATCACCCTGTAGTTCTAGGGGAATTTTGACATTGTCAAATAAAATGCTAGCAAGTTCCCAGACGAGCTGCTCGTGCTCTTCAGCGGAATTCTTAGTCCCACCTGCTACTGAGAA
This sequence comes from Xylariaceae sp. X187, assembly GCA_028637585.1. Classification (NCBI taxonomy): domain Eukaryota; kingdom Fungi; phylum Ascomycota; class Sordariomycetes; order Xylariales; family Xylariaceae; species Xylariaceae sp. X187. The sequence continues at coordinate 992,659 of JAJIZN010000011.1, read as the reverse complement.
ATCTTTGAGGCTCAGCTTCGAATTCATTTGTATGGTCGGAACACCATCGACGATATGAACCCGAGCCAGTTTCGAGTGAGTACCAATAGCTTTGGCAGACATCTGCATGCGAGGCAAGGATTAGCAATCGTAGCGGCGTTTCTATCATAGAGTAGAGCCTACCTCATTAGTGAACTTAGCGATGCGAATGTCCTGGAACTCGGACACTACACATCCTTTCATAACGGTCATTAACCCATTTTTCTCGCTCAGACGCGCTGACCGTCCAAATGTGGGAACACCCGTAGAATAAGAGAAAATAAAGGAGCCGCCAGGTCCCCAAGTAGGTCGCATTGTGGCATGCCAAGTTCGGTCCCTGTCGTCCATATCATTTTGGTCGAGGTGCTTCGTCACACGTTTGTATGGCCACTAAGAATATCAATTAGTTTATGACTGGATTCAACTATAAAGTAGTCACAGACTGTTTTCCGTCTGTGGCAATCCAAGATGAGGATATATTTAGTAATGAGATTGAAAACGAACCTTGACGCCAGTCGGCCGAATGGAGGCCTGGAGATTTTCTGTAGGGGCTTTGGCCTTCTCGAAAAGCGAATTCATTAGATCAATGCTGGTCGCGAAACCCTTGCTGTCCGAGATAATCCTTTTTTTGATAGGCGACGCCTCTCGGACGCTCTCTCTAGCTGAAGGATAGGATTCCGCCTCACGTATGCTTTTCAGCAGTGCCCGATCGCGCTTTTGAGGGCTTGTTGTCTTCTTGAGCATATCCTGCCAATCATCACCAGCGGCAACCTGAACTTTCATTGGCGTTTCGGAGATCTTGATGGAGCGCATCCTTGCTCTCATGATACCAGCAGGGGTCTCAGGGGGAAGGTCTGACTGACTGCCATCGAACGAGTCATCGTTATGCTCCGCGGCGAGATGCTGCCCGTGGTGATCACTCGTATCATCATTCACCTCAGACATCGCATATTCGTCGTCCATATTGTCTTGGTCCAAAGGAACAAGAGCTTGGAACGCAGAACCCGCGGAGCGATTAGCTAAAAAAGACTGCTTGGAGGTCATGACCTCTGCTATCTCAGCTTCGTCAACACCATTATCATCGTATCCATGTGACTCGAAGGCACCTGGAAGGGGATGATGGTTCAGCAGTTGGTGGGGATCATCGGCTTGATCAGAATCTACAGGTGATGTGGCTTTAGCTCGGGTGACCTCCGTGGTCGTAAGCTCTGCAGTCTCATCATCGTCCTCATCTTCCAAACCGTATGTCGTAAAGTGCTCGACGGAGAAAGACCATTCACCAGTGTCGGCATTGTAGTTTTCGAATTTGGTGTCTTTGATCCTCTTGAGGCGCTCAACATGCTTGTTAATAGAAACGGCTTTGCCCACTCTAGAGGCACGCGGGAAGGCATTCTCTAGGGTAATGAGGGCTGGCACGTTCAAACCTTTACCGACTGGCGGCTTCTTGACAGAACTTGGATACACCGTGGCTGAGCGAGGCGCCAGGACCACAATGTGATTGCATATAGTATCAAGATCGATGGTGGTCAGATCTACAGGTACCCTGAATTTGACATAACCAATGTTCTGACGCCCTACGGTGAAATCAGAGACTTTCTGGCGCTGGATTCGGTTCATATTTTGAATCTCGTCTTTGGTTGGAGACATCCAGTAATCACCGGGCTCGCCGTCACGAGGTGCACTTGATTTAGAATTGGGAGGGGAAGACTGAGGACCCTCATTTTCGTGCACGATCGCAAGCTCATTACCCTTGACTTGCTCCATCTCGGTTGTCGATTGGGAAGCGTCATGTTTAGAACCATTCACGCCGTCCACAGGCTTTGGTCTGACATACCCAAGCTGCTCCGCGCTAGGAGTGGAACTAGACGATCCATTTGTGGCGCTCCCGTTTTCAATCGCGGCCATATTACTTGTGTCAAAGCTGACTCGCTTGATTAGCTTGCCAGAGGAACTCGACGAGTCCGGGGTTGATTTGTCCTTCATCGGCGTGGAGAAGAGGTCACTGCGTAAGTCCTTATTGATGACCAGTTTCTTGACGTTGCTGTTGTTGTGCATCTTTGCTGCTGAGCCAGTAGAGAAGGCACCAGGCACCAAGACGCTATCTTCCACATTAAGGCTGCGTCTTAAGTTGCTTGCTGACATACTTTTCCCAAGATTCCGTGACAAGCTCACGCCCAGCATGCTCTGCGATAACCCGCTAGGTGCACTGGAGACACTGGATCCATTGCTGCTTGGTGTCCCATAAGTACTGTAAGAAAGTCCATAACCGCGTTTCTGGGGAGTGACAAACCGGGAGGCTGATGCAGGATTGAGCTTGTAATAGGGTAAAATCGATGTGCGCTTGTTTTGCTTCTGGCTAATTGGCGTAGCAAGTGGTCCCGGATTCACTACCTCATTGCTGCCAAAATTGGCGAACAGAGGGCCATATGCATTGGGGTCGTTAACACTCGCTGTCAAAGACGTTGCATTTTGCTGGGCTCCTTGAGTAGAGCCAAACAGGGAGCTTCCCATGGTGCCATTCTGCGGCTGCTGCGCAGTGGAAGCGCCAAACATTGAACTCTGCTGTTGGGGGTTTTGACCTCCGAATAGGCTAGGAGTGCCTGTAGATTGTGTACTTCCACCAAACAAACTTGGCTTTTGCTGACTTTGGCCGAGGGCTCCAAAGAGACTACTACCTTGTTGAGGTTGTTGCTGCTGGTTTTGATTATTCTGCCCCAGGGAGCTAAAAAGTCCACCGCCTGTGTTAGAGTTTTGTGTGGTGTTGGAACCACCAAAGAGTCCGCCGGTGGATCCTGTTGCGGGCTTATTACCAAATAGGCCGCCACCAGTCTGGGCAGCGTTCGGTTGGCCAAAGCCAGTCCCATTGTTGGCATTGTTTCCGAAAAGTCCGCTGCTGGCAGTGTTGGTGCCGCCGAATAAACTTGTCCCCGGGGGCTTCTGCTGGTTGTTACTTAAGAAACCGCTGGTCTGCTGCTGTTGTTGTTGCTGATTCTGCGATCCAAAGCCACCAGTGTTGCCAAATGCACTCGTTGTCTGTTGGTTACTACCTCCAAACAATCCAGAACCGGTCGTGGCGTTGCCAGTATTTGGGAAGGCACCAGCGGTGGCATTGGTGTTTGTATTGCCGCCGAAGGCGTTGGTGGCGGGGCTACCGAATCCACCGGTACTTCCGAAGGGAAAGCCTGGCTTACTTTGGTTATTTGCAAATAGACCACCGCTGGCGTTGTTGTTTGGCGCACCAAATGCACTTCCACCAGTGTTCGTGCCAAAGCCGCTTGTGTTGCTGCTTCCAAAAGCGCCGGCCGACTGAGCTGGCTGCGAGGTCGAGGCATTGCCGAATAAACCTCCGGTAGCGGCAGGCTTGCTTCCAAATATACTGCCACCGGTGTTAGAACCAAAAGCATTCGTGCTTGTGTTGGTCTGGCCGAATGCTCCCCCTGTCGTGGGAGTATTGCCGAAAAGACCTCCGCCCGTAGTATTTGCGCCAGAGTTGCCGAAACCTGTAGAAGCCTGAGTGCTAGAACCAAAGCTACCAAATCCGGATCCGACGCCGAATGCATTGCTCCCCGAGGTACCACCAAAGCGGCGGCCGGCACCGTAATCAGCAAGTCGCAGTTCCTCCGTAGACCACTTCTTGTAGGCGTCTTGAAACAATATGCTTTGAAAGGAGTTCGAAGCGGTACTAGTGGCGTTCTCTTTCTCTATCAAAGGTTGGAAATTGGTCACATTGGCTGTGCCTGGTGGATCGCCTGCGGAGCTCAAGCCTGTATTGGTGGCGTTGTTGGTTGCATTGCCGAAAGCCCCAAATGCTGATGTAGTACCGGTGTTGGTGTTGCTACTACCAAAGACACCACCAGGAGTGCTTGTTGTCGTAGACCCAAACGCAGGCTTGTTGGCTGCACTACCGCCGAAAAGTGACGACCCAGCTCCGCCGCCAAAGGGAGTCGATGTCGACGTATTATTTGTATTAGATGCACCGAACCCGCCAAATCCAGTGCCAGATGTAGCCGTAGTAGAGTTTCCGAATAGGCCGCCGCCAGCAGATGAGGTGGTCCCAAAGCCGCTGGGTTTGGCACCAAAAGCACTGGTGTTGTTGGTGGATCCAAACCCTCCTAAACCAAACGTTAGCGTACTAGTCGATATTGAATAGAGAAAACATTGAAGACGCGAAGAGGCGCGGAGACGGTGATAACGTACCAGTGGCGTTATTTGATCCGAATCCTGTTGTAGTACTTCCAGAGCCGAATATACCGCCGCCAGCACTGGCAGGAGTACCGAAGCCGGGCGTATTGTTACTAGTGTTGGAACCAAATCCTATAGATTCCACGACTCAGTTAGTTAGCGATGCTTTTAGAAGAAGCGCAGTTGACAAGTAAAGCAAAGTCATACCTGTACCCGTATTGGAAGTATTGCTGCCGAAGCCGCCAAATCCGCTACTCGGGGTATTGTTGCTTCCGAAGCCGCCAGTACCACTGCCCCCGCTGCCGAAGCCGCCGAACTGTGACATCGTGCTAGTTCGCTCTGCGAGGGGAGCTTTTCAAACGAACCAAGGTTCGGGGTCGAAGATGTTGTCGGTTTGCGCGTCAGACGCGTGAAGGTGATCGAGGTACGTTGACACGGTTAGGTGGACGGAGACATGGAAGATAAGGATCGATGTCGTTGGTGATAGAGGTATCGTATACGGGGAGGGATGATGTAGAGAAGGGAAGCGGGATTGTGTTGGATTGTTGACGCTCTGAGGAGCAGAAATTGTGAAGCCTATTTTCCTCTCGTTTTTTTTCCCTCGGGGTTGCGACAGTTGTCAGTGCATCAGACACTGAGTATCGAGAGTCGCGTAAATAGGAAAGATAAGACTCGAGTAACGCGATTTATGCCCGGGAGTTGAACGGAATGGGCAATGTCGAATGGCAGTGGAAAACAAATGGATTGACTTTGGGGGCAAGAGAAACTTGGTGGCGCGCAGGTGATGACAGGCGTAGTAGGCAGTGAGAAAAGTAGCCTCAGGATTGGGAGCTCTCGAAGAAGGCGGACAGGTACTTGCGAATTCCCGTGTTAGGCGGGTACAGGGTTGGTACAAGTACCTAACTGGCTGCTGTTAGATAGTCTATCTAGGGGATGAAAGCGTTGTAAATGGCTGGGCTACAGCCACTGGCAACGCGCTATGTACGAGCAGATGCGCTATGATTCTGGACAAACACGGGCAGGTTGGTAAGTAACTAGGTAACTACCTACCTAGCGTTCCTCAAAAATTCTTCCACTCAGACAAGGATAACTACCTGATACATGCATATAATGTAGTATAGATGTGAGTATCGGGGTGGGGTTATGTACCTACTGCAGGCCAATTGGAAATGGCGGTAGGGAAATTCAAGTGTCGGGACAGCGCACAGTAAGCAAGATTCCACAGCGAGTCACCACAGCCACGTAGGTACTTGACATTCAGCAGCAGATATGAGTGCGGGCTAGTACTGTCTCTGATTTGTGTACCTGCTCACAGTGCAGATGTCCAAAAGTCAACCAGATTGGTACAGGTGGCCGGCAGCACAACACTACAACCGTAAGATCACAATACTGCGCCAACCACAGTAGCAATCTATCCAGACGATAGCTATCTGAAGTAACTGTTCAGTAAGAATGATAAGATTCGCTGTGGCTGATTTCCTATGTAGGTTGTTACTTGAGAGATGTGATACCTCGGAGCGAAGAAGTTACGCCACAAGAAAGATGAGATTGGATGAAGAGACTATCTAGACGGAGAGGCCAGGAAGAGGGTCAGAGAGCCTTTTATAGTCATTTTCTAGAGACTGTAACTACCAGTATGTAAGTATTGGAACCGCCAGCAGTAAATCTGATTGTTAAGCAAGGCAGACTGGGTGATGATTGCTGCCTAAACTGTTGTGGACCGCAATCCGCCTACCTTGGTTGCTACGTTTTCTCAATGACTAAGTATCCGAGGCAGGCATCATCATCCCGCCGGAGACGGGTATCACTTGAGGAAGAACAAAGAGCAAATAGAAGAGAAATCAGACGCAAACGAATAAGCTGTTGTCAATGAAGTACGAGATACTGACCACAAGTCGGAGATACTTAAGTGTAGTTATGCGCTGTCCATCGTCTAGGTGAAGCGGTGTGAGGTCGGTCGGATATGTACATATGTGCTGAATAACTGCATACATTAATTAGACATCCGTGCTCGTTTCTTTCAAGGTAAGCGCGGACCGAGCCTTGTTGAGGTTGACAACCGGCATAAGGCCGCTGACTAAAAGTACTGGTCTTGTACCTGCCTTAACAACGCGCTATCCAATTTCGGACAAGGAAGTTGCTTGCGGGTCCCAGCCACTCTGAAAACAACGCGCAACAGCACAGCTGTTGGGACAATTCTTCACGATAACCTCCAATTATGACCTATTGGTAGGTATACACAATTGCTCCTGCCAGCGTGTTCTCCCATCCGACTTGGAAATATTTTGAAGAAAAAAACAATTCTACCACCTCCAGTTCGTCGCGATCCCGCTATGGACATTGCATTCCTCAACTCTGAACAACAACATCCTCTACTGTACAACGATAACACCCATAGCAACATCCATCCCATCCAGCCAGTCCAGTAGTCAGCTTGCGCCGCGCATCGTTGCCGACTTCGAATTCGTTTCCTTCTAGATCCTCAGCGCTAGACTTCGACAACGCCACGTTCCCGATTATATACCATACCAGACGCTTGTGAAGGGTGCCGTTTCCACTTCGCGCTTCATCCCAGTCCTACGACCAGTACCAGTCTCTTTCAATCCCTGGAATAGAACACACGCAGCTACGCCAGCCATACTCATTGCGTTTCGCGATCGGCACCACATCTCCGGACGACGTATCATTTCACCTACGAGATCGCATCCTACTATTGTCCGGTTTCCCCTGAAGGAGAAGACGCGCTCGGACCATTCTCTCGCCGTTTTGGAACAAGGTCAATTGAGAAGCTCACGAACAAACCGGTAGCCACCGTGAAGGCCTGTATGAAAAAATGATGGCAACAGGCATGAAAAACTACGCCGGCGCTAGCATGAATGACTACGCTGGCCCAGCTATGCATAATGCATCTATGCGACCTGGTCCAGCGCGGCCAGGTACGCGTTTCGCCCCGGTAGCGCGGAATGTCGAACACCCAGAACCGTGGGAGCAGATTAGCGACGAGCACAGAAGTGAGATAAATGATTGTGTAAGTAGCATTGCATCATCAACAACTCACACGATACGAGACAGAAAACTAACTGCCCTACCTCCATCAGTTCCACCTCTTCGACATGAATAAAGATGATCAACTTGACTTCTCCGAGTTCCGTTATGCGCTCCAAGCACTCGGCTTCAGCAACCTATCCCGTCCCGATTTGATCTCGACCTTCAAGTCAGCCGCCCACCCAAAGCCCAATTGGACACCGCTGCCTTCTATCCACGGCCAGCCAGCGCCGGCCACCGCGCCCGGCGTCGTTGACTTGAGGTTGTCGCGGGAAGGTTTCCAAAGTATCGCTGCAAAATATATCGCAGCGCGAGATCCACGAGAAGAGCTGCTTAAGACGTTTATGCTATTCGACAAGGGCAGTAAGGGCATGATCACAGTCGACGATCTACGAACCGTCGTCAAAGAACTCAATGAAGATGTTCCGGAAAATGAGATCCACAGCATGATCGAGCAATTCGACGTCGAGGGCAAAGGCGGTGTCAGCCGCGAGGAGTTCGTTGGTATCTTCCTCGATAGGTGATGAGCGACTATCATCAAGCGGAAATGATAAAAGAGGAAGAAAAAAAAGATTCTCGACTTCAGGCCTGAGCTAAGTGCCGCTTGCTAGATACATGGAGCCACTCATGGGCCTTTGAGTGCGAGCGAAACAGAACTCGGATGAGGCAAGGAACGATAGGAAAGCGAAGACGACACTTGAACGCCATAGAATGGTATGGCAGCCAGCCTATTGCTTTTTCCCAAGGCCAGTCAGAGAGCGCGTCGGCGAGGCCGGACCCAGCCAAATAGAAGTACTATTCCCGCGCGACAAACTCTCCATCTCATGTTGCTTGGCGTGTACCTACTACACACAGTTACTCGCATTCCCAGCGGCGTTCATCGCGCCAGACGTGTTAGTCGCAAGAGCGCGGGCCCATAGGATGGCAGCACCGACAACGCCGCGCCAAGGCCCTGAAATCGGGCCTCGCCATTGCCAAGAGCATAGAAGTAGCGTAAGCAAAGTTCGACCAAGTACCCAAAAAAAAGATAACGGGAAAAGGCAGCAAAACAACGACAGCGAATAGCGATGACAAACAGCGGACCTCGTTGATGAAATTAAAAACGGTCTTATTCAACGTGTTGTATATAAACCCCGGGCTTTTTGATTTGTTTTACGTATAACTAATATCTATAACTCGAAGAGGACAACAAAAAAAGGGCGGGAAGGATGGGCGGAAATCAGTTGTATAAACGAGCTTTCCCCCTCCATTGATTCAATGTCTACAATATGAACGCCGAATCATTTGATCACTGGCCAGCTTTTTCTTCGTCCCGTTTTCTGTGACCCTTCTTCCGTTCACCTGTTCCTTCACGGGTACATGGGTAAGTATGATGCTGGCGAAGAAGTAAAAGAAAAGAAGAATCAGCGCATTTCAGCGCAGCCTGTGGGAGCAAATCTTTATACCTAGTCTGAAAGTAAAATGTAGATTTGGATAATTGTGCCGTGCTCGGTTTCCGGCCCGTACAAACCTTCCCGTCTCTCTTCCCTTTCTTTCCTCCAACCCTCTCCTCCGTCGGAAACATATACACTAGGTATGCCACGCGCGCCTTGCCTCTTCCTCAAATCGCAAATCGCAAAGGCTTTTTTTTTTCTCCGCGGGTCTTCTTTTGGTCTTCTAATAAAGGAAAAACAACGACTCCCCCGCTCTCCTTACATTTGTAGGTGCTAGGTATCAATTGTGTGTGTGTGAGAGAGAGAGAGAGAGGAATAAGGGGCAGGACTAAATAAAGTAAAAACGACCCATGTGGGCACAGGGCTTTTGGACAAACGAACAACCCGCCACCGAGGGAGAAAACGTAATACATTTGGGATCCGTGACGATCCGGTAGGTATACGCTTCGTTAGTTACCGTGAAGCGAAATCGTATGACCGCCACAAACTGAAGTAGTCACCAGCACCTAGCAACCCCCATTTAAGGGTATGCGTGCTGATCCTAGAACTGTATCAGATCTTGTCCTGGTTGGTTGTTTTGCTGCTGCCGGGCGGCAAACGGGTTGTTGCCTCCTCCATAGTTGTTCGCGCCCATCATCGCAGGTCCGGTAGCAGCGGGCATTTGCTGACCGTATGATACTTGAGGCATGCCTGTGAACTGCGTTCTCAAGAAAGGGTTGTTACCAGTTGCTTCGACCGTAAGTTTCTGGGCACCGGATCCGGCGGAGTTGACAAAGGTGCCCGGTGCGGTGTGTTGAGCTGGGATTCGCAATTCGCCAGTATTTCCAAATGTATCCATTCCCTCGCCAGAAGCAAGAAGCGCGTTGAGCTTTTGCTCGTGTTCGGTCATGGGACGATGAGATTGGTATTGTTGTTGTGGCTGCTGTTGTGCGGGTTGGTATGTTGACTGAGGAGGTGGTGAGTATGTCTGTAGTGTCTTCTGCTCGGGAAGGCTTTGAAGGGTGTTGAGACTTGGTACAGATATGGCTTTAGCAGTCTGTGGTCGCGCCAAGTTTGATGAGGCGAAGGGATTGTTGGAGCCAGTCTTGGCCGGTTGTAAAGCCGATTGGACACCAAGGTGAGTGTTATTATTGCTTGCCCAAGGGTTATTGCTCCCGGGTTGGGCAACTGGCTCAGGCGATGAGGGCTGTTGTGGTTGAAACATTTGTTGTGCATACGGATTATATCCAGTCGGTTGCATCTGGAAAGGCTGACTCTGATTCTGCTGGAATAGATGACTCTGATTCTGCTGGAAAGGCTGACCTTGACTTTGCTGGAAAGGCTGGCCGTAAGGGTCATAGATGGCCGGCTGTTGTCCGAAGCCGTTCGCGTAGCCGTTGTTGTTGGGGTATCCAGTATAGCCATTGTTGACGAATCCTGTCGGTTGTGGCTGGGCCATTTGGCCTTGGTTGATCGGGTTTCCTAGCCAATCGACGTTATTGCCCTGCTGATAGCCCATATTCATGCCGGTTGGCTGAGGCTGAGGAGTCGGAGTGGGATCGCTAAACTCAAAAAGCGCAGAGGCGTTGCTCTCCTCTAGCTCTCGTTTCCGACGTTCCTCTTCCTCTCTACTAAGCTTAATGGCCTTTGCAAGATCGTCATCGTCGTTGACGGCACCACCTCCGCGGCCTTCGCGCTTTTTTCTATCTTCCTCTTCTTGGTATTTACTGGCCTCGATCGCTAACTTATACTCCGCATCCTCCTCGTCACTGTATCCTCGGGTGGGGCGTTGTTGTCGCTGGCTGCCTCCGTGAGCGGTGGCTGGAGCGAACTCCTCGATACCGCTGACCCGAGACTTCCACGTTTTCCGGTCACTCCGCTCGGCGCGCAATCGGTCTTCGTCGAGAATCAACGCCGTAAGTTCTTTCGCCGCAACCCGAACTGTCGTAGTTTAGTATACCAACACGACATCTTCGGAGCATGAAAAGCCGAATTGCTCAAGAACAATTCCAGTGAGTAAACGTACCATTCTGACCCACGTCTCGGCCTTCTTCGTCGATATAGACAAACTCCCGCAACGTTTTGATAATGTAGACGTTCTTTCGGGCCCAAGTAACTATCAGTTCGGAACCTTCATGGAGACAGTAGTCGAGAACTTTTAGGGCCTTCAGAACGTGTCGCCAGTTCTTGCCTTTGTCGTTCAGTCGCTTGTCAAGCATGTCTACTATGTCGTAGAACTCGGTCGAGCTAAGCGATGGTCAGATCAATTGAACGGGATCATGGATACATGGCGCCATACGAGTTGTAACTCATCTGAGCAATTTCGCTCATTTGAGTCCCGGTTGGGCCCCAAGGGTCATTACTTGTGGCTATGGAGATTCGCCATCAGCATACTTGGGTCAATGGAAGCGGCGCGGGCGCGGGCAAACTTACCTTCTCGAACCTTGACCTGGACACTGGAATAGCCCTTGGTGACATTTTTGACACTCCTCATTACCTTCGACATCTTGCCGATAGTTCCTGCAAAATACGAAAGAATGAACGCGAGGAGACGAGATAAAGCAGGTAGTGGTAGTTGTACCTAATCGTTATAATGTCGGTCGTTGTTGGGCGTGTGTAGTACGTACACACTTAGAGACAATGTCGCGCACCAGCCGGGTGGACAGTGAACTGGCGCAAGTGAATGCGCAATCCACTGGGTTGGATTAGTTCGTGGTTGGTAAGGCGGTTGTGCGCAGTGGTGGCCAGGGGATGGGACTAAGGTCAGATCCAACACCACCGGCGGTCGGGAAGTAGGTAGGTAGGTACTGGACGGCTCTGATCGGGATGCGGGACGACGTGGGGTCTGATAGAGAGAGACTACCGGCGACGGAACTTGGTTAGGGACGCGTTAGTTCACGGAACGTTGAGAAACAAAGGAGAAGAAAGTAAAGCGAATGCAAGAAGGCGACGAGGTTGGGAGGGGAGCGCCAAGCAATTCTACCGGTCAGGACTGGAGAGTGACATGCCTACCTACGACGATGCTCAGTACAACACTACAACGTAATGCTGAGCTTGGCAGGTCAAGTGGACCATCTGTGGGTGGGATCAATGATGGATGATGGACGATGAATGATGGCAGGTAATCTGTAATCTGTAAAGACAAACAGCATGTATCGCCGGGCGCTGCTGTTGCCGATCGCTTTGAAAGAGAGGATAAGGGTGATTGATGGAAGCAAGGTCAATTAGGTACCTACCTGACCTTCGGTAGCGTAGTAGGTAGCTAGGAGGTAGGCAAGTCAGTCCTCAGGTGTTCGCTCGATATTTTATTGCACATGAACTTTCACTGCCGCGTGCGAAGTACCTGCATAGTACGAATAGATACGGTGCATAATCGTCACCAACAATGATTCAACTCTCAAGTGGTACCTACCTACCAAAACTGGTGTCGTTTAGTAAGATGAATATAGGTAGCTGATAAGTCCTCTCCAGGGTGGTTTCAAGGTACTCATCATCCAAGAATGTAGTGCAGATATCGCGCACGCCCTAAGACACCGGTACTTTACATGCGCATGGAAGCTACCTGCTCAATACATGGTTCGACGCAAGGAAGCCAAGCCAACGTGTCCTCTATTATTGGCTGCATATGTTTAGGAAATCGCCTCTGCGAGTAATGGGCCAGGCGCATGGGTTGCAGCCAAAATCGTAGATAACGCCAACACTTTGGGCTATGCACTGTCCACTTGGCTGTCCGTCAAACTGTATTTCTTGGCCATTTCAATGGCTAAACCTGGTGAAATTCAGGCGGGGCCATAGGCTGTCACTACCTGTGATGCTCGCCTATAACTAGATAGGTAAGTAACGAACGCGAGGAGATCGTGTGAAGTTCGATTGTCGCACACTGCAATTACGCGCCCAGCAAGGATGACTGGAGTCACTGGACTGTCCGTTTGCCACGATTTCGTACCTGCTGTATCTACCTAACCTTAGGTAGTCTACCACCTATCTACTACCGCGAAAGATAAATTTATATCCATGTTTCGCGCCGCCTATTACAGCACGTGTAAAAGAGTCTTACCGGCGCGAAACATTTGAAACGGTCTTCAAAAATGGCTTAGGCTAGTCTAATGTACAGTATACCACACACCGTACAGGTACATTGGTCCGGGTACAAGGTATCGATCAAGATGACGACGCGCAAGCAGCAAACTAGTTATCTAGCCGGCTTTCCTCCTAGCATCTTTGTTAGGCAGCGCCTTTGGGTGGCCGATGTTACGGAGGAGTAGGTAGGGAGTAGGTATAGGTAGGTAGGTATTACGATTGACCCGACACTCCCGTGCCTCAAAAACATCGCTATGACGTTGCTACCCACCGCAGTATAGAAGCTTGGCAGATCGAGGGGTTACTCGACATTCTGGTGCGATTGTGGTGTACGCCGATGGTCAGTCATCTGGATAACGTAAATAGATTTGGGTGAATACCTGAATACCTGACTACCTGAATGAATACCCGACCTTTCAGTCCGATATCGTCTCGACTGCGGTATGCAGCTTCAACTTACATAAATCTATTGCAGTCAGGCGTAATAGCAAATATCCTGCAGATAATGTAGTCGATATTGGCTAATAAACAAGTGTTCCATAGCTAAACGCCGCCATGACATGTCGAACAGTTGACAAGCCGCAGCAGCCACATCGGATGCGCCAATATCACCTTCAACCCGGCATTCCGTATAAAGTGAACGGCGGTTGGAGAACGGGTATGACGCCCCCCGTTCGGCCAGTAGGCAGTATCTAGGGAGGTGGCTCATTCAACCTAAATATGTACATAGACTTAAGCTAGCTCGATACGATCCGGATTCTGTTATCGAAACAGGCATTGATGGCCTAGATCGATTACCTACCCCGATGTATTCCGTACATACATACCACAAGGGAATCTGTAAACGTGATTGGGATGGCGTTTTGTGATCGACATGCTAATTTACCTGCCGAGCATAACCTCTGTTCATGATACCCCTGATACCATCTCCATCTCAAAATTCGCAAATTGGAGACTCAAACGGTCCTCCTGGTTGACTCTGGACAACACGCGTATTATTCCGACCGCAATTCGGAAGTTTATTGCTACGATACGTGGTCATCGCGTGTAGCAATGCCTGGATATACGCAGAGGTGACCACCGTAATTAGATTGATTGTTCCAGGGGCCTCTCCCGAGATTCAGCTATTATTGCGTTTCTGTCTATATCACTTGTCAGTGAATACGAAGACTTCCTCCTGATCTAGGTAGGCCCTAAGCACCGTCTACCTACTGCGTGGAATATAACATTGCGCTATGCAAGGCGCCATTTGAAGCTAAACAATGGGAATTCGAAGATCGAGCACGTAAATAACGATGGTATTTCCCAACCAACCTAAACGCCTCAGAGTTATATATACGTCTAAAGTCCCGCGCGGTCGCCGAGGTTCGAAACGCCGGCCTAAGCAACAACAGTATTGTGGTATCACTAACAAGAAAGCAATCCTAGAAAGAAACCCCAAAATCAGGCCCAACATTAAACCTTGGGGGAGACCCCATCTTTGGGTTCCACCCGCATCATGTCTAACCATTCTAGCGTAAAGGCAGTCACGATTCGCGCCCAGTCGCGGACGGTGGGCATGTCGAGATGCGCACCGTCGTCCTCCATCCGGTGCCAGACAGTTGGAAACGGTGTTGCGATCAGATGTAGTATCGGCACGCCACGGCGCATAAAGGGGAGATGGTCGTCCTGGACGCCGCCCCGACCGAAACCCGAGATTTCCTTCTCCGCGTCGGGGAGAAACGGGGCTTTCGGCTTCGACTCGAGTAGGCCGAGCTGCCGCATCCGGTCCTCGATGTTGGCCATGGCTCGGTATGCCCAGTGGGTTGGCAAAAACGATGACCTAACCGTAGGGTTGGCCGCGCCGAGAAGATCTAAAAGCACGAAGAGATTGATTTGGTCTAGAGGTGTCTTGTAGGACGAGTCCACCGGGTAGTAGGCGGTTTCCCACTGTTCTGCTAAAGCCCTGTTGATGTTGTCAGTCGATCATCTGCTTATATAGCTTAGGGCTCTACCATAACAGTCGCCGGACATAAGATGGTAGCAGAAGCCGCAAGACAGGTACACCGTACCTAGCACCATAGAGTGAGTCGGTGTCCGTCCATTCCAAAAACGCTTCCTCTCCGTCCAGCAACAGGATCTGGACACCCATATCCTTGGAGACCGTTCCGCCCTCTCCAAGCGCGTTCATCTCATCATGCATCTGGGTAAGAAAGCCGTCGATAGTGCGCGCTACATGCATGAGTATGGCACACGGAACTGCGCTGTCCGTGGCCCCGATGAAACCTTCGGGTGAAATCTTGCTGTCATAGTGAGCAACGAGGGTAAGAAGATTGCTCTGTCCCTC
Source organism: Xylariaceae sp. X187 (assembly GCA_028637585.1). NCBI lineage: Eukaryota > Fungi > Ascomycota > Sordariomycetes > Xylariales > Xylariaceae > Xylariaceae sp. X187. Next base: position 977,596 of record JAJIZN010000011.1, on the reverse strand, counting down.
TTGAACCCAGGGCGGCTCGCGCTTGAACAGAAGGTTCTGAAATGGGATTTCACGATCCCCGGTCACGGGTGTCTTGCCCGTCGAGTTGAACCATTCGATGCTCCAGCTCGGGAGTTCGGAGCGGAAGAAGTTAACGAAGTGCTCCTGCGCAGCGATCTGACCCGGCGTTCCGGGAACCCGCGGGATTAGTATCGGCGCCAGCAGCTTGCCATTGTCAATGTCGAAGTCATCGCCACCGGACGGCACGAGTTTCAGGAAGTGGTCGGAGAGCGTGGTATAAGCGAGCGCAGGCGACGTTAAATATGAAAATAGCAAAACCGACTGCAAGAGAAGTGAAATATGTGATAGAACCATGAACACGTCGCCGGCTCCAATGGCGGTTCGTGGTGGATGAGGCCGAAAACGCACCATGCTGTCCTTTTCTCAAGGTACCGTCAATTGTGAACTCAGGCCAGAGAGTATCATAATGGATCGACAGATACTCGAATAGTAGTCTGTAGATACTGTATATGTTGACGAAGCTCTGGAACTGCTGTGAAAACGAGCAAGATTCTACGTGTATGTTTTATGTTTAAGGCGATTGAAAAGAGAACAGTTATATAAACCTGCTATCTAGATAGGTAGCGCAGAGCCTACCTATCAGGTTGGAGTAAAGTTTTAACTATCTACATACCTATGATAGGTATCCATCTAACCTAGGTAGGTATCTATCTAACCTAGGTAGGTAGGTAGGGTAGGTTAAGACAAACTGGCCTGGCCGAGATACCAGACTGCTCGCTCTGCCAACCCCACCTGGGATTACAGGGGGCCGGCCACATGAATTCGAAAAGTATGGCTTCGTTACGGACCTAAGTACCTGAGGTTAAAACTATCAAGAATTTTTGTATGAATCATGTATCCGTATAGGTAGCTGGCTTTTATCCACACGCGGGGAGAAGAAACAAGGACGCATCTCCGACAAGATATGGATCACATCAAATCATGAATGCCTTTCCATATCAACCGGTAGAACGGAAGACTCTATTCCGCAGCGCACTCCACGGACTCCACTGCTCAATCGAAGTTGCCTACTATTATCTAGACTAGCCGTCCCCGCAGATTGCTTGGCCATCAAGGGATACAGACGCCGACGGCGATCCGACCGCAGCCATCCGCTTATCTTGAAAACTCATGCGTGAAAGTCAAACTCAAACCGAAGGATGAGCATTCTTCCATCTTAACAGCACTGCCGTGAAATAGGTAAATAGACGCGTCATATTCCTATTCAATAGGGACCAATTGCATTACCCGCGGGCCGCACACGGGAACACTTCAGCCCGTGTCAGTTGTCAGTGTGATCGCACGGATTCATCGTAGAGGGAAAGATCAAAACTGCACTGCAGATGGACATTGTGGCTTTTCTGTCAGCAATTATCAGAGGCAACTAACGTACGGCTATGGTGCTAAATACCGAAAGTTGTGCCAGCTTCTGGATTTGATCTAGGTATCTCACGCAACTATCCCCAGATCCTCAACGCCAGGAGTGCAAACAAAGTTACCTGCAAAATCCACGACCTCGTACACCCATACGCCGCCCCTGACTGTCTGTACAAATACAAATGTGATATACATTAGATGAAGGGATTGATTAGAGCAGAATACGATGAGCTCTTGGTCATTCTTCTTCGTCCGGGCCGTCCGTGTCGCCGTGTTCTTCACTATGTTTCGTTGTCATGGCCTCGGAGGTAGTTTGAACTTCAGATTCGCCGTTGGCTCCATTCGTACCTGTGCCATTTGATTGGGCAGTGCTTTCCACCTCTGGGAGATCGTTGAGTTGGAACTCTCTGAGTTCGAACCTAGCTTGGGTCGTTCCCAGTTCTATGCTCCTATTCGACCCAGTCCTGTTGACCTGGACTTGAGCGGTGTCGAGCATCTCGTTTTCTTCATCGGGACCGGTCGCGTGCATTGGCCCTTGCTGTTGCTTCTGTTTCTCAAGCCAAGCTGGTGGCATTCCGGGGCCACTAGCCGCATTACCGTAATCACTTTTCTTGGTTCCCTTGGGCCATCGGCCAGGCCCTCTACCCGTGCCGCCTGTTCTACGGGGGTTTGCGCTGGGCCTTTTCTGTGTTGAACGTCGCACACTGCCGGCTGCTGCTCGGCGTCCGCGAGGCCGCGCACGAGGCGTCCGCATAGAACCACGTGGCAATGGTACTGATCTCATAAGGTTGGAACCGCCACGAGACATACCCGGGCGCTTGCTAATCGGTGGAAAAACTTGGAATCGGATCGCTGGGATGTCTTCGTACTGTAATTGCCAGCTATTCTCATCATCACCGACGCCGTTTGACTCCCCGTGAGCCTCGCCTTGCTGGGATGGATGATGGCTAGCCATTTCCCTGTTGACACCATAAAGGCGCGCACTTGCCAAGGCTCCTATAGCCATACTATCACTCGATTCCGTGGATTCGAGTACAATTGATTCGCCTTCTACCAGCATCTTCCGGGCTGGGCTGTCAGCTTCTGCCAGTTCGTCTGCTATGGGGGCGCCGTCAGCGATGGCCTCGCCAACTTTTGGTTCCTCGTCATCTTCGCGGTGGGCAATAGCGCTGAGGGTCGGCCCCAGCTCAAAGTTCGTTGTGCTACCTCGGCCCATAACATAAGGTGTCCAGGTTAATGCTTCAGGGTTAAGCTTGATATACTTTTTCGCTTCCCACTTAGCCACCTCCTTATGGCAATATGGCACATCGACACGGAAAGCGTACACATGAGTAACTGGGTCTCTTACGAGAAAACGCAGAGCCTCGAGAGCAGAGACCACATCGTCCGGGGTCATGCCTGTATTGTCAGAGATTTTCCTAATACTGATGCCTCTCTTCTGAGTTTTGTCTTCAGGAACATGTTCAATCAGATACTTGCAAAGCACAAGCCTCCAATAGTTGCGGTATGAAACCAAGCCCATGTCAGAGAGTGGCTTCTCAGGCGAGCCGCTCTTCTCTTCAACTCTGGTAAGCAGATACGAAAAGTCGATAAGGAGGTGACCGTATCCCTTTCGTTGGTGAATTGGCAAGGTGAGTATGCAACTGACGTTGTTTTGGCTGCTAGCTCTTTTCTCTTTGGAAAAATAACCAACAAAATGATAGCCGAGGTCGTCATACTCGCATAAGACGTAGAATAAGAAGGGTTCAACATCGTAGTACAGTGTTTTGGAGCCCAGAAAAAGCTTGGCGAGTAAACACAGATTTTGGCAGTAAACCGGATTCTTCCGGCCATCAACTTCAAAGAAAGATATACAGCCCTGACGGTAGATTTCGTCACCCGGCGGGTGTTTGGCAGGGCATTTGAGCTTATGTCTCCAGGCTACATAGTCCGAGTTCATATACTTTAAGCAAAACTCGCAAATATACAACACACGGTTGCGGCTGTATTCTTCCGGATAAGGTGCTGCGTACCAGGTGTCGATTTCCCAGCCTCCGAACTCTATGCATTCGATCTGGCTTACGGGACATGAAGATTTCCTTGGCTTCTTGGCGGGGATTTCGGGTTCGGCTTGCATGGTAAGTAGCCGGCGTCCCTCTTCAGCTTTCTGCTTGGCCTCGTCAAATCGCCGTCGGTCGTCCTTTGTGGGTAGGGTTTTTGTAGTATCAGCTTGTTCCTCTGTCAGGATGCCACCGTATGGTTTGCCTTTTAATTCGTCCGCCTCTTTGTCGTAGAATGAGTAGAATGGTTGTGAGAAGCTAGAGACAAATGGAGCCATGGTCGATGGTTCGGCGGCGGCACCGGCGGGAACAACAACATTAGTAGAGGCAGCGGCATTGCTTCGTGATGTTGCCGCTCGTGAAGATTGTGAGGTTATCGTGCGAGCTCTAGAACGCTTCTTTGGTTTTGCTTTTCGTGAGACAATCTTGCCGAGGTCGGTCGGATTCACTCGCAACTTAAGCGTGAGACTAGACCGAGTCTTCTTGATTACTTCACACGACGGAGGAGAGCTTGAAACTTTTGGCCTGAGTGACCGTGAAGAACGTTGACGAGTTGAGGTCTCCCCATTGTTGTTGACCTGTTCCAGCGTGGCGTCACTATGGGTAGAACCATCAACTGTATTTTTTCGCCGTTTCCGTAGTGATATTACAACTTCCTCAGCTTCTGCGGATGATGTTTTCCTCTTCCTCAACACTCGTGAGCCGTCCATGGGGTCTTCGTCGAGTACTAGGTGGTTAAACACGGAGTGTGAATCTGGCCTGTTTAAACCACGTTGCGGCGGTAGCAGATCACGAGCAATCCGAGGTGCAGATGTCCGTCTTGCAGACCTAGGGGATATGTCTCCCTCATCTTCATCATCCCCATCGATGTCCACACCATCTTCTATGTCCATATTCTCATTGGCAGTACCTGCTTCTGATTCGGGGTCGGATTCTTCGTCATCGCGAATGGGGTGATCAGCGGCGTCTAGTTCATCCATTTCATCGTCCTCTTCATCGTTTTCAACGGGATCATCCGAATCCGATCCGGAACCTCTATCGCTGAACGCTGAATCAGAGTCATCTGATGGCTCACTTGCACTGTCTTCGTCCTCGTCGGTTTCGCCCGGTTTTATTTTCACAGCTCCAACTCCCTCGTTCTCGTCATCTTCGTCATCGGCCTCAATCTGTTGTTCGTAGTCCCCAATAATGTCGCGGCCTCCACCAGGGTCAAGCTCAGGCTGGAGACTACCTACCTCGTCCTCCTCGTCCTCCTCGTCCTCTTCGTCCTCTTCGTCCTCTTCGTCCTCTTCGTCCTCTTCGTCTTCTTCGTCTTCTTCGTCTTCCTCGTCTTCCTCGTCCTCTTCATCCTCTTCGTCCTCCTCTTCGTCTCCGTCTTCGTCCTTCACCATATCGGCACCTGAATCCGAGGCTTCGTCTTCACCAGGGATATTCTCATCCTCGCTCTGGGACTCCTCATTTTCTTGAGCAGAGTCTTCATCATCGGTATGGCTCTGTTCTGATTCCACCGGATGACTTGTCTGGTAGGCTTCTATTTTGTTAATGACATCATCCTCATCCTCATCAACTTTGATATCACCGTCTTCGTCATCTTCTCGGAAGTCTTCAGAGCCTTCATGCCCTTCTAGTCTTGAATTTGGATCGGAATCCAGGGGAATGGCGCTGTCAGTCATTGTAGTATCTTGCACAGCGCTCTCGTCAAATTCCGCTTCTTCTTCGGAAAGGACCACGCTTTGTTGCAACTCTTCCTCCATAAGCTGTGCATTCGCCATTGCTTTTATTTCACACCACCCCGGGTGTGTGAATGAAGCAGTGGTGGCACCAGAATGTGGTCGAGTGATCGAGCCGTCGGAGGACGTAGAGATATATTCCTCGTCCTTTGCAATTTGCGCCGCGAGGCTTTACGTCATTGATGATAGCGATCGCGTGCCACGACGAACAAAAGCACAAACTTGACAAACTTTAAGCGAAGGACACGAACTATGAAAAGTCTCTCCTCGATCGCGGTACAGCGGCGTCAAATTTGGTCGGCATGCGCATTGGCCTGGATGGAGCGCAAGCGTTTAGGTTGGAGCAAGGGGCGAGAACGCGGGCATTCTTTGGACAGAGGGGTCGATTCGGGGCGCAGAGGAGCGATTAAGACTCCGGGTAATAGTCGACGCGTCAAAGAAAAGGGATGGTTGATGGAATTAGCGGATCGGGATCGGAAGGTAATCTTGTAAAGGATGGTCGCGGAGGGTTGACGATGCTTTTTAGATGGTGAATCGCGAGGCTCTACACAACGAGGTATGGGTGGAGGAGGGTCAGAGTGTCCACCTAGCGTGAGGTACGTACCGGGTAGGTGCCGGCACGGATCCCACAATAACTGTCCGTAAGGAAAGTGCTAACCTGAACATTACCTACTAGACTACTAGTACATGTATAGATAGCGTCTGCCTCTTTAGGTTTAGTTATACGTTTAATTCTGCTTCAAAACACCCTATGGTCACTGCCGGCATGCTGGTAGCCATGGCAGATTGGAAAGAACGTCGCGTCCTCGATTCACGTAGTCAGACGGAAAATACAGTGTGAAGAATGCCCATTGAAAACTGAACATCTCGACCTGAGCACTTATCTACCATGTAACTTGCAGATGGGACCTGTTCAAGTCTTGGGAGCCATCGCCACCTAAACCATAGGCTGGCCCATAGGTATCTAACCATCAGTCATCAAGCCAGTTGATTTTGTCGCTAACTCAGACAGAAGTGGGTCCGGTAAGAAACTACACACGCTCATAGAAGCAACGCAACAAGAGATATATCGGCAGTGGAAGAAACCAACCCAGCGCCCTGCCCCATTGCAAAGAGAACCCATAAAGCACATTACAGGAATCATGCGCATTCATTCTACCTATTGACACATATTTGCTGTCAATCCGGGCATTTTCAAGAGAATTAGTAGGCATATCTAGTTGAAATACCACTCCGCGATATTGGGGGACTGGCAGAGTGTGTGGTTTCTTACCGGACCCACTTCTGCTCAGAGTCCCTGAATGTCTACCTTAGGTAGGCATCTAATGAGACAGTAGATTACTAGTGTCGCACACTGTAACTAACTATGGTCCTTGCGATACCTACTTAGGTACCTAGCGCATGACTTGTGAACCGTATACCTCCTCCGGCAGCCAAGTTGTCGGTTTCCTTTGATTGGTGCTTCGCTCATCCGATTGACCTCACTGTCGCCGAACCCTACATACGACCTACTGCTACCTACACCTGCGCTATACCAAGCTGTAGCTTGGAAAACCCATCAACGCTTGTTCTCAATCCGAGTGACGCGTATAGTGAGTCTGTTGTCACTTCTCTAGCTGTATGCATACGGTTCCGTGCAGCATCCAACTGACAACCGCCTCCAGCGTCCTCCGCCATCGATCACAATGGGTGTTCCCTTTGAAGCCCTGATTCCGTATGGGATCATTCTCGCCGTAAGCCCTCCTAAACCGACTATACCGATAGAGCGCATGGATGGCTTAGGTCGTTTAGATGTTTGGCGCGACGGGCGCAGGATTGTCAAAACTCAGACACTGGCAAAACGGCCACAAGCGACCACGCCGGTCTCTTGATCAATGGGATAGAGTAGGTTCCAGATGCCCTGGGCTTCACCAAGAAAAGTGCTAATGTCTCTCTCAGCAAAGTATGAGCTTCGATTGAGAACATCATTTACGTGCTGAGATGAGACTAACACTCTGAAATCTGCAGTGATGGACCGAGACCGACGCTTGACGGGACTATTACGAGGGCAGAGTGACGCCGCAATTGCGCCTGCTGGCTTCGAGCTCAACAACCCCTGGAGAGTACGTCTTCTAACCGCATCCAAAGAGATAAGGCCGTCATTACTGACTTCTGGTGTGCTAGGTTGAGAAGCGGATCGCGTAACCGAGCGAACAACGAACAATGGACGGTATCTTACAAGTTTGACTGTACAGTACAACCACCCAATACAACAAATGATATATAAAACTCTTTTGTTGACTCTATACGTATATCTTGGGTATCATTCATTGCATTCTATATGGCCCTAAAACAACATGACTACTAACCCTATATTATAATCTCCGGTCGATTTTTGTTGAGGCCATCTAGAAGCATGCAAGCTTGACAGAGCCTTTGACTGGACATATAGCCGCATTTCTCACAGGTACCCAGTTTCTGCTTTGTAATGCTCGGGGGCACGTTTCTAATCTTCGACGCGTCCTCAGTGTGGTTGTGGGAGGGTTTGTTGGCGTTGGGAAAAGTGACCTCTGTTTCCAGTCCAGCCGCTTCAGCGGCCTCGTTTGCTCTCAACTGCTTCTCCATGGCTGCCATCTCTCCACCTCCCGCTCTGCCATTTATCGAGCCGCATCCACCAATACTTTCGTCTTCTTCGGCAGATTGAGTTGAAGTCCCCCCATTGCAAGCGCACGCATCCGGCGCAGCGCCCGGCACCAGTCTAGCCATATCTTCACCGCTCCGAACAACATCTAGAATGGCACTGGGTCGAACCCGTTCCAGGTTCTTGATCAGACTTCTTGCGCTGCCCCGGAAAGCTTCGGGACTGTATATACACTCCGTGCTGAAGTAGTCCAATTTTTTGTGATATGCATATAGTACGATCTCCTTCTCATACGCGTACTTAAGAGGCTTGCTTCGTTTGACTTCGCTTGCGTCGCTACCCGTAACAATGCTCGTGCTTCGTGATAGGCGCGGTAGATCCCCACGAAGCAGGTTCATGAGGACAGTCTCTGCTACATCATCGGCATTGTGACCTGTCACAACATGCTTGATACCGAGCATCTTGGCTCCTCGATCCAGCGCTTGTCGCCGGAATACGCCGCAGTATGTGCAATTGCCCTTCTTGCCGATAGTTTCAACAACTTGGTCCATAGTCCAGCCGTAAAGTTCGTCGTAGCCGACAATCTTTAGGGGCATGTCATATTGCTTGGCATTACGCTTGACAGTTTCGAGAGAATCATCACGGTAGCCCTTGATGCCCTCGTCGATACTCAGCAGTACCAAGTCAACCCCGTAATCATGTCTCTCGTTCAGAGTCTTCAACACTGATGCCAAGACGGTAGAATCTTTCCCACCAGACGCGCCAATCGCGACCTTTTCGCCACGCACAAATAGCTGAGAGGATGTTATCGTATGATGGACCTCATCCTCGAATATCTGGATGAAACAACCTTTGCAGAGTTTGTGGTGGTTTTTTGGTCGTTTGATTAGAGCACGCTGCGTCTTGCAGTTCGCGCAAAGGGCGGGAGGCATTTCGGGGTACGGATATGCGAAGAGAATACAAGTACTAACAGTACAGCATCCGAGCCGTCGTATCTAGGTAAATGAAGTGCTCATTCAAGGATGCGATTGTACAGGATACCTATCTAGGGGCAGGTGGGATGAGTCTAGGCAGAGGCGATAATAAGTATGCGGTGGGGTCAGCACCGGCTGAGCCCCACCAAAAGTTCACTTCGAAGTTCGGTCTTCGCTTGGCGGCTGGTGCCAAGAAAAAGCTTAGGCCACCTCAGGGTTAGTCTTGCCACCTGCCGACAATTTACCGACCCGCACAAAATCCCCGACATCATTTCTCCAGTATTTAACTTTTCTCTCTAGAGATTCTCTTTCGTTATACCTCTCAGCTCGGTCGTCTTCCCAATCTTTACAACCTCCGACCACACATTCACAATGGTAAGCTCCTGAACGCCCACGTCGATGTATATCGACACTCGATCGAGTCTCTAGGAGTTTTACTCCGAGACCTGCAACTCCCGCCGGTTGTCTTCGGACACTGGTGAAGAAATGGCTTGAGCAGTCTTGTCGTGCGCTGAAAATGCCACACTTGACTTGTCTCTCTAGAGTTCAAGCAAGATCTCAGTCAATGGAATACATTAACTGATTTCTTCTTTCTCCATGACCAGGCCCCCAAAGCAAGCGGCAAGAAGGCGGCGCCGGCCCCATTCGGGTCGAGCAAGAGCGCCAAGAAGGCCCCAAAGGCAAGTTATCTCCGCTGAATTTACCCCTCCTATGTTATGGGTTTCTCGCTCACCATGTACTAACTGTCGACCATTAGAACCCTCTCATTGAGAAGCGCCCCCGCAACTACGGCATCGGCCAGGATATCCAGCCCAAGCGCAACCTTTCGCGCATGGTGAAGTGGCCCGAGTACGTCCGCCTCCAACGCCAGCGCAAGGTCCTCGCCCAGCGCCTCAAGGTTCCCCCTGCGATTGCCCAGTTCCAGTCGACCCTCGACCGTAACACCGCTGCTCAGCTCTTCAAGCTCTTGAACAAGTACAGACCAGAGACCAAGGCTGGTAAGTGATACAGAACTCTACACTACAACAATCCCGTCCGCCGGTCTCGCCCGTTTTCAATACCACATACATCATAGACCTGCCTGTTCATTGGCAATAAGAATTTGCATGTCCTGACTTCGATGTTTATAGAGAAGAAGGAGCGTTTGGTCAAGGAGGCCACTGCCGTCAAGGAGGGCGGTAAGAAAGAGGATGTCAGCAAGAAGCCCTACACGGTTAAGTACGGTCTTAACCACGTTGTCGGTCTTATTGAGAACAAGAAGACCTCCCTGGTCCTGATTCCCAATGACGTCGACCCCATTGAGTTGGTTGTCTTCCTGCCTGCGCTCTGCCGCAAGTTCGGTGTTCCCTACGCCATTGTCAAGGGCAAGGCCAGACTTGGCACGGTCGTCCACAAGAAGGTTTGTTGTCATGATTATCATGTTATTCGGAAATAATTACTAACAAGTAATTCTAGACTGCCGCTGTCCTCGCTCTTACCGAGGTTCGCTCTGAGGACAAGACCGAGCTCTCCAAGGTCATCAGCGCCATCAAGGAGGGTTACCTGGCTAACACCGAGGCTACCCGAAAGCAGTGGGGTGGTGGTATCATGGGTGACAAGGCCAACAAGCGCATCGAGAAGCGGAAGAAGGCTCTCGAGCAGGCTATCAAGATCTAAACATTTACGTTTAGTCACTCAGGGTCAGGCGTTCTTAGCTTTGCATGGTTTCGGCGTTGGAGGAGGCGAAATGGAATACCAACTTGTGGATTTGCACACTACCATTCCGGCTTCTGGAGCTATGAATGACACCAACGTGAAGCCTACACCAAATGACCGAAACCGTTTAATAAGCAATTCCGCTGCCCGTCTATTAGGAACCACGTGCTATGTGCTCGGACCCCGTTTTGATTATTTTTTCCCTCGACGTGATCCTAGCCCACCTAAAGAGGCTACCTCCGTTGCTCAGTCCTACCGTGATTATTTGTAGTTTGGCGTTCTAACATTCCGTTCAAGCTACAGACCATCCCGGAGCTTAATTTAACACCTGGTCGAGCATCGACTTAGTCAAACCCGCTGACTGGAGAGATGCCGGATTGTGACCCGAGGAAGGCCATCTTAACTACCACGAGACGGCCAAAACAAAATTTACAATTTCTGATTTCCTTTCTTCCTTGGCTCGTATTAATTCTACCCAGCTCTTTAATTCCGGACTTTTCAATTCGGTAAATCTCGGCAGTTTCGCCAAGTCGCGCATCCGTATATGCCATCCTGCTGACGGCCAAGCCTTGATTGGGCATCAAATACAATACCCCTGGACCATGTGATAGCGGCTGTCACAGCATTGGGTACGGACAGGAATGATCGCTTATTTTTACCATGCAACAGTAATTTGTTTCGAAGGCCATATTGCCGTGGAATGGGAAACTACCATGTTAACTCTTCCCATGGGTTTGGAAAAGAACGGAACGCGCATGAGCATTGTAGATTTGGGCAATGGCGGTCTCTTTTATCTTGCTGACTATGAAGGACTCGGTATAAGGACTTCCATGATGGTTTTACCGGCACCTCGTATTATCCAGGCCGTTAAACGCCCAAAGTCACAGGACTCCGGGACGAGAGAGCGCCCAATATCTATACAACTATCAATACTTGGGATCGTGGGCATAACATCTTCATATATTCCACTAAACTCTGATGAGCAGTGTAGAACAAGTAAAAGGGCTGGATGGATGGCTTGATGAGGCTGTGCCTGCTGCCTGCTGCAGTCTCGGATCCCCGATCAGCATTCCTCTCGGTCTCCGAGATCGTATCGGGTCACCTCCGCTGCCCACCTGCTAGGATGCACTCCCCGCATTGGCTAAGCGACTACTATACACCACCTTCTCGCCGAACCTAGAGCGATTACTAAGAGCATAATGATCGTCGTTGTTGGGTACGGTATGTGTGGTGTTGAGGGCGGAATCTCCGGGGTAAGGTGCATTTCCATCCCTTCTTTCTTTCTTTCTTGTGTCCAATACGTCGTGGTGATATCACATAGGGTGACACGGTCTCAGCGGCGTTTGAGCTGGGATGGAAGATACCTAGGTATGTGAGCATTCGCTCACTGCGTTCTCACCGTATCCAGATCTTGCATTATTCATTGCATGCCTTGCCGAAGGGTCAAGCTTCCATCCGATTTGAATTTGTGCTGGCTTACTCAGAGCCAAAAGGATATTGTAATACACTCGCCGATGTCTTGGACATGGTAAGAGGGAATTGGGAGGCAGGTAGATGGCAGTATACTCTTGATGGCTTTCCTGGGTATCTGGTTTCAACGACGTTCTCTCTTCATTAGGCAGGTCGCTGGCGGAGAGCCGTAATACATGCCGGGGCTCTTCGTGAAAGATACGATCGATGTTACCCGGGCGAGTATGCGCTGCTTTCACAAATAAGAAAACGAACCCGGAATTACCGGACGCATGTAATACTCTAGGTGTGTAGGAAGCACGCCGGCTACTTGCCTAGATATCTCCAACTGCATTACCCGACATATGATCGTCCACCTCGTCTTACGCCGAGTCCCTTGCCCTGATATCTGCAGGACTCTCATAGCGTTACCCCCTCCCCCTCTTTACCCTCTCCTCAAGTATATTCTGTATTCGCAGTATTTCAGAAGCGTCTAATCGAGATCGACCCTAGCGTCGCATTCATATTGCCAATAAGCCACTGGTGTCTTGGACTACTTGGCAAGTTGATAAGCCGGCAGGACAGTCGCCAGGAGACCCACCATTCTTCAAGTTAAATAAGCGTCAAATCTCCTCGGACATCCGTACTCGAGGACTTGACGGCAGAACTTGGTTCATTCCTGATCGCTGGCCTTTGGTGGCTGTATGCGTTTTAGGTCATCTCATTCGATAAAAAGAGTGAGTGAGGCGAAACACCCAGGGAAACTCCTCGAGCCCCGAACAGCATCAGAAGGAAAATATGTCTTCTTATCTAGGTGAGTTCTTGAACACCTCGTCGAAGCGAAACTCTCCAGTTTCGTATGGGGGGCTGTCAGAATGCCTATGATGTTCCAATCTCAGCGAAGCCAGGAAGCAAGAGATCATCAGGTCACCATTACGCATCGCTCTACTTACAATGGATTCCTCAGGTGACGCTTTCGAATACGCATTGAGCTCGAATCAAGCCTGGGCTGGATATACAGGCCACCAAAACCCGGAATTCTTCCCTCAGTTAGCGGCGGGGCAATCGCCAGCGATCTGTGAGTGCAGTTCTCATGCAAACCTTGGTCATCGTGATGAAAAAATCTCATTGCCTCGTTGAATGTTATCATCCAGACAGCATGATAACCCAGCGCGCATTAGCTAATCTTGAAGATTAAACGTCTGTAGTATGGCTTGGCTGCTCCGACTCCCGCTGTCCAGAGACAACGATCCTCGGTCTGCAGCCCGGTGACGTCTTCGTGCACCGCAATATCGCCAACATCATCTCGCCCACTGACATCAACACCTCTGCCGTCATAGAATACGCAGTGGAGCATGTCAAGGTGAAGCACGTGGTGCTCTGCGGGCATTCGGCGTGCGGCGGTGCGGCGGCAGCACTCAGCGATGGGCGAGTAGGGGGTGTTCTCGACACCTGGTTGACGCCGCTCAGGGCGATCAGGAGTGCAAACGCGGCCGAGCTTAACGCGATCAAAGACGACAAAGCTCGAACTGTCCGCATTGCGGAGATGAACGTGGAGGCGGGCGTCGACGTGCTCATGGCCAACACGACAATCAAGGACGCCATTCGCGACAGAGGATTGCAAGTTCACGGCATTCTGTTCGATGTCGGCTCTGGACGGATCTGCGACCTACAGCTCGGTACCAAACAAAAACGTGGCTGAGCACAGAAGTCGCTTTTAGGGTTTGTCAAGCTCACTTGATATTTAAGACAGACATATCCCACGCTTGAGTCGAGTTCAACAGCAAATGACGCCAATATGCATGTCTCAGTGAATGAGGCGAACGCCGTTTTTCCCAGAGTCGATACGCCGTCTTGACTGTTTCGTTTCCGAGCATGACCGTGTAGATGGATTGATCTGCCGGCTGCTTGGTCGGCGGTTGGTCGAGCTGCAAGTTCTTGATGCTGAGCACATTGCAGACATCACAGGCTTCAACGGACTGGGGCTTGGAGGAAGACAAGATAACGTCGCCGGGAGTCACGGTTCACCGCCCCTCTCTCACGATCCCTACGACGTACACAGGAGGAATCTCCCATTGTGCCTTCGTTGGGGTGCGTAGCAACTTGTAGGCGCCGCGCCAGCAACAACACGTTCGAGCGATTTGGCGATTGCTGTCTGACGTGGAATCGGAATCGGAGATCCGAATGGATGGAAAACGATGCCTCCGCCAAGCGGCTTTCCGTGCCTCGAGTTAACGGTTCCCTCGCGTCCGTACTAGATCTTCCGGGGTTATGTATTTATCAGTATGTTGAATGGTTTTCGGCTAAATGCACAAAACCAATCTCTTATCAAGACGGGATTATCTAGGTACACCTATCTTCTGTTTAGAAAACCACGGTATCTTCAATATGCGTATGTATGACTTCAATGGCCACTGATTGGAGCTCAGGTAAAGACTGTGAAGACATATTCATGAAACCCAAGTTCCGGCAAAAGTTGCAAAACAACAAGCACAGTATGAAGAACGAGGCGATTAGATCAAACGCTCATCCTGTCTGTTTCTTCACGTACTCGCCGGATTGAGGGTTGCTAAGGTCATTTAAAGAATGGATTACGGGGTTGGAACGAATCGATTAGCCCTCGAAGAGCCTCGCCACAAATTTGTGACATCATCTCATAGCTGGGCTCCTGGGCTAAGGGCTGGTGAAATGTTGCCCAGTAGTAGTGAAATGGCTGGCCTCAAAAGGCAAGATATTTGATAGCGGACGTGCTTGAGACGGCATTGGGATAAGACCGCTGTTGAAGATACCCAGTCACGACCTCTCCCTTCCTCCACCGAAGTTCGCACTTTGATCTTGACCGAGGCGGAATGCTATCATCCGTTCCACAAGTTCTAGATCCGAGGATAGAAAGGATAGAGCATTATTTCCGCAGTGTGTGTCGATGTCGATGGTCATGGCGGACAGCAGCGAATGTCAACGTTCGGACATCAGTTCGATGCAATGCGCAACACGGCCCGAGCCAGTCCAGAAGATGGCTGCGTGGGCCATGTTGGAACGGAGTCGCGGACCAAGAGGCGCGACAGTACGAGAGTCCGAGGAATATAATTGTCGACTGGAAGTTGGCCCATGTGGTGCAGTAGGGCGCAAACGTACTACATGTCTTCTCCACGATCACCCGAGCCTCCAGGCAGACACGACCAACAACACATTTATCCCATTCAGGGGGCCGCAGCTTGTAAGAGCGCTTGTTGGCAGTAGCCGTGATGACAGACCATTGCTCCAAGGCGAACCGACAAATCTGATGTCCAAGTTCTGGCGGAAGCTGGGGAAAATAATGGATGGAGCACTGACATGTGGGGTTTCAGCACAGTTTGTAGTATGAGGCTATAATGTGAGAGGAAGTACGGACTATTTATCTAGGTATTCTATTCGTTCCGGCGGCAACGGGATCCTGCGCTAAACGGGGGAAAAGAGAACATACCGGTAGGTGCATAAGTTGCTTCAACGTCGGTGCGTCATCGACCGTCATTACTCTTGAAACACCAACAAGCGGCACTTCGGAACATAGTCGTACTATGGGGCCTTATTCGGCACCCAATTATTCCATTAGGTACTTAAATAACCTATCTACTGTGGGTAGGTACAACCTAGTGGGTCACTTTTCCAAGCCGAAATTTGCGCGCAAATAAGAGTCGTGATGTAGGCCGACACAATGTAGATGTAAATTAGAAAGACATTATTCATGTAATTCCCAGCCGTTATGAAATGCGTGGGCATTTTTTAGGTGTGAGATATAGTTATAATCATCTTGATGCGTGGTGGTGATTCTGAAAGATCTGCGAAGCTCTGAGCGAGTGTCACTTTCTGTGACCCACTGTGTGTATCTGGCACCCAAAGGGTGGGGCATATCGGGCTGCTACCAAGATGGGCCGTGACTAGCCGATCATCCCGAATTTCCTCTCCGTGCTCTCTGAGAAGTGCCGAAAAGCTGACGAACTGTTCGAAACAATCGCGACTGGGGCGGCGACATAGTTAAGGGACCGGACATCTCATCAAATTAGAAGGGAACCTCCTACGTGAGAATATGGCTTGGTGACCTTTGATGAACGCCACGAGGTTCTCAAGGTAATAGTTTATCGCCCTGGTCGACAACTTCGTACACAATGGCGTTACGAATCGTCGTCGCAACTTCATCATGATGTGAATTGAAGAGTTGGATTTTGGTGCTCAAATGGGTTGGCATGTGCCCGAACCCAGTGCCCTTACATCATTGATGTAGGCCGTCATGCATTGCGGTAAGGAACGAAACATTAACACGAGATGTCCTGCCGCTGCATGTCATGCTTTCCCGGCCAATATTTCAACTCTGCCGTCCTCCACTGCTAACCACTGAAACTTTAGATAATCTCGATGGATAGTGCGTTGTGCTCTCACGGAGTAGGTAGTTAGGCTCCAAGGTGCGCACCTACCTGGATACCTAACTTACACTATGAGGTACTGAGGGTGGCAAAAATAGGGCGATAGAAACCAGGACTATCCTGGAGGACCATAGTCCAGGCAAGCGCGCCGTGACATACACGAGTACGTTAAACCCCAATATCGTGGGTAATGGGTGAAGAGAATCGCAACAAAATTATAGCAATCTCCATGGGATTGGTCTACAGCACGCGATAGGCTCTCTTTTGTTCATTTCTCTGGGTCGTTCTATCGGAATGGCTCTCCCGCGGCTACGTTACTACAACTAGACGACAGAGAGTTGCGATAAAGGGATTACCAATGCATCATGGCTCTCGTCGTGTTATCCCACCAGGTGATCCGCGACCTGCTTGAGACCTTGACTCGTGACGACGTCGAGCGCTTCACGGATGCCCTTAAGACTGCACTCCATGAATATTCAACCGGCACGCAGACCACTGCTTCAAATTCGTACGATGAGCACGAACAGATGGCGGTCCACTCGGATCGTACTAAAGCAGAGACCTTCTTTATGCCTTTAACTTGTCCTCTTGGCTCCGGAGTCAAGGGTGAGTCTTAGTCACAAGACTCGCGAATAGGCGCCGAACCAACGAGCGCCTCCTTGAACACTTGCACCATGCTAATGTCCATCTAACATGATAATAGTAGTTACCATTTCCTCGTCACATGCCAACCCACCGGTCCCCATGACGAAACTTACCGGCTCGATAACGCTGCACTCGCCAGAGGGCAACCCCATCGGTCTTCTCCACGCGCAAACCCTCACGGCCTTTCGTACGGCACTGGCCT
Organism: Xylariaceae sp. X187; assembly: GCA_028637585.1. Classification (NCBI taxonomy): domain Eukaryota; kingdom Fungi; phylum Ascomycota; class Sordariomycetes; order Xylariales; family Xylariaceae; species Xylariaceae sp. X187. Next base: position 960,426 of record JAJIZN010000011.1, on the reverse strand, counting down.
CCTCATGTCTGCTAATCAAGCGCGCAAGAGTCCGGACGCTGACCGTCTTTGGCGCCGGCTTACAGGCCTACTGGCACATACGGCTAGCCCTCCTGCTGCGCGGCCCGACGATCCGTATCGTCAACATCATCAACCGACGATTCAGTAAGAACGCCAAGGATCTCCTCGCTCGGCTTTATTCCATGCCGATGGAGGTGAAAGAGCGTGAGGGCTGGACCGGCGCACAATTTAGCCTCCTCACTCCTGGATACGGCGAATACGTCCGCTTGCAGAAGGAGAACATCCGCGCCGCCGACGTCATCTACTGCTGTACACCCAGCACCGAGGACCTGTTCGACGCTACCATTCTGACGAACCATGAGGGTAGGAAGAAGGGCAGACTGATCGTCGCCGTCGGTAGTTACGCCCCGGACATGCGTGAGTTGCCCGTCGAGCTGCTGGTCCAGGTAACGCGGGTCCATCAGCCCAGACACCTCCATTACCGCAGGCACGCCATAGAAGGCGGCGTGGTCGTGGTCGACTCCATCGGGGGCGCGCTCACCGAGGCGGGTGAGATCATCGCTGCCGGTCTAGAGTCGAGGCAACTAGTTGAGTAGGTTTTCGTCTTTCTCACTTTGCGTCTCCTTTCCCACCTACGTTTCCTCCTCTCTGTCATCGTAACTAGCCATTCTGTGAAAGGCTCCCCTGCGTCGGCCAAGTATCGCACCCTCCCAGAAGGAATTATGAGCTAACGCGATCTACGTAGACTGGGAGAGCTCATCATGATCAGACGCCTATTCGAAGAAGAAGAAGAATTATCCCGCTCTTCGACCGAAGCAGACTCCTCGATCTACGAGTCCCCGAGCTACTTCAATATCACGCCTCAGAGACCAACCACCCCGACGGCCTCCAACGGCGGAGTCGCCAGTCCGAAAAGGTTCCGCCTACCGTCCTTCCGACGGCCTAAGTCCGCGACAGATCCGTCGTCGTCGTCGTCATCGTCCTCGGCCGAGGACCGCCATCTCCAGCGCTGGCTCTCGTCTGGCAACGTCGTCTACAAGAGCGTGGGGCTCGGGCTCATGGATCTTGTCGTAGGGCTCGAGCTCGTCGAGTTGGCGAATGCCAGGGGGGTAGGGGTCCACGTGGAGGATTTCTCTTCGAAGTGATGTCTGGTCTGGGCCAAGAGAGTCTAGGAGGTAGGAGAGCCGACGTCGAAAGAGTTTCAACAATTATACCTAAGATGTTGGATCATGGTGTATGAGGCATGGGGTGTTTCTTCGAATAACAGGCACTCGATCATCTTGTCTACGTGGTCTGGCATGCAAGAGGAATAACGCATAAAAAGGGGCGGGCGGTTTTCGAATGCCGAAATATACACCAAAATTATATATACATAGATGCATAAATAGATACCAATGAATGAATATATATATCTTGACCGAGGCCATGTTGAAAGTTGCTTTGCAAGGTTTACATAGGCCTTACATGGTCGGTCCATAACTGTCGAACGACGACTGAATTTACTCCGCAACCCACACAGCCGCCATGCCCATGCCAGTACCCACACACATACTCGTGACGCCGACTTTCTCACCACGTCTCTTTAGTTCGTAAAGTAGCGTGCTGACCTGTCGGGCGCCAGTGCAGCCGAGGGGGTGACCAAAAGCAATGGCGCCGCCCTTTGGGTTTATCTTCTCCATGGGAAGGCCAAGCTCGTTGGCGCACCACACGCACTGGGAGGCGAAGGCCTCGTTGATCTCGAAGATGTCGACGTCGTCCTTGGTCAAGCCGGTGCGCTCGAAAACCTTGGGAATCGCTTTCCATGGCCCGATGCCCATGAGCAGGGGCTCGACGCCTACGACAGAGGCCGCGACGAACTTGCCCAGGATTGTCTGGCCGAGACGCTCGGCTGTGCTGCGCTTCATCATCAATACGGCGGCGGCGCCGTCGCTGATCTGTGAAGCGTTGCCGGCGTGGATGCTGCCGTCCTTGGCGAAAGCGGGTCTGATCTTGCCGAGAGATTCGGCTGTGATGCCGGGGCGCACGCCATCGTCCTTGGTGACTGTGACCTGGCGCGTCTCGCCGGACTTCGGATCCTCGAACTTGACGGTCAAGGGATGGATCTCCTGGTTAAAGAGGCCGGCTTCTTGTGCCTTGAGCGCCTTTTGGTATGAGGAAGCGGCGAAAGCGTCCTGGTCTGCCCGTGAAATCTTGCGATTCTTGGCCATGTCTTCGGACAAAACACCCATGGGTACTTTGCAGTTTGCGGACTCGGGGTGCGATTCGAGTAGTTCTGAAAACTCTGATACTGCACCGGGACTAAAAAGAGGAATATCGTTAGCTTCATGTTGAAACCTAGAATTTTGGAGAGGAAGCGCGTAGTAATTATGATGAAGTTTGAACGAAATAACAATTAAACATACCCGTATTGTGTGCTCATGCTCTCAACACCAGCACCAATACCGATCTCGATCATGCCGGTGCGGATCTGGTTGGCAACGTCCACACAGGCTTGTAGACCCGACGAACACTGGCGGTTGAGTGTGCGCACAGCTGTAGAGACGGGGAACCCGGCGACGAGGGCAGCAGCACGCATTTCGGTCGCGCCACCGCCGGGTGCTAGAACCTCGCCCACGCATACATCTTCCACTAATGAGGGGTCGATATTAGAGCGAGAGATGATACCCCGCAGGGCACCAGCCATCAAGTCTGCTGCGGCGGTGTCCTTGAATGCGCCCTTGCCGCCCTTGGTAAAGGCTGTGCGTAGGCAGGCTGTTATGACGACCTGGAGGAGCATGCCCCGTTAGCTCCTTTTATTATCTCTATAATTCAATGACTTATCTATGATGGATATCCCTCGGAAAAGGCGTAGGATAAAGGCACGTACATCATCAGGGCTCTTCTGGAGGATCTTGTCGCGGGCGGACTTGGAACCGGACATTTGGCCGGAGATCTGTGTCAATCTCTCGATGGCTATTTATAATTGAATATCTGTCAGTACTGGTAATCATCTTCTGTTTCTTCATCATCACCACGGCTCGGCTTGAGGAATGAGAGTCGGAGTTGAGAAAGTGGCGATGAGAAATGCGATTGTACTCACCACCCATTTTCATTCGTTTTATGACTTCTAGATAGGTAGGCGGTAGGTAGATGAGAGAGAGATCTAATGGGATCGGCAGGTTATTCTGGTGAGATATTATGAATGATATATACTTTTGTTATAAGAAATGTGATATTATTTTGATGCGTGATGAATGGGATCTTGTTTCTTAGATGAAATGTTTGTTTGTTTGTTTGTTTTGTAAAGTGATGTGGTTTGACGAGCGGCGACCCTGAAATGGACCGGTTGGAGAGGAGAATCTTACTCGTGTTCCATTCCCTGAATGAACCTCGGTAAATCAGATATTAGATAGGCAGTTGCGATGATGTCAGTGGGGGCAGAATGGGGGTTCTCCGCCACGATGCGCCGAGGCAAAGCGGGCTTGGTAACCATCTAGATATCTGATTGGTTCATTTGGATTTTGAATAGCTTAGTAATTACAGTAATTTGGTTTGCTTCTTGTTTATCTAGCTACAGATTATATAATATTAACCTTGATAGCTCCTTGACTGAACTGAGACTTCATTTTCACATGCCAACTTTTCACAAGCTTTCCCGCTACATACAAAAGTATGACTTGCATCGTGCTCTTGTCAGTTTGCTAACCAGACCAATCACTGTCTCACTTTCAATCTTCAGCCTGCAACTTTCCATTACGCTAGCAGCTCTCATGCTGAAGTTTCACATACTACTCAGTCATTTTGGATGTCTCGTTCCTGTGATGTCCGCTGAAAGACTGTAACCACGGTGAAAATCAATTAAACCAATCTCATCAGTGCGAGTACCTACTCATAAAGGGTATAATAGATACCGTTCGAACCTCTCATTGCGTTAGGGAGTCGATGTCGAGCTCCAGGACTGCTTTCTTTCGGTATAGCACCCGTGTGCCCGGGTTCACCCTCTGACGGAATCCCACCGTCGTGACATTTGTCTTTGTGCCCGGTGCCAATTCCCAGTCATACTTGACCAGCAAATGGCAGAGCGCAATCTTCAGCTGGGTAGCGGCAAAGAACCGCCCAGGACACCCGTGATCACCGTGCCCGAAACCCATGTGGTCGGGGCTGGTAGTTACGAGTTGCGACATGTTTTCCTTGCCGGGGCTTGACCGCAGCTCGAGGAAGCGATCCGCTTTCCATTCTTCCGGATTTTCGTAGACCGCCGGGTCCATCATCCGATGTGTGTCGATATGGAGTCGAGAGCCCTTCTTGAGGACAGTGCCATCTGGCAGCCGTATATCCGCATCCACAGAACGACGTATAGCTATGAAGTATCAAAAAACATCGTCAATCGTCAGCACTTAGATAGCACACACGTGTTGCGGAGGACACTGAAAGCCCGTGCTTACGTACCGGAAAATACCGGCTTTCTGCGTTGTGTCTCCTTGATGACACTATCAAGTAATTTCATCTGGTAGAGGGACATCTTATTCCAGCCTTGGGTCCTCAGTACCTCGACGATCTCATCTCTGACGGCTTTTAGGGACTCAGGATGCTCGAGGAGGTCGACCATGGTGGACTGAAGCAGCTCTGTTGTCGTGCTAATGGCTACGATAGACAGCACCATCTGGAAGGTAGCAGGATCGTACTTCAAGCTGCGCTCCTTCGATTCTTGAGTGATCCATTCCAGTACATCGTTGAAAACCGGTGCCGGCTGGCCAGCTGCCGCAGCCGTTTGCTTCATATCCTCTCTCTGCTTCAAGATGGAATCGATGCGCACCCTTGCGCGACGATAATAGCCTCGGACACGTCGGCATTCGGGGATGATTGGTAGCCGCCCGATATACGGCCGCCAGTTCACGGGGTATTCACGGAGCTTATTGTTGCCGGCCTGGAGATCGATCGTGTACCCCTTTGCGATTCGCAGCCAGTCTTCATCCCTGGCGAGCACCTTTCCTAGAAAGACTCGAGAGGACATACGGGTGGTTATTTCATATATCGCAGGCATCATCACCATGTCACGCCATTCTGTCTCAAAAATCAGTCTGCGTATCTGGATAGAAGGGGTAAGCACTCAACACTAGGGTCAACCTACCCGTCGATTCTCCCAAGATGGTCTTCAAAGCGAATGAGATTTCTTCCGATAGCGGTGCCGTGATCTGGACTGCGGACATTTAGCCAAGGGGGAAAGATCCGCAGATCAAAGGGGGAGCGGATTGGACGTACAGAGTGTCCGCGTTAGCCATTTTCTAGTGACGATTTGCACCAATTCTCCATTCGTTCCCAGTGCTGCTAAAGGCTCAAACCCGGGAACTTCGCAAATACGCTCCTGAAAAGAAAACATGACCATATTCTATTAGCTGGCGGACTCGATAGTCGTGTCGGGGATATGTGAATAGAACATGCCTGTGCAAATGACCCGAAGAAGCTCAGTTCCGGACTGTTGCGAATAGCATCCATCCATTCGGATGGGAGCACGACGGTATCACCGGAATCCGTGATCATTCGATATGCCTGGTTGGGATATAGACTCCTGGCCTTGTACAGCATGTCGTTTGCTGAGCGCAGGAACTCATGCTATCAAAACTCCGACGTATTAGAGGCTCATGTAGTAGTTGGATGCCCGGATCGAATCTATTGTTAGACCTGCCTTGACTTGAGCCCTTGTGAAAATCCCAGCTGGGTTCAGAAATGGCATCTTCTTCAAATCAGGATTGGTTGAGGACCAGATGTACTTTGTCATGCCCATTGCGGCGATGCCAATGAGGTATGGGACTAAGTGAATGGACAATAGAGCCCGTAGAGTCCAGTCCCACTCCAACGAGGGGAGACTGGAAGGGGACGAGAGTGTCTCGTTCATGTTTGATGGCAACTTGTTCCCGAGACGACACAGTACATGACAGTTTCGGATTCTGAGGAGGGAGACCTGGATCTCGAGCTACAAACAACGGCGATAGTCACGTCTATTTAAAATACCCAAACGTTCAACGGTGATCGGCACATTCTTCCCTTCGGGATCTTCTGCGCCCTTTGACAAATTCGGCCGTCCTAATATTCCGCACATGATCTTGTATACCCCGCAACGGCCACCGTTTCGTTGCATGCTGTGGTTGCATACATCGCGAACCACATTGGAGACGAATACGGGACATGCCTATCGGAGGGCTGGACGGTGGTTTGGGCGAATGCCTATTGGTGCCCTCGGGCGCTTATCGCCGTGGGAAGATGTTTATACGCACCCTGTCTCCGCGAGTAGTTACTTCATCTTGCACGCTACTTTACGTACTGGAACCGTGAGGTTGTATTGCCTGTTGCTACCCTGCTTGGCGACGCATACATGAAAACAAGACGAGACGAGAACGGTATGCCGGTGCCGAAGCCGGTTTAGACCATGCCGAACTCGCGACGCGAGACATTCTCGTCCCATGGTCTGCTTACATTCGACGATCGGTAGTTAGTTGCTCTGCTACCATTTCTGAGCTCTGCGGTCTATCTCTTCTCATATACTACCTACTCCTCGAAGCGAGTAAACATGAACAAAGTCTACATCCATACTTGCCCGGCCTTGTCATCACTCTATTTAAGACTCGGTAGCTACATGTGTATCATGAAGCCTATTGGGCCTTGAGTGTCTTGTCTGCCTGTAACATAGTAAGCTTGCAAGTTCAGAGGGACATGGCCGGATTCTCCGCGGGCCTCTCATGGGCGCTCGGCAGTCGGGGCTTCGCGCATTGACGTAGGGCTGACTTGATGCTGCATGCTTCGTCAAGAGGTTTGTGGCGTTTTCTTGGAGTCAACTCGGAGGGCGTACACGGCCGAGTTGTACGTCCCGAGCTCGATGGTTGTAGCTACAAATTTGTAGATGCGGAGGATCATCAAGGGCACCCGGGGGTAAGGCGGGAACAGGACGGGCACAGGACGGGAACAGTCTGGCAGCGCAAGTCTTCGAACCCGATCATGACGTGGTCGTAGTTGATGCACCGTTGCAATCTGCACTCTGAAGACCCATTGTACAATACAGAGACTCACAGGTTATTGGAGGTGGTTCGGAAACCTACCTACGCAATAGTGTAGTATCAAGCAACTGTAGGGAGAGCCACTAGAACCTGCGCCCGCCCCGCTGCAATTTATTTGCCACTTGGTGGCGCACCTCGCATCGGTAAGGTCGAGCTCCGACAACTTGAGACTGCTTGGGCATAACTTGTAGATAACTTGTAGATGATACTTGGCAGGATTCCAGGTCAATCTTTGCTCGTGGCATCCAGATGACAGTGTCGGTTCGACAGCAGGCGTTGCGAGTTGGCCCGGCCCCGGGGCCTGGTTTCGACACATAGTTCTGACATAGGTATAAAGACCAGTCATGCTTTTCGTGCTGATAACCCCTTGTTGTTGGATTCCAATCTAACGAACGGTCGCGTCGCGCCCAATTGAAAGGACTCGCTGGCGGGCTAAATTGGGCCAGAAATGCCTTGCTAGAGTAATGCTGGCCAAAGACCCGTCAACATGATGACTACTGGCATTTTTTCGTTTTTTTTTCGCTACGTTATCATCTCAAGCAAGCGGAAATGCCGTGCAAGCCAGTCAAGTTCAGACTTTCAAGAGTCTGGCTGGTCGTATCTGGTCAAACGGTGCCCATTGAGCATTGAGCATTGAGCATTGAGCAGGAACGGGAAGTTCTGAGCAACATATCCCGACGAGATTTGTAATGGCTACCGAGATACGCAAGTAGGTTCCATTAACTACTCGTACCCCGACATAAGGATAACGAGGCTTTGGCGCCTCTCTGCCGTATGCAATTCGATAGTTATCGAATTATCGTGACAAATCGGAGTCCACGATATGACTGGCTTAGCTAAGCCATCGACCCTCGGTTTTCATCTTGTTCTCCAAATCCCAAATGCAACCTCATCCCATGCGCTCCAAACCGTCCTTCATGCCCGCATATTCGCTTCTCGCTCTACCCTTTACATTGTAATATACAACACGTTGTCTTCGAGTAATTCTAATCTGCTTCAAGGCTAGCAACGACTCTTGTCGCTTCTTATCTACGTACCTACCCGGTCTACACGAACCTCGCCTCGTCAGGCTGGAGAATTGCTTCGGTTGCACGTTTGCGAACCCGAACCGAGCCGAGAACTTAAACTTCTCTTATTCAGCTACCTGTTGAGCCGAGGAGAAAGCCCCGGATGTGTTAACCCCGGTCCTGCCAGCACCACAGTCTTACCAACGCGCTTTCTTATTGTTTATCTCTTTCCACCCACAGGCATGGAACAGGAGGTTCCCTCCGCTGCCACCGCGCTCGAGGATTGACTGTCCAAAGCAACTTGAAACCACCTTCGATCCGATCAATCGAGCCTGATCGCGCAAACGACCGTCCAATTGCACACTATTCCGCATTTTACTAGATAACCACTTCCATTGTATTATAATAACTTCTTCGTTTCTTTTTGTTGCTTTCCACCCTTCGCCATGGCAAACGCCTCGAGCGCTTCAAACTCCGACGTGATGCCCCGGCCAGGAGGAGCCTCAGGCTTGAACCCCAAATCCGTCGTCGACCCTGTTCTCCGCAATGCCTTGAGATATACCATCTCGGCGCGCGAATACGAGACTCTCCACAAATATATCATATCGCGATCCCGACTTCTCCAGAAACGTGCGCCAACTGTCAGTACTGTAGAGAAGTACATCAATGGGGACACTCGCCGAAGAGGTTCTGTCGGTCGAGACAAGGGCAAAGGGAAGGAAAAAGATGTGTTGACAAGTGCGAGCGGTGCGCCGAAGGGAGACGACTACAATACTCGAGCCATCCGGGACGCTCTGCGTGTCTTTATTATCACTGCCACAGGGGCCAAAGCTTATGAGTTTCTCCTCGCGCGTATCAAGGGGCTAAACAAGTGAGTTGAGGCTTCAAAACCTCGTGTGAAAATCCAGAGTATTGTACGCACGGCCGTCTAACAATGCTTCTCTCCTTATTGCAGAGCCGGCTCTTCGCAACAGAGGCAACCCTTTCACAGGTCCACAACTCTCCGGCTGTCGCTGTCCTTGTCCACCATCCTACTACTCTACCGACTTCTCTTTCGATTCTTCGCTCGTTTGAGAGCTCAGTTACTAGATCCTACGGCTTTACCGTTCCGCGAACGCAACCCTCGAACTGCTAATACCCTCACTTCGCCTTACGCACCGGCGGTTGGCGCCGGTCTTGCCGGTCTTGCCTTGGGTATATATCCCGCTGAGCAGTTGCGTCTGACTATTATGATTTCGGTCATGTTCCGCGCCTTGGAATTCGGCTGGAATCTTCTTGAAGATAGTGGTTCTATCTGGGGGTTTAGAGCAAAGGCTGACGGAAAGGGCATGGTAAAGTGCGAACGTCCGTGGTGGTGGGGAAGCTGGATGCTTCAGCCCCTGGCGATGGGACAGCTTCTGCACGCGACCATGTTCGACCGCGAGAGCTCCCCCATTGGGTTTTTCGATCTGCTCTTCAAGAATACGACTACATACCTTCACAATGCGCCCGAGAACTTGCCCTCAGGTATCAAGTGGCCCGGTCCATGGAACATGGCGGATAATCTCGCACAGATGGCCAAGCTGAACTGGCCGTACGTCTATAAACATGACTCGTCCGCTTTGATGTCAAGGCATAGCTAACTCACGTCTACAGACCGTTTATTTCACCAACCCTCTTCCCTGATGAGCCCACCCTACCGGCGTCATTAACAACCCTCGCGCCCCTCACCTCCCAGGCATACCCGATCATCACATCACTGAGCTGCGCGTCACTCCATCCCGCAGATCCCTCATGCTTGCGAACGTATCTCACTTTCTGGGTCCGCTCTTTCCCACGTCTAGGGCGCTTTTTCTTATTATTTTATTCCATGCTTATGCTGCCACGCTACAAATTACTCTACAACGCACCTTTGCGCTTGCTGAACCGTCTTCTGTCGAGAGCGCTACGTCTGACCACATTTGCTACGGGAGCCATTTCGACCGCGTGGGCGAGCATCTGCTTCTTTCAGACCTGGCTGCCCCGAACTTTCCTTCCTACCCAGCGTTTCTTTCTCGGCGGCTTCCTCGCAGGCCTGTGGGCCTTTGTCGAGCGACGTGAGGGCCGCAGTGTCTTCCTCTACACCGCACGTACTAGCGTCGACTCCCTATGGAAGGTAGGCGTCAAGCGGCGGTGGTGGCGCGCTATGCGCGGCGGTGACGTGTGGCTGTTCGCGCTCGCTCTCGCCATCACGGGCGCCGTGTATGAGAAAGACGCACAAGCCATCCGTGAGGCGAACGTGCGCAAGGGTATTAGCTGGATGAGAGGCTCGGGATTCAGGGACTGGGGGTTGGAAGAAGAGGATGAACTCGATCAGGTAAAGGAAGAATGAATGTGACGAAGACAGGCGTACATTTCAGCCAACCTTTACTCTTTTTTTCTTTCGGTTTTTTTTTTTTCTTTTCTTTTCTTGCGCTGGGTTGAGTCTCGGCACTTTTATTTTTGATACCCTGGGGAATAACATAAAGGGGAGAGGGGAAGGGGGGAAGGGGGAGGGGGGAGGGGGGAACGAGGGGCAGAGGGTGGGTGGTTGATTTGCGCAATGCGCTACGGTGCCTGATGGGTAAATGCTGACGAAGGGCGGGTTTCCCCCATCATGGATTCTTGTCTGGCCGGTCATGCCCACGATATGATACTTATTAAGACATTTGTAATTCCCGTTCGTCGGGCCTGCTAATAACCGTAGACGGAGTTGTCGCGGACGGCACTGCCTCGCGGCTCATGCAACGCCTTTGCGGTCTAGGCAGTGAAGTCAGTCAATAATGCGAACGCCATAAGGTCGTAATCGACGCATATTGGTCTCTTCTCAGTCCCAAGGAAGCCGAGAGCATGAGTACAGTCGGTCACGTTTTCAGTTGACGACGCCACTGAGTACCTATGAGGCTGTTTAAATACCGCATCGTATTGGAGATGAAATAGGTAGGTAGGTAGGTATACCTACAGATCGGAATTCGGAAACAGTTGGCTTGTCCAGGTTGACTCAAGTCACCAGTTTGTGAGCTTTAGTATCTGCGGTAGGTATTGTGAGTTGGGGAGTTTCCGAAACTGGAATTCCTCTACCTATAGCACGAGGTTGGAATGCATATCTAGCGGAAATAAGCCCTCGTTCGACTTACTTACTTATTTACTTACGCTACCTAAGTAAGTACCTGCCTAGATACTACTTACGTACCTACTTACTTATACCTAGTGTAGAAGGCATCGTGAGATTGCGCAAGTTGCCGCCGACGCCCACGCTCACGCCGCCGTCGTCCTCGTCCGGTCTAATACCGATACGGATTTATCAGCGGGAGATGAGCTGGCACTCAATCCTCTCCCGCTTAGCCTGGACTCTCTCCCGTTGGTTGGGTTAATTAGGCGGGACGAGTAGGAAACCTAGGGTAGGTATGTCTTAACCTAGGGTAGGTAAGTAGGTAAGTAAGTAAGTAAGTAGGCATCCTGAATAGGTAGTTTCTGAATGCTCGCGTAGAGATTTACACTACTCCGAATCACGCAGGTTCCCAAGTCCTTACTTATTTACTTACTTGGCATCGTCCACGTGTAGTGTAGTGTAAGTAGGCCTACTCAGGCTACCTATCTAATTACTACCTACCCGACCAGAAGTGGGTCCGATAAGAAACCACACTCCTGTCAGTCCCCCAATATCGCGGAGTGGTATTTCAACTAGATATGCCTACTTATTCTCTTGAAAAAGCCGGGAAGCACGGCAAATATGTGTCAATAGGTAGAATGAAGGCGCACAATTCCTAGAATGTGCTTTTTGGTTTTCCTTTGCAATGGGACAGGGCGTTGGTTGGTTTATTCCATGGCCGACATATCTCTTGTTGCGTTGCTTCTATGAGCATGTGTGGTTTCTTATCGGACCCACTTCTGCCCGACCTAGATAAGTATTAAGTCAGTAACATAGTAGTGCTATACATACATGGATATAATACATGGATATTCCAAACTAGAGTAGGCTTCATCTGCTCGCCTCTGACTACCGGTGTTCCGTACCTGGTTAGAATAGTCGCCATGACACACATTCTATAGGTGATGTACTCCGGATTGTGTATGAGAGGGGGTGTTGGTTTGCCTTGGTTAGTTAGTTAGGGTGACGTTACTTGATTCCAAGGATTCCAAGGATTCCAAAGGAAACCGTTTGCCCCTGGCATACGAGTCATGACCATGTCAACGGTTACGTTACTAAAAGTGTTAAGCTCTGTTGATCACGATCTCACCGCCTTGTCTAGTCTAGTCGATGCGTCCGGTTGATGAAACGAACGTTTAAATCCGAGCTAGGTCTAGATGCTATGTAAGTGTGCTATGTATATACCACACTGAGTACCTACACTATCTACGGACGTACTGGCGTACATAGTAGGCACACTACAGTCCGGACTTACATAGTACAATGGAATACCCTACCATGTATGTATCGTGGGGTCAAGGAAGCAGTTCGCAGTTCCAACTGTTTTTCACTTACTTACTTACTCCTGCCTACATCGTATGTAGATATCATGTCCAATTTCGAACCAAGTGGGTTCACGAAGTTTTTCTCGAACAGTTCCGAGCCTCAAAGGATTGGTATAGTAGCTACTTGAATAGCTAATTGTCTCTCTACTCTCTACTCTTACTTAACGTGGTCGATCGCCTGCCTCTTATGGCAAAGGTCCCGACTCCCCCAATCTCGAAAGGACCACGTGCGCTCCCACAGGAGACGCCCGGCAGCTCTCTGGCGCAAGCTTAAGTAGTGTGAAGCATCGAAACACTTACTTACTTGCCTACAATTTCGTCGATTGGCGAATCAGAGTCTACTGATGTATCTACTATGTAAGTAAGTAAGAGAAAGTAAGAGGGGAGGGGAGCCACGGACGACCGCGGGATCCACGATGGCGTTTTGAAGCAGACAGTAGGTGTAGGCTAGAACATCTGAGACCGACCTACCTACCTATCTTGGCATCTGGGAAGCAGGACAGTCAAAGTCATTCTAAGTAAGTACTTCCATACTTACAGTACTCACTCACTCACTTACTTATCTGCTGTATTCGGAGTCACGTACTCTGTAGAGTTTGGACTTGCCCCTGAGCTGGACGTGTATCTAGGTATTACCGGTATCTCCGGCCCATGATTGTACAATTACATGATCGTGACCATTTGAGCCATGACATACTCTTACTTATGTACACATGGATCATAGGTAAAGTTAGTAATGAACGAGTGGGGGATTGACTATAAAGTAGTCAGAACTTAATCCCAAGCTTAAGGATGAGGCTAGGCCGGCTGGCTAGAAGCCATCCAACGGCTACTATGTAGGTATCTGTCCCAAATCGTCAACAAAGTCAACAAGGTACTATGTAAGTATGTCAATAGGTCGTGTAAGTAAGTAAGCAAAATAGTAGGCTCGGAAGACATGGCCCCCAGAAAGCCTGATGATCAATTCCTTGGTAAGTCCGTCCACTACCTATTATAACTCGGCCCAGACTCAGCTCTGCCTGTCTGACGCCTTGTTGATCACCCGCGGTGGTCATGATATTGGACGAGGTGAACGTCATTCCATCCGTAATGGCTTACTTACTACTTCTTGTACATAGTACGGCATCTGTTGGCTACTCCCATCTGGGCTCAGGGAGACTCGCCTAGTAGTCTTGCATCAAAGGATGAGACTACACTATCTACTTACTTACCTACTTGCCTCCTTTAACAGACCCTCTACTAAGTATACAGGTAGTGTACTGTACCTACACTACTTTATCAGAGGATTCAACCCATAGGGTTACCTCACCTAGGTATACCTACTCCAAGTCCAAGTCCAAGTCCAAGTCCAACTCCAAGTCCGAGTTCAAGTCCCTACTTATCATTACGCGATAGTGTAAGTAAGTAGTGTAGGTCGTAAGTAGGCAACAAAGCCCCATCGCAAGGGGGGCTTCGATGGGTATGGCGTCTTTTTTCCAACACGCCTACTTACCTACCTACCTATAGTACCTACTTACATTCCCGGAGTCTGTGATTGCAAGGACTCGCCCCAATATCCAAGTGCCAAAACAAAGTGCGGTCCCGTCATTTGAAATGAAATGGGCACTACAACGTCAGCTGCTATATTGGGGATTAGTGTTTCCGGCCTTCCACCGCGCCATGAGGGCCCGACTTCGAAACCTCCAATCCTCTTTAGGAAGTTAGTAATGATGGGCTCGCCCCGTCCATGAGAGAGGGAAAGAGTACAAAAGCAAGCGACAATCGTCTCCCAATCGAGGAGAGTCTTCTGATCTTAGAAGGTGACCGACTCAACTCTCCCCGTTGTCTTCTCGTCCTCCATCCCCAACCATGTTGTCTTCCGTCCTCATTCTCCTGGCCGCCGGCCGGGCGCTCGCCAACCCTATGAGCCGCCGCGCCACCAGCCCTGTCGCGTACGTCACCACCTCGGACATGAGCCACAAGCTCACCCAGGTTGATGCCCCCGTCACCGGAACCGGCACTGGTGGCGCCTCGACATGGGCCCTCACCATTGACGACACGGACACCGGTCTGAAGCAGGGCGTCATCGGTTTCGGTGGTGCTGTCACGGATGCCACCGTTACCGTCTTGAACGCTCTCCCCGAGGACCAGCGCACCCAGCTCCTCAACGACCTCCTCACCCCCGACGGAGCTAACTTCAACTTCCTCCGCCACACCATTGGTGCTTCCGACTTGTCTGGTCCCCCGGCCTACTCTTACGACGATGCCAACGGCCAAGTCGACACTGCCCTGAACAACTTCAACCTTGGAGACCGTGGAACCGCCATGGCCCAGATGCTCGCTACCATGCGCGGCATTCAGCCCAACGTCACCATCCTCGGTACTCCCTGGACTGCCCCTGGCTGGATGAAGGAGGACGGTGTAAGTCTTTGCGCTCTCCCCCTGCCCTGAAGAACCCCAAAGACAAAATGTTGAGCACGTGCTAATCTCCATCATCCAATGTAGGTCATCACTGGCGCCACCAGCGGCAACCAGCTCAACTCTGCCTTCTACTCGTCGTACGCTCAGTACTTCGTCAAGTACCTCCAGGCCTACCAGGCCAACGGCGCCACCATTGACGCCATCACCGTCCAGAACGAGCCCCTGAACAACCAGGGCAACGGTGACCCGACCATGTTCCAGGCCGCCACCGAGGCCGTTACCGTCACTCAGGAGTTCATCGGACCCGCCCTTAGGGCCGCTGGCTTCGACACCCAGATCTGGGCCTACGACCACAACACCGACCAACCGAGCTACCCTACCACCGTCATGCAGGGCGCCAGCGAGTATGTCGATGCCACCGCTTGGCACTGCTACGCCACCAACCTGGACTGGACTGTCTTGACGGCCTTCCACAACAGCTTCCCCGACAAGCACCAGTACATGACCGAGTGCTGGGTGAGTAACATGCCTACATGCCTTGCTTTCTTTCATAACCGTTCCCTCCCCTCCCCCTCCCCCTTTTCTCGTTCCTCGTTCCCCGTTCCTCGTAACAAACATGACTAACGCGAAATCTCTCTTTTTTTTAAAAAAGACCTCTCCTCAAACCTCTTGGTACCAGACTTCCAAGATGTCCATCGGTCCTCTCCAGAACTGGGCTGAGGGTACTTTGGCCTGGACCCTCGGTACCTGGACCCAGGGCTCCGACGGAAACTTCGGTCCCTTCATCCCCGGTGGCTGCGGTGCTTGCCGTGGTCTCTTCACCGTCGACGAGAGCGCCGGCACCTACGAGCTCCAGGTCGACTACTACATCCTCTCCCAGATCTCCAAGTTCATCCCCAAGGGCGCCGTCATCATGGACGGCACCGGCAGCTTCAGCTACCCCGGCTACTTCGGTATCCAGTCCGTCGCCTCCCGCAACCCCGACGGATCCCGCACCATCGTCATGGAGAACACCTTCGGCAACGACGTCTACGTCACCGTCACTGCCGCCAGCGGTGAGGTCTGGAGTGGAAACCTCCTGGCTGACTCCGTCACCACCTGGGTTCTCCCTTAAATAATAATAATAGAAGAGAATATTTTTCTTTTTTCTTCTTCTTCGTCTGGGGGATGATTTAACGAGTGGCGGATCTTGTAACATAGATAAACCTTGTATATATACATGACCCGAGAAGGGAAAAACAGCGTGGCGCCAAAAGGAGGGTGTCGCAACAACAGAAGCATTTTAAAAAAAAAGAAAAGAAAACGTATTATATAATAAGAACGTTTTTTTTTGTTGGTTGATTCCAATACCAATACCTACGTTGATCGACAGGAAGGCGTTGTGAGTGAGTGAGTGAGTGTAGTTCCGTCAAGATACTCTCGTGTTGCTGTCGGACCTCCAGTGTGCCCAAACACGTAGGTACGCACATTGCAGCCCCTGAAGTCAACATGAAATCCGCAAGTCGACATGACGCATAGGAGACCGGCATGTCATGTAGGTAGGTACATCCTAATACGAGCTGACGTGCTTCTCACAGGTATGTAGTCGATGTTATGGAGCTTTCTAGGCGCAAAGCATGAGCCCTGGAATGGGCAATCCCTTTGCTTCTCGGTGTTCTCACTTTCAGCCTCCAGTCGGGCGAGGCGCAGCGCGTGCATGGAAGCTCAAAGGTCCGCGAACGCTGTGAATAATGCATTCAGCCCATCGTCGTTCGGGACTTTTCGGATAAGATCGTCGTTCTAGTAACTCTGGACATGGTAAGAAAAGGCCTCCGTAGAGTAGGCAGGAGGACTGGTCAGCTTCTTCCCTCTCCTCCTGGGTTGGACCGCATCCACGCGGGAACCGGTCGAAGACGCCCGATAGGCCATCGCAGTTCACTACAAGGAGAGGTTTGTGATGAGGATTGAATTAGCCAAGCGCCGTCCGATCCGGCCAGGTTTCGCCGCAAGGTTCAGCTCGAATGTATTTGCCAATACAAATCGCGTGCATATCGAAAAGCGAAGGGGTATAAAAGGTCCCCCCACGGAAACTTTGGCGCAATCCCGCGTCAGTTTACCCCTAAGAGCAACGGCAACTCCATTCCAGTCTATTCCAATAGAACTAGGGATAGTGTCATATTTAGCCCTATCATCCAGCGATTTAAGCACGCATTCGAATTCGTAGGGTGTATTTGGGTAACTTGTTCCAATTGACGCTCTCTAGGTTTGGAATCAGGAAGGTGAGTATGACGGCGGCGCCGGGGGGCCTGAAGCTCATCCCGTCCTGATGGTGAATTTTCGCACGCAGGGTGATGGAGGGAAAGGTGTTCTCATCAGACGTAATGTCCACGAGTGAGAATAGATATCTGATAGTCCCCAAATCTGCTATACATTTAGATGTTGTAGAGCTATTCCGCGTGTCCGTCAACGAATAGAGGTCATAGATTTCGAGATCAAGTGAGGACACGACATTCCCATCGGGTGTCCGATACGAAATTCAGGAGCTCGACAGCATGCTGAAATTTGCGCGAGGCAGTAGTAACGGCCGGGGAAGTGAAGGGAAGCCTGGGATGCTTCTAAAAGTGACCGGCTTTTCCACCAACATGTCTTTCGAGGAATGAGACGTTGCGGGTTTACTAGTTCTTGTGGGCACTTACCCCTGACTGCAGAGGTCGAGGATCGCTGCCGCTTGCTTCGTTTGTTTTGTTCATGTTGTGACTGGGTGAGGTGAGCCGCAGTTGGCGCAGCTGATGACTTGAGATGCTGCCTCCAAGTTTCCAGGTTCGTGAACTGGAGACAGCTGCGTCTCGATCAAAACATCTTGTCTATAAGTTGTGTGATATCTCATCCCATAATGTGAACCACTCCATGTTTCAATCGCGAGTCACTGTATATTAAGGGGTAAGCAGCCTTATTGAGACTGGGAGACAACCCATCTCTGCTGCTTGTCTATTATCATCTCTACGCCCTGGTTAGTCGCCATCGTTATTAAATAGAGTGCGTGAATAGTCTGTTACGACATATTTTTGAGCTCACTTACGAGATTTGACTGCTGGTTTGGTTATGCGCAGAGAGACACATCGACAATCAACAGATATATCATGTCTGTCGCGAAATGGGAAGTCATACCGGGGTTCGCCGTTTCACGAGTTTTTCTTTTTGAGGCCCCTAGGAGCGACAAGTTGGTTGGTTACCAGGGAGAGTCTAGGTCTCGTGTAATAACCGATCGAAAATACGATCCATCCGCCCAGCCTCAGCGGATAATTACTCCGTAGCCGACGATCAGCGGCCAAGATTAAGAGAAACCTGACTACCCTGGAAAGTTAAATTATCGTAGCTGGTTGACCGTTTGCGAAAAGATAGGCGTGTTTGACCAATACATCCCTAGGTTGGCCGACAGACCGATGTGCGACTCTGGTCTGGAGGGGATAAGCTTAGTCTTTACGGGGTGTCAATTTCCAGATGCCCGTCGTGTCCGGGATTCAGTAGCATAGGACAATAAGAGAGTGTTGATGAGTTGGCAAATACATGTAGCGGAAACGAGTCGCCGATACGAGTTGCACGAAGAGCGCCTATGATATTCGTGCCAAGGGATGGGATATATTGGGGACCAGGAGAAGAGTCCGATAGACTGAAAGAATGTCCCGGCGCATTAGTGATGGATACGAGACCTGCCATAAGCCGGCTCGGCCTCTACAGTACAGGTTCATGGGGACGTCGGAATACACGAGAAGGCGCATTTCTGAGGAGGGGCCTCACAGGAGAAGGCCTATCGGACAACGCAGGGACTCCGGGGAGGCCCTTGGAAATTCCCGATGCTACCTTCGGACTCTTATGAAAGACCGGCAGCCCGGTCGGGTTGTACACTGCCTGGTGGATTACCAACCGGACATGACGAGTTTCAAATAGCTGATCTATACGCGGTGTTGTGGTAAGAACTAGCCGAGCTAGATCCTAGATAGGGATGCTTTTATCCTCACATCTCGCTGTCATTTTGACATACTGTGGCTAGATAGATAAGACTCTTAGAAGATATAGACTAACTCAGGAACGGGTAACGAGTCTGAGGACTCAAATATGCATGATGAGGGTTTCGCTTACCAACCTTTTTTTTTCGTAATTTCAGGACAAAACTGTTGGTGCTGGGTCTTGGAGCGACGCGTTACGCAGCGAGCGTATTTCAGATACATAGTAAGATGAGCGGTCACGAATAGGGCCTGGTAACCTAGATATGATGTTACGCTGGGTGGTGACTGAGTATGTATGCCTAATGTAAGTGGTGAAATCCTTAACCCCGGGCGCACCCATCATGCACGCCCCCTCGCAGCTCGGGAGGCTACCCGATTGATGAGCATGTGCTAAGTCCCGTGGTTATGGAACGCATGGGTCTCGACGAGCTCCCTGCCGTTCTGGTAGCGGACCACTTTTGAGGATGCTGCTATCTCCAGTGTACGGACACTGACTGAGGACGTTCTTCTCGGGTGCTTTGCGACAATGCCACTCGATACAATCAGCCGTAAGATTGTCTTACTACGCACCTCATTGCTGACAGGCAGATAGGCAATTGATTGAGCATGGATAGAATCCATGTTTGTTCTCCTGGCCGCCGGCTGACGGCTTGATACCGGAGAACATGCGCAAAGTTGACTCCGTTGCTGGATATAAGACTCTAACTCCGAGGATAGGTAGGTCACCAGTACGTACGTAACCTATCTAGTGGCTACGGCGCGGTGTGGCAGTGTAGGTATGACCTAAGACGGACGGAGTGCACGAGAGCTGTCTTTGTTTAGTGAGTAATCCGCGGATACGTGTATATTGACCTTGTGTACTAAATCAGAACGTCCGATATTTGCTGATCGCTCTCACGAATATGCGCCACAAGTCCATCGATTAGCATCACGAACGAGGTGACTGCGTAGAATTACCCTTGCCAAAAGATTCTGCTTGTATGCCCAATGAGTGGGGAGCGAAATAAGAGCCGAAAAAGGGGAACCAGCCTACCAGGATGGTGGAGGCAGCGGGGACGCGGCGGAACTTGGCGGGCCGAGAACGTCTACCACTATCTGCCTGATACATATCTAGGTTAGTCATACTGGAGTAATCGACGAAACGGAGATTTCTGGGGTTGTGCGGGCTGAGACAACAGTAGGTATGGGTGTGTTGTGTGAATGAATCGCCTTTTCACAAATACCAATGGTTCCGGTCGTCCGGCACGCTTTATGCCTGTTGCGCCGCAAGATCGCCGGCGTCAACTCAAACCAGCAGGGTGGCAAGTGGGCACGTATAGCGTGGAAGGCCATGTCCTAAGTAGGTATTATATCCTATTTCTTTTCCTTGCTTGTGGTAGAAATACGACAAATACCATCTAACTTAAGCGGTTGTGCAAAATTCTGACAGGTACAATCACGGGATTATTTTTGATACCCGAAGATGTTGGATGATGCCCAAACATTAGCGGCGGGCTTTGGGTTGCTTCCGCCGGCGGGAAATCTGCCGAGAAGATAGACAAGGGAATTCGGCAGACCTTGCTCGTTTGGGTACGGTAGACCAACAAAGAACCGGGTTATCTAGTTAAGCTGGGGGGGGGGGGGGGGGGGGCCGACCATGTTGCCATGTGGACCGGACAAGTGGTGGCGAGAAGATAGATAGCGGGATTTGAGCCCGAGCACTGCGAACAGGACCCGAGTAGGACCCGAGTGACTGTTGCCAAGCGCATTGTAAACAAGATATCGCGCAATGATGCGGCAACCCTACTAAGGTCCTACACGTAGGTGGCTGTTGGTCGTCGTGCACATCTCCCACGTTCGTGATGAAAGTGTGGCGAGATGTTGTCGAGAATCGGGGTCGCGGACAATTGCTACAACCCGAAGAAACTTCTGGTTGCCCCATGTACAGTGCCAGATGTAGAGGCACACTGTATATCGACTTGCTGCTTTCTAGAAAGACGGGAGCGGATGTGTGCATGGCGCACAGCTTGAAACGTCTCGGTTCCCAAACAGCCTTGACATGATTTCTGCATGATTTGCGGTGCATGTTGGTCCGTACAGATACTCCATACGCACGGAGTAATAGAGACGAGGCGAGGTGTATAGCGGACAGTACTTGCACACAGTGTTCCACCCCCGCCTAGAGCCTATCTAGGAACATAGTAGGTAATTAGTGCACACGACGGTATATTGCCCCGCCCTAAGTAGGTACTTATCTAGACTAGGTAGTGACTGAATCTGTACTCTAGTGACTGAATAGTGGCCGGAACACTCTCATTCCGGGACGGAAACCCACAAAAGCCAAAGATTGCCTCCCTATACTTACGATTTGGTGTCATGTCCGATTGGCTCAGGGTACTACTACTCGCACTAAGGTCTTTCAGAGTTGACAGAAGAAGAATGTGCGCCCGGCACCATTCGGTACGATGCGGAACGTAAAAGAAGCCAAAAAAACAATAGTTATGCATAATATAGAGATAGTTATACAGAAGCCCGTCCCGGTTCACTTGACGTCGGTGGTATGCAGACACATGATGTGCAGACAGGCAATGAGTCGCACGTCGTGGACACGATCCTCGGCGAAAAGTGCATCGATACGGGATGCATTACCTATGTCACAGGCTTGTAATTGATTCTCTAAGCTCATGATGAGTAACTCCACGTAGACAGTACGAAGAAGGTAGGTAGGTATGTATCATCATGGATAGGTAGGTAGATAAATAAATAAATACCTTGATATTAGGTAATGCACTCGGCACAAACCTAGGTAGTACATGATGCCTAAAAGTCGAAACAAACACAAAGCAAAAAAGAAACTGTCAGTGCGGTTCCGACGATGCGGAACGGCGCAACGGTGCACCTTTCAACGTGTGTCCCTGGTCCCGTGCGGACGCTACACCACAATAGGAGAATTTCTTATTCGCAGGGTCGATATTAGTTAGTGAGCTCGGGAACGTCCTAGTCTAGATAGTGTGGCTGCCTATTTTAGCGTCGTCATGAATCACAATCATGTAGGTAGTTTGTACGGACTATCTACGGACTGTTCTTAAATAGTTATCTACGATCTGTAACTACCTACTTTTTATTAATTACATGCTCCATACAGACAGTGCAGCGTACTGTGCCTGGCACCTGCCCTGTACTTCCCTACTTAGCTTGAGCGGCCCGACAAACGATCGACCAACGGTCGCCAAGTCGTTTCCAAAACGAAACCTAGGCTGGATTCGTCAGCAACGCCGAAGTTCTCAGCGTTGTGTCTGCTCGGCTTGTCTCAATTAGGCAGTAACCCAGCCCGTCTCTTGTTCTCTCTTGTTTGTGCAAGGCCGTCTTTGACTGTCAAGGTATCGACTCTGTATCCTTACACAGTAATAACAAAAGCCTGGGGCCGGGCGCCGGGTTCTTCAACCCATCCGACGGGATCGTTATGCAAATTCTCACCGGCTCCGTGGCCACCGATTACTCACGCACTTTTTTTTATACATAAGGGTAATCCTGGTCCAATGCATGACCTGACTGGCGTTCTTGCTCTTGAAATACGGTATTTACACTATAGTCACCTAGGGGTATCCAGGCGCAGTTCCTACCTACCTACCTACACTACCTACTTTTACATGTGCCAGAAGAAAGTCGCCGAGTCTGATACCATAATGATTAAGCGGATTCCGCTTCCCCTGATTGTTACAGTATAGCTGAGTACGAGCCTTAAAGAGTCGCTGAGGTCACTTCAACCTGTTCGCCCGATTCTCTTTTTAAATCCACATTTCTGCTTTGTGCTTTGTTTTGTCTTTATACCAATAAACCCCCCTCCCGCTCCCACAGCTGTCGATCCTTTTGGGCTTGTGTTTTACGGTTTCCGAAGTGTACACCCACTCCCACGCCCACGCCCACGCCACGTTCCCCGATAGTTTGAGGTTGTTCGTCCCAACAAAACAACAGAAAATATTCGCTCTCTGGGATCTCGACCCCGAAAGAGGACACGATGTCCTGGACAGGTGGTGGGTTTTCCAACTACGACCGCACCGCGCAAGCGACCGGGTCCCCCGCGACAACCTCTCACGTTCACGACGAACTACGAGACGAAGCAGCAGGCGATGGCAGTTTGGCGGCTTACAACGTACCGAGGCGACTAACATCCAATGCAGAAGCCGGCAGTTCCCCCGTGGAGGAGAAGAAAGGTGCAGGATCGAGCGATGAGTCCACCGACGTTGACGCCGTAGAGCTCGAGCGTCGCGAATCGCTCGTTAACCAGTTAGCCCGCAAGTACACGTCGCACTCCCAGACGCAATGGACCCCCGGTGCCAACCCGTTCCTGGACGCCGACGAGAACTCGCCATTAAACCCCCACTCGGACAAATTTAGCGCCCGAGCCTGGGCCAAGGCTATCGCCGACATGACTTCCAGCGAGGGGAAGGAGTTCCGGACAGCGGGCGTGTGCTTTCAGAACATGGACGTATACGGTTTCGGCACGGCAACCGACTACCAGAAGGATGTTGCCAACGTCTGGATAGAGGGTGCTAGCATGGCGCGCCAGCTTTTTGGCTACAAGGGGACCAGGATCGATATTCTACGAAGTTTCGACGGCCTCGTCCGCAAGGGCGAGATGTTGGTCGTGCTGGGCCCTCCTGGATCCGGATGCACGACGTTGCTAAAAGCGATTGCCGGTGAGACTGCTGGTATCTACATCGACGACAAGACTTACTTCAACTACCAGGGCATCTCGGCCGAAGAGATGCACTCGTATCACCGGGGTGAGGCTATCTACACGGCCGAAGTCGACGTTCACTTCCCCATGTTGACGGTTGGCGAGACTTTGACCTTCGCTGCGCAGGCGCGTGCTCCTCGGCATCTCCCTCAAGGCGTCGACAAACTGACATATGCCAACCATCTACGGGATGTCACCATGGCCATGTTTGGTATTTCGCATACAGTCAACACTCGTGTGGGCAACGAGTATATTCGCGGTGTCTCCGGTGGTGAGCGCAAGCGTGTTACCATCTCCGAGGCCACGCTCAGTCGTGCGCCGCTCCAGTGCTGGGACAACAGTACGCGAGGTCTCGACAGTGCCAACGCCGTGGAGTTCTGTAAGACGCTGCGAACACAAAGCGATGTTTTTGGAAGCACGGCTTGCGTGTCCATCTACCAATCTCCCCAAGTTGGTTACGACTACTTTGACAAAGTCACGGTCTTATACGAAGGCCGGCAGATCTTCTTCGGGCGTGCTGATGCCGCGAAACAATACTTCATCAACCTTGGTTTCGAATGCCCCGCTCGCCAGACAGTACCCGATTTCTTAACCTCCATGACGAGTCCTATTGAGCGTGTTGTTCGGGAAGGGTTCAAGGGTAAAGTTCCCCGTACGCCAGATGACTTTGCCGCGGCCTGGAAGAACAGTGCCGAGTACGCCGCCCTCCAAGCCGAAATCGAGGAGTATAAAAAGGAGCATCCTATCAACGGACCTGATGCAGAAGCCTTCCGTGCTTCCAGGAAAGAGCAGCAAGCCAAAGGCCAGCGGGCGAAATCTCCATACACCTTGTCTTTCATGCAGCAAATCCAGCTTTGTCTCTGGCGAGGTTGGATGCGGCTTAAGGGTGATCCTAGCATCTCGATCGGTTCCCTTGTCGGTAACTTCATCATGTCTCTCATCGTCGGTAGTGTGTTTTACAATCTCCAACCTGTCACGGCAAGCTTCTATCAAAGAGGCGCTTTGATCTTCTTCGCTTGTCTCCTGAATGCTTTTGCTAGTGCCCTAGAAGTGAGTTCGCGATCCCTTCCTCCCTCCCCTTGCCAATTCCTACAGCTAACCAAGGTCGTCCTAAGATTCTTACTCTTTATGCTCAACGTCCTATTGTCGAGAAGCACAGCCGCTATGCCCTGTACCATCCGGCTGCCGAGGCCGTCGCGTCCATGCTTTGCGATATGCCATACAAGATTTCCAACGCCATCATCTTCAACACGTCACTATATTTCTTAACCAACCTGCGACGCGAACCTGGCGCCTTCTTCTTCTTCCTGCTCTACTCATTCTTTACCGTCATGGTGATGAGTATGATCTTCCGCACCATCGCCTCCGCTTCGAGAAGTATTTCTCAGGCCCTGGTCCCGGCTGCCATTCTCATTCTTGATCTTGTCGTCTTTACTGGCTTCGTTATCCCAGTTGGCTACATGCTAAAATGGTGCCGCTGGCTGAACTATGTCGATCCGCTCGCCTATTCATTCGAAGCAATGATGGTCAACGAATTTTCTGGTCGCCAGTTCCGATGCACGGAGATTGTTCCCTCCCCACAGCTCTCCGCTTACGCCAATGTAGACCCAGTCAACCGCGTATGCAGCGTTATAGGCAGTGTGCCCGGCTCGGACTTCGTTGACGGCGATATGTACATCAACTCGGCCTTCCAGTACTACGCTTCCCACAAGTGGCGAAATTTGGGTATCATCATTGGCTTCATGCTATTCTCTCTCGTCACATACATCGTGTTCGCTGAGCTCGTCTCGGAGAAGAAATCCAAGGGAGAGGTCCTTATGTTCCGACGCGGCCACAGGCCCGCTCAATTCAAGGAACGCAAAGGCGATCCCGAGGAAGGTGGGAGTCTTCGTGTTGGTCCAGTTACTACGAATGCCAGCCGCGTTGGTCCTGGAAACAAAGAGTCGGGCTTCATACAAGAGCAGAAGAGTGTTTTCCACTGGGACGATGTGTGCTACGACATAAAGATCAAGGGCGAACCGAGACGTATCCTCGACCACGTTGATGGATGGGTCAAACCTGGTACTCTCACGGCTCTGATGGGTGTCTCTGGTGCAGGCAAAACCACACTCCTGGACGCCTTGGCTAGTCGTATCACTATGGGTGTAATTACTGGTGACATGCTTGTCGACGGTCATCCCTGCGATGCTTCATTCCAGCGCAAAACCGGTTATGTTCAACAACAGGATCTGCATCTCGCCACTACGACCGTTCGTGAGGCTCTCAACTTCTCTGCCGTTCTCCGCCAGCCCGCCGATGTGCCTCGCGAAGAGAAGCTAGCATATGTCGATGAGGTCATCAAGCTTTTGGAAATGGAGGACTATGCGGATGCCGTTGTCGGTGTTCTCGGCGAAGGTCTCAACGTAGAACAGCGCAAGCGCCTAACCATCGGTGTCGAACTCGCCGCCAAGCCCCCGCTACTCCTATTCGTCGACGAGCCTACTTCTGGTCTCGACTCGCAGACCTCGTGGGCTATTTTGGATCTATTGGAGAAGCTGACCAACGCCGGACAAGCCGTTCTGTGCACGATTCACCAGCCTTCTGCCATGCTTTTCCAGCGCTTCGATCGTCTCCTTTTCTTAGCCAAGGGTGGCAAGACCGTCTACTTTGGCGAAATCGGCGAAAACTCCAAGACCTTGACCAGCTACTTCGAACGCCACGGTGCCCCTGCCTGCCCTCCGACTGCCAACCCGGCCGAATGGATGCTTGACGCTATTGGTGCCGCCCCCGGAAGCACGACTCACCGAGACTGGTTCCAGACCTGGCGCGAGAGCCCCGAATATCGCGACGTGAAGGCCGAACTGCAGCGACTGAAGGACGAGGCGCCCGAAGTTGCTACGCTTGCAGAGGACAAGGAATCCTACCGTGAGCATGCCGCGCCCTTCAGCGTACAATTCATGGAGGTCACGCTACGTGTCTTCCAGCAGTACTGGCGAAACCCCATCTACATCTACTCAAAGACAGCTCTCTGTACCTTCGTCGCTCTCTTCATCGGTTTCGTCTTCTTCCGTGCCCCCAAATCGATCCAAGGTCTCCAGAACCAGACGTTCGCCATTTTCCAGTTGCTTACGGTGTTCGGCCAGATGGTCCAGCAGACGATGCCGCACTTTGTCGTTCAACGATCGCTCTACGAGGTGCGCGAGCGCCCGTCCAAGGCTTACAGCTGGCCGGTCTTCATGCTTTCGCAGATCATCGTCGAAATACCGTGGAACACTCTGATGGCTGTGATTATGTATTTCAGTTGGTACTACCCCGTCGGTCTCTTCCGGAACACCTTTGAAGACGGCGCAACGACAGAGCGTGGAGCACTCGTCTTCTTACTGATCTGGGCCTTCCTTCTCTTCACGTGTACTTTCACTCATATGATCATCGCGGCCTTTGAGACGGCTGAGGCTGGTGGCAACGTCGCCAATCTCCTGTTCACGCTTTGCCTCATCTTCTGTGGTGTCCTGGCCCGTCCTGGCCAGTTCCCCCAGTTCTGGATCTTCCTGTACCGTCTCAGTCCCTTTACGTACCTCGTCTCGTCGCTGCTGTCTGCGGCCGTCGGCGACTCGGCTGTTACTTGCGCTGCTAACGAGTACCTGTCCATCAACCCACCTGCGAACCAGACGTGCGCGACGTACTTGGCAGCGCAGATCGCGAACGCCGGTGGCTATCTCAAGGCCGGTACCGAGAATAACATGGCCGACTGCGCTTACTGTTCTGTTGCCGACACGAACAGCTATCTCGCCACCGTTGGCATCAACTACGGTAAGTCCCTGCTATCCCCTTTTCTTTCAATTACCATCATCGTTTGACATTGCCACTAACCCTGCCTGTCTTAAATAGCTGACCGCTGGCGCAACTTCGGTCTTCTCTTCGTCTACATTGGCTTTAACGTCTTCATGGCGGTATTCCTGTACTGGCTCACTCGTGTGCCCAAGTCATGGGGAAAGAAGGTCAAGCAGGCGTAAAAAAGACGGAAACGGGAAATAAAATAGAAAAAAAAAGAAAAACAAAAGCCAAAAAAGGTAGAGCCAGGTCGAATGATCCGAGAGGAACGGGACATCATCATCCTATGAACCTCCAATCCCCTCAGGATCCCACGCAAGCTTTTAGGTATTCCTTTTCCTATTTGTATTGCTAGGACCTAGTGCTGAAGTGGGAGAAATCTCATCCTTCCCTCCAATCCAAAAAAAGGATTTTGCCTCAAACGAAACCCGTCTCTTACTTTCTTGCTGTCATCAATCAGACCTTCTTTAATATCTTTATCTTTTATTCTTTTTTTTAAAAAAAAAAAAAATTTAAAAAATTTAAAAAAAAAAAAAAAAAACTCACATTACCTTACCTTACATTACATTACATTACCTACCTACCTACCCGTATATAAAATTAGAAGAAGGCTTTTTTTTTTTTTTTCCTTCTTACCTTCCATCCGAGATCCTCACAAGAAGGAGGCGCAAGCATCTTTTTTTTCCGCCACCCACTCCGTCCCCTTCTACCTTATTCTTGCTAATCCGCCTTTTTTTTCACTTTAACTCTACCTAGAACATGAGTCTTATTTCATGCGATGGGGGACAATTATGCGACGTGGTCACATGTAATCTTTTTTTTTTTTTTTTTTTTTCTTTTTTTGCACGGGTTTAACGTATGAAGCCGAAGACATACATACATACACACATACACACACACACTTACTTACATGCCTCCTCCCCCTTGGGATTGAATCCGAGACCAATTGAATTGTAGGGATGGGAGGCATCATTTTTTGCATGGGTTCGGCGTTTTTTTTATTTATTTATTTTTTCTTATAGAAAAGGGGTGATGAATAGGATAGGATAGGATAGGATGATATGGAATGGAATGGAAGAGGGGAAGCGTTTGTATTTATTTAGATCTCTGAAAAATGAATGTTTCTTGGTTTGCTACCTAGTTATATACAAGCAGCATAAGGGGTATTACTACATACAACACAAATGACTATATGTATAAGTTTTACCTATCTGTCTAGAACCCACGTCTTTTTTTCTTCGCGACTTGTCTAGGTAGATACTGTAGGTGTTCTTCCTTTCGGCATTATGTTCTCTGTATCTACAGACTACTTACAGACTACCCTACATATCTCTGACTCTTAACAGCGCAGCCGTCGCAATCCTTTGGAAGCACGTCCCTATTCGTCCACAAAAAAAACAAAAAACCAAAAAAACCAAAAAAACCAAAAAAAAAACAACAACAAAGATACGCAAAATGTGATGATAGATAACTACTAGGTATTCACGTTTTTGCATTCATATAGTTTCCGTTTCTGTCTGGTATCAATCATGCCTCTCATATGTCCGAAAAGTAATATAGGTTACTAGATACGGTCTGTAGAATGGGGACGGGAACGGGATGGATCATGGGATGGGATGGATCATGGGATGGGATGGGAGTGGGAGTGGCACTCGAGGGGGGAAAGGGGAAGGGGGGGAAAATTTGGTAGGAAAAGGGCAGAAAAACCACCAAATTTGCCCAAGCCGATTCTTTCCCGCTTCCCCTTTTTTCCTCTTCGCGAGAATGCAGCACCTTTCTAAAAAACCAAACCAAACCAAACCAAATAAACGAAAACTAAACAAACAAACCCTGAGTTTATGGAGATGTGGGTATATGTAATCCAAAGGGTGCGTGAAAAAAAAAAAAAAAGACCATACCAAAGCAACAGATATCAACGACCGCAAAAGTAGTCAGCCCATCACCGTTCCCATCCCCATCCTCAATGCAATAAATATATTTCCCCGAAGACCTGTCTCGGTTTTATTTTATTTTTCCCTCTCCTTCTCCCTTTCCCTTTCCCTTACCTACTCCTCATTCCTTTTATTCCTCGTTTCTCTCCTTTTATTAGAGTTGTAACCTGTCGGAAAGATGTTCTTTATCGTATGTATCATGCATGGTAAGTTGTACACCGACGACTTTCGTCTCGAAGAATTGGAATAGTTGGAGGATTGCGGTAAGGAGTTCGAATGAGCTAGAGTGGAAAGATGGTCAGTGAGTTGAGCATTGGGTTACGGCATATTGCTCTCAGAAATAAAGATGAAATAAGAAAAAGATAAAACTAAAAAGACTCACATGAGGGAGGCAATGAGACCAATGGTGGGTGACCAGAGTCCGACATAGCGGGATCCCCACCAAGGATACATGATATGCGCAGAGTAGATGAGGAATCCGAGACTCGGCAAGGCGAGCATGAGGTCGATGATCGTGAACTGTAGGCGCTTGGCGCGTCGGCGCTTGTCGAGGTCGTCTTCGCCGGGCCCGCCGAAGGAGGCGATGGTGCGGTTGCCGACGGTGATGGAGATGGGAGGCAGGCCGACGGTGCGGCGCGACGAGGGCCAGAACTGGTAGCCGAGGATGCTGGCGGCGCAGTGCAGCAGGTTCCAGAAGAACTGGATCCAGCACAGGATGAACAGCACCTTGTGCTCCCACGGCCACCAGCCGGCGTCGAGGGCGGTGTGGACTCGCACGAC
Organism: Xylariaceae sp. X187; assembly: GCA_028637585.1. Lineage (NCBI taxonomy): Eukaryota > Fungi > Ascomycota > Sordariomycetes > Xylariales > Xylariaceae > Xylariaceae sp. X187. Next base: position 930,288 of record JAJIZN010000011.1, on the reverse strand, counting down.
GGTCGCGAAGCCGAGGATGGCGTTGAAGCCGCGCGCGACGGCGATCAAGGGCATGTCGAATCTCGTGACGCGCTCGTTCAGTTTGGCCTGACACCGGTCGCACGTCGACCGTGCCAGTAGGTGGTGGCTTGCTAGGTTCTGACTCTCGATGCCGTCGTAGTCGCAGTCGTAGTTGTTGCCGTCGACGCGTCCGTTGTGTCCATTGTGTCCATTGTGTCTGTCGTGGGGGCTTCGGCCTCGAGGTGTTATGGAACTCGTACTCGACGACATGTTTTGTTTTCTGTAGCCCGTCCTTCTCTTCCCGACCAACCCAACAGCCAACCAACAACCAACCGACCGACCTACCGACTTAACTGATCAACAGATACACAGTCGCGCTTTTCGTCTAATCGTAGCCGGGGACTCTAGCCAGCTGTTGCAAGCTCAGAAAGGAATGTCGCTAGCTGCGTCACCGGTCGTGTTGTCTCTGTATGTATCCATTCAAATTCATCACACTCTATCCAACGGTATAGATAGTGGTTGAAAAACAAGAAGGAAGAAGGCAGAAGGCAGAAGGCAGATTACAGCTAGGTATAGCGAGCGAAGGGAAGGGCGAAGTGGAACGGAGATAGGGAGGACGACGGTCGACGTAGGAGAGAGAACCCGTTTATTTCGAAAAATGCGCCGTGTATGACGATGCTCTTGCACCGATTAAAAGGAGCGATAAAAACCTAGTCAGGTGGTCTGACTCTGTCTGTTGTGGATATCTTGCTTCAAGGTCGAATGTCCCAGCCCTCATTTATCACCGTCGGGGTCGTCGTCGGGTTCGTCGTTGGGTTCGTCGTCGTGTCGCAGTTGTCGCTTCTTATTGCCCCCCAGACCAGAAGCATGTAAATAAAAGTAGGACCAATTCTGGCCGATTTGCCGAGACGAGATTCGTAAAATCGGTTTAGGTACCTAGATACCTAGAGACACGGATGTCGGACTTCAATGTATTGCGCACCCCAAGACATGCTTAGTCTCATTATATGCATATAGGTCTCTCTTCTATCTGCACTTGCATAATCTCCGGGTGTCTACGTCCGTACGGGCAGCTGTCAGTCTACTTCGATAGTCGCATTGTTATGCTAGTAGCACGACTAAGGAATTCGCAGTGTGCGCAATACCTTTCGATGTGGATTCCTAGCACACGAGGACCCACCAAGAAAGGGGTCAGCGGTCGCTACAAATAACTTACGGTACTTCCTAGACAGATAGGTAGTCCGATTGGGTTTTGACACAATGGAATATTGATGGAGTAGCGGTGGATGGGTTTTCTCATTCATTCATAGCTTATAGCTAGTTAGCGGTCGTATTCGAGCCGCAACGACTCAATAAGTATAGGAACCCGACGAGTCTCGAGATCAATACCTGTATAGTTAGTACGCCTGTAGTTATCTGTATTAAGTACAGACTAGTTACCTAGAACAAGCGGTCATGTCGACCAGCATATTATCTGTGCCGAGGTAGTAGATAAAAAGATTGTCACACAGCAATATAACCAAAAAAAGATGTCTTGGCGACTGTCCATTTGTTGCTTTGCTATCTAATCTGTAATCTGTACAGTCTGTAACTAGATAACTAACCGTGAGGACCCACTTTTGCACAGGGCCCCCTTTCGCAACAGAGATTCAACACACTTACCGGCTTCACTTCAATCCCAATTCAACCACGTTTACCACTTTCAATAACCACGATTTCTATTCAAAATGGGTAGACTGATGATGGTAGAGACGAACACATAGTACGGACAATAACTCGCGTTTCACGAAGGGCACTTTACACATTCTTCCGCACTCCTTTATGATATACCACCTTCAACCCTCTCTCGACGCCTTCATGGGACCCAACCGCACACCGAAAGCGCTGCTTCGCTTCAACAATTATCTCCAGATCAAGATTAGCTTGTAATTGACTGTATTTTACTCGGAGAGCAGTGTGGTCACACGTTTTCATGTAGTGGGATATCTGGTTTGCTTCAGAAATACCCCCCGATCAAGGGGAAAACAACCCACTTGGATTCCAATGGATTGACGCGTTTATTAACTAAAATAAAGCCATAAACGCCCAGAAACGTAAGTTAACACTCGAAAGAAAGCTACCGAAATTGCTTATGCAATTTTGAAAAAAAAAAACACTCATTGCCCATCTTTCTCGACACCCATATGATACTCAATAAGGCTGGCAAATCTATCGCCCTTTTAACCACTCAACTCGCAAGCAAATGTACAACTAATACTCAATTACGAAAGGAACTTGAGAAACACATACCTGATAAACGTTAAAAGAAAAAAAAAACCCCAAACAAGGTGTTTTCAAGCTTACCGGAGATTCGTACCGCCCAGGAGAAAAGAAACGAAAGGTTACAATCACTTGGGGAGAATAGACAAACGGAAATCAATTAATTCGAAGAACACCGCACACCCAGGTCAAATAAGCAGCGGCGAACAAGAAAATGATTTTTTTGTATTTTTAGCTATAACGGTTGGTCTTCTACGGTTGATTGAAGGTAGTGTGGTAGAATCTACGGTTTCTGTTGCAAAAGGGGGCCCTGTGCAAAAGTGGGTCCTCACGGTTACTCAATTGCCAACAAGCATTCCCACCCGACTTCCCGCAAAGGAATCACATCAACGAGATACATCTCAGATATCATCTACATATCTTCCGTTACCAGCTGCAAGTGAACCCAAGAAAGTTCCATCTCGAATTCCAGCGCACGACGTCTGGATAATCACCTACTACATAATCTTACCAAGCCACATACGCACAACGTCGAGTCCTTTGATTTGCGCCGGCGAAATCGACGGGACGATCCACGATCAACGATCAACGATCGACGGTCGCCAGGGACCTTTTTTACATACATACATACATATCCATCTAGAGACGGTGAGGAAGATCTGGTCGCCCCTGTCAATCCCCAACCACTCACTCACTGCCATGCGATGCGCCGTGATTATTGACAACGCTTAGACCATTGTTCACCGACGGCGCGTTGAACATGCCGCGGATTTCGGAGTTGCTAGCGATTCAATTCTGATTCAATTCTCTCTTGACAACCGAGAGCCAAGAGATCAGAGCCACACACGCCAAGACTGACCACCAATCTGCAGCAATCATCATCATCATCATCATCATGCAGATAACTTGACCTCTTATGCAGACCAGCGCGTATAAGCGATGCGCAAAGGGTTCCATGCTGTACACACGCTGCTGTGTGTTTCCGTTCCCGGCTAATAATAGTATGAAGAGGATGAAGTTGAACATGAAGATGCGACAAAGGCCTGCATCATCTGCTTGACCCAAGCCAGTAAGGCCAGTAAGGCCAGTAAGGCCAGTGAATAGTAAGGAGTAAGCTGACAAGCTGGGTGAGAAGTGCCATCTTTCTGTGAAGAAATAAGAAGTAAGGCTGAAACGAATTCTGACTTATTCCTCAGCTATCGTCATCCTTCCCAAGGGGTCTAGGGGTCTGCACATGCCATCATTTGGCACGTCTTCCGGGTCTCAAATCCGAAGCTGCTGCGGATCTTTCGCAAAGTGAAATATTGAAATATCGAGTGCATAACCACCATTTTGTCGCCCTGTAGGCTGTTGATGATGATCGGTTGAAGTCGTCTCATCGCTCTCTTCATCCCATTTCGCATCAAGTTGACATGAAAACGAATTCCGAGGCGATGAGACAAGTCGAGTCGGTAGTGCTTCTTCAGTCGGTCTCGCATCATTCTCATCACAGGCATGACGGAATCATTGTCGGGAATCACTCGGGATTGCCAACCACTATCTACCTTGGGCATTGCGATGGCCCACCGGCAAAAAGGTTCTTCGACATCCAGACCCGATCGATCGATCGATCGGAAGCATTCTAGACGCACTAAATTAATTAATAGGAAAATCTAGCGTCGAAGCCATTTTAGATCTTCGATATTGTACCTGGACTATCTAGAATCTTACTTAGATTGGATTATAGTTAAGTATAATAGATGTAGATCTAACGGATGTAACATTGTATATGGGAAATCTCATGAATCCAGACAAAGGAAAAAGCCTCTCGTCTCCAGTCTCCGGCCATGTTTGTTGTGTGAGTACCTATCCTACCTAACGGGCAGGCTTTCAAAGGTCATGAATGAGGGAAAAGGAATCGGATGATGGTCCAGCCAAAGGAGGGGAAAGTGGAGATTGTCGTGCAAGTAGGCATCTAGAACACTCCTCTGCCCCTTTCTATGTTGCATTATCCTTTTTTTTTTTTCTTTTTCTTTGTTGGAGTCGGGGTTAATCTCACTTGTTACAACTTACTTATACTTCCCTCTCATGTTAGGATCCGTGATCATCCATCACGACATAATTCATCAAGCCCCTCTCACCAGTTCTCCCGTAGTGAGTCTACATACGTGTACTTTCACCTCATTCAATAACCCACAATGGCGTTCATCCGGCTCTACAAAGAATCCGACTTTGACGATTGCGGGGATATCGTAAGCTCTACCCGATTCATTCCCCTCCCCTCATTCCGGGCTGTGAAAAGATGTTTTCGCATGAGATTTCAACCACATCCATATATAAATATATATATATATGTATATATAAACCATCCCATGCAAGCCCTACACAGACAGAAAACACCCAGATAGTTTAAACGGAGAAGAACATTTCCATTTAACGATAGCGAAACCCGCAGTGCATCGCAACCCTCCCACCCACCCTCGCCGCCTCCCCTGAAGCCGCCAAGATCTCCCCTTACATCTGGACACACCCGTACACGTTCCTCAGTCCATCCACATGCCACGTACTCGACGACGGGACGGGAAAAGTCGTGGGCTACTGCAGTGAGTTCAATGCCCTATCCTCCATATCTCCACATAGCTCTCTTCCCGTGTATCATTCATAAACCTCATATAATCAACATGACAAACTTCCAAAAAAAAAGATCAAGAGAATGAAAGTGAGAATGCGAGAGAAATGAGAGAGAAAGAACAACTTTATGAACCCCCCCTTCTCACTAAAAAAAACTAAAAAAAAAAAACCAGTCGGCTGTCCCAACGTCCAAACCTTCGTATCCAACTATCCAAGCTTCGAAAAAGCAATCTTATCCCCCGCCATCCCCCGTCCCGACCTAACCCATCGCGAGCCCTGGATCTTCAAAGTTCCAAACCCCGGTCAATCAAATGCCTCTACTAACACCGACGGTGCCAATGCCAATGCCAATACTACCACCCCCGAACTCAAAATCAATCCCAAAGCCCTGGCTCAATACGCCTACCGCGCCGACTGGGCGCTCCTAGAGAACAAAGAATCCCTCACCTCTCGCTGGCGCGCCACCATGCACATCGACTTGCTCCCGGACTGGCAAGGAAAAGGTTGGGGCCGTCGCTTGATCGACTCTTTCGTTGGCAGCGTGCGGGAGAGCGGGCAGGATTACGGCGAGGGCGAGCACATCGGCGTCTCCGGCGAGAACACTAAGGTCGTTCCCTTTTATGAGCGCATGGGCTTCCGCGTCATCGAGGGTGGGGAGCGGGAGGGGAATATCTGGATGGTAAGAGATATATGAAGGGGGCACATGGCAACATCACTCACGAACAAGGGGCTCGTATAGGAAGTGGAGAATCGGGTTTTCCTTTATTGATAACCGGTGCAAAGCTACGGGAGATATGCCCCCGTTGTAATGTCTGGTTTTGCATTGGCTTCTTCCTAGATACCCTTGACCCTTCTCCCTCCACAGCCATCCACATGTATTCGACGAACTCTGAAAAGTGGCCGATTGGATGTGTTTTCCTTTTCCCACTTTTTATGACGCCGACACAAGTAAATAAACTCGTCCATTCCGAAGCCGCGACGAAAACTTGACTCGGAAAACGAAAATATCTCGCCCTTTGGCTCCCATTTGTGTTTGTGTCTTATTTGCCCAACCTCCTCCAGTGATATCACACCAGTAACATCGCACCCCATCACCCAACTCCTCGGCCAGTCTGGTGTATCAGATCAACATACAGCTGTAGTGGTAGAAGAAATGCACGAAACACACCGGAAAAAAACACCGACTATCTATGTACGAAGACAGACGAGGCCCACTATCCCATAACCGATTTCCACCCGTTCCAAGTACCAGCAGTAGTAAATCGCGATCTTCGTTGTCTTGAACTGTAACGAAGTCGCGAGTTCTGCGCCCTATAGAAATTGGACGATTGAAACAGACTCAAATCATGCCTCCTGGCAAGTCCGTGTGGTCTGCGGGGTTTCTTCCCTGCGCAGTGAATATCCTTGACATGGGAGGGACTGCGCGGATAGGGGGGCTCGAACCCCGCTGTTTGCTCAAATTCATATTCATATTTGCGACATCAGCCATCGCTCTCGAGGGTCGCCTCATTTCAGGACTGGGGGTGTGCTCATCGCCGTTAGTTATAGTACCTCGACGTTCTCCGTGAATAAGCCTGTCTGAAGGAATATTGTGGTCTATACTCTCCCGTCCATGACGAGCTAGTGATTCCGGTCCCGTTCGCATGCTTGTACTATCCTGTCGCCGTCTTGGATTGAGAGGAGGCAGAGGTGGGGCCATTCGGCCATTGCTGCGCAGGTGATTATTCGCGTCGGGGGGTGACGAAGCAGTGGGGGTACGAGCAGTCGGTATGGGATAGGGAACCTCGTGAACGCCTCGCGAATTCATTCTAGGTCTCATCGCCGCCTGGGAACTGGATGTGGATCCAAGCGAATTGTCGTAGCCGGGGTCTTGCCCATTTGGTTTTGCCAGCGGGGACGCCCCAAGAGGAATGGGAGAAGTCAGGCCTGACTCATAACCATATGGCGCATACGGTCTACCATTTGCATTTGCATTGGGGTTGACCAGGTTCATTCTCGACACGCTACTCGGGTGAGATTGCTGGGGCATCATATGCGAGCGTTCGGTGCCTGGTGTCGGAGGTTGTCGCATTGGCTGCCGAGGAATTCTTGGATCTGTCTCGTTACGTTGACGTTCGTTGAAGAATGTCCCTTGAGAACTGACGGGCGAGTCACCGTTCCGCAACTCCTCGCTCGGCATACGTTGCGAGTAGAAAAATGTAGTTTTCCGGTCTCGACTTGGTGTTCTTGTCCGGGAAGCCCCAGACTGCCTCGCGGCTCTTTGCTTGGGGGATGGAACGTCTGGCGGCGGTCCTGGTGGCGGTGGATAGTACCGTGATTGCATCTCGGCGTCTTTGATCCGCGGAAATTCCCCTCTGGCTTGTTGGAATGCACGAGGCCCGTGATGAGGATCGTCTGTACGCGGGGACCCTATTTTATCCCTCTCCTGTCCGAACTCAGCTCCTGTGTCAATCCGTCCCCGTGGAAGGTCGCTCCCCGGACTGTTTGTTCTAGACCCAGCCGGGGTAATACCCATCATCTTAAATGCTTTTGTTGAAGACGGGTCCCGGCCTCGATCTGTTAAAGAGCTCTTACTGCTCTTGGGGCGTAGTATGGATCCCAGTCCACTAGGTCGTGGCAGTGACGCTACATCCTTCTGTTCTGGCATCCTATGCGGAGATGGAGAACGACTATCTGTCTCAGCGAAGGAGGTTAGTTTTTCACGTATCCGGCGTGCTTCATCAGCGAGTCGGTCGGCGAATTCATCTCTGCCTTCACTGTCACCTGACCGGGGGTTAACCTTGGGTTCTGCTGACTTGCCGACATTCAAGGGGAGCAAGTCGGCGTCAGGGAGTGGCTCGTTGACATCCAAATCCAGGTGCCAATCACGACCACGGTCATCGGCTCCCCAGCGATTGGAGTCCTCCAGCGGAGATTTTATAGAGCTACTTTCAGTAGGAATCCTAGATTCTCGTGTCGCTACGGGTGGTGCGCCGCCAAATATGGAAGACGCATTACTACCACCTCGCAGATGTTGTCGCACCATGCCACTCAGACCGGAGCCTTCCATTCCAGGCCCCAGTGTTGGGGAGTCCAAAGCGGAAGCCGCCTTGGATTCAGCAGTGGGAGACGACGGAGTTTCTGCGATAGTAGGTGGTTCGATGGAAGGTTTCACGCCAATGGAAAGTGGCGTTGGGAGAGCCGAGTTTCGAAAGGCTGGATGTTCTGTATCAGATGGTCGCAGGGCATGAACTAGAGATGGCAGAGATACGGGTTCGACTATGGATGATATCTCACCTCTGTCGAGGTCAGTTTCACATGCTGCGGGTTGGACTCCGTCCTTGACCGTGGATTGTGCAGCGGCGGATTCAGGAACAGTTGGCGAGTCGGCTAGTCTTTTTTTGATTTGAAGAGGGGAGCTCGGCTGGCTTCCAGATGCAAGTGTGTTGGCATCATCGCCAATTTTTGGTGTTGGCGTCTCATGTCCTCGCTGTAGCTGCAATTGCCTCTGCGTGTATCTCGTCTCGTCGTAAGGTTGTGCGGGTTTCTGAGAGACTGCAAGAGATGTGGCTTTACCACGGTCATTCGGGTTGATAGATAAGAGAGCGTTCTCCTCCGCTTCACTGATCGGGGGGCTTAGAGGCGGTGATACAGGGAAGCCTGGCCTACTTTCTCCAGCATTGGGAACATGAATGCCGAGGTTTGGTACCGTGACCGGCGGAGCACTAACAGGAGAGCTCATCGAGCGAAGATTGGGGGCACTAGCCTTAGCCAAAAGCTTTCGCTCGCCGCTCAACCGATTTCCCGACCCAATAGCAGAAAAGTCGGGGAGTTTCGAGCCGAACAGTCGTTGCCGACCTGTAGTCTCCACGCGTGATGTGTTGCTGTTTGCTAATTCTTGATTGTCTTGACTAAGGAATCCGGTCTCGTAAAGACGCCTCGTTCGCGTAACGCTCCGGTCGGGACCGGTGGAAACAGGGTTTGATGGCTGCCAGTCTTTCACGGATGCTGCAGGTTGCGACGAAGTGACCGAGGTAGCGGCAGACGACTGTCTTGCAATGGACGGAATCGAAGATAAAGTAGATGAGGTTTCTCGCTTCTGATCGTAGTTTTCGATGGAAGGTGATTCTGAACGAGGGGGGTCGAGGTCTGCCGAGGAATTTCTCTGCTCTCCGGGTGTATCAGAATCTTCTGGTCCATCCCGCAATTGTTCCCGTTCTTTCTCCGCCTGCCTCCATCTTTGAAAGGCTGATTGTCCAAGATCATGGTCGTATACTGTACGACCACTCATACCACCATCTGTCGTTTTCGAAGGACCGGTACTAGCGGCTATCTTATAAACTTTTTGGCGACCACCAAAAAGGTTATTACCCTCGGTGGGTTTGGCCCGGGTCATGATACTTCCGGAATTGAACGAATCGGCATCGTCTGAATGATATGATTCGATCCGTGAAAAAGGCGAGGCAACTTTCATCGTTTCGCCTTCCGCAATATCACCTAGGCCGCGAAATGAGGCCATATCCATCCTGGACTGACGTTTGGGAAACAGAACACTGTCGTCGCTTGCTTTTCCGATCTTTGTATTGGGATCGTCCTGCTCTCGAAGCATCGAAAACCGTGCCGATAGACCTGTCATCAGTAGACTAGTACGGAATTTATCATCGGAGGGGAGCACTGTGGCTAGATCGATTGGTTTCTTCTCCTCTTCTTGCGATTTTTTCCCCTTTATAAAGGCAAGGAACGGCATAGAGGATTCGGAGTCGTGCGACGGCCGCGGAGCGCCATCTTCGTCCTTGCCCTTCTTCTTTGCCCTGAAACGATTCATGATGTATTGATTCGATCTCTATTGCGGCAGCGGATCACACAGCAAATGTCAACGGGATTTTTCAAGACTCGGGTGATAGTTACAACCGCGAACTCGCCATGAAGTGAATAAAGGAGAGGCCAGATCGTGGATAGACGAGTCAGGCTTCACAGTCGCGACGTCCTGGTTCGAGGTCCTCAGAAGCCGGTTGAATAGTTATTCTATATAGCAACACAAGCGAAGATATGTCAGTATGTCATCCAGAAGAAGGTTACGGTAACGATTAGAAAGGACATTGAAGGGTTCGTGAGAGTGGATTGGATCTAGCATGGCAAGGCGATGACATGTAGATGTGGAATTTAGACTAGGGGTTCAGCGGAACCACCTTGACAAATGTTTTTGTTGCCATTAATTTTTCGGGGTATGGCGGCAGAACCAGTGTAGACCGAACGAGGAATGTAGTGCAAATTGCTGGGTGATATTTACCTGACGTTCAAGTCGTTTGTGTCGGGGGTGTTCCACAGACAGAAAAGGATCAGGCCGCTCAATAGAATCCGACACAAGATGTGCAGATGTAGACGGAGCAATTGAGTAGTTCCCTTTCTCAGATTACCAAGCGGCAGGTAAAGTGGAACGTACGCACAAGAAACAAGAGTGTCTCTCTCCAAAGGGCAAGGCAATACCAAGGATTGTCTCGTTGGCAAGGAACAAAACGTCCAGAGCGACAAGGTTGCCGGTCTGCTCGTTACGCTTCTTGTGATCGTGTTGCACCAGGTATCAAATGGTTCCTGCACAGTAGGCTAACCGCATGGAAATGCGGTGATCCGCCGGCGTAGGAGCGAGGTCGTATGGTTGAGTCCAGAAGAGGAATTGACCGATTGACCATGCAGTATCTAATTCTATACGTCCTTCCAGTTGAGTTGAAGGTTGAAGTGAGGGCAAGTTCGATTGAACGATCGGGTGCTCGTCTCCAACTTTTAAATGATATGCGAAGTTGACCGTCTAATCAATGCTTGACCATCCGATTGTGTGCGGATCGGGTCACCGAAGCGAGAGTGAATGGTGCGCGAAGACGTGGTTCGTCGGTTGGTCGGTTGTCCGGTTCGGTAGTTCGGTGATTCGGCAGCAGTCGGTTGGGTTGTGCAATGAGAGATGCTAGAAAAGAATGACTGGAGGGTGGAGACGGTAGGGGATCTCAAGAGAATGTGAATTGGCGAGCGAAAGAATGGCACATGAAGGATTGGTCGAGTCTCTTGGTGGGAGAGTGCAAGAGGAAGAAGTTGAAACAAGAATCCGGGAAAACCGAGTTGTCTCCTAGTAAACGTTACAAAGCTGGCGCATGCGTTTTTACTCTAGCAGTCACAGAGAGAAGAAATCGGAAGGAACCCCGAAATACCTAATGGTACTGACCCCAAAAGAGGAATGTACCCACACACCTATTGTAGGGTACCTGGATAGAAAGTACCTATGAGGCGCTAGCAGAAGTTGAGGACGCTAGCCTAGGCACGTTAGGCTGGCATAGCCGCTGATTCAGTGAACCGTTCTCGTCGCTTTCTCAGGCGTCCACCGGGTACCTGGCTGCTAAGTCACTCCCGATATATATTAACGCTGCAGATTAAGGCAACTTCACACGTACCTGCAGATTGAATGCACGATGACCTTGTACCTACACCGGGGACACGGTTTTGCTAATTGGCACGAGCTACCTACCAGAACTCCCACACTACGAGAAACTAAACATAGAAGATACTTGCAGACTCGAGAGAAACAGATAGGGGCCGGAGCAAGGATGAGAGCGCGGAGATTGTACACCGTATGGATTAGATCATCTTTCAACAGTGCTAGCTGACATCGGTATGTACACTGCATCACGCGCCCTAGTGCGGTGTAGTTGCCCTACTGTGCTACTGATGTAGTTAGACAATGAGCTACCATCCCCTCATGGCAGGCAACCAAAAAGCTGAGAAATCCAGACCCCGAATCGTTCATCTTGGTTAATACCAGGTATTTGAACATAATTACGGTACTATGTACAGAAGACGTTAGACGTATAAGTAACCTGCCGCCGTTATATTTGATTATAGTGCAAGCGCTTAGATAGATTGTAGGACCACGTTTTATTTTTTATAGCTACTATATTATTTCATTGCGAGGCAATAAGTTGAAATCAATATTTACTATAAGCTGTCTTCTGCCAGGTTTCGATAAACATTCTAGCGGGCTTTCCGAAGAGGTGGTATAGTTAGTCTAGGTAGTTTGCTACCGAGTACTGAACAAGGCAAAAAAAAAACCCCGCAGCATGCATACCATGAAGCGGCATTATTGATGCAATACTTCACTATAGGTAGTGCACTACGACGTGGAATAAAGCTGGAATATAGGTGTATTGGCTAACGGTCCCAGTGAGTCGTGAGTCGTGAGCAGAGTGTGGCAAATTCATACACTGGAACCGCAATATGGCTACCTATCTACTTCCTTACCTACATATACACTATTTGGGTAGGTACGCCCAGTACTGATGGATTCGGGTCTGGACTCTTTCTTTATTTTTTGTCACATGGCTTCGTGGGGCAATTAAGTTAGCGTAGTTAGAATTAGATAGGTGGCTAGATAACCACATGTTCATAAAGCGAAGGTTTTCCGATCGGGTATCTCCAGACTCCCACCCATCTATCTAGATACATAACCTAGGTAGATAGGTAGTGTACCTATGTAGCTTCACATAGGTACCCACCTATGTTTTAAGGGAATAATAGCAGCCTGGATACATGGCTGGCACCATCAGCGGGCAAATGGAATACATATGATCATTCTACTGAGATAATTAAGTAGGCAGATATTACAGTCTGTATCCACTCTTTAATACTCTGCTTCTCTTGGTTTTTCTTGCGTGTGATCAGGAGTCAAAATGTCCGTCTCTTCCGGATAACAGTGCCACTCCGTCAATGAACCAATCCAGCCAGCCATCACAATAGATGCGCTACTGTAGGTACGCGAATGTCCCGCCGAATTGCGCATCATTTCGTTTGATTGGCTGGGAGTCCAAGAGCTGACCGCAGAAGAAGCTCCAATGCGTCCGTTCTATTGTGTTCGTTCTCCTTTAGTTGCAGCTTTTAGTGTGAGCTGAACCTACTATGTAGTAAGCTCCGAGACCTGCGGAGGTCCTACGTAATGGGTATTTGCTCCTTTGTATGTAGTGTATCTTTTTCGTCGCAGCGTGTTGCACGGCAGTGGTTCTTGTGTAGATAGATAGTGTGGTGGAGGCAGGTAGGGAAAACGCATCAGAACAAAGCGCGTTTGTTGCGAGTTTGTGCAATGACATGTTTCCCTCATGATCAAACAGCCTCGGTATCTCCTCAGTCTCTTGAAGACGTTTGAGCATGTATCGAGCGAGGTCTTCTCTCCGGTGGCGGTAGCAGCTCGCCTCCGTTGAACCGTATCCGCTGCTGTTTGACCTCGAACGGCAGCGCAAGAAAGTATTCGACATGACATAGGTAGGGTAATTAGTGTAGTGACTTGCTTCATAGAGTATATTTCTAACTTGACCTACACATACGGAATACGTAGAAGAGAGTAGGTAGGCTCGCAGCCGGTTATAGGACACTCTGATTCGGCCCTGATAGTCTACCTAGGTAGCTGCATGGTGTTGTCATTGCCCAGGGACTCGTTGATGAGGGGATCGTGTCTCCGAATGCTGACGGTACTTCCTTCCTTATACACATCCACACGGTATTCACAGTGTCTGGTGGATAAGACCTAGTGGTCTCATACTAGTGATCTGCAGTGAAACGCTCGGTCACCCACCTATTTACTTATAAGGACTTAGTCGCGCATCTGGTGCCTAGCGTTCCTTTTACAGTAGGGAATACGGTGCCCAGCACAGTAGACAGACTGTACCAGTTATGCATATTTATTAGGTAGTTCCACTACCCGTTAGCGCACATAGTACGTGAACAAGGAGGTCCCCGGCACCCAGTCCTGCAAGTCCCATCACCTCGGATCAGCGTGGAAATCCGCGGTCCAATCATCTGGCGGTGCCTGGCGCTTGACCCAATTCGGACCTGGACGGCCAGGATGCCGTACTGTACAGACTAGGTAGCCAACGCACGGTAGAGCCGGTACCCCTGAATTAAGAACAATGGTTACGCTTTTATTTTCAGCCTTCACGATGCACCAAATTCTTATCACCGCGCTCCATGAGCTTATTATCCGGAGCTTAGGCGCTCGCTTTCTGGTGATGCTGTCAAGGCGAGGCAACTTATACCAGATCTAAGCTTTACAAGGAGATATCTCGCAAAGTAGGTGTGGTGTACACTAGATAGTTTAGTATAAGTAGACTATCGTTGGTCATTGGTAGTCTGGCTGCTTAAGTCAATTACTACTTATGTAAGCAAATTTGGCCGATGAGGCGAGACCCATGTCATCAACACCCATTACTTAGGTTAGCCGGTATACTGCGTAGGTACTTACCTAGGTAGTATCTAGATACACTACTTACAGGAGAGGTACCGTGTACACTATTAAGTAATAAATGTCGGGCGCTATTATGTAAGGCAAGTAGGTAGCTCCCGCAAATGAAGTCCTACATAGTACATAGTTATCCGTACCTAGCGATCTTGGTACTGTAGCCACGAAAACCGCTCCATCGGCTTGTAAGCATAAGCAATCTCAACGTCTCCGAAGCTTATTCGCGGAATGTCACGCGGCGGTGTTTCCAAATGTTTAATTCACCTGAAGCCAATATCAAAACTGTACACTAACTACCCTTCCGAGTAGCTGAGGTCTCTTACACTACATACCTTGATCTCGTGACAAAGCATACTACGTAGCTCGACAATAAAGTAAAGTTATTCTCTGCATATTCCATACCCACCTCCTAGGAGTACCTACTTAGTCGGATGTGGAATGGAATCCGCACGTGCAGAAAAACTTCATTTCGACCCCGTGGAACCGGACCAGCGGCGCCGCTACTTATCACTTAGTACACACTACAGACTGTGCTCGCCCGATCTACTTACTTAATAGCGATCCTACTTACTTACTTATACCTACCGACCTGGCGAGGCGATTTCATCATCATCTCTTCAATAGCGTAGTGTAGGTAGTCAATATACTAAGTACATAGTAGTAGGTAGGTAGTAAACTAAACCATGCGTCTCAATCATGTCTCATCAACTCTGGCATGGCTCAGGTGTGGTAGCATCAAACGTCATTAATAAAGGGCTCTTCGAAGTGAAGTGACGATCGGCCTCTACTGCTCGGTATCACACTCACCCGCATTCGTGCAACGGCTGTTTGTTTGCTGGTGTACGAAGCACATCGTACAGTTGTGTACAAACAAGCCCACGACAAGTAGGTCGGTTCGTCGTCCTGCCTGGTAAAGGAGAGAGAGGTGATGGCTTGTCTGTCACCTGTCTAAGTAATAACCTTAGTTAGATACCTCCCTGTACACGTTAACGTGCGCTAAGTAGAATACCCCAACTTTGTTCTGCTGCTAACGACCGATGTCAATCCAGACTGACGGTAACCATGATCTGCAATCTGCCAGCTTAGCCTGCGTTTCAGGATATTTACACAAGATAGAAAATGTAGCTGAAATTATTCTCATTTGAAAAAAAAAAAAAAGTTGATCCCCGATGAGCAACCCTTGTCGCTTTGGAATTGCAATTGCACTCGGTAGTGTACTTCCTTCGTGACCAGGCAAACCCCGAAGTATGTACACGTGGTAGTTGACGAGTTGACATTGACCTGGGCATTCACCAGGATTGTCCCCTTTGCTCCTTGCTGGGAGAGATGCGTTTGCGAAAGGTCTAGGTTAGTGTACGACGCGGCTGCACCTGAACCAAAGGGGTTGAGATCCGTAATCCTTGGTCCGCCAAGTAAAGGTGACTTGCTGTAAGAACCAACCCGAAGATAACGTTTGCAGCATCTCGTTTGCAGACTTACCTTGGATGACGTGTGGTCGAAAGTGGACGTCGATGATACTAGTGGAATGTAGTTAAATGTGTGTGGGAGGACGCGATTTCAATGTATTGTCGCCGGTCGACTCCGTCTACAGACCACCTAGGTTAGTATCTGCAGATATGTGCCAGAGCAGACCTCGGGTCGCAATACACAGCATACAAACACAGCAAGGGGCGTGTCAAGACCAAATGAGGTGCGAAGGCCTCATGAATCTGAGCAAATAAGAGGAGAAGAGATAGGTACAGGAGTAGGTAGGTAGGTACCTAGACTACCAGGTAGGTAGGTACCTAGACTACCAGGTAGGTAAGTTGTCTACGAGACGAATAAGTACATCACATACTCGAAAGGGCAAGAGTGTCGCAACTGCCAGCGCGTTCCATGCCTGTCCTGATGTCATGATGTTCCACAGATGGATGCCTCCTTCCTTAGTTCTGCTCAGAACGATACCACACTCCCGAGTTCTGCCCGAGCATGAAGCGTGAATTGAATTTGGGCATTTGTATCCATGGCAGGAAAGTGGGAACTGCTAGCATGTTCATTTTTGTCTTGTCTAACAACTGGTAGCTCATGACATATTCCGTACCTACCTACCTACGTACTACATCCTGATAGCAGCATTCCGACACGAATGTAGTATCATCCGAGTCATCATGCTCTCATGTCCCATGTCGCCTCGAAAGGAACGGCCAGAATGTTGCGAATGCCACTTACCAGTATGTAGGCCAAGCCGTCCGTGATTATTTTACTGTCTTGCTCTTGCTGACTGTCTCGTGCTACAGTTGACTCATTGTGTGTACTGACTGCGGGGGGTAGGGAGTTGAAGAGGGGTCGCCGGGTCGGGAATCACCACATACCTAACCTAGGTAACTAGTATATTGACTTGACCAAGATCAGCAACGACGACATGCAAGTCGCTACAGCTTTGTACGTATATATAGCAACGCTACAACTGCCTACATGATGTAGGTCTGTGGCCGAGACAGGATCTCTGCGCTCTACACCACATCTTCTCATACACTAACTACATAGATGAAACTCAAACAGAGCAGATCCTCCCAGTCTCGAGCGCTATAGTTTGCAGCCTGCACAGCCTGCCTACAGCCTGCCTACAGACGAGACAAGACACGATGACTGGAAGGACACGCGGGCCATCCAATCGCACCACACTCGTATAGCAATACGCTGCCAATCATTTCAATCGAGCAGCCGAAACCGCAGCGCTTAAACTCGGCCAAAGCAATGGATCTTTCCCACCTGACCTTCTCTTGTTCGCTCCGGCCTCGATAGTATCAGCCTTCCAGCTCGAATCAGGTTCTGCTTGCACCAAGATCGTCGTCATGTGCCACCATGGAACCAGTCCCCGACCTCTGCGATGACGACAGCGACGACAGCGACGGGGTATGATGAACCCGACCGGTAGCTTTATGCCGCCACGGGTTTCCGTTGGGTGGTTGCGACGTCGGGCTAGGCCGGGCATCCTTCAGATAACATCTTTCCATTAGGTGTATTCATCGTCTAAGCGAAAAGCAAAGGCGCCCAGTCAGATCACAAGGAGAGATCTTAACACCAGTCCAAGTGCGGGATAGCCCGCGGCACTCGAGCCTTCTGCCAAGGTTCGACCGACACCGCCCCCGGAACGACCCCTCTGCAGCTTTGATTCGCGAATGGTCATTCTGACCAGGAGGCACTACTGCCAAGCTTGCTTTGTTGATAACTTGGCCCGGGGGGCGGCTGCGGGGTAGGTGTCCATACCCAGCTTGGTTTTCCTTTTCCCTGAATCCCCTCGCCTGCCCCCCGTGCCAATATTTCCAGAATCGGACGCCTGCGGTTCGGTAACCGCCTCAACAAGACATCGTCGTCAGGGTTCTAATCCATCGCGGCCCGTGGGCTTGCTTTACACTACACTAGGCATATATATGTTCCCACCGCATATGCTATGGCAGTCTACACTACTTACTGTGCGTATGCTTCCATACGCGACACGGTGACGACTCAAATTAGGTAGGTTGGGAGGGGGCGGAGGTTAGCCAACCATTTCGCTCTCATGTCTCGCTGGAAACGCTTGGGAGTGGTGTGGAAGGCTGTGAACGTCCGATGGTGAGCTGACGCCGAGTCGGCGACGGACTGGACTAGCAAGCTTCTGCTGTGTGGGGGCACACACCCTCTCTTTCTTTCACGCGCACGTCCGTACGCACGGAGGACATCTAGTGTAGGATGACGGCGAGGGATATATAAAGCGAGGAGGAGCTCGCCTTGCTTTCTTTGTCCTCGACTGTCCGACATTCATTCTTGCCACTCGACACATCCCTACTAAACCTGCACTCCCAGACAAAGGATCGAGACCAATTCATCTTCAGAGACAAGTCAACCTACAATTGCCACCAGCAGTCCACCACCACCATTACCTCAACTACGTCACCGTCGAAAGAGTCTACAGGCTTCAAACCCGCTTACACGACAACAACAATAACACAGCAATATCATCGGCCATGTATCCCTCACATTGTTGCCAGTGCGGAGGCGTGTTCGTGATCAACACGAGCTGCTCATGGTGCAAGCACAAGGAGTGTGCGAAATGCACCTAATGGATTCCTACGGCATAACCAAGGGGAAAATAGAAAAGCCCGTACGTATTGTCGGTGAAAGGCATATCGATTGGTGGCCTGCCAGCTCAGTGTAGATCCGTCTGCTAATTCAGGCCCCTCTAGCTTTAAGGCGTCGCTTGTGTAATATCGAACCGCAAATTTGATAACAAATTTAACAGGCGAGAGACCGGATCCGGGACAACAATCAAGTCCATGAGTTATAATACCGAGGGTTCGATAAGCGAACCTCCCTTCACAGAGAAACCGAATGGAGGAAGTTCTTTGATTGTATTTCTTCAGCTGCGGGAGAATCGGAAGAGGGGGCTGTGCCGATAATTTCGAGAAGTCGCAGGCTCTCTCTCGGCACCAACGGAGTTTTCTGTTCCACGGCGTTATTGGGATTGGGGATTCTCTCCCTTTTGCCCTTCCCGCATGGCTGTTTGTGTGTGTCTTGGACAACGACTCGACGAGGAAGGTCGGGATGTCACGCTGTACGAGAACGATCATTGATACCCTTGAAATTTTAGCCTTTTCTTTTGCTCGCAATGGGGAACCACTGTTTCGAATAGGTTGGTTCGGATCTGTTAAAAGTATGTACACTACGCGTACATATCATATTATACAGCTGGACACGTCAAAAACTAATATGAGCTGAACTGTAAAGTATCTTGCTCGCCAAGGGAAATTACATATCTCTCTGCTCTCATACATGAGTAGCGGTCTCTACGTTTTTCCCTCTGTCATATATCAGTGAAGATCGATTCACATTAGGCAACACATGACCTTGCCTCGGCTTCTCGCTCATTGAAGTAGCTAGAGTGGTCCCCGATCTGCCCGAGTTTCTCGGACCCTCGGTACTGTCACAACTCTTGAATCCCTAAATAGCTAGCTCATTGAAAGCGGCGCAAAAGAAACCTACCGTGGCTCGTCGTATAGGGAAAGATCTTGGTAGGCTGTAACCTAGGTAGATAGGCTGTATGGTGAGGCCACGACAAGTCGTATCTATGTAATTCCCAAACGCGATCGCCGTCATCCCGAAGCCAAGACCGCCTCCCCCTTCCGGCGGCGTCTGACCCATGCTTTCTAGATAGTCCAGTCACAGCACTCCTACATCACACCCATCTTCTGGTGGTTGCCTAATTCCGTTTACCCAGCTTGAGATCAGCCTTCGCGATGACTGCCAAGTAAGAGACATCAAAAATAGCTAAATTGTTTCATATACAGTTTTTGTCTTCCCGCATCCCATGTCAGAAGATCTCAAAGCGGTGAATGAACAGGCTCAATACGCCACACATGAACATATATATATCCAGGAATTGTTGTGTTTTGATTCGATTCCCAATGTATGGTTGGGTGAGGGTCGGGATGATAATCGTTTACCTGGTCGTCGTGTAATCCGTGCGTTGGGTTCGTCTCAAAAGTATGTATGTAGGCCTTCGGAGGATGCCTAACGCCGCTATTCTCCGGAAGGTGGGCTTCGCGGAGACCACCGCTTGATAATGATGATGAGGATGGGTGAGTTATCCGAGTTTTCCGAGATGATACGAATACAAATACAAATGCAAATACAAATACAATACACATAAACAGCTTGGCGCTTGTCCGTCAGCGCGAAAGGGAAGAGGGAAGAGGGAATAGGGGAATTCGGAAACTCATCCCTCGGGTTCACGATAATATTCCGGAAGCTGGGCATATGTTTTCGGATTACTTCTTTGGGGTGGGTGAACCAACCGTTTAAACAAGTTCTTGTGAATGACAAACTGACCTTTTCGTACGCAGTTATTCCTCACATTAGGTCCGTAACGGAGCACATGCTTCGCATACCCGGTGCACATCTACGCTGCTTATATAGGTATCTAGATAGGTAGACTGACTGTACACTTAGTTAGGCATCCTGCCAATAACTAGTCCAAGCAAGTAAGCAGGCCACTTCACCAATCGCATCTATGTATCTAAACAGGTAGTGTAGGTACCCTCGGTCTCGCTTCTCTGGGACACAAGGATGGATATGTTTACTTACAGGCAACAGATGTAGTTAGGTCAGGTCAGAAGAGGCTCCCTCAAGTTGAAAGAGTATCTACAAGTACACTAGGTTAGCAGTGCATCCGCATTAGGCCGGGCAGGAAGTCGCCAATTAAAGGTTGTGATTATATGAATCCGGCTCCGCGGCGCCAGCTAGGTAGTGTACACAACGCTACACTGCTCCTCACCCTTAAGGATCCGCATCCCGATTTGATTTACATGCAGACTTTTTGTCGAAGAAAAGAGAAATTGTGTAGGTAGGTAAGGTAGTATTCAGAAAGCACTGGCGGCACATATGTAGAAAAAAATAAAATAAAATAAAATAAAATAAAGAAAAATAAAAGAAAAGAGCAATACACTGCCTTGCTACGGACTAGAATCAACACGGATATGCAGCAGCAGTTTACCCAGAGAGAAATGATTCTAATATCCGCCCAACTAACGAAAAAATATGCCTCGTTCTCGCCTTACCTCGCCTCGCTTCAGAGCCAAGGCGTACCTTGGGCTTTCAGTCTACACTACATATATGCCTCGATATCGCACGACAACCAAGTTGCCGAATTCTAAAACTGCCTTGGGACCTCACAGCCACATTCGCATTGTTTAGCTTAGGCAGAGTGCATCTACACTATGTACATGCCTAACCTAGATACTTAATCTAACCTAACCTATCTACATAGCATACCTACTTCCTGAGACTCACGAGACATGGAAAAGTTAGCGGACAGAAGTCTAAAGGCATGCCAAAAGCAACTTGTTGGTCGCGAAATATACATACTGACAACTATGACTGCCCGGTGCTGGCTCACAGCCCGTCACCAATTTCAATACTTCTTCTTGGCGTTTGACTCCAGAGTTTTGTTACCAACCTATTAGCATCGCTTGAATCAATAATGCATTCACGTAGGGACGTAGGGACGTAGGGACGTAGGTAGGTAGGTAGGTAGGTATATAGTCACAGCCTCAATAAAACAAGAGCAATCTGCCTAGCCCAAGTCATGAGTGAATCGTGGTCCAGTCGGATCTGTTTGGCTGTTGGTTCTCATTGTGGCAGTCAAGCTGCATTCCAACAACTATTCGAACATGACTTGCGCAGGTGCCACTTAGCAGTCGATCCAAGTGTTGAGGAAAACAACAGAATGGATCTTGGGGGTGTCTGGATGTTAGCCTCGTCAGTTCATTCATTAGATAGGGGGCGCAGACTTTTGTTGGGACGCAAGACTCTTACTTAGCCAGTCTTCGTAGATAGCTAGGCCTTTGACATGAACGTTGTGAAGAATTGGATGCTCTAACTCGTCGTGACAGTAGTTTGCCTAGATGGTGCGGTAGCACTCCATAGCATTCCTATCTGTTTGCCTCATCTCACGAGTCACGATGGGTATCACAGTCAAACACGTCTTCTCCCACGATTATATGTTGCAGGTCATTCCCGCGTCCGAATCTCCCGGCCTGTGACAGTGTCTGCTCAAGTTCTTGTACCCCGAAACGACAACGAAAACCTGGTTTTGGTTTCTACATGAATCATAAGCGTCTGATATCCACTTACCCATCTAACGGACCTGAAACGATCTCCTTTTTGCACTCGTCTTAGCCGAAAACCGTCTGAGGAAATCAACTCACAGTTTGGTCTCACAAAGAAGCTCTCGGTAGCACCACTGCGTCTTTTCGAACTCTCCCGCCAAGATATCCAAGAGAGGACTTTCGGAAAAGAACGGTCCGCCATGGCCATCACGCAAGGGAACGACGGAGTTGTCGTGACTATCCATCCTCTTGAGAGCAAGGATGCCGTCCTGGTCAAGGTAGAACCGCCTCTCAATCCCCAAGACATCACCCAGCACGTGCCCTGCGATATCGTCCTGGTCATCGATGTTTCATCGAGCATGGATGATCCAGCTCCGGCTCCGGGGCATAATGAACAGGGGAATGCCATCAAAGAGGATCACGGTCTCTCCAGTAAGTAATATCAACCGTCACGGTTTCGGGGCGCAAGATTCTTCTGCTTATGGCACGATCTACCTGGGAAAGAGGAAAGACTACTAACCTCTGCGGACATAGTCCTGGACCTCGTCAAACATGCCGCTCGAGCTATAGTGTCCACACTGAATGAAGGCGATAGACTGGGAATTGTGACTTTTGGTGATCAGGCATCGGTATGGGAAAACCCCATCAGTCGTGCTTTGGAGCCAGGCTTACGATAGGTATCTTACACAGGTTGTGCAAGGGCTCACGTCAATGACGGAAGAAGTCAAAAGCGAAGTCAATGATAAGATCGACGGCCTGCGAGCACACGGCAGAACGAACTTATGGGGTGGGATACGTGAAGGCCTAGGATTGTTCGGACGACCAGGCACAACCGAGGACGCAGGCGGTAGTGCGCGAGCATTGATGGTCCTGACTGATGGCATGCCGAACCACTTGTGAGTAGAACATCACTCGTCACATGACGGTTGACATACTAACCAATATGGCGCGCGAAGTTGTCCCCCTGAGGGTTATGCTCGCAGGCTTCGATCTGTTATTCGATCTAGCCATGCCCCACTACCAGCCATAATTAATACCTTTGGCTTCGGATACAATATCGAATCGGGTTTGTTGAAGTCCATTGCGGAGGCCAGTAACGGGAATTTTGCTTTCATCCCCGACGCTGGCATGATAGTGAGTGGGCTCCTTGCTCGCCTTACGCGCTCTGACGACTGACGTGCCCGTCAATATAGGGAACTGTGATCATCCATGCGGTCGCGCACTTGCAATCCACATACGCCACAAGATGTGTGCTAGAGATATCAGCCCCTAGAGGCGTGCGGTTGAGGTCGGCCACAGGGAAGTGTATAGATCAGCCAAAGGATGAAGGGGCAGGTAGCACCACACCAACGATTCAACTCGGTAATCTACAATACACACAGTCTCGAGATATCTACCTCGAGAATGTCAACAAACGGGGCCAACGGACGACCTTCAAACTTGAGGGAGAGGACTCACTCATCAAGGTGCGGCTTACACACTCGCGAATGCACACTCCAGAGTACGAGACGCGAGCTCAACAAGACTTGCGTGAGACATCTCCTCTCACTCAGGGCATCATAGCTTATCATAAAAGCCGCTCGATGATCTGCAAGTTCCTCTCATCATTCAGCGAGGTGCAGAGGGATCTCGTGTATGCGTACACACGCCACGGAGGCAGCGATGATGTAGATCTTTCGGCCTTCCGGCAGCATCTTGATGCGCTGATCGACAGCATCCCCGCCAAGGATCATGACGACGCCTTTAACACCTCGCTCATGGAGGACCTAACTGGCCAGATTAAGGAGGCTCTATCCAAGCCCGAGTACTTTACCCAATGGGGTGAGCATTACTTCCACAGCTTGCGGAATGCTCATGCCAACCAACTGTACGTCCACCTACAATCTCGTAGGGGAGACTGTTGTATGTCCAAGCACTAACCGAGAAACCCCCAGATGTAACTCGTTTAAGGACCCGGGACCTCTAATGTATAACCATAATGTGTTTTTCATTCGATGTCGTGACCTCCTAAGCGACGCTTTCGACAGCCTTCCGCCTCCGCCGCCGTCTCGAATTTATTTTCAATGGCACCCCTTGACTTTCTCGCCACCCGATCCGTCCATCAGTAGTGCATCGCCGGACGCCGATACGCAGGCCTTCTCCATGTCAAGATACAATAGCGCCTCGAATCCGTGCTTCGCAGCCAACAGCCTGGTACAGCTCGCTACGGGAGCTGTGGTACCGATCAACCAACTGCGGGCGGGCACGCTGGTTCGGACACCAGTGGGCAATCGCCGGGTGATAGCCATGCTGTTAACAGAAGTATATCAAGCCAATATGCTTCGAGTTGGGAGCATGCTCGTCACGCCCTGGCACCCCGTCAAATCCGCGGTGGTAGGGCCTAATGCTCTTAGTCAATGGATATTCCCCGCGTACATCACGAACTACAACGTGACGGTTTCGGGAGCCATATTTTCCATAGTCCTAGAACCCCACGAAGACCCCGAGGCGCACGCTATAGATATGGGAGAGTACTGGGGTGTAACGCTCGGCCATGGCGTCCTAAGCGGTCTCGATGCCCGGGCCCATCCGTTCTTTGGGGATTATGATGCCGTCCTGAGAGAACTGGCGACGCTGGATTCGATCAAACAGGGCCTATATGTTTGCCAAAGCGTAAGAAAAGACGCCAAAACTGGATTGGTCTGTGGTTTTGAAAAGCGTGTTCTGAATCGCGGGTCGTAGGCGGGACATGGTTCAGGGGCGGCTTTTCTTTTGTCGTGGGGAGGGCATCTCGATCATTGATGCCTTTTGCTCCGTCGGTGAACGGGTAACATATTAATTCATCTGGCCGCCAGGCGCTGCTTGTGAGATAAGTAGGTAGCGATGTGTCAAGCCAGAGGTATTATATAATAGTAGCGGATATCATGAGATGAGACTCGTGCTTTTCGAGTTTTAATGAGGGGTTTGATGGTGGCGGCTCCCTCGCTTTTCAAACAGCTGATGCACTCACCAGGTAATGATGCAAATCCGTTATATAACCTCACCTACCACTACTCTTTCATCATTCGTTCGGGCAGAGAGACTTTGTGATCTCTCTCAAGTGTTGTTTGTCCTAGATAGGTAGTTGAATGGTAGATGGTAGGCAGGCCAAGATGTCTACAAAGGGATGGCGTCGGCGTCTGGCTACATACATACCTAGATAGGTTGAAACAAACCGCAGAAGCTATTACATAGCGTCTCATGCCCCGCACTAGTCTACCTAACTGGCCTACCATGTTGCTGGGCCACTTAGCTATTGTCTGTACCCCTAGTTAACGCATTCAGAGGGCTCGCGGTGGGCGGGTAGCGCCGCTGGACCGGTGGCACGTTGCAGGCCGGCATGTGCCTAGTACCTACAGTACCTTTTATGGGCCGTGCACGCACTTCTACTGGCGAGAATGCCTGTGGCTCTGCTCTTCCCACCAACTGCGCCACAAATCAGGTACACGCCGGTATTATCTAATAATCGACGGTGACAGCTTTCATTGACCTACGGTACAAGGTGTGCAATACCAATAGGTAGTCATTGGCCCTCTCCAATTGCCCTTGAACCTGTTATAGGTAATCGGTGTCGGTTGAAATGCCACTTTCACCCTCAGCACTCCCGCCCTAACATCTCTCTCGTCGATCCGAAATGCGGCATCCTCAGGCCTTGATGCTTTTGGGCATCATCGCCCAGAATGGGATTGTCAAAGCCTCATTGCCTAGAGGTGTTGGCCCCGATTGTAAGTCGGCTCGATATCTTTTATGCAGGTTTTCTTGAAATTGCTTTGCATGCTGTTTTGCTGCTGTCTTCGCGGCTATTTTCGGCCTCAGCGCGGTCTTCTTCCGTGCTCACTTGGACAGATAGACTCTAACAACATTGAAATATCACATGCTAACGAACCTACCCTTTTGTAGTTGCCAAGTTTTATCAGGTCACAGATACTTTCTCCTGTATAACACGGTCCTCTATCGTCATCAAAGCCTCGCAAGTCAATGACAACACTTGTGACTGCCCCGACGGCTCAGACGAACCCGGAACCGCAGCTTGCGCCATTCTCGACCCTCTATCGCCCTCACAACCCCTTCCTGCTTCCCTCTCAGGCTCTACCAACACAACGAATGCTCTGCCCGGCTTCTGGTGTGAGAACAAGGGTCACGTTGGCTCCTACGTACCCTTCATGTACGTCAATGACGGCGTTTGCGATTACGATATATGCTGCGATGGCTCAGAGGAATATGGTCACGCTGGCGGTGTTAAGTGTGAAAATAAGTGTGCCGAGATCGGAAAGGAGTGGCGGCGCATCGAGAAGCTGCGTCAAGACAATCTTGAGCGGGCCAACAAGAGACGCCGTACCATGGTCAAGGAGTCTAAGGAACTCCGCCGACAGGTAGAGGCTCGGGTTGTCAAGCTTGAAGCAGAAATCCGCGATCTGGAGCAGAAGGAGGCCGAGCTGAAGACAAAATTCGAGGAGATTGAACGGTCAGAGCGTGGCAAGGTCGTCAAAAACGAGGGCCCTGGCAAGATCGGCGTGTTAGCAGGGCTAGCTAAAGGCAGAGTTGCTGAGCTTCGTGAGGCCTTGGCCGATGTAGAGGGCGACCGCAAACAGCTGCTAGAGAGGGTGGCTGAGCTCGAAGGCATCCTGTCCGCTTTCAAAGAGGAATACAACCCCAACTTCAACGACGAGGGTGTAAAGAAGGCCGTGAGGGCCTGGGAAGACTATGCGGCAAAGAAGGCAGAGAAAACCGAGGAACTCGATGAGTCTAGCATCGCCGAAATCATGAAGGAGGACAGCGAGACTTCTGGTATCAACTGGAATGAGTTTCAGGAAGATGAAGTGTCCGACACCGACATACGTATGTGCCATCTGTATTGATATGAAAAAGGATTCTGGATGGCTGCATTTTACTAACACGCCATGATATTAGTGTACAGCTTTGAGGCCTACCTCCCTGAAAGTCTCCGAGGTTATCTCCATGAGAAAATAAATAGCCTTCGGATCTGGTTGATTGAGAATGGCATACTGGCTGATACAGTGTCAAAAGAAGGCGAGTCAAAACTTGTCAGAGCGGCCAGAGATGCCCACGAGGCCGCCAAGAAAAACGTTCAGTCGAAGCGGACAACCCTAGATCAGGAGAAGAGTGATCTTGAGAAAGACTACGGCCCTGACGACATTTTCCGAGTTCTCAAGGGCAAGTGCATCTCAGTCGAAGCAGGCGAGTACGAGTACGAGCTGTGCTGGATGGATAAGACGACGCAGAAGAGCAAGAAGGGCGGATCGCGCACAAACATGGGCAAGTTTGAGAAGATCGGCTTCCGGGAATCGGATGAAGAGGAACGCCACGATGGCAAAGGCCTCGGTCGCGGTACTCGCATGGTGCTCGAATTTGACAATGGGCAGCATTGCTGGAACGGCCCCAACCGACGTACCGATGTCTGGCTCGCATGTGCTGAGACCGAAGAGCTGTGGCGTGTCAGCGAGCAGGAGAAATGTGTGTACAAGATGGAAGTTGGCACACCAGCAGCTTGTGAAATGCCTGCTGGATCCGGTCATATCAAGGATGAACTGTGATTAATTGATATGCATAAAACTTAAAAAGATAGACGGCGGATACGAATCAGGATTCGGGTTGCCTATTTGATGATGCATTCACTTTCCTGGCATTTTGCAACTGTACAGATATGATGTGACGAAGATAAAAATTCATTAGTGGACCTTTCTAAATGATGCGTGTCCTATCATACGTGTGCCTGGAGACGAACGCTCAGACTTGATACAGGTTTTCATACACGGAATGGGGTTCCCTACTCTACTCATGCCCCTGAGTGGTCTTATTTATTCTCACCGTACTGCTGCCGCGAGCTTCCTTTGCTTGTTTAGCTTCTCTTGTTCGGCCAAGACCTTGGCCGTGAGCGTAGCTGTCATGGAATTGTTGATGCGACTCGAAATATCGTCTCGATCTTTCTTTTGCTTCTTTTCCTTCAGCGCCCCGCTCTCTTGAAGCTTGCCATCGTCTTCCTCTTCCGCAGCCTTGCGCTTCTTCTTTTTATTCTTGCCACCCGCATTCTTGTCTTTCTTGAGACTATGGGCCAGGCCCTGACTTTGAAGGTCTTCTATCCGCGCCGCGCACTTGTCGACGTCGGATTCTTCTACCGGTAATACGGGGACAATGTCACGGTCCTCGAAAGCCTCGCTGCACTCCGGACAACTCCTCGTTTTCTTTGCCTCCGTCGACGCCGCGCCCGCGTTCCTGCTATCTTCAGAGGCGGCAAGAAGCTCTTTCATGGCGATCTCGGCAAAGACGTGGCCGCACGGCACAACATACACGGAGCGCGTGGCGGGACCCAGCTCCTTCATGCTTAGAGGACAGGTACGGATGGCGCCGCGCGGCTCAGACTTCCGCATGGTAAACCGCAGCTTAATGATGTCTTTGATGGAACGGATGCCGGAGCGCGCGAACTCGGCGGCCTCCTGCGACGGCATGTCCTCCGCGAACTCGTTGGCATCGGCGCCGGGCATTAGACATCGCAGGACCGTCTCGTAGTTATAAAGGCGGCCGCGCCAGTCTGATACGGTGTTGTCGGGATCGAGCGGCTCGGATGATATGGGGCAGGTGGACCAGGCGTGAGTGAGGGATTCGAGGGCGGTCGCCTTGAGTTCAGATGCGGTAGGGAGACGCGCGGCCTCCTTTACGAGCTCGCGCCGCTTCGGGATCGAGCCGCCGTCGTTACCCATGGGTGATTGTTTGTTGTCGTTTATTGATTACTAGGCTTTTTACCTTTATGCTTGGGTCGTTGCTTGATACTGGGAGGGTGTTTGATGGAGGGAATGAGAATGGGTTGTTGAAAATCGCGAAAGGAATCTTTGATCTGGGTGGTCAAAAGTTGGGAGGCGAGAAGGTATGGTACGAACTAGATACCAGCCTTCCCGTCCAAGATAAGATAAAGCTTGGTAGTTAGTTATTGGTACCAACGAAACTTCCACAACAGTGGATTCACACTGGAATAAATGCCCCGCCAAGACCCCGCAAAGTTATAGCGGGCATCTAGTTATGCCGCCCCAAATTTTCGGATATGAAGAAACTGTTATCCAGATATGAAACTAACTCTATTCCGTTAGACACCCCAAACTAACTGGTTCCGGCCAGAGATTGTAGTTGAGAAGAGGAAGCATCGTTTCCGACGGTCTGTCACCTAAATTATAGGTATTTCCTGCCGTATATTTCACATCTTGGGTAGGTAAACGCTTTCGCATCACGACGCCATAAACATAGCTTTCTATCTGTAACACTTCCACGCTCAAGATAAATACCGAATGTTCCGTACATCCTGTTAACATAACTAACATCAGTCCTCAATACCATGTACAGTGTCTGTTTGTTTCCATCCCCTGATAATCCTAACGGCGGGCGCGTCTGAATCAACTTTTCACATCTGAAATTTTGGAACGGGTTATACTATGTGTCTGTCAATAGACTGTCGGAATTAACCCATTGTTGACTCTACCAAGAGTTCGCGGTCAGATTCAGTTAGTTTGGAGTGTCTAACGAAATGGAGTTAGTTTCATATTTGGATAACGATTTCTTCATATCCGAAAATTTGGGGCGCTAGTTATGCGGGTCTGTGAATAATCGGCCGTGGATAATGGGGTTGCAACATCCCGTCACCACCCGCCCTGGCATAGTATCTAGGTACCGTATAGGTGATTCAGGTTGAAGACCCATTAACGCAGATACCATGAACAGAAGCATAGGCCCATTCACTCTTCACTTCTGTAATTGTCACTCATGGATTAATACCTACCTAATCTGTACCTATGTAGATAGTGATTGTCCAATAAAATCCGGACCCGCAGGTGGTCTGTGCATAAGCAAGTTCCAGCCAACGAATCCAAATCGGCTTGGGTTGTATCCAGCGGCGCTACCTGGCGTGCTAGCGTGCTCAGCATTGACTGCTGGAGCCGCTAAACCTGCCTGAATTTAGCCAACCATAGGCCGCTACGATCTTCAGCTATTGCTCTATACGGCTAGCGTGGTCTTGGCAGTATACGCGGTTTTAACCAACTCCCAAGTCCCTAAATTTAAGGTTGAGGTAAGAGGCAGTTGCGAGGCTGCTACCTACCAGTTCTATAGAAGGCACATGCAAAGCGCCCTTCTTACCCACCCTTCTTCTCCGAGCGACCGCACGAAACTCAACATACCACAAACCACAAACCACAAGGAAACGCACAACTACACGATTCCTTCTTTTCGACTGTGAAGGCGACGCTCGACTAACTAGGTAGGTATCGGATACGCCCGAAACTATCGTCATACGTATTCGCACCCTCGAATCACACCTTCGAATCCCACGTCTGTGACTCTAGTCCAGTCTCCTTCCCCAAATCTGGGCTGCCGACAACCTCAATCAACTTCTCTTTCTCTCCTTTGCCGCCCCGCTTTCTGTTGCGCATCTGCTCTTCATTCACGCTATCCCGCCGCTTGCCATCCTTACGCGATTCGCTCCTGTCTTCATGCAGATGTAAATCGCTAGATTGAAGCTGTTGGGCACGGCCGAGGACCGCCATGCAGCAACAACAACAGCAGCAACTTGCCATCGAAACCCTCGATTCCATCACCAAAGATCTGAAGTCGAGGTGAGCTTCTGCGCCGACCCGTTCTACCCAGGCCCGTTCTACCCAGGCCCGTTCTACCCAAACCCGTTCTACCCAGACCCGTTCTACCCCAACCTGGTCTACCCCATATCGGATCCGTAACCTGGATCGAGCCCGAGGCCAGGCTGATTATTTACTAAATTGCTAATCAGTGGCAATATGCCTTTCAGGGCGGGCGAAGACTTGCGCAAGCGTGCTGCCAGTCAGTTGAAGGACTTGGTGAGCGTTTGTCACCGAGGTACGCTAACTCCCTTCTCAATACGCACTGAATCGTTATCCCCATTGTCATCGCCGTCCTTGCTAATCGTAATGCACACGTGTACCTGCAGACTTCCCAGCTGAAAGCTTCCAAAGCTTTTACACGGCAGTCATTAATAGAGTTACCAATCTGATACAACACGGAAATGACTCCACCGAGCGATTGGGCGGCATCCACGCTCTTGACGCCCTGGTCGACTTCGATGGCGTCGATGTCACTGTTAAGTACACTCGCTTCATCACGAACATCAAGACGATACTCAGGGGAAAGGACACTGTGCCTATGGGGCCGGCTGCCGTAGCCTTGGGAAAGCTTTGTAAACCGGGCGGATCCCTCATTTCTGAGCTCGTCGAATCCGAAGTCAAGACGGCCCTAGAATGGCTCCAATCCGATAGAATCGAGGAGAAAAGATATAGTGCCGTGCTCGTCCTCCGCGAACTCGCTCGAAACGCCCCAACTCTCATGTATGCCTACGTCGGGCTCATTTTCGACCTCATCTGGGTCGGCCTGCGAGACCCGCGCCCCCTCATCCGATCTACCTCCGGTGAAGCCGTTTGCGCCTGTTTCCAGATCATTCGAGAGCGGGACCAAGAAATGAAGCAATCATGGATGAGCAAAATGTATTCCGAGGCTCTAACCGGTCTTAAAGTGAACACAGTCGAAAGCGTTCACGCCTCCCTCCTCGTGCTGAGAGAGCTCCTAGAACAAGGTGGCATGTTCATGCAGGATCACTATCAAGAGGCCTGCGATATTGTGTATCGACACAAAGATCACCGCGATGGAACCATTAGGCAGACGGTTGTCACACTCATCCCTTTCTTAGCGAACTATTCGCCCGCCGACTTCGCGCACTTATATCTACACAAGTACATGGTTTTCCTTCTAGGCATGCTCAAGAAAGAGAAGGAACGAAACGACGCCTTCTTGGCGATTGGAAATATAGCCAACTCAGTCAAAAGTGCTATTGCACCATACCTAGATGGAGTGCTCATCCATGTACGGGAAGGCCTTAGTCTACAGTCCCGGAAACGGGGTTCCGTGGACCCTGTGTTCGACTGTATCAGCCGGCTGGCCGTCGCTGTGGGCCAGACATTGACCAAATATATGGAGGCTTTGCTAGATCCCATATTCGCCTGCGAGCTAAATCCTAAACTCACTCAGGCTCTTGTTGATATGGCATTCTACATCCCACCTGTCAAGGCCACTATCCAACAACGGCTACTAGACATGCTCAGCAAAGTGTTGTGTGGAGAGAGTTTCAAACCTTTGGGCGCGCCCACTCACAACACCTTGGCCACGGTCCCTATTATCCCGAAGGATGGCAAAGATAACCAGCTTTATGAGCATCGTAAAGCGGAAGTAAAGCTAGCGTTACATACGCTCGGAAGCTTCGACTTCTCCGGCCATGTTCTAAACGAATTCGTCCGCGATGTCGCTGTTAAGTATGTCGAGGATGATGATCCTGAGATTAGGGAGGCTGCTGCTCTCACCTGTTGTCAACTCTACGTGCGAGATCCTATCGTCAATCAGACCAGTCGTCATGCTCTCCAAGTTGTTGGCGATGTAATAGGAAGGCTATTGACCGTCGGCGTGGCCGACCCGCAGCCTACCATCAGGCGAACAGTTCTAGCTGCGCTCGATGAAAAGTTCGACCCTCATCTAGCCAAGGCGGACAATATTCGCACACTGTTTTATGCTCTGAATGACGAGGTTTTTGCAATCCGAGAGGTAACTATTGCCATTATAGGACGGCTAACCCGACACAACCCTGCTTATGTTATTCCCATGTTGCGGAAAACGCTTATTCAAATGCTCACTCAGCTGGAATTCTCAGAAGGAGCCAGGAATAAGGAAGAAAGTGCCAAGCTGCTTAGCCTTCTCGTGCAGAATGCGCAAGGCCTAGTCAAATCATATGTCGACCCCATGATATCCGTACTCCTTCCTAAAGCAAACGATCCGAACCCGACTGTTGCTGCTACCATTCTCAGGGCCATTGGTGAGCTAGCGACGGTTGGTGGCGAGGAAGTCCTACCCTATAAGGACAGGTTGATGCCAATTATCATCGATGCCTTGCAGGACCAAAGCTCAATCGTCAAGCGAGAGGCCGCGCTTCACACACTAGGCCAACTCGCCAGCAATTCGGGATATGTAATAGACCCCTACCTCGAATATCCACAACTCCTTGAATTACTACAAAACATCATTCGAGCTGAGCCTCAGCGAGGGCCTCTGCGTCAAGAGACCATCAAGTTGATGGGTATTCTAGGCGCATTAGACCCTTACAGACATCAGGTAAGTAGCACTTTGTTTTTTTTTTTGTCAGGCACATCTCATCCACCTTGGTGGTGGCTCTAGGCCGGTGGCACTTTAGTTTTCATTCTGTTCAGCTATGAGTCTACAGTTGACTAATTAAGTGGAAAAACAGCAAGTTGAGGAGCGCACTCCTGATACGAAGAGAAGCGTCGAGACTAACCGCACGACCGACATTTCGTTGATGATGACCGGGCTCACGCCATCTAACAAAGAATACTATCCTACCGTGGTCATCAACGCGCTGTTGAACATCTTGAAAGATCAGTCTTTATCTGCACATCACGCTGCGGTCATCGAGGCCATTATGAACATCTTTCGAACGTTAGGATTAGAATGCGTCTCATTCCTAGATCGCATCATTCCCGCTTTTCTGCTAGTCATCAGAAGCTCTCCGCAGAATCGCCTGGAATCATATTTCAACCAGTTGGCCACATTGGTATCAATCGTGCGGCAACACATTCGCACCTACCTGCCGTCCATTGTAGAGATACTCCAGGAGTACTGGGATATCTCGCCATCTCTTCAAGGCACTATATTAACGTTAGTCGAAGCGATTTCCAAATCGTTAGAAGGAGAGTTCAAGATATACCTGGCTGGTCTGCTTCCCATGATGCTCAGTGTCTTGGAGAAGGATTCAAGTGTAAAAAGAACCCCTTCGGAGAAAGTTCTGCACGCATTGCTATGCTTTGGATCCAGCGCTGAGGAGTATATGCACCTGATCATTCCGTTTATTGTCCGCACATTCGAAAAGCAAGGTCAGCCTACATTCCTGAGGAAATCTGCCATCGAGACAATTGGCAAGATCTCGAAAATGGTCAACTTGAACGACTTCGCATCGAGAATTATTCACCCGCTGGCCAGGATCCTTGCTGGCACTGAAGTATCCTTGCGTGTCGCCGCCTTAGATACATTATGTGCCATGATCTACCAACTGGGCAAGGATTACATGCAATTTGCTAGCACAGTGGGCAAGGTACTTCAAAGTCGTCCAATTCCGCACCAAAACTACGACCATCTAGTTTCCAAGCTACAGAAAGGAGAGCCTTTGCCCCAAGACCTGAGTTCGGAAGGCCGCAACGATGAACCAGACGAGCCCGCATTCGCTGAACTTGGGAATAAGAAACTCGAGATGAATGCTATCCATCTTCAGGCTGCCTGGGATACAAGGGGCAAGTCTACCAAAGAAGACTGGCAAGAATGGCTACGAAGACTTAGCACTACACTATTGACCGAGTCGCCAAATCATGCCTTGCGGGCCTGCGCTATTCTCGCCAGTGTATACCTACCGCTTGCAAGAGAGTTGTTCAACTCGGCATTTGTTTCATGCTGGAGCGAACTTTATGAACAGTTTCAAGAGGAATTGATTCAAAATATTGAAAATGCTATTCGATCCGAGAACGTCCCTCCAGAATTACTTGGTCTCCTCCTGAACTTGGCAGAATTCATGGAACACGATGACAAAGCCTTACCTATTGATATCCGAATTCTAGGCCGAGAGGCCGCCCGCTGCCATGCGTATGCCAAGGCTCTTCATTACAAGGAGCTAGAGTTCTTACAGGACCAGAGCGGACCCGCCGTGGAGGCGCTGATAGTAATCAACAACCAGCTACAGCAATACGACGCGGCTATTGGCATCCTTCGTAAAGCTCAGCTGTACAAAGATGGTATTCAGCTTAGAGAAACCTGGTTTGAGAAGCTAGAACGATGGGAAGAGGCCTTGGCTTTCTACAACAAGAGAGAGCGAGAGATTCCTGAGGACCAAGCAGTTCCGTTTGAGATCATCATGGGGAAAATGCGATGTTACCATGCTCTCACGGAATGGGAGGCGCTGGCTAGCCTTGCAGGAAATACATGGGCCAACTCGGCACCGGATGTCCAACGACGTATTGCACCGCTCGCTACGGCTGCCGCATGGAGTTTAGGAAAGTGGGATGCCATGGAGATCTACCTATCGTCGATGAGGCGGAATTCTCCGGATCGTTCTTTCTTTGGCGCAATTCTGGCCCTTCACCGCAACCAGTTCCGAGAGGCAAAAATAAACATCCAACAGGCACGAGAAGGGCTAGATACGGAGCTCAGTGCTCTTGTACGCGAGTCGTATAATCGTGCTTACCAGGTTGTCGTACGTGTGCAGATGCTTGCAGAACTTGAGGAACTCATTATATACAAGCAAGCGGATGAGAAGAAAAAAGTAACCATGAGACGTACCTGGGAAATACGTTTGAAGGGATGCCAAAGAAATGTTGAAGTGTGGCAACGAATGCTCAGGCTTCGTGCTCTTGTTATTACACCCGGTGAAAACATACACATGTGGATCAAGTTCGCCAACCTTTGCAGAAAATCCGGACGCATGGGACTTGCTGAGAAATCCCTAAAGCAACTCGTTGGCACTGAGCAACCGCTTGATACTATCATACCTTATTGGAGTCATCAGTCCCAGTCTTCGTCCGGAAGGAGGACTCCTTCTCAGGTCGTTTACGCCGTTCTCAAGTACTATTGGGAATATGGTCAACAATCAAGCATGCGCCAGACTGATCACGCCGAAAAGACGTTATTCTGCCTCCGAAAATTCACCGCCGACGCAGTGCAGCGCCTAGAGCTAGCCCAAGCCTCCCTACAATCGGTACCCAATGGGATGGAAGGGGGTGACTACAATTTCCATAATGGTGTTGAGCCTGGCATGTCTCACTTAAGGTCCCAGAAGGAATTCCAAGACCAAACCGTTCTTTTGGCGAAATGCTTCCTCAGACAAGGAGAGTGGCAGGTTGTTCTGAACAAAAGTAATTGGCAGCACCAAAGTGTCCAGGATATCCTCGCCTCTTATTCTAAGGCTACTCAATACAACCCCAAGTGGTACAAGGCATGGCATGCCTGGGCCCTGGCAAATTTTGAGATAGTCCAGACTCTCACTTCAGGCGATAGGAACGCCCCGAGACCGGATCCGGCCTTAGTAATAAGCCACGTCGTCCCAGCCGTAACGGGTTTCTTCAAGTCGATCGCTCTGTCCTCAGGCAGCTCGCTGCAAGATACCCTTCGTCTGCTTACGCTTTGGTTTGCACATGGTAGCAGTCATGAGGTTAATGGGGCAGTATCGCAAGGCTTTAATACCGTCAGTGTCGATACATGGCTTGAGGTGATTCCCCAATTGATTGCACGCATCAATCAGCCAAATGCAGCGGTTCGACAATCCATCCACGGTCTGCTGTCTGATGTAGGCCGTAGCCACCCTCAGGCCTTGGTGTATCCCTTGACTGTTGCCATGAAATCATCACCCAACACAAGAAGATCCAAATCCGCAGCCCTTATCATGGATAGTATGAGGGGCCACAGTGCCAAACTTGTCGAGCAAGCGGATATTGTTAGTCACGAACTCATCCGCGTCGCCGTGTTATGGCACGAGCAATGGCATGAGGGCATTGAAGAGGCATCTCGACTCTGGTTCAATGATCATAATCACGAGGGTGTGATTGCTACTCTTGCCCCACTTCACGATCAACTAGAAAGAGGTCCCGAGACATTGCGTGAGATAAGCTTTGCTCAAACCTTCGGGCGAGATCTTGCAGAGGCACGAGAATGGTGTCGCCAATATGAGCAGAGTCATGATGTCCACGACATCAATAACGCATGGGACCTATATTACCAGGTGATCCATCGCATCGGCCGACAGCTTCCGCAGATGACTTCGGTCGAACTTCCATACTGCTCTCCCAAGCTGCTCAATGCCAAAGACTTAGAACTCGCCGTTCCAGGTACATATCGCAGCGGCACTCCCGTGGTGCAAATCACCTCATTTGAAACAACACTTAGTGTGATCAACTCAAAGCAACGTCCTCGAAAACTTATTATGACGGGTAGTGATGGCAAACAATATGCTTTCCTTTTGAAGGGACATGAAGACATCCGCCAAGATGAGCGTGTAATGCAGCTCTTTGGACTGTGCAACACGTTACTCGCAAACGATTCCGAGTGCTACAAGAGGCATCTTGGTATCCAGCGATACCCGGCCATCCCACTCAGTCAGAATTCTGGGCTTCTTGGATGGGTTCCTAACAGTGACACTCTTCATGTCCTTATCAGA
The DNA here is from genome assembly GCA_028637585.1 of Xylariaceae sp. X187. NCBI lineage: Eukaryota > Fungi > Ascomycota > Sordariomycetes > Xylariales > Xylariaceae > Xylariaceae sp. X187. The sequence goes on along the minus strand of JAJIZN010000011.1, from coordinate 893,240 downwards.
GAGTACCGTGAAAGTCGCAAAATCCTCTTTAATATTGAGCAGCGAATCATGTTACAAATGGCGCCAGATTATGATAATCTTACTCTCATGCAGAAGGTCGAGGTCTTTGGCTATGCCTTGGACAACACGACAGGCCAGGACCTCTATCGTGTACTCTGGTTGAAGAGCAAGAGCTCCGAGGCTTGGCTGGAACGGCGTACCAACTACACGCGCAGCCTCGGTGTCATGAGCATGGTTGGCTACATCCTGGGTCTAGGGGATCGCCACCCGAGCAATCTGATGCTCGACCGAATAACGGGAAAGATCATTCACATAGACTTTGGTGACTGCTTCGAAGTGGCCATGAAGCGTGAAAAGTATCCCGAGCGAGTACCCTTTCGCCTTACACGCATGATCACGTATGCCATGGAAGTGAGCAATATTGAGGGAAGTTTCCGAATCACTTGCGAACACGTCATGCGCGTACTTCGTGAAAATAAAGAGAGTGTGATGGCCGTGTTAGAAGCTGTAAGTTCTATCTTCTACAATTCTGCCGAGAGTTTGCCACATCGATACTAACAAAGCAATTTAACCTGTAGTTCATTCATGATCCTCTCCTGACCTGGGGCTTGACTAGCGCAGCCTCGGCTAATGGCCCCAACTTTCATTCCGAACGTGAGGCGTCTCTTGGAGCAGGTGCGCAACGTGCTCGTCGACCTAGCATCTTAGACGCAGAACAATCTCCTTCGGAACTACTCGCTGCGCAACAACAAGCTGTTGATGAGATGCATCACACTGGGCCTCTGATCACCCGTAGCCGTGCCCGCACCAACTCCAGTCTCTTGAATGGATCATCACAGCTCGATGGCGAGATGACCGAAATACAAAATGCCCGTGCCGTCGAAGTGCTTGATCGGGTCAACCAGAAACTAACAGGGCGAGACTTTAAGCCGAACGAAGAGTTAGAGGTTGTCCAGCAGGTTAACAAACTGATTATGGAGGCCACGAAACTAGAAAATCTCTGTCAGCATTATATCGGCTGGTGCTCTTTCTGGTAAACTTTACCCCGCCAGTGAGCAAGTCCCGAGTCCATGGACCAGAAGAGCGGGCACGCAGAATGCGCATGTCATATGGACCCAGGGAGAATGAAAAGAGGGCAGCTGTGTAGACCCTTCAAGCAGGTCGCTTGAAACTGGTTGCTTCAAGGTGCAGATCAACATTTGCAGAATTTTGCAGACCATGGAATCTGGCAGTAAAGCTTTTAGAGTGGCTCGCGTTGTTTTTTACTTCTTTTTTTATTGGTCATGGCACTGGCAAGGGCGTTCACATGGCCCTGAGAGGGATTACGCAATCGCGATGTGCGGGTTGATATCGAGCCCCGCGTAACGGTTTCTGACGCTTTCCGATGCTTTCCTTTACTATCGTCAGTCTGGACGGCTCTAGAGGGGGTGGCGCGTAACCATACTACAAGTCATTCAAACTAAAGGTGATAGATGGGCACATGTAGCATTTAGCTTCGTCCTCGATACTCGCTGCTTTCTGTGCTCTCAATACACATTGCAATTCATTGCTCATTCTCACTTGCATGACTTTCGTGATCAATCTTCCAAGGCGCACTCAAAAGAGTGCTACTAATTAATTTATACATTGTGATCTCCGATCGCTGCGATCCTTCTCTGCCCCAGTCTCTGTTCCTCTGATGATCTCAAGACCAGGGTGGTCAACCCAGACAGCCGGGTTCCTCCAAAACAAGCCGCATAAGCGGCGCGGATCCTGCTCCGTGGTGCACATGTGAGCAGCTTGCCGAGAGCGCGCTGCTCCGTGCCTCAAATCTGGAACCGGGGAGTCCACATGGTAGCACGTGGCAAGGCGAAAAAGAATCCCGCGAATTTTAAATGATATCAATGCCTTTTGCAACATGACTCAGATTCTTCGATGAAATGAATTTGAATGGGGGAGCAACTCTGACTTGATGTAGCAAGCTTGGGGTGTGAGATGAATCAACGATGACGAGGAATTAATTTTTAATTGTCTGCTTGTATATTTGAATCACCGAATCTCCGATTCTCCGATTCATAGGACTACGGGCCTATCTCGTTGTGTGTGTATGTGTGTGTGTGTGTAAATATATTATATACTACGTGATCCTCCGATGAAAGCCGAGCGTCAATGGTCTCGTCCGGCGTTGGTGGCGGCGGGGTCTCCGGGATGCGCACATGCGATTGCCGGTGGTCATACCGGCGACGAGTGGTACCTTCCCCGCTCTTCTTACATTCCTTTTCTTTCCTTTTTTTTCTTTTGGCCATGTCACATCATGTCAACAACACTGCTAATAAACTCTTCGGCTGGGATTCCCGAGTTTAATGATGTGCATTGGGGTTAGGATGAGGTTTATTGGTCGCTTGAGACCGGCTGGCTTTCCAGTTCCCGGATTCATCTTATAGACAAGACCACTTAGTAGACCGATCTGGCTAGTCACTTATTTCATATAGCCGTGCCACCAAGTCCTGGGTCTATATAATCTGTACCATACCGATTTTCCATCACCGCCAGATTGGATTGTTGTCGCGATCGTGATTTACGGTGATAGCAGCGCACTCGCCGTGTTCGTAGCCCTGGTGGGTCCCTCCCTCTCCACTCCTCTCCACTCTACGGGACAGTTCTTTCCGGACAGGCCCGGGTAATAATACCGCGGTACAAGCTCTTATACCGGTAGCTATCCGTAGTGGTATTTCGCAATGCCCGACGAGCTATCTATAGTTGTGTATAATTGTTTTCCACCAGCTTTCGTCTCTCGATAGTCCGTAATCTGTAGTTATCTCGGATTGTTGAAAACAAACGAAAAGGTTTGTTGTTTTTGAAACGCCCTCACGCATGCAGATGTCCGCGCCTCCAACGATGATCTACGGAGCTACAGCAGGGTACGAATAGGTAACCTGAGTTAACCGTACGAATTAGCCCGTAGATAGTTATCGACCGATTCACTGGAGAGGATGCCGCTACGGACTATGTATGTACCTACCTACTCGCCAAGACCTGCGTATACTACTAACAAACGGGAATCAGTATCGGTCTGCACCGGTCATGCCGAACAGTCAATCGCGGCAACCCAGCCGCCAATGGCACGGGCTTCAACGACGGCCACAACAGAGTGTACTCATTTATTCCGGTAGTGAAGTGCTTCACAAACATACATCACAGAGCAAAGGGTTTGCATGTGTATGGTAGTGCAATTATGTTGATGGCGATGGGTATCTAATTAGTTCGTAGGTAGTTATTCTGTAAAGTTTAGCAAAGATAAACACGTCCGTAAGGTTACAGTCTCTGTACCTTTACCCAACTTCCAGTTTCTGTTCTACCACGCCATCGGTAGCAATGGTACTGCACGGACTAGTACGGACTACCTCATATACATTGTGACCTGTCACCTATCACCCTGGACATCACAGTCTGTAGTGATGAGGCCGTTCCGAAGCCGTTCTTCTTTGCACGTGTTGTAACTAACGGTAGTGTGCCTACTAATACATATTATTAGTAGTTGTTGTGCTTCCTGCGTCGGACAAGTCCGTCGAGTTGACAAAGTCGTTAAAAGGTTTAAAGCCGGTGGCATTAATCTGTAGCAGATTACATACCTATACCTACATAGTTCTTCCTGATGAGCTCGTACCTGGTGCACGTAGCAGAACGCCAAGTAGACTCAACAATACATACAGACTGTAACAGGTACGGACTTAGATACTGCTGCACTGAAGAAAGTGTTTGTTGCGTGTGCCTGCCATGAGGTCACATGTAATAGATATTGAAATGCTCAACGTGGCTTAGGTATAACCAATCGAAGAAAGATTGCTCTTATAATCTGTACTGACGGCTAGATACACGGTCCCCTAGAGTCTACATAATTATTAACATTGCGAATTATCAGCAAACGAAGAGCGATTATTCGGTCGGGTAGGTACCTAAGTACTCACTACTCACCAGTGTCGTCACGGCCCATAAGCACCTATCTAGGTAGGTACCTACCTAGGCAGGTTAGATACCGGTAACCATTTGGCCTCCATTCGAACCTACGCTAGTACCAAAGTGAACTAATAAAGTGAATAGCAGTGCCGTTGATTGGCTAAGAGGATGCCCGACCCACTACACTACGCTAACTTTAGAATACCTACGGACTAGTTAGGCACTGAGCACTGAGCACTGAGCACTGAACCCTTCAACTCTCTTCCCTACCAAAGTCGGGAGTTAAACTGACTGCAAAGGCCCAACCCAAGATCATCGCACATTGCCCACTGCCTACAATTTCGTTCGGGATACCTTCACCCGCTATTCTTGATCAACCAAACCCTCAATACCACTATTCACATCGACATTAGTCTGTCTAATCATCGTAAGTGAAATTGGCTCAAATCGACTCGACTCCCACGCCTCACCGACACCTCCGGTTGCCGCTGTTTCCCGTAACGGCACCCACCGTGTCTTTATCTAACCTCCTTCTGACCTGCTACCTTTTTTAGTTATATCGGACCATTTCGCTACGCGCAACACGACAAAGTCACCCGTCTCAGGCCCGTCTGTCTGATAACCTTGGTGCCTGTTCTGTATGCGCGTGTGAGTGACTGCTTTAAGATGAGCATGCGTCTATCCATGAACTTCATCTCATCTCGGCCTATCTGAAATTACCTCCGTCGGTTGATATACCGGGACGCCCCGGTCAGGCAACGTCATGAGTTCATTACTACTGGACAAACTCCACGTATCGTGGGAAAAGCAGCGCATGTTGATGCTAGAGCGCCACGAAGATGAATGCATGGATTACAGACGTGAGAGAGACATCAAGAAGAAAGCCGCTATAGAAAAGGCCCAGCTCGAGCTGGAAATCCTGCGCAACACCGTCGCTTCCGCGGCCTTTGAAGAGCAGGCCCGCAAGGTGTGCCGGGACCGAGATAATGAGGTAGCAACCATCCAGAAGTCATATGGCGATAACCTCCGCATCATCAAGGAAATTCAGCGGAAGGAAAAGGCCAACCACGATGCTGCCTATCAGGATGCAATTGCCGCTAGATCTTCTAGGACCGGTTCTCTGTTCTCCCCTTCGGCATCAGCTACCGCGACCGCGACCGCGACCGCGACCACCGGCAATGCGCGTGTGGTAGATGGCTCGACTTTTCAGACGCCTCCGCGTAGCGCCACCAGTCTTCCATCTAGGGACCCGGCGCTTCCCACTAATAAATCTATCACGAAGAACACCGAAATGCCTAAGGCGCCTAAGGCCGAGGGATCTTGCGTAAAGAAAGCTCTACATGTCAACACGTCAGCTGGTCCCTTGCCGACGCCTGCTCCCACCGTTTCGACAGCCGAAGAGTCGGATGCTCCGAGAACCGTCACTTTTGCCGAAGTATACCAGAATGGTGAAGCTAGACAGTATGAGCTCCGCTGCGAACCAATTTTTTTTTTTTAAACCCCCTATTATACGTTGTTCTATCTAACCCCTGATGTCTTACAGCAAAGATACCATCATCGAATACCCATCGGGCAGTGATCAGTGGTATATTCTCAAGTGCGAAGAGCACCAGGTGAGATTCACAAAGCGGCCCATAGTCGGTGCCATGAAACATTTCAGCAGTCGAAGTCACGGCGGCGAAAAGATTGACGGCAAAGGAGTTATGAAGTCCTGGGCCTATCGAGTTCTTGGTTGCACCAAGCAGTTGGCGGAGCTGAACAATAAGGAAGTCACCCGAGCTTTTGCGAATGGTTATCAACCCATAGGTCTACTCAATGTAAGTTTCCCGCCCTTCTGCCCTTCTGCCCTTCTGCCCTTCTGCCCTTCTGCCCTTCTGCCCTTCTGCCCTTCTGCGCTGCGAAGCTAGTGATGCTTGGGGAAGCTGTGTTTTGGAGATGCTAACAAAAGCCTACAGCCTAGTCTTGCGCAACGCCGCGCGGACGAGAGAGCTGCTCGCGCGACGACTACCGTCCGAGGCAATGGCCAACCACCTACGAAGAGAGCACGCCGTCGGGTCTTCTCGGCTGCCAAAGCACGGCCTGGACTACTCCAAACGGAAGGAAATCCAATCACGGACCCGAAAACCTTTCATGTTTATAACTGCTATTGGAAGACGGAACGATGCGTATACCCCGTCTTAATTCTCGGTTGGAATGATCAGAGACAAGGTGGCCTTGCCCGTAACCTTGCCAGCACCGGGCTTCTCGACAGCAAAAAGTCCCGGCCGCCTAATTGCTACATTTACCAAGCTACCAACACTGGAGTATACGGCGGTATTATTGCTTGGGCATCTGGCTTCGAAGATGGTGGCCCGAAAATTCACCGGCGAAAATTCCCCGTGATGTTCTTGTAGGTTTTGATCGCCATCTGCCTCCCCACTGTTTTATCTTCTACTACGCCTTGTCATCTTCTTCCATGCGCTGCGTTTGCCCAAAGTAATTGCCTCAGTGTTTTGCTAGCAATTATTTACCTTGTTAGAGAGACACAAACTGACTTCACTCATTCTAGTGACAAGGACCAGAGTGTTAGTTGGGTATCCGCAAAAAGCTTGAGTAAATTCCCACTCTTTGAGGTCGATGCTCCTGGACAAAAGAGCGATCCTGCCAATACTGCACGCACATGGATCGCCAGGAAAGAGGGTTTTGCGTCGTGGGAGGAGTTCGAGAAGGCTCGAAAGCCGAAAAATACAGGTACGTTTACTAATACAAAATTGAGATGATAAGCCTCTGAGACGATATAGTTAAAGCCTTAGAAAAGGGCACTGCCGTCCCTGCACTAGGAGCTCTACCGATGAAGGCTAGAAATGATGTCGACGACGACTCGGATACAGATGGATCTGATAATGACTCGGCTATGATGGACATCTCACCTTTGTCCCCTGCTTCCAATGGTACGGACATGGAGTTGCAAGCGCTCCAGGAAAAAGGCGGCGATACGTCTGCGGATGGCGATTATACGGTGTCAGACACGGGTAGCTCCCAGGAAAACGAACTCGATGAAGAATTGGGTCAAGAGCTCGGTCGACCCAAGAACCGACCGTGGGCGTTCTACAGTCTGCGGAACACAAATACCGGGCAGAACGGATCCTCCAAACCCAAGAACGACACTGCGTCGTCCAAATCGGGAGGCACGGAGGCGCAAGGATTCTCAGCGTCTGCGCGCAATCAGGAGCATAACAGTGGACGCAAGGACGGCATTAATGAAGCCTCTTCTCGAGGTTACTCCTCGAAGGGAGCTGGAGACAAAATGCCGAAAGATCAGTCAGGTAGTGCGTTCTCCTCCGATTCTATTGCAGTAAAGCAAGCGACAGTTGGAACTAAGCAGGCAGCTGCGTCGATGCATACCGCAAACGACCTGCCAACTCGGCCTTTATTATCCGTGGCGGAGACAAAGCCTATTCACGAGACCGGAACAGGAGTGAAGCGGGTTAGACCTGAAGTGGAAACTGGTATGGATGCTGCTCTATCCAGCCAAGTGTTGATGAAGAAACCTAAGCTTGGCCAGGATGCTTCTTCAAACGAACAGGTAGCCGTGCCAGCAGAGGTTAAATCGGGATCTGCGCTTGAATCCAGCGCCCCGATCTCCTTTCACCCGAAAACACCTCTAGAACCGACTGGCTTCGAGCTGTCTTCTTATGAGAAGGGATCTATTTTCTGGTTCAGTGGGGGTGAGACTCCATGTGCCAAGCTGTACTACGGGGAGCGCGGCACGACGGTAGGTACCGTAAACAGCCCTGTGGACATTGTCATCGACCCGATGACACTGGAAGGGTTTCAACGAGAAGAAATCCCGGGTTCCAAAGGCAATAGCGTCATGACGCTATTGGGCCGAACCCCAGGCAGTGAATCGGTGCGACTTGTCTTTGATCGTTCTCGCGGTAGCAAGACAGAGATCGGCAAGATCCAGGTACGAAGTTTCATTCGATGGCTTCGAGGCGTCAACCCCAACATCCGGCTCGTGGAAGCATGAGAAGTAAAAGAGTCACGAGAAAACCAGGTGAATGATCACAAATAAAACTAACACGCCGGATGGGGTTTTTTTCTTATTCAACTGGGTTGGTATCGGTAGTATAGACTGGCGCGTCGAATTCAGAGATACCCGGTCGTTGTTTTCTTGCTTTTTTGCGGGTTTGGGCCGAGTTACCTGGTTACTTGCCTAGAGTTACGCAATGATAGGTTACGAGATGGAATCATGCGAGTTGAGGCGTTGATGCTCTTCGGGGGATACTATCTGGGCAAAAAATCGAAGAACCCGCAATGCCAAAAGCCAGCATAAAAAGGGGAAAAAGACAATCGGGAAGATGTAATCGGGAAGTTCGTTTGCTAATCCACTCTCCCGGGTCCGTACCGCGTTGAGTTTGTAAGAAGTAGGAACGTCACAGAAGGGCCCTGGGATTGCGAGCACGTCATGATGCACTGCGAGGAGTTTATGCGATTGATGAGTCATGACGTAGCTATATGTTAATAACCACTAATTAGCATGGAGCAAAGACGGGAGGCAGCACTGGTTGAAGCACATTGCTTCGAACCCCTAAGTAATACATCGGTTCTATTAATTCTACTACGTAGTAGCTTCATTCCGTCCATCATGCGCATTGTGATAATGTGATAATTAGTTGTCTGGAATGTCAATAGATAATGTCTATCTATAGGTCTGTTTGTAGTCCTGTCGGGAGGATAATCGTTCGGTGTTTGTGTGGTGTGTTTGGTGGCATGTGATAATGCCCAGGATATCGCCGCTTATACGCGGGATATGTATCTAAGTAGGTACCGTACGTCAAGCCCGGTACCTAGGCACTACCCGTCCCCCGATGCCTCTTCCCCGCGTTTTCAGGACACTAATGTGAGCTCTGGCTCTCTCTGACTGCTGCTACCGCGGCAATGTGTGCTTAGTTATCCTTATCCTTATCCTTATCGTCATCCTACAGGTACTGAAGTAGGTATAATGTACCGTACGGGAGACTCGCTCGTTGTGTTCTGTCGCTGACTCGACCAGAAATTCATATTGCGACCATCTACCCGTCATTATCAACGCCTCATTTTACCTCCCCCCTACGGTATACATTTTCACAGCTGCCAGCGTCTATTTCCGGCAGGTGCCTCCACCTCGCATACGCGACCGAATATCTCCCTGTCGATATAGCTGCACGCCTGAGTCGCGCCTAACCACACCCCCGAGTATGTGTGTCTTCGTTATTGCCTGGAACCCATCGAACCGTCTCCAACTCTCAGCTGCCCTATTGGAACCACCATCATCCGGCCCTTGATGGCTGCTATTGTAAGTCGGATTGCGTTTTGTCGTTTGCCTTCGTTGTCGCCACGCTTTTACGTTTACTACGATGCTGTCTTGGTGTCTTTGCGATATACATAGGTGCACTTTGGTACATGCATCCTCCATCCCGAGATACCTTGGTTCTCTTGACCATACGTAGACAATTGGCATTTGGCATTTGGCATTTGGCATCAAAAGCAATCAGTCTTTTGGTCGCTTCAAGTCCCGTCATCGGTCTTGGCAGCAATCAATCACAGCTTCGCTCCGATAACATCCCGGTTCCCCAATTTCCTTGTCTTTCTCCTTTCGTCTTTTTTTCGCCAAGCAGCACCATTTCACATTCGACAACAGCAAAAGCTGACATGCGACCTCGCTTTTCCGTTTGCGCGTCATAGGATATACCGTGGATGACGCATATGTCGGCCCCCAAACCTTCGTCCCGCGTCAACGTCGACGATGACGGTGTCGCCCATCCCCCGACACCCGACTTCTCTCCGCCCTCGCATGCTCCAGCCACCTATGCTTCGTTCTCACCCGCGAACCTCTCGTCGACCGCCGCCGCCGTCGCCGCCAAGCGCACCTCCACCATCCTCGTCCACCAGAAGTCGCCATTGCTTTTGGCCACCCCGCCCCAAGTCACCCGTGCGTTAGCATACAGCCACCCCTTCCTGCTTCCATTGAACAAGCTCGTCGGTCTTCTGAGCTGGACCACCGGTGATCCATGGGAGAGCTTCCTTTTGCTTGCCGTCTTCTGGGCCGTCGTCCAGTATGGAGACCATGTCATACACTTTGCCGGTCCCATTGTTGCCGTCTGCGGCATAATGGCCGGTATGTACGCCCGTCGCTATAGTCCCCTCTCAAGTAGCGGCTGGACCGAGCGTCCTAGCTTGGCGAACGCTGCCAAGGATAAGAAGAGAGGAAACCATGGTTCCGCCGCTTCCCCCAGCAGTCTGGCCAGCTCTAGCCACCAGCGGAATTTCAGCGAGGCGACGAATACAAAACATCAGAAGACCCTCGACGAAATCGTCGATACTCTGAAAGTATTTACATCTCGCTGTAATATCCTTCTCGAACCCCTCGTGGGGATGACCGATTTCCTGTCCACCCAACGGACTGCTACCAGCGCAACCACCCGACCTGCGCTCACTACGCTTTTCGTGCGCATTCTCGCCGTCACCCCCGTCTGGATACTCTTGACCTTGCCCCCTCTACGCATTATCACTACCAAGAGAGTCGTTCTCGTCTTCGGTACCTTGGTGCTAAGCTGGCACTCCAAGGTCTGTAGAGTGACGCGAACGTTACTATGGAGAAGCGCGACGGTGCGTAAGCTGGCTCGATGGGTCACCGGCCTGGAGTTTCAAGGGCCCATGAAACAACCACTAGACAAACAAAATGACAACTCGAACGGCCTGGATGTTGCTGGATCCTCAAAGGTCAATATGGCGCATGAGGCGACTAGAGTATCCTCATCAGCCCTGACTGAGGGTCTCAAACGACATCAATTAGGTGCAAAAGACGCTGGGGTCCGGTTTACCTTTATTCTGTACGAGAACCAGCGGCGATGGCTAGGTCTGGGGTGGACTAATAGCCTGTTTGCCTACGAGCGCGCGGCCTGGACCGATGAGCATAGCAATCCAGTCCCTTCAAAGGAAGACTTTGAGTTGCCGGAGGTTGAAGATGGCCGCGCCAAGTGGAGGTGGGTCGAGGGCGGGAAATGGCGCGTCGACGGCGTGCCTGAGATGGATGAGGCGGAGTATGATGGAGAAGCTGGCAGAATGGGTTGGATCTTCTACGACAATAAGGTAACACTCCCATGCGCTCCGATCAGACACAAATCCGTGTGTACTAACCCATCTATTATAGTGGCAGAATGGCCGCAGAGGCACTGACGGCTGGGGCCGCTGGACGAGGAGACGGAAGTGGTATCGCGATGCGGAGCTGGTTGAAGTTTCGGAAGAGGACCTGTCTTCATCAGCGCCATCAGTCCCTCCTGCACGCTCACGGCCTGCAACATCGTCCAACTCGGACAATGCCGAATCGAGCGCACAAATCTCAACACCGAGCCATGGGACCGGGTCAGAAGAGAAAATAAAAGGTGAAGATGACGCTGTTTCAGTCCTTAGCACATCGTCGAAGTCGGCCAGATTTAGGTTGCGCGGCCCTTCGATTCGACGCCGCACGACGGGCGGAACTGAACGCTCTAGGCGAGCGAGTGAGACGGCCAGTCTGCGGTCGAACGAAGATGAGAGCACGTTGAATCCGGCGCTGGAGCTTGAGATTCAAGGGCGCCAGAGGGATCAGGTTCAATGGGGAATTGGTGACGACGCCCAGATGGGACTTGAATAATGATTTTTTTTTGTCTTCAGTTTTCTTGGCTTGTATTAAAATCTAGGTGCTGACACTTTCTATATCTGTAGGATATCCAGTGCTCGGAGTGTATTTTTATCTTGTGGAAGTTTTGAGGCATAGCGGGCGTCGGTAGATACCAAATTCAATTTTTGCTGATTTATCTCTTTGCTACAGACATCTGATTGATATTATCGAGTCCTCGGAAGTCCACCGGTTAAATAGAGAACATAATAGCACTTGGCAACACCACCATTTTTTTCGTCGCTTGGCGTGGAGTGTTTGTCTTCCCATGCACGGATAGAGCAACATTCACACAATGGATCCTGCGGAACTTCGGCAATTGGGATCAATCACGTCTTATTGATGGACCATCAAAGTTACGCCAGGGTTGGAGTAGAATATTATGTGGCACTGCAATCCTGGAGTGAACGTTGTTTTCCTCCGGGGCACAAGATCTCCCCCTCGTGTGTTCTTGAATGAATAATTGAAGTGGTAAACCGGTCGGAGCCTGTACATTTCCGTTTATTTGGGTATCCGAAAGATATGATGAGCAAGAGCCTCGGAATATTCTCACTTCAAAAACAAAAAAAAAAGGCGCGACTTGTTCATTAATTCTTATCCTGAGAATCTTATAACTACTGTTGGAATCGGTTGCGAAAAAAAATGCCGCGATCGCGACAAGAGGACCCGACCCCCAAGACGACCCCGGATATCCGCTGGCGAGACCTACCCAACAAATATCAGCTCTTCATACTCGCTCTCTGTCGACTGTCCGAGCCGCTATCCAACGTTTGTCTATTACCCTACCTATTCTACCTCGTGCGCTCCGTGTTGCGCACATCGAATCACGACGACGACGACGACGACGACGATAGTTCGGCAGCTCGGATCTCCGAGTATTCCGGTATTCTCGTCGCCGCATTTCCCCTGGCGCAATGCGTCGTTAGCCTTCCATGGGGCCGCTTATCCGACAAGCACGGGAGGAGGTTTTCTATAATAGGGGGCCTCCTCGTCTCCGTGATAGCGAACATAGGCTTCGGATTATCACGATCGTTCGCAGCGTTGTTGTTCTGGCGCGTCGTCGCCGGCATAGCAAACGGCAACGTGAGCATCATGAGGACGGTGACGGCCGAGATCGTCCGAGAGCGGAAATACCAGGCGAAGGCTTTCCTTCTCTTGCCGCTCGTGTTCAATTCCGGAATGGTGTTGAGTCTCGCGCTCGGAGGCTGTCTGGCGGAACCGGTGGTGAACATACCGGCATTGTTCGGACCACATGGTATCTTCAACTCCAGTGGAAACCCGGACGGCGTGAGATGGGCACTTGAGTATCCGTACGCTTTACCGGCACTTCTGAACGCTCTTCTTTTGGGTACCTCGTTGTTCCTCGCGGCTCTGTGGCTGAGAGAAACCCTGCCTGGAGAGGAAGAGCACAGCGACTGGGGCCTCCGAGTTGGGATGGCGCTGAAGAAATTGACAAGACGGTTATGGAAGAAGGGGACCATGCCTCATCGCTACATCATGGTGGAAAATAGCGAAGAGGCCCCTTTCTTGAACGACAGCCAGTCCATGCCTGATAAGCCAGAGACCGCGACAACCACGCACATCGAACCCGCACAAGTCCCTTTCCGTAGTATTTGGACACGAAGAGTCATCTCAGCACTGGTATCATTCGGTCTCCTACCTCTGCACAATTCCGCCTTCATGCACATATTTCCCGTCTACCTGAGTCGTCCCGCAGCGGACAACACCGAGGCATCCCTCTTCGTCTTCTCCGGCGGTCTCGGTCTACGATCGGCAGCGATCGGCCTATGGCTCGCAGTCTTCGGCATCGGCGGGATCCTGCTGCAACTGTTCATCTACCCGCGTCTGCAAAACCGCATAGGCACGCGGGGCGTCTTCCGCATCGCGTCATTCCTCTTTCCCGTGACCTACATGGCGGCGCCGTATCTCTCGCTGGTTGCCGGTGCTCGTGCTGCGCGGTGGGCCTTCCTCGGCCTCGTCGTCTGCGCCCAGATCACGGCGCGCACCATGGCGATCCCGAGTACGGTCATCTTACTCACGGAGGCGGCGCCGGCCAAGACGGTTCTCGGCACTGTTCACGGAGCGGGAAATACACTCGCCAGTCTTGCCCGCGCGATTGGCCCGGCCGCCGGGGGCTATGTGTTTGCGCGGGGGCTCGAGACGGGCGTGATAGGCCTGGTGTGGTGGTTCTACTTGGTAGGCGTTGCCTCGTGTGCCTTGGCATGGTCGTATTTCGCCGTCGACCCAGATGGGAAGTTCTGATGAGTCGAGTTGTCTGAGCTGGTCCATCGGTCTCCGGGAAGCCAGGCCCTGTGAAGACCAGATACCCTAACAAATGCAATTTGCCTCTTATGTTTATGTCTGGGATATCATCTTTGCCGCGCTCACGAATACAAGACGCTCCAGAGGCTCATCATCAAAGGCGTATATGAACGTGCCAGCGCTGAGAACCAGGCACTCACTTGGAATACACTACAGTTGCCATACTTGTTAGCCGGCCTATCTAGGTAATATGTACTTATATCGATCCCACGGCTCGAAAGCGATGAGAACCCTTCAGACCAACACTGCGGAACTTCGCCGCGAGCTAATGAGGGCGCGAGTGCTTGGCAAAGGATTGCGGCGCAGTCAAACGCCTTTGGTAAGTTTAAAACCCAGATTCTTGGCAAAATAAAGAAAAGAAAAGAAAAGAAAAGAGGAGAGGAGAGGAGAGAGAGTGAGTGGGTGTGTGTGTGTGTGTGACTCAGATCGGTATGTAGGTAGAACATCCTAAGGTTAGAGTCTAGGCAACATCATGTCCCCCATATCCGACACGTGTAGGGCTATCTAGGCCAATGCGCCGGAACAAGGCGGTATTCGTGGAAAAGTCGGAAGAGGTCGCTAGGTTCAGACATGCGGATGTCTGCCTGGTACTGTAGGCGCCTTGTAGGTACTATGTGGGTAGAGTCTCGAGTTTTAATTTCGCTTATTATGCGACCGTGTCTTTCTTAACCATCCGGCGGCTACTTAGACAGATAGATACAGATGGGTATCTATCTAGGTAGTGTGTGTGATTGATATCCATGAATTCTGTCTGTCAAGCACGCAAACAATGACCCGCGAGATATCTGTAGGTAGCTTTTCGGCTGGTAGAAGAAAAGAGAACATCGAGGGCGAGTTGAAAAATAAGTAGAGATAATAGGTAGATAAATTGTATTGGAAATGTCGAAATACAGTTGTAGCAGTTCGAGTCACGGAATCGCAGAGCTTCAAAAAAATCCGGTTGGGCACGCCGGCGATAAATCTGTCTCCGCGATATATGCATATCCTTGTTACTCTTCAAAGCACCATTAGATAGATACTAGATGAATACCTAACCTAACTAGATAGACATCACCCCTATTTGCATAGGTGACACCCGGATTACCCCCTTAGCGTGCACTATCGGATGAAAATCCCCTTCTCCGTCGGCAGATGCCGTTGAGGGGGAGTCGGGGACATTCACGATGGTTACCTATAAACACGAGAAGCCTTGCTGAGATCACAAGTACCTGGCATGAAAAACCATAAAAATGACCCCGGCGGCGGAAGTATGCCGTCGAGCGGCCCAGGCCCTGTGAAGCAATACCTATCACAGGGTAAAAAAGAAAAGCGGCGTAAATCGGCTTTCAGGCATCCAGCTCGCTAATGTATGTCAGCATCAAAGTAGACGGGAGGGACCTTTTCATCGACAAGGTACACTACCCACAGCATCACCGTCACCGTCACTCATTAGGAAGTAGTCCATTTCGACGTTTTACTCAAGTCTGTCTTTTTTTTTTACGCCAGGTGGTGCATGTCATGAATCGTCTAGAGGGGTCATCTTGTTCAGGAGCTTGGTTGCCTATACTACTGTCAAGTCAACACGCGTGACACTCAGTACCAAGGCAAACGCTCAAACTCAATCCACTCATGAACAACTGCAAATGCTTTACCTCGAAGCCGTTCCGAGGGTTTAATTACCTGATCAGAGTAGGCATAGGCACCGACGCTATGCTCAAAGAGTGTCCGAAAGAGTGTCGCCTCAGGCCTGTGTAGTAAGACCGAGTTCAAAGGCGGCTAGTGTAATACGGCCACGTGCCAGGCATCAGCAGTCAAAAATGAGTCCGGAGTCCAGACCCTGATGATGGTCCAGGCAATCTCGAGGAGGATAAAAGGATGCCTCTTTCTTTGTCTTCCCTCCCCGCAAGGGAGACGGATCTTGATGTAGGAATACCCCACGCAGCATTCACTCATTCGCGCCACGCTCTTTTATTCCTGCCTGCCCAACATGCGCTTCGGACTTCTCCTCTCGACAGTGGCCATCGGCGCCGCCGCCGCTCAGCTTATCTTCGACCGCGACTTCCAGGACGACGCCGATATCAGTATCCCCGCTGCCTGTCAGTCGGCAGTCGAGGCGGCGGATCCCATCTATGACACCCAACCAACGCCGCCCATCGTCATCTCCGCATCAATAGTCACCAACGGGCCGTGCAGCACCTTGAGCTTCCTCGACAGCCACGCCCAAAGTCAATGGACATCGTACACATCCGCCTTGGATGTATGGTACACCTCCAACAGCGCCATTCTGAACGCCATCGTGACCGCATGCTCAGAAGAACTCCCGAATCAGATCACCGCCCTTCCCACCGTACAGTGCGATGTCATAAACAGCTCGGACCCAGGTGTTATATTCACTACTGATGTGGGCGCTTCGACACCCGGCTTGAAAACGACGTTCGTCTCTCAGACCGCAGCCACCCCGGCTCCAACCCCGGCTCCCACGGGGACTGCCGCGGGAGCTGCCACGGGAGCTGCCACGGGAGCCGCCACGGGAGCTTCCTCTGGAACTCCCACCGGTGCCGCGTCGCGCGAAACCGGTTTCGCCGCCGCCGCCGTGGCTGCCGCTGGGCTTATAGGCGCCGTTGCCATGCTATAGGCACAGTCAACCTAAACGAGTCGGCGCAGATAAGCGAGGTCTGGCGTAGGCGAAGAGGGAGGGACAAGCCAGAAGTGATGATTATCAAATAGGGGGAGGGGTTTACCACCAAAGGGCGACGCGAAACTTTCGATCCCCCGGCCGATAAGTTGGATAGCACTTGAACGTAGTGACCGAGAATAAAGTCAGAAACCCCCTCATCTTACCTCCCACCTTCTTCGCCCTCTGTGCTGTTTAGTATCGGGATAACGATGATGCGGTTTAACCCCCGCCGTCAGATACATACTTCGTGCATGCACTTTTTTTGATAGTAATGTAGGTACGTAATCGTATTGTACTTGGCGGGTGCCCGTCCTTGGCTCCTGTTGGTAGGGATTCAGGGGCGCTCCCCATCACCGGTTCATCGAAAGCTGCACGGTTTGCCTCGCGGTGGTTCCGATCCCGCGGTCTCTTCACCGCGCGAAGGAACTCGAGCCAACCAGCCGTAACTAGCTTGCTTTGAAGGCTGGAAAAGCTTTTCCCGAGCTTTTCAAGCGTCAAAATGATGCCATCCTTCTGAGTCTCGATCGCATGCAGGCCGACCGAATAGTTGTAAGCAAGTAGTTGGACTGGTACGCGCCGCGCCCGAAATCAATACTACGCAAATATTCTCACTCGTTAGCCAGGCGCGTAAGGCAGGGTGTCAGAGCCGTGATGGCGAAATGGACAGCATTGCATGTATGCATATCTCCTTCGGAGCCACAACTGTCGCCACAAGTTCTGATGCTTTTCAAGACGAGATGTCAGGGCGAATGCGCAAGTTTGGGATTCTGGTTTTCCGCGCCGAATTCGAAAGAAAGTGGTCGTCCCAACTCCGCTTCGGAGCTTCGCCGCTCTGAGCTTGTGACTGCGTGGACGACCAGGCATGTGGCAATTTTCAAAGAAAAAAAGAGAAGGTGTGTAGATATTGGGATCGCCCTAATTGTTAGTGAAGGAACCGTTGAGGTGAGTATCTAGTACCTCTTACCTATAGTGCACACACAGCTGGATTCCCTACCTAAAGGTATGCCGCATCATCTCTGTTCGCCGGCAGCTACTTACCTATTCCATTCCTCACCTACCTAGTCGGGGAGCTCCTGGAGAGACGGAAAAGAAGGTGTGGCAATGGCACGGGTATAGTCTACTTAGTCGTATAGAAGATCCACCCTGGCACTACATAATGGGAACCGTCCGCATTCACTTCGCCTTCCATGAACGGGTTGGCCCGGCGACTTGTTTCGCATAGGTTAGGTAGTATAATTCTCGCACACGTGCCAATGGCACGAAAACATAAGGTTTTTTTTTTTTTTCTTCTTTTTTTTGCGTAGGATGATTAGCGTCATGCGGCGCTGTTGGCCAGACTCTTCTCCAGAGTTCCCGGAACAGCAATGGATAGATTTCATCTCCTGGATCTCCCGATGGGGTTTCCTCAGTGCATTTGATTTGCAGTTGATTAATCCAATTACGGTAGGGTTGTCGCGTTAATTGATCCCTCAGAACCCTCGAGAATTGTTCGCCAGCAGACATTGGTTCAACCTCATCAAGGATGGCGTTATTGGGTGACAGCCAACGTAGTATTAGAATAAAGCGCCATGGTTGAAGCTAACGGATTGTTGGGATTTTCGCAGGACGAAGCTGATAGTGCTCATCCCGCCAGAGGTGGCTGTGCCTATATGGTAGGAGGATAAGATGGCCAGATGGCCAGATGGCCTCATACCCAGATCAATGGCAGGCCCCTTGGACCGTGAATGAAATTCTACCCGCTTTGCTCCCTGTACCGTGAAAGTAATCCAGAAAGGGTTCCTGTTGAAGTTGGTGAGCCCCGGCGAAATCCAAACTGAAGGCTGGGACGGGACACGGGTATGGTGTATCCTGTGAAAGTATGACCCTAAAGGAGCTTATGTATACACTATATGATCTCACACAATGGCAACGTTGCTCGGGAGAATTGACGATTTGCTGGAAGGATCACAGCACCGGCGTAGCTTGGTAACGTGCAAAAGGATCCAAGTAAGTAAGTACATAGTAGAATCGAACGCGCGCTGGATAAGACCGACATCAGCTGTGAAAGTGACGTTATGTTATTGGTCGGAAGTTTAGAAAAATCTATATCTGGAGTCAGATCTGGCCCAAGATGCGCTAGGCTAGGAGCCAGGAACAACAGAGGTTCGGGAACGTGACGCTAGTGTAGATTACTGCCCACCTAAGGCAGATGAAGAATTGGAAACTGCCTATAGTGTTATAGGCGGGTAGGGGCACGACTCGCCGTCGCCATATTATCGCTGCCTGCGTGTCTGGCTTCGACTTAGCTTCTTGGTAACTGATGAAACAATTGACGTGCTAGGAATACCTGGCTGTCATGTCACCGACAAGTTACGACCTACCTTACCTAGTACGTGTCTGGTATAGGTAGTGTAGACGGCAGGTAGGAATTAACCATCTCAGACCTTAGGACTCGAAGTTGGCACGCGTACTTCCAACTTGGGGCAGTTTGCGGGGGCAGGATCCTTTACCAACGTTTCAGACTGTACTCCGACCGGGATTGTTGAGCGGGAGATGATCGTGGACGTACTAGGTATGCTTGGTATGCGATCTGCACGACTTGGATTTAGTATATAAACCATCAAGAATGCTTCTCCGACCTCAACGGCGCGACTTTGTGCCACTTCTGTCCGCAGCACTCTTCTCCCTTTCTCCTCGTTTCCGTCTCCCTCCATAACACCATGGGTCTACTTTCTTTTCTGCCCGTAGCGGCAGCTCTCGCCAAATTTGCGTCGGCTGACCCCCAGGTCTTCGCTCACTACTTGGTCGGTCTCACCTTCGGACAGACCCGCGATGAGTGGGTGACAGACATCACGCAGGCCATCGCGTCCGGCATCGAAGGTTTCGCCCTCAACGTCGGCGCCCAGGACCTCCAAAACGACGACCAGCTCGCACTTGCGTACGATGTCGCCTCGGAGAACAACTTCGCGCTGTTCCTCTCGTTCGACATGCAGGCCTCGCAGTGGACCCAGGACCAGATCATCACCTACATCAACACCTACAAAGGCCTAGAAGCCCAGCTCTTGGTCGATGGTCTTCCCGTCGTCTCGACTTTTGAAGGCCCCTCCCAAGCTTCCATCTGGCCTGCCGTGCGTGCCGCCACTGGCGACATTCACTTTATCCCCAACTGGTCCTCGCTAGGCGCCCCGGGTGTCGGCAACGAGCTCGATCTCATCGATGGTGCCTGTAAGTTGTCTTTGGCCTTCACTTGGTTTGGCTATCGTGATATGCGTCTGACATGGTGGATGCAGTTAACTGGGGAGCATGGCCCAATGCGAACGAGCTGAACATGACCACGGGCAACGATATTGCGTACCAATTGGTTTTGGGAGACAAGTCGTACATGATGGGCGTCAGCCCCTACTTCTACACTGGTAAGATATGATTGTCCGGGCCGTCTTACACATGTTTCAGGACTGATCAGATGGTTATAGATCTCCCCGGCAAGAACTGGTACTCATCCAGTGATTCGTTGTGGTTCGACCGCTGGAACGAGGTCATGACCATCATGCCCGACTTCATTGAGCTCATCACTTGTACGTCCCCTTGGGTGCGCCCGGGCTACCTGGACTGCCGACCTGAGAGGAAGTGGAATGCGACTAACTAGCATAGGGAACGACTTCGGCGAGTCGAGCTACCTCAACGCTCCTATTGCCCGCCAGATTGTCGCCGGTGCCGAGGTCTACGCCGATGGTTTCGACCACACCGCCTTCCGTTTCGTTTTGCCGTACTTCATCGCAGCTTACAAGGCTGGCAGCACCGATGTTGCTATCCCCCAGGAGGGTGCCATGGCTTGGTACCGAACCAACCCCGTCGGCATCTGCAGCGACAACGGTAAGTCGACAATAAATACTGCAAAAGGCCCGTATATAGGACTAACATGCAGATAGGCACCGTCTGGGGCCAAGGTGGAACCGTTTCTGCTGACCAGGGAACCAACGACGTTGTGTCTGTTATCGCCTTGACGGAAGTGCCCACGGACATCACTGTCCAGATTGGCTCCGCAGCTGCCCAGACGGTCAGTCCCATTAACGCCTTTGGCAAGGCCTCGTTCTACGAGGTTCCGTTCAGCGGAGCCACCGGCGCTGTAACCGTCACGATCAACGGAGCATCAGTCACTGGTCCCGAAATCACCGCTGCCTGCCCTGCTTCAGGTCATGTAAGTCAATGGAACTATGCTGGCAGTAAACCGACATTGCATGCTGACGTAACAACAGGAAAACTTCAACGCTGTCTCCATTCAGGTAGCTGCTTAATTTGTGACGACTCGGTTTTGCAGTCATGATGAATGCGACACTTGGTCGGAACAGAGGATAGAGGGGGTTTGACGTGGAGTGTACTTGTAATCTTTTTGGGCTACGAGCATAGATGAGAGGGCCGACCCAATGTATATAGTGAGCTCTCTAATCGACTTTTTGGATGCTGGTCTGGAATTTGTCAGCCCATTCCGAAAATTCATCCCGCTCGCCGTTCCACGGCGTTTTAAGTGTTTCTGCGACCGCGACAGCATCACGAAGACAGATACTCATTGCTTCATCTATGGATTCGGGGTCCAGCTCGTAAAATGCGCAAGCAACTTCACCAAAACTCTGAGGTAGGCGCTTCAGTATTGGGTACACCTCATCTAAGCGTTGCCTAATAAGTGGCGCTTCGTTGCTTGTCATAGATGGTAGAGATTTTATTCGCCTCTTGACAATAGCCATGTAAAGTAAGGTGGTGAGCCGTAATCGTTTCAGACATGAGTCCAGACGTTCTCGGATTCGGTCAGGGTCGCCACGGGGTATGTGTTGAGATGTCATGAGGTCGTCGAGCATTTCCTGAGCAGAGAGACTCGTTTTTGATAGTTGAGTAGTGACATTTTGCACATCGTTGTCTTCTTCTTCGTCCTCGTCATCATCCTCTTCGTCCTCTTCGTCTACCTCTTCGCTCCATTCTTTGAGTTCTTCTAGTACGTCTTGGAGAGTATCTCGGTAGTCCTCAGCCTTCTTTACTAAGAGCTTGGCGATGCCGAGCTTTTTGAGCAGAATCACGTCGTCACACGCGGCCCATATGACGCCAGTGGATACAACGCTCCCCTTGTTGCCGTTGACCCCATTCTTGCGATCCGCGGGTAGGATTTTGCCGTCTAAGGGGATAATCTCGACCAAGCTCTTTAATTCCTTCACAAGGCGATAGCATCTCCAAGCAAGGTCTTGGCGCACGACTTTGGTGTAGGTTTCGGCGGTGCACAATTGCACGGCAGAGGCAATAGCTGGGATAGGCCCAGCCACAAGCTCGCGTAGGACCTTAACGATCGCGGAAGGGGTAAAGGGTTCGTTGATGATGAGAAGAGAGAGTTTAGTGGTATGCGCCTTCACGAGGGTTGCAGAGTCGTGGGCAAGAGAGAGGACATTGATCGAACCCGCAGCATCGTTGGCTGGAGCAGAAGCAGACGAGTCAGGTAGGGGGTTGTCGAGTGCGATAGCGTGGAGGTTGCTCTCGACCTGGTGAATGAGGGCGACGGTAGATTGGACGAGAGTCTTTAGGCTCTCGATCGCTGGTGAGCCTTCGGCAGCTTTGGGCGGCATATTTTGCGTATTGGCCTGCTTCGGCCTTTGCAACCAGGTGGGCACTTAGGTTTAGATTTCCCGCCGCGGG
Source organism: Xylariaceae sp. X187 (assembly GCA_028637585.1). Classification (NCBI taxonomy): domain Eukaryota; kingdom Fungi; phylum Ascomycota; class Sordariomycetes; order Xylariales; family Xylariaceae; species Xylariaceae sp. X187. Next base: position 870,990 of record JAJIZN010000011.1, on the reverse strand, counting down.
ATTCCCGTGTGGTGGAGAAATGGGTTTTGGTCGGTAATTACGTTGCACCGTTGTGCTGACGTTCCGTGTTGTATCCAGTACACTAGGTAGATGAGATGGGATGGATGCGCACTGGATGTTGGAGAATTCAATGCCGACTGCATTTTTACTTAGGGAGGGGTGAGGAGAACCATAGATGCCAGCTGGCAGAAAATGTCCAGCACTTTTGACGGCTGCCGGCCGGCTGTAACTAATACCGACGACTTGACTAGCGAGTTCGGGACAAAGCCGTTTCGGGGACGAGAGAATGAAGCATTGAAGAATCGGTGATTCAAGACGCAGATTCTATATTCCGAGTTTTCAAATCCCGAATACCGAATCTAATCTGAATCCTCGATTTTGCCACCTGAATCCCAAATCTGACCCCGAGATATCCCGAGCCAGATTAATCCCCGATGCACCGACGGCCCACCCGTCGGGAAGGGCTTGTCAGCTGATGTCGGGCGATGCTCATCTGAAGTGACGATGCATACTCCTTGATACCAGCGACATGTTCCAGACATCAAATAGTTGACGAAGTCAGAGACCTGATTACATGGGTCATGTCATTATCGATACCATGTCCAACATACCTATGAGTTATCCCGAATACCTGTGGGTTCGGCCTTATTAAACCCATCGTTCGATTAAGCGTTGGGCGGTGGGCTCAATAAAGTCGGACCCACAGGTAACTGAGGCCAGGGCATTTTTGCAATGACACGGAAGTCCGAGCTATGGATGCATCTTACACATGATATGCCCCATATCCCGAGTCGAAGGCTCATACCAAAGGATGACAAAGGCATTCAAAGGAGCTACCAACGACCTTAGTCATGCCTGTCTGGGAACATACATGCGTAGCCAAACGCCAATCAAGGTCTCGATGGCTAGTGGGGGACGCTTCAAAGGATCTTGGCGTGAAGGAGGCATACGTCGTGATACTTTAGACGATAACTCGTCAATAGCTCGCGGGAGGTTCGCAGATTCGTCGGGCTTACTCTCCCTTAACTCCGCTGGGATTGCACGACGGCTGCAGATACTATTAATTAGGACCCATATCAAAGCAGGTAAGCATATAGATCGTATGCTCGGGGCCCGAATAGGCACTCTTTGGAGTCACGGCTAAGAGCCCGAGGAGACAAACTACCAGGCGAGGGCAAGCCGTAGATAGGTAGGTAGGTAGGTAGGTAGGTAGGTAGGTAGGTAGGTAGGTAGGTAGGTAGGTAGGTAGGTAGGTAGGTAGGTAGGTAGGCAAAGGCGGTTCGTGGTGGATCGGGAGAGTCCAGAAAAGGGAATCCTTTTGATGCAATGTCACGTTCTACACGTCATGCATATTGCTTGAATTCTATATTGGATGGGCTTCCCAAGAGGTGGTCCGATTATGTAGCTTGGATGCGGAGATACTGCGCATGTGCTGGTAAGCTGGTGGATTGTGTCGAGTCTCGAGTACATCCCTACTTGCTCGGTTAGCATGACACTATGATGTCAATCTATCCCATACAGCTCGCTCGTAGCTCCAAGTCCCCATTGATGGGGATTGGGGTTTTGTCTATTTATCACCCATAGTGCGCCGGTATTGTCATCTTACTACCTCTCTGTTCGTCAGTTAACTCTAGACACGCCCCCAAACCAGCCTTAGCACCGTGGTCTAAAAGTCGTTTGGAAGATTACGTATAGTAGACAAAGCGGTGGTTAGAAATGCAAGGTGATATCGCTCAGCGAGAGCCAGTCCAGGTTCGCCATGGTCGCCGTTTCAATGTTTTCTCCAGCTAATGTTTCGGTACAGCCACAAGATGAGTGGAGGGTGGAACAAGGTATAGCTGGCGGCGAGTTCTTCCTCCTTGACCAGACGATTCCCGAAGGCACACGAGGTGGTGCCGCCAAGGCAGAGCCTCCGGCCAAACCTAGCAAACCCAAGTTCAATGGTGAGCTTGCCAAAGATGAGCTTCCGGGCTGGGATGGGTGAGATTCCGCACTTTCATGTTTGTAAAACGACTGCTAACTTTTCTAAAATAGATATGTCGAATGGGAGGATTACCCCGAGAAACGAAAGGAGGCCCATGAGATATTGATCTCACAAACGTTCCCACCTCCTCCCGAGTTTCAGCTCCAGCAGATTCCTGGCACCAACCCGGTCCTTGAAGGTACGCCAATTGCATCGAATGGATCCTGAATGCTTTCTCCTTGGAGGCTGACTCGTGTATATTAGGCGTTCGCTGGAAAGAATGGCATCGTGCGAGTGAGTGCCCCAAGTAGCCAACCAGGTCCTGACACAGTTGAATAAACCACGCTAATAAGGATTGGTATTGAAGTCGGCGGCCGTCTCAAGAATGTCCCCGAGGAATCGTGGGACATTGTACTGAAAGAGAAACACCCAGATATGTTACATCTCTTGCAGTTCCCGTATAACGGGGAGCCGCCGAAGAGACTCGTCACGGCGAAGGACATCACGCCCAACCCTCTCCACTTCGTCCGGAACCACGGAGGGAAAGTTGCTGTATAATCTCAGGAGAATATGCGACCAATGCTAACCGTGAATAGGATCCCGTCGATAGACCCCGAAGCCTGGGCCATGCGGCTTGACGGTCTAGTTCGAGAACCAAAGAAGCTTACGCTGGCAGATCTGCAAGACGAAAGCAAATTCCCGCGGATGGAGAGGCTGGTAACGATTCAATGCAGTGGAACTCGCAGAATAGAACAGATCTCGCTCTACGCGGGAGAGGGAGACGAGATGATCAACGCTCCCTGGTCCGAAGGCGCTATTGGCACCGCTCGATATGTTGGAGTCTCCTTGAAGAAGGTCATCAAGTACTGTGGCGGTCTCGTCGATGGCGCCAAACACCTCGAGCTTGTTGGAGCCGACACTTATTTCAAGATGGACGAGGTATGTCGTTTTGCTGCTTTCGACATGATCTCGGGAGTGAGAACTCCGTAATTACTCCAGAAATAAACGCTGACTTACCAGATTATGAACTACGTCGTCAGCGTACCCTATTCCAAAGTGCGCGCACACGAAGTCATGCTCGTGTGGGAAATGAATGGCGAGCCACTTCCCAAAATTCATGGTGCCCCGGTCCGCGCCGTCGTCATGGGATACATCGGCGCAAGAAGTGTCAAATGGCTCTATCGAGTTACGGCAATCCGTGAGCCCACACACGCGCCGGTACAGAGCCGCGAGTATCTCTATTTCAACCAGCAGGTGGGAAAACATAACCAGCGATGGACGGATGGTATCCAGATTCAGGAGATGCCTGTCAGCAGTGCTATCGTAAGTCGTCCATTGGCGCATAAATACTGAGGGTATAACTGCTGACTCGTTTAGATGTCCCCTTGGAATAAACAAGTGGTGATTCACAAAGGTAAAATTGCCGTCAAGGGATGGGCGTACTCGGGAGGCGGTCGATGGCCCGAGAGAGTAGAGGTGAGCGCCGACGGAGGCTTTTCGTGGTACATGGTTCCAGTCGAGAATTTAAGTCCCAAGCACAAGTACGCCTGGAGAACGTGGCATACGGAAGTTCCTTGCGATGTGGAAGGGTGGATTGAGGTAGTGGTGCGATGCTGGGATAACAGTCTGAGGTATGTGCCAAATCGCCCCGTTCTGTGCATTCCCGCCAATTCCGTTCTAAATGCTGACCCATCTGTAGTAAGTCTATTATTTCCGTCAGGGAAACAATTGCTTTCTTGGGGGGTTTCGTCCCTCTTTCGACGACTTTGTTGGCTCGACGTGCTGTGCTGATATATCAAAATAGATACCCAACCGACTGAGGTAAGAAACACATGGAACTGGGGCTTGCACGTCACGAGTAGCGCGCATCGAATCCGAATTTATAGCGTCAACAAGAGCAAAGAGTTGACAAGGTCGAGACTCGAAGAGTTTGAGGAGCGTGGCATCAGCTTCGTGCCAATCACTCGCCCCACCGAGTTTCCTAGCATGACCTGGGAGGACTATGACACATTTTTCGCCAAGAACGGAGCACGCGATGTTGAGGTCTAATTCAAGGTCATGATGTATTTGCCCTGGATATTAGTCGGTGTAAGCCGTTTTGCTCGGTCATCTGGGACGCCGGTCGTCGATGACTGCCTGCATATATGGTCGAAGAGTTGAGGCGGCTGAGTGATGCTGTCGGCTGGATAGGGTACAACAAAGACGCTTCGCATATTGTTCCTTAGGACAGGAATATCTAGCGGCTCAACGTTGCTATACTTCGTCGTAGTGATGAATCCAAATTGCTTGAACCACTTGATGGTCCTCCTTTGGAGGGACCAAATCTTGGCTACAGATGTTAGATTGGCATTTTGAATTGATCAACAACAGTCGGCATAGGCTCAGACGATTCAGATACGTGCCACCCGCCAAGCGAGACACAGGTAAGACGCGTGACGGCGAAGGAGTGGAGATGCTCTCGCATGTCTCGATTTACCGAGACAATAAACGTCACCGCGTCGGACTGATTCACAATACGACCGAAACCTTATTCTGGTAGCACCGTGCCCTGCTGAGAGTGAAGGATGAAAGAGCTCTCATCCTCTTCTCGTTCAATCTTGGAAGTCAATCAATGATTGTATATCGGTGAAGCGCGGAGTCAATCTCCCTCACTATCGCGGATGGGGACCAGAACGGCACTTGGCTGAGATAGAGGGGATTCAGCCTCAAAACCCGTCGTGATGTCCAATTGGTCTATCTTACGAGAGAACTTGGCTCAAGGAAGCCGGGCGAAGATCAAGAAACAAAGGTGAGAAGGAATCCACGTAGAGTCAGAGCTCGCTTACTAATCTCACACGGTGGAAAGTTACGTAATTATCCACAAAACCGAAGTATTCCCGTCTAGGTAGTTATATTATTGGTACATGCTTATCCCCGCAGGGAATATCTCTATACGGTGTATTATTCACTCTCTCATATCTAGATACCTAGATATGTACATACCTGGTCGCTGACGGTACAGTGTTAGTGACGTAGTTATGCACTGTATCGTGGCCAACCGCACTCTTTGACACGCTTCTTTCTTTGTTCCCAGCTTCGCATCGCGTCACAACAAATCGAGGCTGCCGGGCCAACCAAGGCTGCTAACGAGCAACGACCACCGCACCTGCCAACCGCACCTGCCAACAGAGCAATAGAGTCCTTATATTTTTAAAAAAAGGTCCGTCCCAGCACAGTTGCCGAGTTGGCTCAGTTGGTAGTAGGGCTCGCCCTCTACTACCCAGAAGTCACCGGTTCAGACACGGTCCTAGCTAGGGGGCTCGTTTCTCCAAGGGCATACATACCTGGTTAAATGAACCCCCGTCTGCGGCGAGCAGTGCTAGAAGAAAAAAAAGAGAGACTTATTAAAAAAAAAAAAAAAAAAAAAAAAAAAAAAAAAAAAGTCCAGAAACAAAAAAGACCGCAAAGAAATACCCAGATGCGAAAGCAGGTGGGCGCGTTGGAGCTAGAGGCACTTGTTCGGGTGAGACCTCAGCCAAGGCGTTTAAGAAAAAGAATATCCTTTTTTTTGACTTTTTCTGTTTTTTTTTTTTTTAACAAAGTTCAAGAGAATTACTAACCTGTTAGATTAGATCCGAGGAGAACATGCACGAATAACCTCGATCGAACTCGATCTTTTTTTATTTCTTTTTTTGGTCTTGGCGAGTAGGCCCGTCGGACCGGATTCAATTTCACTGAAGACAGTATGAATGGGGAGAAAGTTCTTCATTGTTCTTTTGGAGTCATTGACTGTACTGGCTAAAGTATAGTTATTGCTTTTCACACCTGAATGCTTTTCTTTCTCGACCTACGTCACCGTCGACGTCCGACGTTCTTAGCCTGAATGGTGACCACCGACCTTGCCTGCTGGCTCCAGGGAGATTTCGACGGGCATATAATCCGTTGTCACAAACCCGGTTCCTGGCGTCATTAGCTTTTGCTTTCCCGGGATCGAAGCTCAGGCAATGAAAGAGAGAGGCACTAACCATCAGACCAGTTTACGGTCCAGCCATCCCGAGCCGACGGAAAGGCTAGCCATTTGCCCTCGCCATGGTTGGTCAACTTGCCATTCACGACCTGGAAGGTGTCCCATTCGAAGACCTGGCCTTCCTGGGGTTTCACTCCCGCGGGATTCACGGTATCCTTGAGGGCCAAGAGGCCGTCGTATCCGACAAGTCCGAGGGCGTGGTCGACGATGCCAATGGGATAAGTGTGAAGCTCGCTATAGCCAGTCTTCTCGCTGCTCGTCGGGAAGACTCTGATTGCGGAGATGTCGTCGCCCTTGTGGATGCCCAGAGTGGCGGAATCGAGAGACAGATAATGGCCGTCGAGCTCCTTGAAGTCTCTGCGTACAAGAGAAAAAGTCAGTAGTCGGGCCTCGACATGAAGTCTGCAGTCGGCGCTTGTGTCATGCTTACGAGGAGACCTTGAGCTTAAAAAGAGCCAGACCCTCAGTAGGAGCAGCGTATACGTTGCTGGCGATGAAGCCAAGAGAGAGAATGGCGGTACTCCACTTCATCGCGACGGTATGAGTAGAGATATATGCGGTAGGTTTTGGCGTAATAGGTAAAGAATAGACTCCGCGCGTTGTTGGCAGAGATCAAGCTCAGGTTTGCGATGGTATGCTAGGAAGGCTGGGTTGACCGGGAGCTTAGAAACGAATTGAGAAACGAATTGAGAACGAAGGTGAACCAGGGCAGGTATTTATGATCGGCGGGGGAGGCAAATTGCGTACCTAGGCACGGCTACATGTACTAATAGGGCAAGTTTCTCGAAAGGGAGAGAAAGAGTGGTGCTGACGAGAAGCTGCACAGCCGCGGCAGCAGCGACGTTGATTTACGAGATCTTGCCCGTTGGAATAAGCCGGTGACTAATAAGCTTCCAACTTGGCAATAATCTTCGGTCTGTGAGAGGAAGAGGAAGGAAAAGCCGCGACAGGTCGACAACTGCGCCAGGGGGTTACCAGATGCCCAACATTGGTCCGGTTCTGTCCGGGAATCCAGAGCCGGTGCACAGCAGAAAATGATGCCACTCCCTGTCTTTGACCAATACATACCGAGGTCGACGAGGCCACACATTTTACGTTATTTCCGAGACAGCAATGCCGTTGAACAGCGAGGATATCCCTTATTACGGCGCCTTATCTAGACCCGTGAGTCTTAGACAGCCGTCGGGTCTGGGGTTATAACGGCCGATATATCCCATACTCAGCCCATTGATTGCAACCGAGTCACTGTCACTGGGGAATATCTAGGATCTCATCGTCTATGTATTCAGGTAGTGGTCGCTCGGGCAGTGCTCAGGGTCCGGGGATCGTACCATTTCTCACGAGGCACTGGGCCGACCACAATGACAAGTTTCTTTCCCAAGGAAACAATGTGATAGATAGCAAAAGCTACCATATCGTGCCAGCAAAGACGATTGCTAATTTTAGTGGCAGTCCCAGTCCCAGCCCCAGTCCCAGTCCCAGTCCCAGTCCCAGTCCCAGTCCCAGTCCCAGTCCCAGTCCCAGTCCCAGACTTGGACTTTGAATGATTCTTTCGTCTCGTGAGCCTTCAAATTCCAGGGACGGCCTAGGTTAGCGGAGTCTACCCTACATTGCCGAATACTTTTTTTTTTTCATAATTTCTATCTCTTTTCATGGGACTGTGGAATGGAGCTGAATATGTGCCAAGAAGGAAAAGCAGCCGAATAAACACGGTAGGTGGATGTAGCGGAGCCACCAGACCTCAGCTCGTCAGCGACTCTCTGGCCAAGCAGGAATTATCGAACGAGCCACTCCAGCCCCTCAACTGGAGATCGTCAAAGACAATAAAAGACAATAGACAGCCATCAGGTTCGTAATTTAAAAGTACCCGCCCTGATACGTGCGTAGGGATACCGGCACTTTAGTAGGTACCTACACTTCTGACGTATCATTGACCTGCCCATCTTCTGCCTTCTGCCCATCTTCTGCCCATGGAGCCCCGATGCCCATTGAGCCCCGGCAGGCTCTTGAATGCTCATGCAAGCAAGGAACCCCCCAGGTCGGACTTTCAACTGGGGAAGAGAAACCTAGAAAGGGTGGCCTGTCACCAGACAACCACATTCGATCGAAAATGACAATGTCAAAACGCCATCACCGGTGCATTTGTTTATTTGATTGTTAGCAAATCATCTCAATGCCCAATTGGGAGTTACGTTTGTGTCCGTAAAATGACAACTCGGTCACTTCATCGCCGACTTTTCCCGGATTCTGAAGTGCATCTCGCCAGACCAGAACACGTCCATTGAGTTTCAGAAGCACATCCGAAGGTTTGACTTTGCATGGACAACTGCCAGGCCCGTATAAGCGCGGACATCCATATCTCACCATGGCCCTACCTAGCTTACCCGGGCCAACCTTGGAAGGAACCCGTCTCGTCACGGACAAGCTTTCCAGACGGCACAAGCGGCTTCCCGCACCAGTCGACTATCGAGAGCGGGCATAGTCCAGGACAACTTCCATCAAGACAGCTCGGACACTTCAACTTTGCGACGGCAAGAACTTTGTTTATCCATTAGCCATCGAGTTCTCGATCCAATTTCCGACATAAACTGACGTTCGGAGGCGCACCGCTTTCACATCACGAGAGAGAAGAGAGGAGAAGAGAAGAGAAGCAAAGCAAAGCAAAATAGTGTAAAACTTAACTCGGTCGGCTTATTCAGAAATATTATATTTTTTCCAGAAAAGACTCCCGTGCACTAAAGCTCCGACCGCGACCGACTTAGCCAATCGACCCGCGCCGGTGACCTACGTCTCATCATTCTGCCATCATTCCCCTCGATTGATACCACATCGTCCGTCTCAGTGGAGGAAGCCGGAGCAGGGAAGACCGACAAGCAACAGCAACAGCAAACCCAAACCAATCCCCTCCCCCAAAAGAAATGGAGAATTTCGGCCGATGCGCGTCGGACGCCATGGATGCCACCGATCAAATCTTATACATCACGTGTTGGGTCTCGCTGCTGGGTTACATCCTCAGCACGCTGAGTGCCTTCTCAAAGGGGAGCTGCTACAGGCGCGCGCTTGCTTTCCTGGAGGCCTGTGCGCTCGCGATCTATATGATGCTGTTCAATGCCCGCTTCTTGCTGCCCTCGTTCATGGGCCACGTCCACGAACTTGGGATTACGACCGCTGAGCTCAGTCTGGAGTATCTACGCTATGTCCTGACTTCCGAGGCTGCTTGGGATATTTATCTCATGATGCTAGGATCTTGTAAGTGAAGTTGTAACTCGGCGCATTCTATTTGACTTCATTCAGTTGGCGCCCTTTTGTTTTCGTTTTTTTTTTTTTTAAAAAAAAAAAAAAAGTGATTTCAATTCCTGAAAGCCCGTGTTACATCCGAGACGAGCGAGCGAATGTGAACAAATGCTAACAACTGATGGGATGTAGTCGGAAGCTGGTTGGCGGTATACAACGCTGCGAACATGATGAACGCCGACGGCTGTCCGGTCGAAGAGCTCGATAAATGCAGCCGGTTCGATGAAATCCTCGTGAAAATGTCTTACCGAATCGGCGCATTGCTATGCTTAGTCGATTACGAAACGTACGCCTCCGCCTCGGCCTCGGCCTCGGCGGCCGCCAGTGGTGAATTAGAAGTTATCTTTCATGAGAAAGAACCGTTATTAGAGATCGTATGATTCATTCATAGAATTAGTTTTTATCGCAGGCCCGCTGCTCATCCCATCATGCTCCTTCCCGTCTTCGACGGAACTGCTCTTGGGGAGTAGCTGAGAAGGACTCGGTCGAATAGTTCATCTAAACCGGGTTATGTGGCAAAGAGACACGAGCTATAGACCGGCAAAATAGGCATCAGACCAGAGACGGTTAGAAAAAAAAGAAAAGAAAAAGAAAGATTGACGACTAATAAGCTTTTGTGAAGTTCCAAGGCCTAATAATATATTAAGAACAGCACCTAGATACGAACACATCAATCAACATCATCCCAAACCCGTATTAATCCGACGGTCCTGTCATACCCGTTTCATTCCTTAGTAGTGAAAATTCGTAGAATCTCTTACCCAGATACGTATGTCATTATCTAGACATTGAATCAGTCTAGACCTCGTACCTATCCGTCTCGTGGTGCGCAGGCCGGTAAACGAAATAGTCAAAATGCGCAGGCAGCGCAAGCCCGTTCACATCAGAGCATGCAACGCCGACGAATGCGCCGGTAAAGCTGCCGTGAAGCTGGTGTCCACCGCACTCGTCGGAAACGATCGAGGCGTCGAAGACAGGGCCGATCGTCTGTAGAGGCTGCTCGGCGCCTAGCGCATACCAGAACTGCAGATCGCGACCGCGCACCGTAACGGCCAGCCGCACCTTGCCCTCGTTGGGGATGCGCACAGGGTCCGCGAAGGGCGTCTGGAGCTTGCCGAGGGGCCAGGACGCCTCGGATGACTGGATGAGCAGCTCACGCTGCCCGTCCGAGTGCGCCGTCACAGTGAGATAGAAGAAGTTGAAGCGGCTGTAATAGGCTGTCAGCCCGGCATACTGGCGCTCGTCCTCGGGCGAAAAGTCCACCACGGTTTCGGCGTCGTAGGAGAAGTGCTCCTGACGCCTTGCCACCAGCGCCTGTTCGAACCACGACCCGATCGACTCGCGTCCGAATAGCGTGAGCTTGCCGTCGCCGATCGTGAAGATGCGCTCCGGTTCTGGCGTCCGCAGCCACTGGAAGTCTGGGTGCAGCTCGTTATCGAATGTGTATCTTTTCTCGGCCCAATATGGCGCGTCATCGCGCGCACCGGGTAGGTCCACGAAGAGGGAGGGGAGGGGCCCATTTTTCACGTAGAGCCAGTCGTCTTCCCAGTAGGCCTCCTGGATCGCCGTCTCGCGACCTAACACGCAGCGGCGCTCCTGGGTTGTCGGACGGCCGGTCAGATGTACTAGGTACGTCTTGCCATCTGGCGTTTCCACGAAGTCGCCGTGTCCCGCCCTCTGTAGAGCCGTTAACGGGTGGTTCCTCGACGAAAGGATGTGCTTCTGCGGATGCAAGGTGTACGGGCCCCAGACGTCGCGCGACCGGGCAAGTGTGCAGGCATGATAATACCCGGTGCCGCCCTCGGCCGTGAGCAAGTAATACCAGCCGTTCCTCTTGTACAGATGTGGGCCCTCGACGAGATCTAAGTCCGTGCCGAGAAATATATTTTTCCGCGGCCCCACGAGCTTGCCGGCGATCGGGTCAAACTCCTGGAGTACGATACCGGCGAACGAGCGGGGCCGGCTCCGGTGGTCCTGCAGCATGTTGACGAACCACTTGCGCCCGTCGTCATCGTGGAAGAGAGATGGGTCGAAACCTGAGGAATTGGCGTAGACAGGGTCAGACCAGGGACCGTCTATGGTAGTAGAGTGGACAATGTAATTATGCGTATCTTTGGAAGAACCGTCTTTGCGTTTTACGTCGGTGTATACAAGCCAGAATTTCTCGCCATCGTGTGTCAAACACGGAGCCCAGATGCCACAGCTGTCCGGATCTCCACGCATATCCAGCTGGCTCTTTCGGTTTAGTGGGCGGGTGGCTAGTGTCCAATTCGCCAGGTCCCGGGAATGATGGATCTGGACGCCTGGATACCATTCGAATGTGGACGTGGCGATATAGTAGTCCTCGCCCACCCGGAGGATTGAAGGGTCCGCATTGAAACCCGGAAGGATGGGATTTCGGACCAGAGGCATGGTTGATGGGTTTTCAGTGACCGTCTATGGACTTTGATTCAAAGAGAGATGTTAGTCTTCAAGTGATAACGAAATCAGCCAGAAGCTCTGCCTTGCTCTTATACTCAACTTCAACAGTTAGCAGGGAATGACAGAAGGGAAAACGATATCCCTCGGACTTATAGCCCGCCCTGTCTACAATACGAATTACCTATACCACACTTTAGGCCTTGTCTTGTAGGATCCCGAGCCGAGACGTCCGCCGTCCGCATTTATCCGCAAGAAACCCGATAGGTAGACCCGAAATGACTTTGTGGGGGAGCAGTCTTTAGCCGCGCTATGGTAATCTAACAGACCCTAGCGAGGCAGGTGTCATTAATTCACGACAATGTGAAGAGCAATAAGTGGCCTGTTGGAGCCTCGGTACCAACAATGACAGTGTGCGCCTGCTTAGCAATTTGCCCAAGCTATGTCGTAAAAGGGCAACCGGAGGAGGGGTTTTCACGAACTTGTATCAACTCATCGGACTGTACAACTCGCGAGAGTGAAGATCTGCGGGGCAGAAGGATGGCTAAAGAAATCGTGGAGTGTTAGTATCCTCTAGTTCACTAAGCAATCCGGCCGAAGACGTCAGAGGGGTTGGAGAGTGTTTATTAGGTCGATAGCCTAAATCCGGATTGTATGTGCCGATCATGACAGGGAACAAGCAAAGACATCCCTATCTATCTACCTATTCGAGGGTTAATAGAGATTCGTACCTATTGATGAAGGAGTGCTGGCGGATATGTAGCCGGGTATAAGCAATGCTCATGTGCTCATTAGATCTTGTTGTAACGCTGACAGGGAAGCTGATAACCAAGCAGAGGCAATCTGACACTAGAACGAGTACTCCGAAGGGAAATACCACTCTCTAGGTACCTGGGACCACCATAATACATCGTAGAGGTTGGAAAAGGGGTTGAAATATTGTCGCGTCCTGATGCCAAAACCAAGCTTGGGGTGAATGATAATGGATAACCGGCCAAGGTAAAAAGTGAAGGCTTATCGCTGCAATGACTTGATTCATGGGACTACGATGTGTTGCGTCCGCACAACACACGAACTTATTTGTGCTTATCCGGGGCAGAAAAGAGCACGAATCAGGCGCGCAAAGTGGCTGCGAGGGTATTGGAAATCTGCATATATACACGTTACGGTGGGATAAGAGAACTGGGTTCTGTTTGGTACCGGCAGATTACTGGGCAATTCAACTCCGATAGGAGGGAGACCCGGTTTCGTACGGGATTTCTGTGCGGGCGTGACACTACGCCACATTACGTCGTGGTTTTTTTTTTTTTTTTTAATAAGAATAGACATAGTAGGCGGTTGAAACTGGAGCAAGGTAAGGAAGTTACCTATTAGCGAAGCCGAGAATCCAAGTCTAGTCTGTTGAGCTCAGATCTGGTCGGCATGGAGCCAGGGATCAATACGTCCGGGCAAGGATCAAGTACGGATCGGCGTTGTAGCCGATGAGAGGACAGAGATTATAGACCGTAAAGAGCCGTATAGATGCGAACTGCTCACGGGTCTTATTAGTGCACACAAGCATCCTTATTTGCTCTTCAATGTGCCGCAGAGATGAACCGTGCTTGAGTGCTGCTCGAACGAGGATTTTGTGCAGACTGGCACCACGTAGGCTTGGAAGTTGGTAGCGCAACCACGCGGGAGTATTCGTCACGGAGGTAGCAAACGTTGCTATGATACACGACCGAATGAATACAGGATTTCCAGCTAGGTAGCAGCTGTCCTGCCCAAACTGCAGCGACGAGGACGAGATTATAATGGACGGACAGACGTGCTGATCTGACGGAGGATGAGAATTCTAGATACCTAGTCTAGGACTTAGCAGCGCGTAACTCAGCGGTCAGTGGAGTGGACATGCAATACCAAGCTGCGCCGGTGACCGTCTCCCTCACGCCGGGCTGGTGCAATGGATCTCGAGATCTCTACTATAAGCAGAGCCGTGCGCCGTGATGTGAGCTTTGCCAAACACAAGCCCACTAAGTGACTGACTGCAGTAGTATAAAGAACTAAGGGTAGTAGCATAGCGTCAGCATGGGAGGCTCAGCCGTGAAATGGCATACACTATCATAGGTACGCGATCACGCGGTAAAGCAGCGCATAGAAGGACTTGGGGGCGACGACGTGAATCAAGAGTCGGTGAACCGTGGTAACTAGACACAATCGTGCTTGTCAGTTGTTTGGGGCGATTTCGACGGAAAATCGCATCTCCAGTCTTCCCTGCCCGGAGAGGTTGCGACCCGGAGACTGGGCACGACAGTATGTAGACGAAACAACAAGCTCGAGAAGTTGAGGTGAGGACGACGTGCGGAGTTGGCGAGCCACGAGATCCGTCTTGAGCGCACTTTCCCAGTGGATTCCCTCGACGCGTGTTGGTGGCGGGACCGAACGCTTGAAAGCGGATATGAAAAGAGTACTTCTAAACACGCCAAGATTTGGTGAGGACTCAAGTAGCTATTGTGGAGCATCAAAGTGACGTGAAAACACCAAAAATATCGGATTTCCCAGCATCGTTAGGCGTCGTTAGCTCCATGCAGGGGGCAATACGGGATACTCCGCCGTAACTCCGGTGGGATTTGGGAAGATGCCTTTCAAGTTCCCTATGTACCTAGTTTACTCGAGACATGAGACCTAGATAGATAGCTAATAGTTAAGACCTGTTACCGTAGGTAGTTCATCGTGTAGAAGAGCGTCGCATTGCTGCTGACAGTGACACAGTTGCTCATACACGAGCGCTCATAACACGATACCTGCCCGGGAAAAAGAGAATAACCACCGACGCTATCGACAGTTTGGATGTTTGTTGACGACGATGTTCTCCTTCTCGCCAGCTGAAACGAGAAGCTTCAAACTTGAACCTGGAACAGAACCTGGAACAGAACCTGGAGCGAAACCAACAGGTCGGACTCGGGCCAAATACCTAACTTTACTTAATCTACTTAGATCCTCTGCTTCCCCGCTAAAGTTTAGGCACGCCATACTTACGAGATACAGTACGAACTAGAGTGCTGTTCACCGTGCAATATCAGTACCCCGTGTACAGATTAATTCCTCTCTTTTGGCCATTTTCCCATGTTGAAAGAAGGTATTTCGTATACTCAGATAAGACGGAATCTAAAACAGTCATAGAAGTATGTAACATCCTGTTCCATCACGGTCGCGAGTACATAGATGATCACGAGTTCACGGGGCGGCCGCGCACGGATTCATGACCGCCCTATTACACCCCATCCCCCAGAGCCGAAGTCGCACTTCGTAATAACGGTTAGAGCTGAAGGGGGGATCTGGAGCAGTCTGCAAGTCCCGCGTTCAAGTAACTCGGAGACGTGTCGACCAATGACTGGACGTGATCATATCATCGCTTTCCCTTTCAGACTTGTTTTTCCCTCTGGCCTGTCGCTGTTGTTGTCCGTGTCGGCACACGCATGGCCTAAACAATCGCAGATACTAGTTTTCTTACCTAATTCCACCTTGGCGCGTAGGCATAGCTACTGCCTCCTAGACGCCCAACGCAACGTCATAAATTGATGGTGCCATCGTGGCTTGCTCAAGGAATGACCTTGCGAGGACCTTTACCTAATTACCTACTGAGACTCTTACATATTCTGAATCCGAGCAAGACTCAAAATATCTGAACTCTTTTGTTTTTATTTTTTTGTTTTCCTTTTTCCGCCCATATTCTTCCGAAAATCCGAAAATATTTGGAAAATAGTGGCAAAAAGAGGAGGAAGGATAAAAAGGAAAGAAAAACATAATACAAGAAGAGAGCAATAAACGTTTGTTACGCTACGGGAACTCAATTGCATAGCCGTCGGAATAATGTGTATTGCCCTTTTATCCACGGCGCACCCCAAATACGCCCTGATCGCCCTCGACAACCGGGACGAGTATGTCCTCAGACCCACCAGTCGGCCGCATTGGTGGACCCATAAGCCCTCGGGCGCCCGGATTCTGTCCGCGCGGGACTTACATCGCCGCGAACGTGGCACGTGGATGGGCATGAGCAGCACCGGCCGCCTTGCCATTCTCACCAACTACCGGGAGTCAAGTCAAGATGACCCGGACCATGCCATTTGCGGCGTGCGCAGTCGCGGCGCATTGCCGACAGCGTGGTTAACTGCGCCCGCCGAAGAGAAACTTGACCAATTCATCGAGAGGATGGTTGCCGACCCCGTGACGAGCGCGGCGGGCGGGTTTTCGCTCATTTGTGGCGATCTCAGAGAAAGGACAGAAAAGGGCATTGCGCCAATGGCTATCCTTACGAATCGGTCCGAGCTCTCTGGCGTGCCACGAATCGGCGGCGAGAGAGGAATGATATACGGACTGAGCAATACCATCTACGTCGAGCCACCCACTTGGAACAAAATAAACAGGGGCAAGAAGCTCTTGGGAGAAGCATTGCAGGAGGCCGTCGAAAAGGATATGGGTGAGGAGGCGCTCATCGATCGGCTCTTGAGGATACTCGAAGACAACACGATGCCCCTGCGGCCGGGCATGTCGATACAGGACCACATGGATGTCCTTCGGGAATCTATCTTTGTCCCCCTTTTCAGCGACGACCAAGGATGGAAAGACATGGCCGACGCAGCGGCGCGAGGTGCCGGGAAAGCGGCATTCGACGAAATCGAGGGCGAGAGCGACTCCGACACCCAGTCGCCGGCCGATCCCCCGATCAATTTCCTAAAGGGAGCATACGGGACGCAAAGACAGACGGTGGTTCTGGTGGATTGGGAAGGGAATGTCACTTACATGGAGCGGGCGCTATGGGATGCGCATGGAAATAAGTTAGGCCAGGGCGAAGGCGATATGGTTATCAAGTATAAGATAGATGAGGCATCTCTATGGGAGTGATACGGGATATTTTGAGCGGACAATTGAACTTTTTGAATTTTCTTTTGCACGAAATTATACTCTGCTAAGTAGGTATACTCAACGAGGATTGGCAATTCAACTCTCCGAGCTTGGCTGAAGTATCGAAGCTGCAGCTGCAGCGGACGTATACAAGTAGCAGCAAGTCCGACTGTGGACCAGGGCGGCATTCGCAACGAGGAATCCTGAGCATGCTCCAACTGGACCCATATTGTATGGTTTCGCTCAATCAGGTAGAAAGTAACTCTGCTGGGAATTAAGCGATGATGAGTTGGCATGGTATTGAAGGTGGTTGCCTCGAATGGGGAGTGGCGAAATCAGAGGAACCCACCCGCAAGCAGCAAACTCTGGAACTCTATAAAGCAAGTATTACAGTAGATAGAGTCGACAACATTGAGGCAATCTCTTGCCGTGATCATGCCTAGGGTAGGCAGACACGCCGGGTTAAAGTTGGCCACGGCCAGACGATGTTGCCGCATGAAGAAATTGAGAATCATGAACGTGGAGCTTCCATGCCAAGCCATGCGAGCCAATAACCAAGATGATTCTTTTTTTCCGCCGTATAAAGTGCGCGTTATCTACTCTTCTCTGATAATGCAAATAAATCAGCTTCTCAAACAAGTCCGACATTTGGAACCGCTCCTATCGACACATAAAAGATAGCTACGATCGACCGACGGTCGTAGATCTCGATTCGGCCTACTATATTATCTCGAGAACCATTATTATAGCCATAACCAGCCATCGACTTCACCATGGTCACCATACAATTTTCCCATATTGTGCTAGTCCTTCTCATCCTCTGCTTAATTCCAAGGGAAGTGTTGTCCAAGATCATGATTTTCGTGTGTCTCGACATCACAGTAGCTATCGGAGCGGGAGTGAAGTTTAGAGACTTCCGAGTCGCAATCGTGTGTAAGTTTCTCTTCGGTCATATCATCGTCTGAGGTGCTTTAGCAAAGCTGTTCACAATGTGGCTCACTCCGATTCCCCCACAGACGCCGGCTTCTGTTTAGCGAATATCGCCGCGCTGGGGGTTCTTGTTTGTCTTCTCGCCCTTAATGACGCTCTTTTGGCCACTGCCAATCTATTATATTCAGAGGTTGAAGGCATCAATGAAGCGAGAACTGGTACAACTTAATTGATGTCAACTCATCACTCTTCACCAAGATCGCGAGTTAGCGATTGTACCAAGATGGTGGTGATGCAGGGGCGGGATCGAGGAAATACCGAGCTGGAATTTACGAGA
Source organism: Xylariaceae sp. X187 (assembly GCA_028637585.1). NCBI lineage: Eukaryota > Fungi > Ascomycota > Sordariomycetes > Xylariales > Xylariaceae > Xylariaceae sp. X187. The sequence goes on along the minus strand of JAJIZN010000011.1, from coordinate 853,158 downwards.
CAAGTACGAGATACTCAATCGATTTACCGGAACACCTGGTGGAGGCCGCAGGGGAGAGAGCAAGTTGGGTGGCGTGCCCTTCTAGGTTGTCCCTTGTGTACACCGGCGCTCGGAGGACGGAGCGGCAATCAGGGGGATCCGCCCATGTCTGAGCTGCATATCAACTCATTGTTTGAGTGTTGGGCAGAGCGATAAGCAGAATACTAAGCTTCGTGAGCTCATGGCCACGATAAAGAAGAATCCGAGCTTGATATACTTCCATACATGTAACATGTTCCCTTATAGTTAACTGCCCATGCGTCCTTTAGGTTAGGTAGTTAGTTAGGAGGGTAGGTAGGCATATCTTTACGTCTGTACGTAGACTGCAGAGCTTACCTAACCAAAATCGAAGCGAGGCATCAGGATCCAACGATCAAGTCAACCACGGAAAGTAAAGAGCAATGCACCTGCACCCGGGGGAAATAAGGAAACAGTGACCAGTGCTATGGAAACGTAGGCAGGTGCCAGTTGCAAGAAGGACAAGAGTCCAGACGATTTAGGTAAGCACCCTTGATATGCCCATCTGATACGTGCCTGCTATCGATTTTTCCATGCCCCTCGACCCGTTAATCCTGGGGCGCACATTTGCTCAACTCTTCCCATTCACTCACTTTGGTCCCATTCCATAGGCGGGCCCCTCCACCACACTTCCAAACCGACAATTCCACGCGACATTAATACCGTTGATTTAACAGGTCAATCCTCCTAGTAACGTGGGCGGCCCGAGACGGTTACAATAACACATGCTCCTAGCCTGACCTTCTCAGAAAGCCACAGCTTTTTCAACTTGCCTCATCATCAGCAGTCTGCCAGGAGTATCGTATGGGGCAACAACAGCCCTCTATGCACCACGTAGTGGACGAACTCAACGGTGGAAAATACCGATCAGAGGCACGGAGACGCTGTTGACTGAAGACACCGGAATCACTCTTCGTTTATGACTTTCCTAGACGGCTGTGCTCTTTAGACTAACGCCTTTCCACAGCTCGTCATAGTCAATTGTTTTGCCATTGAGTCACACACACGGTCATCGACACGGCTCTTGAGCACCAGCCGCTTTTGCTTCTACCTTTTATGGTCCTCGTCGCCTAGCATTGCTGCTCCCGTTGTATCTTCTCGGTTTTCACGGCATTCTTTCTCACGATTTGCGCTGACTGCTGCCTTGACTTGCATCGGCTATTTACCGGTTCCCTCGTCAGATTATCGCTATGGCTGGAGACGAACTCGAGGGCGCGAAAGGCGCTGACAGATTAAGGGACAAATATCGAGGCAGCATCTCAACGGCCTTCGGTTATGGTGCCCAAACAGATCGAAACCCTCGAGGACAAAGTGTGAACCCTACAATCCCGAACGGACGCACTCGAAACGTTTCAGTCCAACCTGCTCCTTTTACGACAGCTCGCGGCCGCCGCGACTCTTATGTACCGACCCCAGCGCGCAAGATCCCCGCCAGGGTCACTAGAGACGGTCTTGAATCCACCATAGCTGATTCCAAAGTTGCCGCTTCACCTAAAATGAAGCATCCTGGCCCGCTGACCAGCCATCCAACCAACCGACCTTCAGCTCTGCCTTTATCTCAGTCTCATGGCAGTATGAATGCTTATCAGCCGGGCCCGCGACTCAAAACTTCGAACACATACAGCAACCTTCCCGTACCGTCTGATAAATACCGAAGCTCCCCTCCGAAAGTATCAGTAGCAAAACCTTACAACAATGCTCTGGCGATACCACCGCGCAATGTAGAAAACATCCCACCTGGAACAGCTAAGGCAAGTATCGGCACGGACAAGCAGACGAAATTGAGTCGTGCTACGGCGGAGACAGTTCCGGAACTTCAACCAACCACCCAGACGAAGAGCAGATTCCGCCCCGGACTACCCAAATCGCGCACATTTACCGCTTGGTCCAACCTGACAGCGTCGTTGTCTCGTACCTCTTTAGGGTTGTCTGGTAGCGATTCTAGGCGTACCTCAACTTCATCGAGGGGCACCACTCGTAAGGATCTTGCGTCCGATGCGAGACATCAGCTGGCATCGTCCACCTCATCAAAAGTATTTCAGAGATCAGGGGTTGACAAAACCGACCCTCGCAACATCCACACGGCTCAGAGCTCGGCGTACTGGGCTGGTCGGTTCATGGCGCTACATGACCGTTTCCAGTCCGAGCTGCTTTTGCCCGAGAACTTGCAAACGCTCATCGACGAACACGCGAGTCATTCCTTGCTCCCAATAACACAGCCTAGTCTGGCATCTTCAGCAACTACGGGTTGCATCGTAACGGAGTCCACAAGTCCCCACAAACCACAGCAACAACCGAAATGGCAGTCAAAATATGGTCCCGAAGCCATCGCTAAGGCTCTGCACTCCAAGGCTAAAATCACGTCTGCTCAACCGTCGACAAAAAAGACCGCGGCGATGCTTGTGGACGAGGACGATCGGTGTCGACGCATATTCTTGTATTTGGAGGCATTGTGCACGACTAATGAAGCGCGGGCCAGTCTCCGGGATTGGCAACAGGCTTACGCGCGTCGGACAGGTAAGGAAAACCTGCTTCCTAAAGGCGGAACTATGCAGGGCACGACTAGGGACTTGAAGTGGGTTGGTCGGCTGTTCAGTGGAAATGGTGGCAGCCACACGAAGAGAGGCAGCTTTGGCATGTAGACGTAACATCCTAGCTTTTATGCATCCGGCAGGTTTGTACAGGCTGTTGTTGGCCGACAGTGAGACCTTGCAAGTCGGATGCTCTTCATGGCATTCATGCGCAACCGCGCTGAGACAAGGGGAGAAGAGAAGGCATACTTGTACTCGTTACGATGCAACCGTCAGCCCAAGTAAATAGCTAGCTAGTCTCGGCGGGCAGGTAGAGGACATTCACCAAGTGAAGCCCCTTTAAAGACCTTTTAATAAGAACGTAGCTTTTCAACGAGAAAAAAAGAGCTGAAGAATGATGTCAATTACCGGCTGGGAATATGTGACGTATTCCTAAGGTAGTCTCAAAATACCCTCTGCGGGCTTTTGTGTCAAAGCTAACCTAGTTGGTCACCGGACTCCAATCGCCAATGATGAGGGGAGTCTGTTTTTATATTCATATTTGGTCAAGAGTAAGACCAACGCGATTTCCCTTGTCTGTATTATTTTACCTAAAGGTCGACAAGACCATTTCGTTTCGTTCTTGGAAACGCCGGGCCGTTCTGGTTTATTCTTTTTTTTTTCTTCTTCCCTGGATGTGACGTGATCGATTCTCTTTTTATTTATTCTCTTCGGTGTGGTTTTTGGTTGTGTGGTTAGTCTTCTACTGACTCCTTGAGGAGTGGAAAGTTTGCGGGTCTAGTGGTAGGATGGGGATTGGATTTGGCGTGTGTACGAGCTTGTACAAAAGCATTAGAGAGATGCCGGCTTTTGATTCTGTCCTGTGATATAATAGCACATTCGGTGATCAGGAGTAGACTAGGGGTGTATGTCATGATATGCCACTCTAGAGGCATAAAGTCTACTTGGCCTCGTTCGCCTTCTTCCGCGTGCGCATGAAGTCTTTGATCGGATCAAGCTTGGACGCGAAAAAGACGCCGCGACGGTCATTACGCCAGAGGACGACGCCAATATCGTCAGCAAAGTTGCAAATCTCGATGTATTCCTTGTAGTCGGCGAAGTCCTTCATGAGGAAGCCGGAGGTGGTGAGCATGCGCTCAGTGTCGAGTTGCCAGAGGCGGATTTGATCGACGACGACCGGGGGAAGGACAGGTTTCTGGGATGCCGCGGCGACACGATGCATCTGCTCGTGGGCGTGGGTGGCGAGGTACGCAATTATTTGGTCCGAGGTAATGCCCATGTCGACGGCGCGGCGGATAGAGGCCCGTGTCAGAACACCAGATACCAAACCTTTGAACCGGTACTTAAGGTCGGCGAAGAGGGCCAGGATGGCGATCTGTAGAGGTGAGTTCACGTATGCGTACACGCGGAAATTCGTCTCCAGGATAATGGCACTCTTGTCTTGCGAGGGGTCACCAACGCCTTCGACTGCGGAAGACGTCGGGTTGCCTGCCGCGGCGAAACCGGCGCTTGCGGTGCGAAGCGTTGCCTCGCTGCTGGTCAAGGTTGTCGCGAGTCGCGTGGGAAAGAACTGTCTTGGGTTAGCTGGCGGCACGTAGACGAGGCCGAAGTCGGCTAGGTTTGGTAGCATGTTGCGCCGCGCCTCCGTCAGTGCGTCCGTATCATATGCCCGTCCCAGCTCCAGTGACGCGAGAAGAAAGAAGAAGGACAGCATGTCCACGCTGTCGAGGCCTTCGCGTAGAGCCTCGTCGGCTCCTTTAGCTGACGCAACAGCATCGGCGGACTCTAGCCAGAGAAGGAGGAGAGTCCAAACTTGTGCGTTCGCTTCCTGTAGTAGAAACGTGAAACCAGCCTGCGTAATGCTGATGCCACTACCACCACGGCGCTCAACGAGGTGACCTCTAACCATGAGGTCTTTGACAGACTGCTTAGGTCCGTTCGATGCTCGATCTCCCGGTCCACTGCTGAACCCTACCGAGTTGACAACAAAATGTAAGATGTCGTCCCATTTCTTCTGCGCGTACCGGTCCAGAGAGTTCAAGTCGATATCTTGAGGCACGGGCTGGGTGGAGGGTACACCGAAGGAATTGTGATCTCCGCCACCTTCAAGTGCCAATCGTAAACTGTTACGGAAGTTGGGCGTTAACGATATTGTGGGCGCCGTATCTCGCTGTACGATGTGGAGGGATCGTAGGATGGAAATAGCCTGGTCTTTCTCGCGCTTCGCGGTTGCTTTGATCCATGTCTCGAGGTCGGAGATGGGCATCGGCGTCGGCATATACAGGATTGCCATCACAATTGTCTTGGCTGGTTGAGCAGATAAGTCAGCAGGGTTTGTCTAGGAAGAAGCATACAACATAGCCCGTCTTCGAATGAGGAGAGGACTGTGGCTGTCTTACCCAGGTTCGGAAGCATGCGCCGAAAGATGGCAAAAGTAGTGGAGGGCTGCTGGTACAATCTCCTAAACGTTGTCCCAGGCAGCTGCTCCAGATACTCGGAAAGCGAGTTCGCGTTGACCGACATGGCGGCGGCAACGGTGGCGTGACGTCAAAGCAACCGCGGCGAGGGTTGGATGTTAAGGCTCCTAGGGCATCGTTTGCAAAAGGGAACCACCCCGCCGACCAACCGAACAGCTGAAAACGACCGAATTAAGACTGGAAAGGCAAAGAACAAAACTGAAGAGTATCCTTGACTTGAGAATAGAGAACGAGTTCGCACAGAGATGTTCGCCGGTTGTTGTCAAAGAATGGAAGATTTGCGGAATACGAACGCCCTCGAGCGATGAGAAACGGTACCGGTAGGCGACGCGATAAGACAATGACGCGGCATATGTGGGGCGTAATATCTACCTGTGCTTCTGCCTGTGTACCTGGTACCTAGTTATCTAGTTAGACTACTGTCCGTAATGTGACCAAATTGCCTGCTTAATTAGTAAGAAACAGATAAGATAAGGGCTGCTTCATCATCATGCATGGGATTCCCTTTTATATATCCCTTTATATAACTGCGGCTGGGAATCTCATGGAATGATTGGTCATGTATGTGATGGGCCCCACAATGTAGTTAACTGGCATTGAATGAGCTTGTTATGTGGGCAAAAAGTTAGATAGATAGGCATTGCTCGCTCACTTTGTCAACACTCTCACTCTGTAGGTACAATTAAATGTCTCCCTCATGCACTGATTTCGTTCAGTAGATTCTCTGCTCTCCAGCCGAAGGATCCAACACAACCGCATTGCAACTGCACTTTCTAACCCAGCAGGTGCTGTAAGCTCCTCCTTTAGTAATCTTCCTTCCATCCTGTCAACCCAATTTCAAAGGCTCGCTGCTGGTAAAATATACCACAATTAGGGCAAGAACATTCAGACCGACCCCAGAGGAAAGATCCCGGGTAACTCAACGATCAAGGAAACAACTTGCATGCTAATAGATGTGGTTTTTCGCGGGACACTTAGTTCGACTCCAGGCCTAGCCTTTTTGGTCCTTTCTTGTTTTGGTCTTTTATATTTCTTTTTGTTAGACTTCTTCTAATAGTAATGGTGTCTCCAAAATCAGCAAGCTCGTGAGAGTGTGAAAGTGGATTCACAACCGGCTGTATCTCAGAGGATGTGATGCCATCACCGGCCTCGGTGAGACCTGATCAGGCCTTCTCGATTAAACACAGCACCAAACAAAGAGAGGCCGTTGTTTCCTCATATTACCTATACCCCGGAGCTACTGAGCAAGATCACACATTGAAAGTCATCAAAACTCTGGTGATTATACACTCTATATATTAGGTGCTTCAATCATAACTCTGAGGCGCTTCTCGTTCTATGGTGCCCTTCGTCCCCGCCAAGACAGTTAGGTATGTTCCTCGAGTCCTCATCAGTGTGATGGGGTCAGGCCTCACATACCTAGGTAGCATAGGCTATCAACGGAATGATCCCCGGACATGCAGCACCAGGGGGAAACAGACGAACTTAGACCATTCAGATTTTAACCAATCTCAACACATTGTATCTCCGGACGATACACAGCTACATCGGGTCCAACTAAATAAGAGCGCCAGGGAATGAGATCACGGTACTGAGATGGCGTTGCGGTTATCGATGCATGTGCTCTCGTTCATGATCATTGGCATACAGACATTTTGTCTGCTTATTAGCTGGCCCCAGCTGAATCACGCGTCCACTTCATCCGAATTTCGATAACGCACAACTTGAAAGCAAGAACAGAGAGACTGAAGAAGCCGTCGTCCGTGCATTCAAAACTAATGAGGCCCTGATCTTTCCAACAAGACAGGTCTTCAAATCCAGTTGCCATCGGATTGCCTCATATCCAAACTGCCTAAGGTATATTTATAACGTTGCCAGCCGCCCACCATGAGGAAACCATATGCGTAGGGTATATCCTGCCACACTTCCGCTATTTCGGTCCCCCCAGACATCTTCGTATATCATAACAATTACCACACAGGCCATCCCCAGTCATACAGGTACATAATACATCAGGAGCTGAAGCTCAGCCCAGTGACAATGTCTCCCCATCTGCTGCTCAACCAATCCATGGGCGGGTTCTTCTTCGGCCGCCACGGTCCCGTGTTGCCGTAGATGGGCAGTCTCTTCGCCGCTTTCTGGACGTAGGAAGAACTCAACTCAAACATTATATAGGTAATGCCGGAGCGCTCAACCGGGGGCTTGGGAGTCGCGCTGGTAACTCTCTTCGACCTCATGTGCTTCAGGAGACGGGTGAGAACTGCGACATCGTTAGTGGGTGATCATTCATCAATATGTTTCCGGGATCCGCAATCGGTGCTCGAGTTGACTTACTAACTGCTGTGGCATCCGCGCCGGTTGTCCAGGCAGCATCAACGTATCCGATGCACAACATCAGGTTGGGCACATTCTCGACCATGCTTCCATGCCATAGCTTGCGGCCCGCCCAGTCAACCTTCTCGCCATCAACGCTGACGGCAATGCCACCCCCCAAGCGCACCTGAAGTCCGGTCGCCGTCACGATGACATCGGCTTCGACCGTAGTTCCGTCCTTCATCAGGAGGCCATGGTCCGTTACCGTCTCGATGTGGCCGGTTACGATGTTGGTATTCGGGTTGTCCCGGAACGCCTTGAAGAAATCACCGTCGGGCGTGACGCACAACCGCTGCTCCCACGGGTTGTAAGTCGGGGAGAAGTGTGGGTTGAGAGGAATCCGCTTGGGCAGCTCCGATTCCATCATGCCGCAGATGGCGGCACGAGCCCGCTGGGGGAAGGTTTGGATGTATTTAACCTGAATGTAGTTGGTGATGAGGTATTTGACGCGCATCCATGTACCGATGGCCGACTTCGAGAAGAGCTTCAGGAACCAGGACTTGGCGGGGGATTCGTTGACCAGCGGAGCGATGTAGGTGGGACTTCTCTGGACCATGGTTACAGCCCCGGCGGTTTGTGCCAGCGCTGGCACCAGGGTGACGGCGGTGGCGCCACTTCCGATGATAACCATCTTCTTGCCCGTGTAGTCGTAGTTTTCAGGCCAGTGTTGTGGGTGTACGGTCTGGCCCTTGAAGTCCTCTAAGCCGGGGATGTCCGCCTTCAACGGGTCATCGTAGTCGTAATAGCCCGTCCCTAGAAACAGGAAGTTTGCTCTGAACTCTTTCTTGCAGCCATCGTGCTCAGTCATTACTCTCCACTGTCTGTTTTCTGACGACCAGTCCGCCGCGAGGACCTTGTGGTGGAAGCGGATGTATCGGTCAAGGTTGTATTTCGCGATACAGCTCTTCATGTATTCTCGGATGAGGCGTCCGGCGGCAATGGGAGTCTCAAAGGGCCAGGGCTCCCATTCGAAGCCATAGGTGAATAGTTCTGAGTCGGAGCGGATACCGGGATATCGGAACAGGTCCCATGTGCCACCAATGTCGCCTCGGCCTTCTATCACGGCGAATGTGTGGTCCGGGTTGTGTGCCTGCAACCGATAGGCGGCGTTAATGCCGGAAACGCCAGCTCCGATCACGAGCACATCGAAGGCTTCGACCTTTTGGGAGTCGGCGCGTGGCTCCCCTAGAGCCATTGTAGGGGTAGGAGTGTGTGTTAAGCGGAGGATGGGTATTGTTTTCAGAGGAACAGAGCAATGATCATGGGTCTGAGGTGATGGACTCAGTAAGTAATAGTCAGTGTAAAAAAGGCTGGCTGTGAAGAAGGCTTGTTTGTGCCGAGGACAAAGATGAGCAAGGTGCACGTTTAATATACCTCCGTCGATCATCCGGAATCGTATAATCCCACCAGTCAGCAGAGTGCCAGAGCCTAGCGTCAACCCCACCGTTCTCAAGCTCGTGATACGGGCCCATGCGACTCTCGAGGTATACTTAAGGAGCGAGCTGAGAATTCTCGGTCTAGAGAAAGCCTGACTAGGCAGATGCATAGGTATTCACATCCCACGCAGTAAGTATAGTCTTTTAGCGGACAAATGGAAGTGGAGTTGTCGCCGCTGTATTAGTGACTATTAGTACTCGTCACGTTGCGGGCTAATGAAGCATAAGCGTACGGCGAAAACAACGTAGACATGAAAAGCTACAGCGCATCAGCGCATCAGCGTAACAACGTGCAATGGATACGTGCAATGGATACAGAGTTGCCGTGACGGCCAACGATGCCTACTAGATATTAGATGTGCCGTGAAGCGTGTGGATTTCCTGCGCGCCGTTGACTTCATTGACTGGTTCGCACTACATACGTAGACAGAGGACCACCGGTCTACTACATACTAAGGTTAGTAAGTAATGTCAAGTGAGTCAACTATTCATGTACCTAGCCTAGGCCAATCGCTGTCCGCTACGGCCTGTACACAGCCGTCGTTAGGCCCGGCGCGTACCTGAGACTGCCTGGGGTTGATGGCGCACGGGATGATGGCGAAGTACATAGTAGACGTCGAGTATCGCCGAGTACCAAGAGGGGATCACTTTTTTCGGGCCTCATCCACTGCCCATCATCATCATCGTCATTATCGTCATTATCGAAGACAAGGGTAGCATATGCAGGCCAAGTTCTGGGGCCTCGGCACGCTTTCCGGTAAGATTTCAACCTAGGTAGTGCCCTTGTTTACGTGGGAAACAAGGGATTATTGGTCAAGAGATTTTGATTGCTTATTTGGGGTTAGCATCATCCGGTGCACTCCCATTGGGCCGATAGATATGGTGTCACCTCTATCTACGTCTTATCTTTTCGCTATCTTTTCCGCATCTTATTGTTTTATCCGCTTGTATAGGTCCGTAATTGCAAAGTAGACGACTACCAACCTACCTACACTACACATAACTTTCGTAAACAAGGGCCTCCGCCTCCCTCAACGGGGGGGCTCGGTTTGTATATTACTTACTACCTCGTGTGCCGGTATAGGATAGATATTTCCCGAGGGAGCTACTGTCTACGGCTTACACAATGTTCCAATAGAGAAGTCGCGCAGAAGTGGGTCCGATAAGAAACCACACACCTGTCAGTCCCCCAATATCGCGGAGTGGTATTTCAACTAGATATGCCTACTTATTCTCTTGAAAAAGCCGGGATGCACGGCAAATATGTGTCAATAGGTAGAATGAAGGCGCAAAATTCCTAGAATGTGCTTTTTGATTTTCCTTTGCAATGGGACAGGGCGTTGGTTGGTTTATTCCATGGCCGACATATCTCTTGTTGCGTTGCTTCTATGAGCGTGTGTGGTTTCTTATCGGACCCACTTCTGGTCGCGTACCTATAGTTCCTTTTTTTTCGATCGGCAGGAGCGACATACGTGCATTGTACCTGCCCGTGTGACCGCCCGTCTTTTTCGGGGTTGCTGGAGCTCCGGAGCCGGAGGGACGAGGGACGGGGTTACCGGTCGTGATGCTACGTGGGTCTTGGGGTCCATTCCGGTACCTCTTGTTATGCTCTACTTACTTACCTACCTAGGTACCCTACAACCACCCCGGTCTGCACTGTGGAGATAGGTAGGTATGGTACAGTCTGTACAGATTAGGTAGTATGTATTCCTCCAGAAGTTCCTCTTCGGAATGTCAATGAGCTCCCAATATTGGCTGAAACCTCTTGTCGTCAGCTAGCCGTGATATGTGCCTAGTTATAATACATATCTAGATCGGAAGTAACGCTATGTCATCTCAACCAGATGGAGGTTGGTACCGGTCCGATAATCTACATAAGTACTGCAAGTTGTCTTTTCTTTCTTACATGCCGAAAACGATCTGGGCTACAGTCTGTATCTACGACGTTAACAGGTTCTCTACGACGGTCCAAGGGTCACCTGATGACCTAGGTACGTGCTTGCGACGATCTGCCTGTCGTCCACGTCACTTTTTCAGCTTCTCGGAGAAACATCTAATGATTTTTGTGGCTCGGTTGGCGTATGTCTAAGTACTTAAGTAGTTTAGTGCTGGATGCCGGAATCGGAATCCTCTCTCAGCTTGCTTCTCGCCAATCCTTTTGTTTGTTGGGACTCTCCGAGACACTGGATTTTTTGTGATCTAGTGCCGTGTAGGGGATGGGGAATTATGTAATTCTGCATTTCTAGTGTTAAGAAAGAGGACAAATATGAGGTTGATTGACGGAATATTTCCCCATGAACTAACTAGGTATCTACCTGCAGGATACCTGTAGTGTAGATAGGGGCTTATCATTGTTCCAAAGTAGTAAAAACTGGTGGAAACAGGTACGCTGATCAAACAAAGGTACAAGGTTGGAAATGTTGCTACGGCTTCTTTCTCCCTAGCCGAGCAGTTAGTCGGCAGTAGACCGGGGGGCCCCCTCAACGCCACCCCGGACAGCGCTGTGTGCTAATGAGGGGGATAGGACAACGTGTCCATACTTAGATATGGGACTCGACCCCATCGCCGAACACGGCCGACAATAAGGTCAGGATGGGAAGGTGGAAACTTCCTTGCGTCGAATAAGCAACACGTCCAAGCCCAATACAAAACACCTACTATGTAGTCGACCAAATGTATTTCATACTCGCCCGGCCTATACATCCCTACAAACCACACAAACCACACCAAAGCGGTCTCGAGTACTGTAGATATCTAATAGGATCCGTGATCTTGCTACATGATTACAATAAAATCGGAAAGACTTAATTAATATACGGGTCATACAGCAATTCACTTGGGAGATGCATGCCAAGAAACATCAGTGGTTTTGACGGTCGGTCTCAATGAGAGAGGGGGGCGAGGACAACACATCAATTTCGAGGTCACGGCCTCAATGTAACTTGGAGTCCGTGAGTCGCTATCGAGCCGCGTCTAGGCGAGGAGGCCCTATCGTATGTGTATGTCGAGGAATACTTCAGTCGAGGTCTCGCTAAAAGAGGAACCCCCTCGTCGCAAAGGCGTGTGAGCAGATACGTACGTGCATGGGGTTCATGCTCGAGGATCCAAAGAAAACCCAGAGAAACTCGTAGCGCCGTAATCGGCGACATATGCAAGGGAGTTTGGCTCTCCAAGGGGTCGAGAAATTCGAAGAGAAATAAAGAGACGATTCAAGCGAATCAAGGTCGAGGTCGACCCTACATCTATCTGTGTGTGTCCGTGACACAGGATTTACCCCCAACTCCTGTGAGGGCACAGAATTTCTAAACTGGGTATCCCGCGACATGGGCAACCGGTTGAACCCACTGATCATCGAAATATGCGAAAGACTGTATCTCCGAATCCACGGCTTCGCTTCATGGCAGACGGCCCTGAGCCTAAGGTGGTGAAACCTCATCCCACGCTTGATAAGCAGTGGAAGATCACGGGCAGAATCTGTCGCTGTGGCGTCACCCAAATAGGTAACTTGTTGTCAATCCTGCCATGGGCTGGCGATGCTGGCTACATGACAGATGTGATTGACTGCTTGTTGGTTCTTTTAAACCTGCAGAAGCTCTCCAGATGATGACCATTATGGAAGAGAAAAGAGACGGGCACTCCGAGAATCCGGAATTGCTGCCAACATTCAGATCCTGACCCTCTTCAAGACATCGATCAACTCATGATGGTTCGTTCAGGTTAGATAGGTTAGATAGTTGGTTTGGATCCAGTCCGAACAAAAGTTCGCTGACCACGTGTTGTCATCTTGACGGGCCGCCGAGGGGCCGCCCAGGGGCCGCCAGCCAATGAATGAAATCAGGATTTCGAAAGGAGCATTACTGCATCATTCGGTCCGTCTCAGCCCGTCGAAAGTATTTGACGGCCCGTCAATTCTTCAGGCGACAACCATTCGAGTCAATGACTTGTCCTCCACTCTCGTACTTATGACGATAACATCCACATGTCATCAGGTTAGCCCGATGGCCATCTGTTACTTACATAGTATACCATTCTAATAACATACCTTACATAGTACTTAATTGCCTACTACTTAAGTAGGTAGCTACCCTAGGTCGATTGTTCCTTCAGTCCCGTTTGGTGATGGTAGCTGATTTGGCTCGGTCCGGGGTCGTCGTCGTCGTCGCTCGTGGATTCGATTAGATAGATAGGTATACTGTAATCAATTTACCTCGGCTTCTTTACCGTCGATGCGGGGCCGCCACTCGACTTCCTCTCTCACGCATTAAACGCTGGAAACCTACGGATTCCGGAACACCAGGAATACCAAGCCGTTCCATGAAATCTACCCATACTACCTACCTATCTAACCAATCCTTCGTGCCCTTAGTGTAGGGAATAGTTACCCCGGATTCTGTTCTGTCCAGGTAGCAGGTGCCAGGTAGCTGGCAAATCCGGGGGTTGGACGTAAGTAAGCACGGAGTACTTAACAAGCTTTCGACCAACACGAATAAAAAGCAGTCGGTGTGCCTCGTCCCCGCAAAACGGCTGCCCTCCTTGCTCACAGGGGCAAATCAGCGCTCTGAGCGTTGTACACGGTATTCCATGGACAGATGGCGAGAGATTATAGTCCCCATCCTTGGTGAAGCAGAGCAATCCTCACGATGTTGGTACCAACATACAGACGGTTATGTCTCGACCCCATACTTTCAAAGACAACGCAATGGAGACGATCTGAACTGTGTCGATCAGCTGTTTAAAGAAGACCGCCATGGGTTGATTGCAACACCCTTGCGATCGGCATTTTGAAGTCGCGGATCCGGACTGCATCTCGGCACACTACCTACCCCACGGCACGACTACACTATAAACAGGATGGCATGATTATTACGGTAACATCGTGACTTCAACGAAGGACCAAACACTACCTGCCTAGTGTAGACATGCCAGTGTACTACTTAATACCTACCTACCTACCGACATCATTCTCCCTCATTGTCTCTCACCCCCTCCCCGCAGGACTAAACTGCCTGCACAAGAAAGTCAAGACCTTCGTCGAGCTAACGAGTGACGCAGTGCTTATGCCAAGCCCAGACGTTCACGGGAGAAAGTACCGCGCGCCTCGCTTTCCCCTCGAGGCCACCTAACTCGTGCCATCGTGTGACGAGCTTCCTGTATACCGCAGTGACCGCCTGGCCAGACGATGACTGCCGCTGTTTGCTCTTCAGCACTTACATCTCCACGGGCCAAGCTGGCCGCCCTCTTCTATTACCGGGCTAGATCGTACTGGCCGGTGTCCTCTTCATAACGTGAATATTCCCAGTCTGATGAAGCACTCATTACATTTTTGCAGGCGACAGCTTGGCTGTGTGGGAATGATGACTACGAGGGTGACGGGCTACGATTACGGAAGGGCGTCAAAGGTCGTGAGCAAAGAGACAATTGTCTTAGCCGAGTCTGACACCAACAGTATCGGACGGGAAGACCCCCGTGCGCTGCCACCACGGAAGCATGCGACCTGGCCCTCCCCCGTCACCCCCCGTCGTTGAGTTCACATCCGCAAACACGTGCTGTCTTCCTCGTGATTCGTCAACCAGAAGTCGAATATTTAAATCCTTGGGGCTCTCTTGCCGCCTGTAACTCCTGCCTCCAGAATCTCAGCACTGATATCCGATACCTACTAGACATTTGCGCGGCCCCGGTACCCTGCGTCGGTTCGCCAGCTCGCTTCCGCCATTCTCGCGGTGTCAGGCGATCGAGTTCCCATTGGAAGCTCTCGCCGAACATCCGCCATCATTCCTACAGCTGCTGTTTGCCATGCGTATTCCATAGGTAGCAACGACGTGTTCCCAGACACCTTACCTTGCTGCCCTTGTACTGCCGTGTAATTAATGCCGGCTTAGTGCTTGGGGAAGTCTGGAGGAGGGGAGTCATTAACATCTTCGACCCACCCCCCTCTTCCCTTTAGGCCAGCCTCACGACTCGGTAGGTGATAGTTTTCCAGAAATTGTACGTACGATTCCGTACGGGCTGCAGAAAATCAAAGTGGCTAGCCCACAGGGGTGCTGGCCGTGTTCTGTCAAAGGCCGTTCTGTCGGAAAGGGTACCCAAGCTTAAGGTGAGTCTTAAAGTCTGTTTATGGGAAAAAGGGGGGCGGTGAAGACATAGGTAAGTGACCATGAACACTTGGTAGACATAGGATGCTAAAGTCCCGGGCCCCGGGAGACACATATGGTATCACGGTATGGAAAAAGACACGTATACTTACAAACACTTCACCATGACACCCCCGATTGCAATTTCCCGGACGGCATGTTAGTCCTACCGTTAACTAACTCCTGAGTACCTTGCCTGTGGAGATGCTGCTATATCGATGGCCTGCAGATTTCATAATGAACAATCAGGCTGCTAAATGAGCCAGCAATGGAATGTCAAAGTGAGGGCATCAAGGTCTTAATGGGTGCTAGACATATGGTATGTTTAGCAAGCCATGTCTACCAGCAAACCATAAGAGGGCTTCTACGTGAGCCGGTAAGAACTTTTTCACGTTCAAGAGGTAACGAGCAGACTTTGCCATTTTCTTCCTTTTAATTGCTCGCATGGAACCTGATTAAGGTACACCTCTACATAATGCAAAGCGGAAAGAAAAAGGAAAAGACAGGTCTAGACAGACGGTTCTAGAACTACAATCCCGGAGCTTCATCAGCCGACTCATCACATAATAACTTCATTGGCAACATCCTGTAAGGCCAAGTTAGTGGGTTTTCTGAACTGTAGTTTGTAAGAGTAGGATTGACTCACTCTCTTCAACTCCTTGAAGGGTAGGCAGACGCAATTCTGCACACGAACCTCATCGCCAACACCACATTCCTTGCCCAATATAGTGATGCTCTGAACCTTGACGCCATTCTTTATAATGCTTGTGCTGTGGCTTGTGACTGGGGTAGGAGTACCCTCTACACGAGCCCAGGCACCGATGCGACTATTCCAGCCAACTATAGAGTAGAGGACACAGGCATCATGCTTGATCTCAGCGTCTTCAAGTACAATTGACTCTTTGACGCGGGCACCTGCCCCTATCACAGCACGAGGACCAATGGAGACGTTAGGACCAAGTTTAGCAGTGGGGTCAATCTGGGCTGAAGGGTGGATGAAGACCGGCGCAATAATGTTTGGCGATGGCGCAGCCAGTTCCTTGGAGCCCGTCTGCTGTGCTTGTTGTAAATAAAGCGCATTGGCGGGGACAGCTGAGCCGGCGGTCTTTATTTGACGCCAAAAGTCTTTCGTCTCGTGCACAAAGAACTGCTTGCTGTCGGCAAGGTCACTTAGGATGTCTTGCTCGAGGCGGATGACTTCCCTTTTGCGCTCCTCGTCATCGTCGTTGGTGGCCATGAAACTCGATTCGAGATTCTCTGAAGATGGGTACGATAGTAGGCGGGGCCGGTCGGTTCGTCGCTTAATTGCGCTTCTTATACTCGGGAAGATGGCGTCGACGCTGAAGAGGTAGACACCGCAATTGATTAGATTAGAGATATGGCTCTCAGGCTTCTCGACGTAGTGTAGAACGCGACGGGAGTGTTGGTCGGAGACGATGCAGCCGAAGTTTGAGGCGGCATCCTGACCGACGCGGGTCCCTAGGATAACAGCCTCCGCATCCTTATCGTCGAATAATTTTGCCATTTCGTTCAAGGGAAAAGAGCAGCATACGTCTGAGTTGAGGACGAAGATGCGCTCCGGGCGTCCCTTGAGGATAGCATCGCGAAAGTGGTACAGACCACCGGCGGTGCCTAGAGCTTGGTATTCGCGGAGGTACTTGATGGGGAGGTTGGGAAATTCGGTGGCAGACTCCTTAATAAAATCCTTGAAGACGGACTCGTCATAGTAGCCGATCATGCACACTTCCTGAATAGAAGGCACCTTCGCGATGGCAGTGAGGCAGTGCCAGATAATGGGATGGCCGGCGACATCGAAGAGAGGCTAGACGTTGCAGAACACTGGATGTGAGCAAGCAGACACCTCAGGCTAAGCCGTCCCCGATGAATGGCGGACTTACCTTGGGAACATCGAGAGACAGAGGTCGGAATCGCGTGCCTCGAGAAGGGCCGCCAACCTAGCAAGATGTGAGTTTCGGATCAGTCAGACAGTCAACTACAGCGTTGAGTTGCGCGGCATGGTGAATTGGGCAATCGAAGTTGGTGTAATTGAGCCGTACCCACGAAGGGGCGATGGGCGTCATGGGCGATGACTTGTATGTATTCGGTGATTATAGATTGATGAGATTGATGGTGGTGGGGTAGACGTTGCGCTGGGCACAAGTGGGTTTTGGATTACTCACCAGGATAATAGCCTTGGTGTCCTTGGTGGCGACGCCGTTGGCCTTCTCACGGTATGGCACTTGAAGCATGATGACCCGGTTCTGAATGAAGAGTGCTGCGAAAAGGAGGGTCAGAGCGGGGAGGAAGTGTGGGAGTAGAGGGGAAAAGGAGGAGAGGCGGTAATGGAGAAAAGGTAGGTATGACAGGGCGCGGATGGATTGTGTAAAATGAAGGGAGCTTGTTACCTGGAGGGATAGAGAAGCGGTTTTAGATACCTAGGGCAGGTGAAGCCGCAAGAAAGGTGAAGGTTGGATGGCAACTTCCACGTTATGTGCCCCTGGTGGGGCGGCAAGTACCCACCACGTTTCGCAGGTACAATTGCGGGCCTGAATGAGTACGAAATACATAGCAGCCATCCGAGGTACATCGTGATTCGTGAGTACCTATGGGTTGTACTTGTATGTAAGCATAGGGGTGGCATGGGCCAAACATCATAGGTGTCATTGGTTCGACGTCAACCTCGACAGTTTGTAGAGTTATCTGGATAATACTGTATGCTGGGCTTCTAGGTACAGAAACACGTACGTCGTGTGCATACCTACAGCACGATCGCTTAACTGCCTAGTAGGTAGATAGCCAGCTATGCCTCAAACAAATACCTAACCGATAGGTCACTAACCAGTGACCCGGCAGCATGGGCTCGAAGTTGGACAAATAAAGGCATCATGCGTAGTGCTCAGTTCATGTCCACGAAATGGGTATTACTGTTACAATTGCCTCTTCTCTGCTCTCTATGTCTTGGCCCAGACACCACAATAGTTTGTCGGAGCCATGTTATTTGTCATCAGCACTTTCATCCTTCGCCAGATCATGCTCCTTTAGCAACGTCGTGATCTCATCTGCACTCCACAGTCGGTGGTAGATTTTGCCCTCCTTCGTTTGTCCTACCGTTGCAAACTCAACTGCGCGACATGTTAGTCAGCTATTAGGTCTCAGGCGAGGGGGTGCCGGGTTTGTGCTTACTCTTCTCGCTGCTTAGCTTCGTTGAGTCCATTGTCTTGCTAAGTACTTTTACTGCCAACCCACAGGCCTCCTTCAACGTACAGTCTTCCTTGTAGTCCTGTTTCAGTAAACTGTCCGCGCTGGCCTTGTTTGCTCCGGCGCTCGTAGCTTTCCAGCCGCCATAGTTACCTGACGGGTTGCTCAAGTAAAGCTGGAACTGTCGCTGCGGGTCCCACCCCGCATAGATGAACGAGACACCAAACGGCCGTAGACCACCATGTTGGGTGTAGCCTTGCTTCAGATCGCAGAGTTTTCGTACGAGCTGTTCGCAGGGGATGTCTTCGTTGTAAGTAAGGAGATATCGCTGAGCGGCTTGTCGAGCAAAGTTAATGAGGATATTGGCATCCGACGTCATGCCGGCCACGGCGCAGATCATGTTGCTATTATCGGTCAGTCCTCGTGCAAGGGCAGAAGCCATTCGTCGGGGGGACAGTGAACATACTCGTTCAAAATGTACAGCTTCTCTGCCGACGTGTCCTGCTCTAGCAGTTTTGACGTCACTTTGCGCTCTGCAGCTAGAACGATGCCATCTTTTGCAAGGATGCCAATCGCAGTGCCAGCGTGGGAGATAGCTTCCAATGCATATTCGACCTGATATAGACGTCCCTCTGGCGAGAAGATAGTGGTCTGATCGGATTTTGTCAGCTCTGGCGCATATCAAGTACCGCCCTACAAGCTTACTCGTGAATCGTAACGACGAGACATGATGTGCGCGGTACAGCCTACAAGATCGGGCTGAATTGGGGCGGGGAGCTCCGGTGCTGCGGCTAGATTCTCGTAGAGTCAAGTTAGAGAGAAGAGATAATATGACGGAATAGAAGAGCAGTTCTCTGATAGTCGTTGGGAATGTGTGCTTGGTGTTGGCGTGGTGGTCTGGAGGTAGGGAAGGCTAAACTGTCTTCCAAATGAGGGCAGTATGTAGGTGGTCATAGGTAGCAGCCGTATCTGAGGTATGGGGCGGCTAGGCAAGAGAGCTCAGACGCGTACAGCACTAACGACCTGTGAAGTACATAGGTACCTAGTGATTGCCTGCCAAGGACGGCGACAAAAGAGGATAGACCCACCAAGACCTTCTTGCCAATTCTAGCACAGTGCCATCTATACTTTTCTGACTTAGGCGCTGTCGTCGGAACACTGGCAAACCACTATCATCATAGGATACAGACCGCCAAGTGCGTAAAGAGGACAGTTATCGATATCTAGTTTACACTGTGCTATGCAGGAGGTAAGTCTTCATTCTTTTGTCGTCTGATTACATCGACTGAGCTTATCTTCTATCTACCTAGGTAAGGATCTTATGTGGCCCAAGCTTCCGGACTGTTAAAAAACTGTTCGTTAGATGATTACATAATGAGCGAAGAGCGCTTGTGTGGTGTACGAAGTACGTCAGTATGTACCATTAAACGTGGTAGGTACGGACTGGTACGAGAACACGGGAGCTGTGTTTGGCACACACGGTATTTCTACGTAGTATCCCCCAGAGCCTAGGCGAGAGCCTAGCGGTCTATAAGGCTGTTCTGAGCATGAATTACCCACACCCACTGTACCAGATACTTGACGCACGGTAAAGATAAAGTACCTCAAGGCATCAGTTACGGCATGTACAACGTAAATGAGGACGCCCCGCTCCCTTATCCAATGATCCCTCCTGCGTACCCCATCTTCCCTTTTTTTGCCTCCTCCAGGACCCAATCTGGGAGACACTTTTCCCTCACCTCAACACGTCCAACATTTCGACCAAATACCTAATCCAACGCAAGTCCTTTTTAAAAAGGACACTCTGGCCCAACGCAACACACATAATAGTGCTCTAATACTGTCAATCGTCTGCCTGCTTGAGGAAACTTTCACGGCTTCCTCTACCGCGACAAGCCTCAGAGCGCGATACCTTTTTCGGCGGTCACTAGAGCTTGTCTTCAATTGTCCTTTTGGCGCCCACTTGAGCTGAGTCGCCAGGCTTTTTCGTCTATCTACCAGTCTGTCGCCGACCTGTTAGGCTTTCGTCAACCCGCCGGCTTCTCTTAGAATCCCAATAAGGGTACGACAGTAGCTGCTACTGCTCTGCGTACAACTGTTACGCGACTACCACTACATTCCGCTACGCCTGGAGTTGGAATATAAGCAAGGCTGGGTCTTTTGGCATTGGGGAAACTTTCGTTAAGACGTACATTAGTTGATGATCCGTGGTCCTCTGCCATTTTCAGCCTGTTGTCAGTCAGACAGTAGTTCAGGAGGACGCCGTAGAAGAAAGACATGAGTGCTTGAATTCCTGTTGCCTTCTGCCGCAATTCATCGTAGCCGACACAGACACAGCTGTTGTCTCGCCATTCATACACAGCCTATCAATAGATACAAACACCCACACACTAGTGGGGCCAACTGACCTGGCTTCATTGCCCATCGCCGACATGTCTGGTAAGCACAACTACCCGCCGGTATACTGTGACAAGGGTGGGAATGCCACCCCGTCATTTGTCCTCCCCAACGAAGCTGTTCCCCGTCGCAATGTTCATGTCAACCCTAGATATAATGGATCATCTAACGAGTATGATTTTGTCTATGTAGCTGAACAGGAACCTCGTCGATCCGTACGCGCAACTAAAGGCCAACATACAAAGGCTTTCGACCAACTCGAGAATGGTCCCGAACCCCCCAAGCGACGCCAGACCAAAAAAACCACCAAAAAAGCCGCCGAGAAAGAAGACAAGCAGGAAGATGATGAAGAGATCATCCGCTGCATCTGTGGCGCGACCACACAAGATGACGATGACGCAAACGAGCCTTGGATTGCTTGCGATAAGTGTGGTGCATGGCAGCACAATGTATGCGTCGGAATGAGCGTCTTCACAGAGGATTTAACTAAGGATTACTTCTGTGAACAATGCGCACCCCAAGACCATAAAGAGACGTTAGAAGCCATGAAAAGGGGAGAAAAACCCTGGGAACATCGCCGCCAGAAACATGAGGACGAAAAGAAACGAAAGAAGGGAGGGAAAAAGGGCAAAGGGAAACGTACCAGCGACCACAAAGAGCCAGCATCGCCAGGCTCTACAAGTGCTAAGCCTAAGCTATCTCCAACACCGGATGTCAAGAAGGAGGACGCTGCACAAGAGTCCCAGCAGAAAGGAAAGCGCAAATCACGAGATCATTCACAAGGACCTGCGGCCAAGCAACGCAAGGTCGCTTCCGTGTCCCCGAATCAACTTCCGGCATACGTGCCTCCAAATGATCTCCCTGAATCCATCCAGATGATCGAGGGCCAAAGAAAACAGGCTGCGATGGCTTTGCAGAAGGCTCTTGACAGCGCCATCGACCAAGCTGAAAGGAAGAACCTATTCACGCTCCCAGACGGCTCCACGAAAAAAACGCTCTCCGAGCGGTTAGCAATCGAGATCGAACGGGCATTCCAAGACGCTGGCCCCAAGACTCAGAATGCTGCACAGCTCCGGGCGTTAGTGTTCAGCTTAAAGAACAATGTCGAGCTTGCTGCTCAGGTACTCAACCGTGACCTCTCACCACCGTTTTTTGTTCTTATGACTCGCGCAGAGCTTGCAACCAAAGAGCTCCGACGTGAAAATGCTGAGATGAAAGCTCGCGCCGACAAACAGGCTATCCTCGTCACTAGCGATGGACCTCGTGTGAGACGCACACATAAAGGCGAAGAAGTCGTGGAGACAGAAAGTTACTCCATGGCACTAGATGAGGCCCCTCCGTCGCAATTTCGCCAGCAAGCCATACGGGAGGCTGCTGAAACTGGAGGCCCAAGTGTGAGCGCCAGTGCCAGCGTAAGCGCAAGCGCCAGTGAATGTGCGGGCGCCAGTAACGAGCCCACGGGCGGCCATGGGGAACAACCTGTACCTTCTAACAGAACATCTGCTGGCCCTCTACGGATCGATACACGGCATACACAGTCGCCGAGGCCCTCTGATTTTGACCTTGGCAAAGTGTTTTCGAGCGTACGATCCCCCTCTGTTTCACATCAGCGACGGGATTCTGCACAAATTCAATCCGCCGGGCCCGGCGATGATCCTGATGTGGATAGGCTCCTCCAGGACGACGGTACTGACTCTCCGCCCTACTCACCCACTGAGGACATTGACCCGGATGTGATTTGGCGTGGACCATTGACCATGACCAATGTAGCTGATGTTGCCACTATTGCTAAATTCGTCGGCGGTGCAGACTTGAGCAAAGTCAAAGGCATACCTTGGAAGGATCTGATACCACCACTACTTAGTGTCTGTGGTCGTATACCTGAAGAGAAAGCGGTGCCCTACCTATGCGGCCTCCGGTATAACAACCAAGTCGACTTGGTGATCACGAGCCTGTCACCTTCCCGGGCCAGCAACGAGAGCGACAGGAAACAATTCATGTCAGTCATAGACTATTTCAGATGCAAGAAACGTTACGGCGTAGTCGGCGAGCGAAAGCTGGGAAATGTACGCGATACGTATCTCATACCCGTTTCGGAAGGAAATGGCCCTATCCCAGAACCTATGCAAAATATAGGCGATCATCTGATCCCCCTAGTGCGAACCGAGCCGATGCTGCTCATGGTTTTCGTTGTTCGCGACGAAAAACTCATCCCCTCACCCGCTGATCCACCACGATCTGATGCGCAGCAAAACCAAGCCAGCGTGCCCTCCCAGGCGACACCAGTTCCACCACCCAAGCATCCCTCGACATCAGGCCCTACCTGGTCCCCGGCTACCCCCCAGGGCTCATTCGGTAACTCCAACATACCACCATCGTATTATAGTCAAACGCCTATCCCGCCTCCGAGAATCCCGGGGCAACCCACGCCACCCGCCCCTGTCCTACCGCGTCCTGCGCCGACAGCTGTAGCGACCCAGGCCGGCGCGCCTCCTCCACTTCCGCCCAACCAAGATCCTAATATCAATGCTATGAGAGCAGCACAGGCTGAGGGCGAAATGAAAGCTAGACAAGTACTGGGTCCTCTTTTTGGTAGCTCTACAGTTACATTCCTTCTGCCTCACGCCGCTCGCATGAAGGAAGGCGAGTGGAACGCAGTGCGAAGATGCTTAGAAAGGGATCCACGGGCTCGCGATGATCTTCAACTTCTCAGCAAGCTCCTGACGGAGGAGGGCAATGCTAGAAAACCTGGTGCTCCGTCTCCAGGCAACACGCCTTCTTCAGCTGGCGTTGTACAGACGACACTTGCTGCTGCCGCGGACCCTATATTGGATGCTAACTCGGCGCCTCAACCATCAAAACCTTAAGGCTCCTCGATGTGGCGTCAGTTTATGCGTCGCCATTCATTCTATGGATAGTTCTTGCACAGTTCTTGTACGATACTGCTCAGGCTGTCCTCCCACCTGAGCTGTATTATAGGAACCGGCTCCTGATGGGGGATGAGAATGGACTATAAATAAAAACAAAGTTCGAAGTCTTGAGGTTGTGATTCCATATAACCCTCTCTCTATTTTCTCAAGTTTTCAGAAAATCATTGTATGAATGCGAATATGTCTGTCTGAGTCTACGCTCTTAAATTTGGTCACTGGTCGCCATTAACTGCCGCGTGTAGTGAATTTGATCATCCCTCTCGTCCCACAATATACGTTGTACAAATCAGCCAAAATATACCCGCCAGCAAGCATCGCACAATGGTTACGTGGGCAACCTAAGCACTTGGCCTGAAATCAGATTACCTGTTATATCGACACTCGCAGCTGACTTTATTAGCTTCCCTTAGGCATCACTGCGTCATCGGGTGACGTTACCGCTTCTCGCAGTGGAACATCCGGCATCACTTTGCGCGCTGTCTGGAGATTACTTGGTCTTTCGATAGGTAGTGTGCTGGGAGGAAGCGGAACCATGGGAGCTTGTAGAAGTGTAACTGGTGCGGTAACAGCGGTTGCGAGGTAGAGCCGTGGGAGGAGCGGTGGGAGAAGAGGAATCGATTCTCGACTTCTTCCTACTGTGATGAGACCCTTCTCCCTGACAAGTACGGGACTGGCATACAACAAACACCAGCCTCGGGGTCTTTTGATCATGCCCTTTGGGCCCCCCCGATGCCGACATTGCATATAGTGTACATATAGGTATCCTACAGGCGTACGACCGGACTTCTCACAGGAAGAGCCAGATAGTACCTATGTATCGCGCGAGAAAGCCCAACTGCTTGCTAAAACTGCCAGCGGAAGGAAGGAAGAGTTCCCTTCTGGGGTCACAATTACGGAGCTGCGGGTCAAACGAAGACCGTAGCCCGCACATGAACGTATCAGCTACCTAGACCGCTTATATGTGTGGGGACCAGGTGAATCGAGCCCGGCCGAAAATGCTGCCGGTATATGATAGCACATGCGGTATTGGTGTCGATCATCTAGACCGTATATGGGAGCTTGTGTCCCGGTGGTGGGAAAGTGTTTTCCGGCGGTGGGCCGGCGACGGTGATCCACTCCGAGAGGACATATGCGCCTGCCCCTAGTTCATGTACGGAGGCGGATGCGGGTGCTTACCTAACTAGCCGTCTTCTGCTAAGATATTCGAGTTTCAAGCTCCTAAAAGTTAATTATAACGTTACGGTGAAATTTTGGAAATCGTGGAATAGGTATCAAGGGGCGGTGAGACGTGTTCTAATACCATGCGGATGGAGGAAGTGAGTCTAGGTGTTTGATGCATTGTTTTTTTTTTGTTTTTTCTTGGCTGGGTGGGGGTTATTTTCAGCAGGCTGTCTGTCGTGTTGTCGTTCGCGAATAGTGTACACGACTAAAGTAACATATGTACTTGTTTCTGCATATCAGGCACGCATTGGAGGATCACAAACCATCTTCGAACAACGGGTGGACGGCTACGCGGAGCGCAGCTTTGCTGGACCGTTGTGTGTCGGGACTTGGTGGGTAAAGAAGCCTACTTGTAAGGACTGACTATCAATCCCAATCGCAGTCTATTCCGTATAGAGTAGGTAGTTCTATTGTTGTAAATATCTCTCATACATAGGTATTCTCAGTCCATTAAGAGAGGGGTACATACCTACCTGTCTGAAGCTCTTCGGGTATGGGAGGAAAACTTGGAAGTGCGCCTACCTATCGGGCTCCCAAGTGCCCCCTCTCCCCGCTGTTCATCTCGGCTAGGGACTGACGAATCTCAGAGACTCGCTTGGAGGCAGGACTATGCGAACAGATCTGACTCAGAAGATCCCGAGATACCAGCCGATTGGGTTGATCTGATTAGATTACGCGGGGTAAGATTACCAGTAGGGTTGTAAGTGAGAGAATGAACGCAACGCTTAATTTTTCCGGTGTCGCAACGACATAAACGACAACATGTAAGTCTAAGTACTATGTAGAGGTGGTCAACGCCGCAGGAAGTGACAGTGAGAGGCAATCGCCGTTTTTGACGCCAGCGTCCTTCGTAATGATACGTTGTATGTACCGTAGCTTAACTGAGCGCATACTGTGTAGATAGCAGCTGGGTATGAAGTGCGGCGGCACACACGGTACGCTATCGGATACGCTATGCCACCGACGCAAAGCGCTAAGGCTAGATAAGCGGCAAGGGGACTTGACCCTAACTACCTAATGCACTACCGGTGGTACTTAGAACGTTAGGTACCTACTAACTTTGTAAGTGGTTGCTAGGGCGGCTCAACTGCGACTCGCGAACACTGTGTTCGGCATCTCACGGTCCCGAAAGCTCCCCATGAGAAACTGCAGATGTCATTCACGAAGTGTCGCGGATGACGAGTAACCATCGCGCTTTCCGTGGGAACAAGAGAAGATCATCTGTGTGTAAAATTCATTTCATTCAATGCTTTTTGCTCTTCCCCTGAGTTTTATTATCATCTATCCCCGTGAATTACCAAGTTACATTTGTATCTCCCAGTCCAGCTCGAATACGAAACGTCTTCCAAGGGACGATCGAGTCGAGGACTAGGTTACAAGACAAACCCAAACCAGAGAAAAGAGAGAAAAGAAGAAAGACCGAAGAGAAGATTAAATAAGAGTAAGAAATAAAGTTGAACACATCCCGATTCGCCGAAGCCTGTTTGTTCCGTTACCCCCAGAGTCTAGGCGCCACCCCGTTTTTTTTCTACATGACATTGTTGAATACAAGATATGAGAAGAGACAAAGGAAATAGGTAAGTGAGTGTGGTGATCAACAATCCCGCGGGGGATCAAACACGGCCATGTTGTCGGCTCCGATGCCAGCCCGTGCCGAGCACTCCGTGATGTGTTGAAAACATGGTGTATCAAAACGAACAACCAAGAGTAAGTTCCCTGAGGGAATAAAAACAAAGGAAATAAATGACCTGTGTGCACTTCGTCGCCAGAACGGGGGCACAGAGGGGTAATACAGGATTGATCCGTGGTCATTAAGTTTGTCGTCATCGTCGCCGTCGCCGTCGCCGTCGCCACCGCCATTATCGCCAGACATGCAACACCACCCTAATTATCGTGGGGTTGTTGTCGTTGTCGTTTTCGTCTTCGTTTTCGTCGTCGCCGTTTTATTCATCCGCCTAGTCCCGTTCCCTCTCCTTGGACAGAGCCTCTCGGGTTGTAATGTACACATGGCCTCCCTTCTCCGCGGGGGTCCGCACGAAGACAAGTCCGTGTCCGTTTGACGGTGAGCGACCGTGCCTCTTCGCCGGCGGCGCCCGCGAGTTGCCACGGCTCGGCGACCTGTTCGTACGGTTGAGTGCCTGAAGTTCGCGAATCTGCACGTTCAGCCTCTCGATCTGGTCCCGCAGGCCCGGAACGAGGCTTGCCTGGCTCTGGATAATGGCCATGCCACCCTCAAGGTTAGCCTTGGATAGCTCGAGCGCGGCCACCTTATCCGCCTCTCCCTGCAGCGCGCCGATGCGCGCGATGAGCTCCGCGTTAGCTTGCGTCAGGCCGGACGATGCATCGACTACCGCCTGTAGGCTAGCGAGCTGCTCCTCGAGTGAGGCCTTCTCCTCCTTCAATTTCGCAATCATGGGTGAGCCGTCCTCGAGATCCTTTGTGCGTGCCTCCAGCTCGGACTTCTCAACGAGAAGTGCCACGCGGGCTGCCCGTACCATCTCGAGATCGGCCTCTAGGCCCTTGGCCTTCACGTCGAGCTCGGCTTTCTCGACCTGGAGCTTGTCGATCTGCGCCGTCTTCTCCGTCTGGAGCTTGTCGAGGACCTCGACCTTCTGCCCGAGGTCCGCGGCTTGCGTCTTGAGTCCCTCGTTGTCGGTTTGCAGTGTCTTGTGTGCCGCTTGGAGATCCGCGAGCTCACTCTGCACGCTGGCTAGATTGGCCTCGACCTCTGCTAGTTGCTTCTCGACCCCCATGCGCTCAGTGACGAGCGCAATATTGGCATTCTTTGCTCCGTGCAGGTCGATTATCAGGCCGTCAATCGTAGACTGCTTGCCGTCTTTCTCAGCTTCCCAGGCGGCCCCCCGCGTCTCCAGTTCGCTGTATTTTCCCATGAACTGGCCGAGTTCATGCTTAGCCGTCTCGAGCTGGTTCGTAAGGTCATCTCTGACCGCCTCGCCGGCTTCGATCTTCCGCTGAAGGTCCGTTTTCTCTGCTTCGTGGGTTCCTAGCTGTCTCGCCAGCTCCGCCTTGCTGTCTTCGAGTTGCTGTTCCAGTCCGTTCCTGATGTCGTCGAGTTGTTTGGCTAGGTCGCCTTTCGTGGACTGTAGCCGCGTTTCCAGGTCGCCCATGGTAGCCTCGAGTTGCTGTGCCATGTCCGCCTTCTCGGCAAGTAATCGCTTCTGTAGCTCATCTTTTTCGCCTAGGAGCTGCGTCTTCAGGTCGTCTTGTTCGGCCAGCAGCTTCTTCTCCAGCTCGTCCTTTTCGGCCAGTACTTTCTTCTCGAACTCCTCTTTGTCGTTCGATAGCTTCTTCTCCAGGTCATCTTTGCCTGCCCGTTCCGACGCGAGTGTGCTCTCGAGGCCCTTTTTCGTCAGTTCAAACTCGCTGATCCGTGCCTCGAGAGTCACAATGTCCGCCTCAAGACCAGTGATCCTTGTCCGCAGGGTTTCTTTTTCTACGATGGTCGCATCTAGTTCGGTCTGGAGCTTCTGCCGCGCCTCTTCCGCCGCGCGCTTTTCCTTCTGGGAGGGCGTTTTCATCTTCTTCCACGCCCTGATTTGGTCCTGATAGTGATTTGCGAGGGCCTGCAGGTCATCTCGCTCCGAGGCGAGACCTCTCAGTTTTTCATCACTGTATGTTACCTTTCTCTCCAGTGTGGTCGTGGTCATGGCCAGTTTCGAGATGTGCACCTGTAGGAGCTCATCTTGCTCGCGTTGTCTCTCTTCTCGCTCGGAAATATCCCTCTCGAGGTCCTCGAGTCGCCTCTCTGCATCGCCGTGAGCCCGTTTGAGAGTGTCGCGCTCCCTCTCCACCTCCTGGAGCATCGACTGCTGCCAGTCATAGTCATTCCGGAATCCGTCGAATAGCTTGCGTTGCTCTTCAAGGTCGCGGAGGATTAGCTCTTTATTGTCGCGTTCCTGACGTAGCGCTCGCACTATCTGTTTGTTCTCGAGAGACTTGATGGAAAGCTCCTCTGAGGCGTCGTCCAGCCTCCGCGTCAGTTGTTGCCGAACGATTTGGAGATTCTCCGCGTCGCTCTCCAGCTGCTCTACCTTGTGTACTAGCTCCCTGTTCGGAATCCGAGCTAGCTGCATGGACTCCGGCCCCGTGGGGGCGGCATTCTTGCTGGGAATGATCTGGATGTGTACCGTCCTCTTCCCGCTGCTCTGTGAGCGACTTTTGGTGACTTCGGACTTGGATACCTCAGAAGGCGCCCGGGTGCGCTGACGCGTCTTGACTCTGGTCGCAGGCACCGGTGCAGGCCGAACATGCCTGACATGCACGATTCGTCTGGATGCCTTGCTGTCCGTGTAGTCCGAGGCTACGCTGGTGGCTTGAGTGTTGACTGAAAGCTCCGAGGATGATGATGTGATGTCCGTCTCTCCATCGTAGCCCATGTAGGAGCTATCGGAGCCATAGTATGTGGGTGAGGGTAAAGGTGACTGCTGCACTGAGTGGTGTGTTTGTATGGGTCTGGGTATCCGGTAGAAGCGAGCAGCGAGGCGTTCCTTGGTTTCGCGTGTGGGCGAGTTCTTCAGAATGCCTCTTCGGGGTAGAGGTGGCGCAGGGAGCTGAGGAGCATAATTGCTGAACATGCTCGAGCTATCCGTATCTGACGCCGGTGACGCTCGAGACCTTGATCTTGCCCTTTGCGGCACATCAAGGAAATCGCCGCGGGGGAATTGGCCAGACATTTCAAGTGTTCTTCCTCTTCTTATCGGAATTAACTCTATGCTTTCCATTTGCGGTTCTGTGGTATGAGATGGTGAAAGACGGGAGAGCCGGTGGTGCCGGAAGTACTTGAGGATGAGATGCTGATTGTGTTTTATGGTGGTTTGTCGTCGTATCTGTTCCTAGATAGGATCGAGATTGATATTCAGTGTCAAAGACGGTGAGCAGCGATCGAGATGATCTGCGCGTTTGGTTTGGTATGATGGGAAGGGGAAGTTAGTGCACTTTTTCAGCATCTCAGCGGTTTTGTTCAGGTGTAAGACAGTGTGAGGCGTGTGAGCAAGAAGTCGTATCTAGGCCATCACTAATAAGAAAAGCCCCAATGCAGGCAGACGAAAGAGGCTGACGCACTACGTCGAAAGGTTTAACCGGCAACGCAAGAGACGGGAAATACGGATGTACAAAGTACACTACGATGTCGCTTTTTTTTTTTTTTTTTTCTTCTTCTCCAAAGAACGACGGCGGTCCAATGAGCAATGAGACTCTGGATGGCTCGCTGACCCAACAGCCTATGCCTGTGTTGGCAACAATCCATCACCGAAAACTCTGGGCGGAATGGCCTGTGCCTGACTCACTGCGAGGCGCCCAATGAACCAGGGCGAACGTCTTTCGAATGGGTCGGAGGACCCAGAAATCGAGCTGACCAAGTAACGCACAAACAGAGGAGATTTTCCGTTTTGCGTTTTGGCTGGTTATTTGCGCTTTCGAGAATCCGTACTTTCAAACTCAACACTGGCTCCGCCGGCCTAACGCTGGGACACGTTGGGCACCAATGCAGCCGCATCTGCGACCCAATTAACCCCCTTCATGGGCACCTGATTTGACAGATTCGCCACCCTCTGCCAAATCACAGGCATAGCCGCAGTTTCTCCCATCGTAATAGGCGTTCCGTACGTCTGTAATATCAAAGCCCCTTAGTCTACGGGCGGAAAAGAACCTGTCGGTTGGGCAATGGGGATGACGTTGTGCTGTTGCATCAGCCTATGACCGCTCATTGTTGTTGTTGGGGCGAAGCGGCCAAGAAGGGGGGCCGGGAACGGGCTACGGAGGTGGTGAGAGACAGCGATAGGGAGCCACTGAGTCCACAGAGCCCAGAAAGCGATAAAATTCTTCGCACCAAGCCGCAAGCAAACCGACCAGTCAACGCCAGCGGACATGCACGCCCTGCGTTGTGATATTGGACCTCGACCCAGGCCACCCGTTTGGGTAGCGAAACTGTGCTTCCACTAGGTATAGGCAAGGCCGGGCGGGACGTTTGCGTTTGGTGGACTTGACCTTTGCACGAGTGTGAAGCGAACCAATTCCATTATTTACATGACGGTGTGCGTAGCTTCGCCGCCAAGACCCAAGAGCGGGTGGCTGGGCGGCCATTCACGAATACGGGTGGGTTTCGATCGTCACTCGCAATGCCCTCCCGCCTCGCCTCTACCGCCCGACTTACTCACAGAAAATGCGCACAGCATACCACTTCCCAAAATGCTTGACCGTGAGGTGCGCTTCATTGGGCGAGACGACGAAAATAAACCATGCCAAACTTCGCAAGACGATGCGAATGGACTGCCTACTTGCCTACCTCCATATCTAGATACCTATACTAGATACCTACTTACCTATAAGTAGGTATACCTATGACCTGCCACAGTAGGAAATGTGCAAAAGATCCCATCTCTTTCCTTACCTGGTTAGGGCATGATTAAGACCCTGACGGTATAGGACAGGGGTTTTATTAGCTGGCTGGGGAGAAGAAGGCGGCTTACTTTAGTGTGATCATAGCACGACGACAACAAGAATGGGCAGTAAATGGGTATGTAGGTACGTCCGTATGCTTTCTCTCTCTACTTACCTGGATAACTACTTCACTATGCAAGGGAAATTAGATCTGGGCAACTTACACTCTACAGTAGGGCTTTTGACACTTGTTTGTTGGCTTGCGCCCGAATTCAGAGAAGCTGGAATGTTGCGGTTCTGCCTTGTCCTATGAACGTCGTCGCAGAGCGGCAAAGAGGGACAAAGAGGTACACAGAGGGAAAGCAAATCTTAGCTAAGACCGGGATGACTGTGACTAAGTTTGAAATGGTCTCCATCGAGCGCTTCTGCCAAGCTGAAGCACTATAAGATATGGAGACGGCCGCGCTCCCAATGGGCCATGCCCTGTGACATACATGGTCAATCAGGTTCGCGAATGCCCTCAACGACTAGCCATTGGCCGCCCCTCATCGCCCAGTCCCGCCAATGGCCGTGGAAAACTGATTTAGAACGGTCGCTATCCGTTTTTCCCTCGACATTAGAGACAATAGAGACAACAACAAGCGCTGGCTGATGCGTCCAAGCCCCTTCCCCTTCCCCTTCCCCTTCCCCTCCCCCTTCCCCTTCCTCTCCTGGTTTCTGCTCAACCCCTCCCAAGGCCACAACTATAGGCTTGCAGTAGCGAGAAATGAGGGTAGACTGCAATGTATACTATACCGTACTGCACGTACAGACTGTACCCCTGACCTGAGATGTCCTCGTGGGTTGCTGAGAGAGCATTGCTGGCAACCTATGACCAACCGGCCGCCCGACTCCTCCAGGGCCATCCCGATCAAAGAAACGGCGGCGGGCGGTCATCCTGAGGACCAATCTATGGTGATCCTCCTGGGCCTTATGAATGTTTCGCATTCCATCTGCATGTTTGCCCTGTGTTAGGCACACTCGCCAGCTGGATTGGCTGCTAGCAAAGAGTAGGCCTGGGCCCTTGGGAATGTTGTGCATGGCACATCTCATGTTTGTCCTTCTGATCGTGGTCCGCCGAACCTCGCCAGCGGTGATCAAAATACAACAGGCTTCTAGTGTAAGTGTAGGGGCCCAGGGTCCAGCGAGTGGCAGTCGCGTCAAGTACATGTAATCCTAGAGGAGTCTCGCTATCACCATTTGGATGATGGTCAGTCCATGGCGCGACAAAGAGCACCACCAGAGCACCACCAGAGCACCACAAGCGTACCATAATCGTTGAGGACGTCGGTGATCTGGTGTGATGCTGTGCAGGCCTAGCTCAGGCCATGAGCGACGATGTCTGACAGACACTCCTCTCGAATGCATAGCACGTCATCTTATCGTATGGGTTCCCGTTCGCACCGGGAAAAAAAAAAAAAAAAAAAGAAAGTTCTCTAAATAGTGTATAAGTCGCAGGCAGCAGATCTCCGGGTCCGAATAAAGGGCGGCAGACAGACCCGTGAGAATGATTTGGTGGCCGGGAGTCCGAGTGGATTCTTTGCTTCCATTGTTTGCGCCTAGAAATAAAATAAAAATAAATAAAAATAAAAATAAAACCATAATTAGTCGCCCTCCCAAACTCTTCTGGCCACGCAATTCAGGAATCCTTTTTTTTTTTCTTTTTTTTTTTCTTTTTCTTTTCTCTCTCTCTCCCAAGTTTCGCATTTCTAAAGATATCTCCTTCCAACGGTCCTCTGCGAATGGCTATTGTCCAACACGCACTGTTGATCCCTTCGTTCACAGATATGGTTACCAATCAGATCCGTGACTGTTGCTGTGATGAATCCTACTGTAACCTGGCCTGCTCATCCACCTGCCTGTCCCTCCATGGCACAGCAAGCCAAGTCATCCCAGTGACCTTGTGTCTCGACGGATGATGAGTAGATGGATAGTAGTAGTACTGTGCATCTATCTAGACATACCATGGACCATGGTTGGCTTATAACGTTGGCTTTATACCGGTAAGTTAACTAGATAGGTGGTCAGTCTATCCAGGTTAGGTACTCCGTTTTTTGGAGGTTACCATGGTACTGACTGTACTGGGTCTTCACAAGAGAAGCGCCCGCTATAGCCGCTGTCTTTTTTTTATTTTCTTTTCCTTTTTTTCCTTGTTTGCGCGGTCATCGCTCGTAGGTCCGTGATGTCTGATCATGCACGCTGGCGTCTCCAGTCCCAACCAAGGATCCAGCGTCAGTTGGGAAACCAAAAAAAAAGTCCTCTGCTTCAAAAGGCCAACAGGATCTGATACCCCGATGCCACATGGTTCTGCAGCGAAAGAACCAGGGAAAAAAAAAAAAAAAAAAACCTGAAAGAAATGGGTTCCTGCCTCCAACAAACCTGGTGCCTAAATGGAACTTTCTATCACCATTGTAACCTAGATAGATGCTGACCCACGACTCCACGACTCCACGACTCCACGAGAGAAGCGTAGGCGTGCTCACTACTGGGTCCACCAGATCGTTGATTGGACAGGTCGAGGGCAAAAGAGTCCCCTTCAGCTGGCTTGGCCTATCGCTCGGCTATCTTGATATCTTGCTGGCACCCGGGTTGCTTTGCTTCCCCACGTAGCTGATAGTTAGGATGATGAGCCGAAGATTGTACTTACAGATTATAATTAGCACTAATCTGGTTATCTACTACTTACTTATGTAGATATGTAGGTTGATGCCCGCTTTTACGTGCTGTACGTGAATGGATGTACAGTACAGATTAACTACAAGATATATTCACAATCTTTCATGGAAATTTGACCCCATCGCCAAGGGCCACCGTGGGGCTCTAGAGAGATAGATAGATAGATAGATAGATAGATAGATAGGTTAGATATGTAGGTACTTGCGGACCGTGGCCAGCGATCGACGATGTGGATATGGTCTCCCTTGTTTGTCTCTCATCGTGAGGAGGGGCCACAGGCGAATCGTATCTTTTACAAGTCCAAAGGAATCATACCCATGGGCGGCGATGACGTATTTCGCTCTCTCTTCTTTTCATGAGGGGGGGAAAAACTGACGAAATCAACTTTCTTTTTTTTTTCTTTTTCTTTTTTTTCTCCCCTTCAATCAAAGGTCTGTCTCCCTGAGTCTTCCCCCCTCGCTATCTCTCTCTCGCTCTCCACAAAGGCGCTTGGAGTTATCAATTCGTAGCGGAACTCTTTTCCTCTTCATTGCCCCTCTAATACATAATTCCCAAAGAAAGTGGGCTGTCTCTTAACCTTGGCACAAATCACTGCGTCCCACTGCCCTTGACGCCATGCGTCTTCGGAGGTGGCGTCTTGAAGAGATGTGGGAACGTACCCCTCAGCTCTTCGAGGTGCTCGATCTGATGCTTGGAGGCCTGCTTTTCCGGTACGGGCATCCCATCCTCGACGAGATGGGCGCTATTCCACCCGATTTCTTCCGCCGTGCGGCAGTTGTAGTAGTTGTCATCTGTTGACCATGTGTGATTAGCAAAAGAAAGAAGAAAATGAAAAAAAGAAAAAAAAAAAAAAACTTATCCAGATGTATTATATATAAGTGAATATTATATATATATATATATATATATATATATATAAGTGAACGTCCACCCCCCAAAAAAATAAAAAAATAAAAATAAAAAAATAAAAGAAAAGGCCATGTGCTTACCGACAAAGTAGCAGTCCTCCATACGCTCAACACCCGCATCCTCCATGGCTTTGTTGAACATCTCCTTCTCCGGCTTGCTCTTGAAGGGAAGAGAGGTATAGTCGCAGTACGTGATGCCCTCGAAAATGTCGTCTATCCCCAATATCTTGACCACGCGCTTGGCGTGGTTGACATACGCATTCGTGAACAGCCACAGCTTGACCTCGTTCCGGTTGATGTCTCGGAGCAGACGGACGATCTCCGGCCTCGGCTGTATCAGATCCTCCAGGGGAAGCGCATCGTCCACCTTGGAGTTGAAGTGGAGGGGGTCGACCTGGTGAAAGCGCATCAACCCCCCAATGGCCAGACCGTAAGTCTTGTAGTATTTTGCGTGGAGGTCGATGGCGGCCTGGGGAGAAAGGTCGAGATAAGTCTCAAAGTACTGATGGATCAGGTCGGCCATGCGCCCATGGACATTGGCTTCTACATTCTCGTTAGCTCGCCGAGATTCTCATATTATCTACGGACGCTTGAGGGGCGTGGGGGGTGGGGGGTGGGGGCGGGGATTCTGACTTGCTGGATAAAGGCAGTTGTCGATATCACTATGAGGTTCGGTCAGGTTTTTCGGTGGCTTTCTCTCTCTGTCTCTCTCTCTCTCTCTATATCTCTCTCTCTCTCTCTCTCTCGCTCGGAAGAAGCTACTCACAAGAAGAAAACCTTCCTTGGTGAGGGAGTGCCGTTTGTAGCTGACCCGCCGGGAGCAAGACCATGGGAAACATGCGCCTTGGCAATAACACCATGAGAAGCAATGCTGCTGGTCTCGATGCTGCTGACATCGATGCCGTTGGTGCCAATTCCCCTGGTAGCGAATACACCGGCGTGAATGCCATTGCGAATAACCTGTGCGGATGCCATGATGTAGAGAATCAAAACGAAGAAGAAAAAAAAAAAACAAAACAACGAGAAAAACAAAGATGCAAGGGGATGACTGTGAATGCGAGACAGAGAAGCCTCCCGACTTTCCAGGTCGTCCATACGAGCTCTATATATACACAAATTCCAGACTCGATCATCCATCTACCCATGATCATCTCCCCCCCCCCCCCCCCCCCCGGACTGACTGACTGACAAAAAATGATGTAATCTAAGTAATCTACATTAGTTTTATCTACATATTTCCTGTTTCCAACTTATACAACTATTACCCGTTATGTATAGAAGCTGTGCTGTGCGGGACAGCCGTCACGCACCCCCCAGCACGCTCCCCCTTGGGCCTCGACCTCATTCTTCATCCCCATCGACCGATCTTGCTGCCCACTGCCCACTGCCCACTGTCCACTGTCCAGTCAGTGTCTGACAGCCAAGGCAGAGTTTCTTTCGAATGCGGTTCTCCTTGCATATTGCCATTTGCGTAGATATTCGTTAGCCTGCTCGCTGAAACGACCGCAAACAAAAAAAAAAAGTAAAAAGAAAAGTAGGAAAAAAGAACCCGAGAGAAAAAAAAAAAAAAAAAAAAAAAAAAAAGACCATACACCTCGTCAAACCCATGGCAACATGTGTTATGAAATTTCTAAAGAGGGGCCGGAACCATGTCCTGTAGCTCTGATGCGCAGCAGATCGATGCCGATCTCTTCCCAATCGCTTGATTCGCCTGTTATCCCGCACAGAAGCAGGGGCAATAGTCGTATGCTGTACGAGATGATAACTCGCGGGCAATAGCCTCATAGGCGTCTTTCCCCTCCCCGTGCTTCCAGCTCGTGTTTTGCTTGGTTTGCAACGCCTTGCAGCTGGGGGTGGGTTTTTTATTTTTTCCCCCTTCCATCAGAGCCTGTGCCGGTTCGTGGAAGCACTTTTGCCGGGGGGCGGTTTAGACGCCCGGGCTAAGTATTGGTTAGGGTCAAAGCCAAGCAGACATAGTACCATGCAGGCGACAGGGTAAAGCGAGCATCGCGTTTGCGGCCTCTCCTATGATATAATTCATATGGCATCCTGCAAAGTGCAAGCTGCAAAGCCGCAAAACTGCAAGACTGCAAAGCTGCAAAGCTGCAAAACTGCAAAACGGCAAAACGGCAGACTGCACACTACGGCCAACTATGCCGGATGAGTGCTACGCGCAATAGGCTAAACCCTTGCCGTGCCCCGGTTCGCAACGCCATTGCGCGGATATGTTTAATTGCCGCACCTGGGAGACTGGGGTGAGAAGCAGGTAGGCAGTTCCCCGGTCGTGGAAGCCGCCTGTGTGCGTGGATCGTGTCGCATATCTCAGCTGGCATCGAGATCTCACCGACTCGGTTTCTGTCCGGAAACGCCATCGATTACACCTGAAACCCCCGTCCCAACGAAGAAAACCCCGTAGAAAAAGAAACTCCAGACCCACGGTTTACCTCGGGAGAGCAAAGCTGGATGCTGGAGACTGTGATGAGTTGTACATCCACCCATACATACGACAACCGTATGTAATATGTAGGCAATGTACTCGGTACCCTTCTCGAGTCGGTTTCTGGCATATACTGTTCGCTACAATTGCGAGATGGTTGGTACCAGGCACGACAATCAAGGGTCAGATCGATGGACAGTCGAGTGGCTCTGGAGTCGCCATCGGCCAATGCCAACACGCCGTCCGGCAATAGCCTAATGGCTAATATTCTGGTGCATATTATATCAACGAAAAGAATGCACTCCCCCATCGGGATCCCTGCTTGGGGGTACCTCTTTGGAGGTATGAGGGTGCTACCAGTGGAAGTCGATGCCGAGGTGAGTGAGAGTAAGCCCCCCCCCCCCAATTCCTATATAAGAGTCGACGGCCAGGTACCGTACTCGACTGTCTTAGCAGACTTGGGGACATCGGTTCTCACTCGCTTTCATTCCTCCTCCCTCCTCCCCCTTCCCCCTCCCCCTCCCTCTCCCCTTCCGTCCTCTCACCTCGCCAGGAGCAATGGCTGTGATAGCCTCCTTGCTCCACTTCTATGCCCAGCATGGGACTCCCGTGCTGGGTGCCGTAGCGATCGTGGCCTGCACCATGCTTCTTCGCTTCATCATATCGTATACGCAGGCTCGTCGGCAGTTTCCCGGTCCTCCTGTGTACAACATCTTCAAGGGTAATCTGGACGAGACCATGGCGAACGATGTACATGAAAAGGTGTGTGGAGGGCCCATTTGTAGCCCGGACCATTCCCCTGAGTTGGTTAGCTAATTTTAGTCTTCTAGTGGATTCAATGGAACAGAGAATACGGCCACGTCTTCCAAACTGTAAGTTCGCGCTCATTCAGCTGTCCATTCAAAGGAACCGCATGAAACTAATGTGCTTACGACAGTGG
Source organism: Xylariaceae sp. X187 (assembly GCA_028637585.1). Lineage (NCBI taxonomy): Eukaryota > Fungi > Ascomycota > Sordariomycetes > Xylariales > Xylariaceae > Xylariaceae sp. X187. Next base: position 815,008 of record JAJIZN010000011.1, on the reverse strand, counting down.
AATGGTCTCTTTTCTCGCGTCATTTATATCGGTGATCCGCGCATGATCGCGGAGATTGCCACCACTAACTGGCCCAAATCTGAGGCCCAGTATGAGGGATTTAGACCTCTCGATGGTGATGCTCTTTTCGTCCAGACTAATCAGGAGAGATGGAAGATGCAGAGCAAACGTCTGGCGCCCGCCTTCCAGCCGAGTGTCATTCAATCTCAGTACGGCGCCCTTGCTAAGCACATCAGAGTGAGTATACGGTGATCCAGAAAGAACTTTTACGCGCCATCTTTTTCTAACTCACGTGTGTAGAACTATGTTCGGCAGCTTGATAACGCGATAGCACGAGGTGATGGTGATGGTGCTGTCGATCTTTCTGAGTTGAATATCCTCTTGTCGATTGATTTCATTGGCGACATCGCATTCGGCCGCGACTTCAATGCGATCAACGAAGGACGGAATTGCCGTATTTCCCAGCTGCTTGAGATGATCCTGCCCGAGCTAATGAAATGCGGTCTCTTCCCTCTGAGGGGAAAGATCCCGATCCGAAGAAAGACTAGAGTCATGAACAAGGCGATCACGGAGTTGCGAAATTTGGCATACGACGCTGTAAAGGACGCTCGTCGAGATGATGGGGCCGATAATGGCAAAGTCAAACCTGACAAGAAGATCTTTGAAATATTAGCTTTGTAAGTTTGTCGAAACCTGCCCGACGTCCTCGGTTCACTTTTTTATTAACAGAAGCATAGACAAAAGGAGGCAGACGGAAACTATACGTTCAACTCTCAAGAGCTTTGCGACAACTACGGTGAGTAGCGTGGCATATGCAAATGCGTCCATGCCTCGTAGTTGACTCTGAACTGACTGACTGGATCCGACGTCGATAGTCGCATTTTTGGTTGCTGGAGGAGACCCTACTGCCCACACAATGTCATTCTTGATATGGCAAGCTGTAAGTGATGAATCCCTGATGAGAGAAGAGAGAGGTATGGGTTGTCGTGGCATTGCTGACTCGTTACTCATCTTATAGCTCAAGCAACCGGCCATCTATGAGCAGCTTAGAGCCGAAGTCGACGCCCAGATACCATTCGATGTAGAGGTCGCGACGATAGAGCACACGAAGCTGCCCTACTTGAACATGGTCCTCAAGGAAACCCTCCGATTCAGCTCGCCTGGCTTTGGAACCTTCCGCACCTGCAGCAAGGACACGACGGTGGCTGGAGTCACTCTCCCCGCCAACACCACGATCGCTTTATGGAATCCTGCCGGTGAGAAATGGCCCGTGTTCTGATGAAATCTAAGCTCCGCGTGCCAAAACCTCGCATGAGTTCGTCGACTGACTGTGACGGCGTCGTAGTGCACCGAGACCCTAGATTATGGGAGAACCCCGACAAGTTTGACCCTGAACGGTGGAGATCAGGACAGCAAAAGGTCCGGGGATCGTATTTCCCATTCTCATATGGCCCGAGGAGCTGCACGGGTGAGCTGCCCTTCCCTTCAAGCCTTTACCCCCTTTCCCTTGACTATCAATTGACCATCAATTCATTACTCATCACGTATGCAATGGACAGGACAAGGACTGGCGATGCTCGAAATGAGTCTCACCCTCGCCACACTGCTTCGACGCTACGATATCAGTCTTGAGCCCGGTTTCGAGCTGGAGTATCTTCCTAGCTTCACGTTGAAGCCGAAGAATGGACTGCGCGTGCGCGTGAGACGTCGCGAGAATTAAGATAGAAGGAGTATATACGTATGTAGCCATCGTGCTCGAGCTGGAGTTTTGTCGCGTCGTGCTAGTCGCATGACAACGCGACCAGGAAGAAGAAACCGGAGGTCGGTAATAGGCCGAGCATCGGGAAGGGAGAAAGAGAAACTAAGGGAATTTGACAAAAAAAAAAAAAAAAAAAAAAAAAAAAAACCCCGGGAATGGTTACGAGGTCTATTAGACTACAGGAAAAGAAGAGAGAGCGCCTTGACGATCATGAGATCGTAGAGGAAGTTACAGCTGAAAATTGAATATCAGAGTGTTCCTGCCGTGGGTTTCAGTTTACCCCTGATTAAGCTTACTCATATTATGAGATTTGCTCGTGAAGATAGGGTACTGGAATCAATTCACATTGAATGATGATCCGGGCTTTAAGATGAGAGACCGATAAGGCCTTTCGGCGTACCATGTTCTCTTCTCGCGGTAGTGTCAAACGGCGCCGTGACATTTTTGAAAGTTCGAGTCTAGTTCCGGCGTTGTGTTGTGGACTCAGCTTCCGGCCAGTTGTAAATTCAGGTCAATTCGAGGATAGGCTTATATTTCAGCAGGTTGATTGGCCGGGCAGTTGAATTCCTTTACAAATGAGTGGGCATTGGACTGAAGCTTTGTCTGGCCGAACTGCAGAAGCTGTGGGACTTTAAGCCATTGTCGCTTACTAATAATCTCAATAGCATGACACCTTGCCGTAAAGATGACGTAGGTATTACGGACTGGCAAAGAGCGTCACGGGCCGGCAAAGCTGTGGGCGACTGACAGCCGTAATCTTTTTCCGTATCCCTACTTCTCGCGTTTGAACATTCTCGCGCATGAAGTCGTGAGTGACTTCAAACCAGCCCGCCCTTGCGCAAGAAGTCGCCTAGCTTGACCGGTCATTGTCGGTCACTTCATTTCATTTCAATTCATTTCTAGCGATGAAGCGATGAAGCGATGAGGCGATGAACAGTACCGTGCATATCCAAAAGATTTATCATCATCATCATCATCATCGTGATGGTCAGTCAAGTGAGAGTGATATTGCTTGATGCTTGGTTCGTCTTGTTTTCTATTGATTTGCCATTTGACTATTTCAGGACAAAATGCCTCGTGGTGGCTTCCACGACGTCTAGCATACGAGCTCATATGAGACCTGTACGAAGTGAACAATTGCCAGATTTCCCAACCTGGATGAAAAGATGCATTTCCCAGAGACCGAATCCGCATCACCCTAGCCCGTACGCTCGATTAATTTGACTTTTTTTCCCGCGACTACGATTTGGTTGGAAAGCCCACGATATTCTCAAGCAGTTTACGCGAACTATCCAGCGGTCATCGGCCCATTTTCCGTGATGGCGACGACTTGGACGGTATGATAGGTAATTCATTCAAAACTGATGGATTTTGGAAGTTCAACTTTGGTCTAGATACTTATCACACTGGAACGTGGACTCTAATGATCTCTCACCGAGTGAATTGTCCATGTTCATGGGCCGGGAGGTTTTTTCAACACACGCCGATATTATATCATCTTTCATACTTTTACCTTACCGCTGCCAAGAAACGGGTATCTAATTGAGAATACAGCGGCAGAAGCAGCGGTATGGCTTTACAAGGTAGATAGTGTGTGTACACACTCTTGCGAGGCGGATGGACTTTCTTCACGCCTCTCACACATCTAACTACACCGAAGAACTTGTGAACTTTTGTGACTTTTCTCTGCGCGGCGTTCGGATGAGACCGGATAAGGTATCACGGAATAACCATACATACAACTCACAAACTCACGGCACTCATGGCCAGCCATTCATACTTCCACTCTCACTGTGAGCAAGCATAGCATAAGCGAATGGAGCAAAGCAAGCAAGCCTCTCTGCCCCCCCTCACTTCCTGATCCTTACAATTTTTTTTTATTGTTTTTATTTTTTGTTTTTTTCCCTCAATCAAAAAGACCAGCTCCAGAACCAGTGGCGGCGTGATCACGACATATTTTTTTTTTCCTTCTCCACCCCCGCCCTCCCTCTGTGCCGGTTACGTTCTCGCCTGATCGCTTGTGGCGTCAAAGTTCTTTTTTTTGGTGCAAAGTAGAATTCGGGGGTAACGTAGTGCACATACGAGGCTTCTGGACCGCGGCTATGAGCCACTTTGTCGGCCCTCTTCTTCATCTTCTTCTTCTTCTTCCCCTTCGTTCGACATGCGAACGGGATGAGAAACTACTCTTGCTCATCCAATCGGTTACCTTTTATGCTTTATTAAATCTGGAAGGAGATTGCGCGCGCAAAAGAAATCCCCCCCCCCCCCCCCGGTCCCCCAGGGAAGAATGAAGTGAAACGAAGCGAAGCGAAACGAAGCGAAAGCGGCCTGTGAGGCCCTTCTGCCGTGATAATTCGAGAGGCGGGGAAATCACATTCTCACCATTCCTATCTAATACGTAATTACTCTTCAAGGAAAATGAGCGACGCGGCCCGCTGATCCGTTCGATACGATGCCATACCTAGATGATAGAGAAATCCTCATGTCGGAAAGCCTAAGAAACGGTGATCTCGAAAACATATTGGTTGGAAAATATTCATCGTCAAAGGAAGCGCGGATATCCGGATACCTAGACGCCGTAAAACGTCCGAGTAATATCGTTATGTACATTACATAAAACTACTTGGCCTCCAGACTTCAGCCATGTCAAGCCCCTTGGAAACTCTTTCTCTCTTTCTTTCTTTCTCTCTCTCTCTCTTTACATATGCACTCCGCCGTATGGTATGATATGCACAGTTCTGTAGTGTAGTTCATCACCTGGTCACGATGAGCCGGGGGGAGTGTTCCCGTCGGATGTTATCATCACAAAGGGGCGCAGGTGATTCAAAAGGTCGAAGCAAGGAATATGTGTTATGTACGATACGAAATATATATATATATATATATATAATATAAAATGGAAATGAAAATCAGGAATCATACCGAGTCCGTCAAACAATACTGATGGCCTTTTTCATCGTTCTCGAGTGATGAAATACTAGGTTAGACTAACTTGGAACTTCCGCACGCCAACCAAAGTCCTGTTGTTGTGATATCTTATTGCGCAATTTTTTTTTTTTTTTTTTCGAGAGAGAGAGAGAGAGAGAGAGAGTGATCCTGTCGTGTTGCCTGGCCAGGTTTCCTCCCCCCCCATTCCCCCCCAGACGGCCTTGTTAAGTAGGGTATCTAAACGACCGCCGCCATCATGCGTAAGTTGCGAAAACTATGGCGGATGGTCTGGCATAACTACATACCATACATACACATTCTACCTATCTAGTCCAACTACCTTTCTAGGTAGGGGACCTTTGGAGGCTTAGATAGGCGGCCGAACCGGAGGCCGAGGACACACAATGTAAGGGCGTTATAATTATACACATATGTAGGCAGGTATACGGACCGCATTGTATGATAACTCGGTAGCTAAGGTATAGGACCAAGCCACCTTATACAATACAATACATGGCTCATCATCATCGACGAGTCTTGCCGGTACGGACAGACCGCGCCAAAAGCAAGAGCCTGTTTGTAGTCTTAATTAGATAAAAGGGCCTGCAGAGGGGCTCGGGAATCGAAACGATCTTCATCGTCGCTTTATCTACAGTATCTAGGTCCTGTCGCTTTGACTATGGCGGCCAAGTTGCCAACGTTCTTCCTATGAGTCTTATTAGTTAGTATTATGGAAAGGTCGAGAGTTCGGTCGCATGAGGGGCAGGGTTCATTCCGGACGACTTACATTGCCTAGAATAGGCATGGAACATGTACGCCCAGATGAAATGAAATGAGGTTGGCAGTGGGATGCCGTGTGCATAAACCCTCACGAGGTACGTAGTGAAGTCTAGCAGGTTCTATGAGCGACGATCCTCTCTGTGACAAGCATCCGGAGGCGGGGGAAGTTGAAGGGCGGGGAGAGGGGGAGGGGGAGGGGGAAGGGGGAAGGGAGGAGAGCCGAGAAACTCGTTGTTACATATAACTAAGTTAGGCATTATCAAGCGAGCAGCAGTGCCTTTTTTTTTATTTTATTTTTTTATTTTTTTATTTTATCTCTTCTTAAATACGAATACGTGGGGAGAAAAGTTATAGTCTAATAGGGAAGATGGACTCCAAACTCGCCATAGCTTATACGGCTAAAAAAGCAATATAGGTGAGACGAAGCTGGTTGATTGATATGTATGTGAATTGAAAAGGGAAAAAAGCTTAAAAAAAAAAAAAAGTAAAATAATAAAAAGGGAAGAAAGAAGGAAAGAGAAAAAAAAAAAGAAAAAAAAAAAAGTTCCAGCTACACAACCTACGCGACCAACCATCTCCGAATAAGGAGGGGAGGAGGAGGGGGAGGAAAAGGGAAGGCAAAGGAAAGGGAAGAGATTCCCATTACACTACATTACACTACACTGGTCGTAGGAGGTATCGATCGACACACCTTTTTGGCTTCAACTTGGCTCTTGGGGGTTAATATGTACCAGGTTACGATGTAGGTTAGGTTAGGTAGTCTTTTTTGAGGGGGGGGGGGCATGTGTTCGAGATGTAATGCCGTATATACTGCACCGCATGTACCGGCACTGGCACTGCATCGACACTTTCTGCATGATAATATATAGACAGACGCCCTTGTCGCCGCTGCACACCATGTTCTTCTATATTGGAGGATGACACAAACCCCCATCCCCCTCATCGATACATTGTCGGCTCGATCTAACCGCCCCCGTTCTCAGCATCATGAATGCCATTGCTTTTGGGCGATAGTCGGCGGCAGGAAGTTGCCCATCTGATAAAAACAACCGGAGTATGAATTCCTCCGGACAGAGACCGTTCGCGTGCTCTGAGCTGGCTTTGCGGCTGAGAGTTGGAAGCGACAGCGAGGTACAGAATGTATAGGTGTATATAATATAAATAGATGAGGTCAAGATATGTCGAGATTACCTATGTTATGTGAGTATATAGTATAGTATAGTATGGTATAGTATAATATAGTAGCGAACCGCCCATCTATCATACATGCTTCCCATGCCAAGTTCCCACTTTCAATTCAATCCCATTTAACGCTTGACGCCCCCTCCATAGTTAATCAAATAAGTTTCTCCAGACTCCAAAAATCTTTGCAACCCCTCCCCCCCTCCCCGTCGATAATGCGTGAAGAAGATTTGTCAAGGAAAAAAAGTTCAGTTGCCCCCGTTTTCGCGTCTCCAATGCATAAAACCAAACAATTTGTAAACGTCTAATATTAGGTTTTTTTTTTTTTCTTTCTTTCTTTTTCTTTCTTTTGCTTTTCCCCGGCTTCTTCCTCCTCTTCTCCTCGGGGAGGGGATCTTGCCCCAATTCGGATCGCGGATTCCATCAATCCCTCCCCCTTCAGCCCCCCTTGTTTGTGGGCTTGTGTCTTATGTCTTGTATCTTGTGTCTTTCTTTCTCCCCCCCCCTCTCTTTCTCATAGACTCCGTCGGATTCGATCCACACACTTCCCCCAGTTTAGCAGTCTCAGGTAGAAACATTCCACAATGGCAATGATGATCATGCCGCAGGCAACACCGGTCCAGGCACCGCCTAGACCCAGCCTCGGCGGGCCCAGCTCCAACCATATGGCGAGCGGCACGGCGGCGCAGTAGTTGACGACGATGACGATGCACGCGGCCACGGGCTGGCGGCCCAGACCGCGAAGCATGCCATTGGTGAAGCAGATGAAGGCATCGATGATCTGGTATAGACTGACGACGCCGATGGCAGAGGCGGCCAGGGCATACACGGTACGCGTGGCATCCTTGAGGAAGAAGACCAAGATGTAGTGCTGCAGCGCGTAGATGGCCACGCAGTCAAAGACGCCAATCAGGGTAAAGACGACGCCATACAAGGTAGCGGCGCGGCGGGCCGTGCTGACGGCCCCCATGCCGATGAGGTGGCCGATGCGCGTGCTGATGCCCACGCTCATGGAGAAGGGGATGTGCCAGGTCACCATGGACACCGTCGTCAGGACCGACTGGGCGGCCAGGTGCTTCGTGCTGAGACGGGACGTGCTGAAGCCGACGATCTGGAAGGATCCCCATTCCGCCAGGTTCACCACGGACCCGGCGAACGAGAGTCGCGCGATCGGCTTCCAGTTCATCAACGCGGCCTTGGAGAATCCGCCCCAGCAGCCGTGAGACCATCGCCCGAACGGCGTGGCGATGTAGAGTAGGAGTAGAAGGGGACGCAGAGTATTCGTAAAGGCGATGCCCAGGGCGGCACCGGTCAGGCCCATGCCGAACTGGAAGGCGAGCACCCAGCTGACAATGGCGTTGATGGGCGTGCAGATGATGAGGATGATCATGGCGACCTGGAAGTTGCCCTGGGCCTGCAGGAATCTCTTGAGAGCCTCAAAGGATGCGTAGCCGGGTATGCCGAGGATGCTCACTCGTAGGAATCGACCTCCGTCCTCGGCTAGCTGGCGCTCCTTGATGAAGAGCATCAGGATGGAGGGGGAGGTGGCCCAGATGGCGGTGATGGGGATGGAGACGATGGCCATGAGGATCAGCATCCGTTGGACGTGTAAGCCGACGCCGGAAGGGTTGTTGGAGCCATATGCCTGAGAGCACAGCGTATCTAATGCCGTAGCCATGCCCTCAAAGATGGCAAAGCCGGTGATGTTCATCGTCGTCAGGCCCAGGCTGGCGGCGGCGAGATCCTCGGAACTCAGGTGCCCGGCGATCCAGGTCACGATGACGGACCATGTGTACTGGAGAAGGTAGGTGGCGATGAGGGGGATGGAGTACTGTATGAGCAGCCGTAGTTCCGACACCCAGTGGTAGTGAAGCTGCGGGTCTTCGGAGTAGGCGGCGGCATGCTTCGAGGAGCCGACGAGAAGCGGCGTCGATTCCGTGGGATCGTCCGTCGGGTGATTGCATTTTGCGGGCTCACGGACGTCTGATGATGGCGACATCCTGAACAACTTGCCCCCTCCGTTAGTGGGCAGCGATAACTACTAGGCTTATGATAGATAGTAGGAGGCTTGGATGAGTAGAGTAGAGTAGGTATGGATGGGCCTGGCCTCGGTCCTCGGTCCTCGGTCCTTCGCTCCTCAGTGTTGGTAATGGCAGACGGTTGATGTCAACACCTCGTGGCCCAGGGTTGATATCTCGGGAATTCAGCGTCTGTAACTCAACGGAGTGGTGCGTGGCTGTCGTGGTTGTCGTGATTGTCGTGATTGTCGCGACAAAGATGGGGACGGAGAACAAAACGATGAAAGAAGGGCAGTCGAAAAAGGTGCGGCCATGGCGAATATATCTTGCTTTCTTTCGTAGTGTGTAGATCCAGGTATGTGGGTAGAAGTAGATACGTACCCGTTACTGCATCGAAGCGTATCGAAAGGTGTACCATGCAGTCCGGAGATGGATCCTTCTCGCCACAATATTAGCCAGCAGTATGAGACCCGTCTTCGAAGTCTATCTGTCTGTCTGCCTGTCTGCCTGTCGGTCTGAGACATAGTAGTGCGTATACATTTATCCCAGTATCAGTGCCAGTACCAGGCCTGATGCCAGCCAGCCCATGGACACCCCATTCGTGCGGCATTCATTGCGTTGTCTTACACCCTCCTCCATACACACTCGCACATTCACACTCTCACACACTCTCACACATTCACACTTATACTCACACACACTCACACACATATACACATACACATACACACATACACACACACACATACACTCACACACAATACTAATTCAAAGATGCAGATACCCGCGCCCGGGGTGTCCAAGAGGGTGTCCAAGAGGGTGTCCTAGAGGGTGTCCTAGAGGGTGTACTGGTAATACTAGATAGACAGTACAAGGGGCGTGCCGTAATGTGTACAATATCTACTTATGCCGTCGACCCAAGACTGGCTGAACGTCGTACCCTTTTGGAGAGGAATCAGGAATATCTGCCTATCTATCTATCTATCTATCTATCTACCTAGTGTAGGATTTCTCATCAATGGCGGCACCGTCAGCCATGGCCGGTGAGTGCCGTGATTGGTGGCGTTGGCAGTGCACGGGCCGTATGCCGATCTCCAATAGTTCATTCTCTATCGACGATATCGACGAGGGATTAGACGGCTGAGGGATCACCAAGTACATGCTTACATAGCTGAGAGGTAGTTATCTAGGTTAGGTAGGTTGATTAACGAAGTAGAGTACTGTAGATTGATAACTCGACTCCTCACCAGCCGCTTAACTAAGTACTAGTTAACTAGACAGTCTTACTTATATTCACGAAGCGTATACGGGCTTCTTCGAGATGAAACCTCGCCGTCTTGTAGTGTACTAGTAGTGTAGTGTAGTAATAGATGGTCTACACTAGATGGGAGTGCAGTTCAAGAGCCTAATTACCAGTAACAGTAGCAGTAGCAGCAGCAGTAGCAGTAGTAGCAGGCATCCCCGGCTTCGGGGTTCCCTCTCCCATGTAAGTCTATATGTAAGTGATATATATCCGTCATACCTCCCGCATCATCCCTCCCTCTGAACTGGGATGCCCCGATCCTAAAAACCAAGGCGCCGGTCCATGCACTACTTGGAATGATGCCACGAGGTTCAGAGGTCCAGAGGTCCAGGTTTGCATGGTTGGCGACATTGTTGTGGATAGCATCAGACGTTTGTTGGTAAGCAAAGTACAAAGTAGGGTCTGTGGCAAGGGAAGAAACGCCATTGAGAACACGACATGAACTCCATTTGTGCTCTCTTCCTCTATCTACGGATCACAGTCTGTATGGTATGGTTATGGTATGGGTACGGGTACGGTAGGGTACGGTACGGAGTGGACGGTATACTACCTACCTATTAGACAGATGGATTAGTTTGTTACTATATAGTAACATCACAAAGTGCGTCATCTCCGCTATACGACGTCGTGCTGGAGTTACGAGCACAAAAGTTCCCCAGCTCCAATCACGAGTCTTGTTATCCGCGCTTCGGAGCGAGGCACCAAGTCGTTTGCCGGGATGGCCTTTTTTGGGGGGGGGTTCTCATTGGAGCCTCTTTCCACCCATACAATGTACAATGATGACCACCCGCTCTCTCCGCTTCAGCTCCGAGGGCCCGCACAGCTGAAGAGGGAATCCGCGAGCTGACTGGCTGACTCGCTGGTGGCTGGTGGCTGGCTATGTAGATCGTCAATGTCAGCTTTTGGAGGTGCGGAGTAAAGTAATAATTGAGAGAGAAGGTAATTAACCTAGTTGTTATATTACAGTCCCGTAGTCTCGATAGGTTGCCAGCGGAGCATTGCCTCGGTCCTCTTTTTTTTTTTTTTTTTTTTCGTTTGTATGTACCATTGTCAAGGTTACATCTTTTGCTAACCATGTAACTATATTATAGTAAGTTAATAGTTGAATGTGGGATATCCATCCCTTGTAAATAAGGTTGATGCCGGAATATATTCTATCTTTCTTTCTTTCTCGGGGATAAGATATGGCTGAATTGGCCCAATTAGGCTGTATCTACGTCCGTATAGATATCTATCTATCCATCTAGTAAGTATGTGAACTCGGCAACTTACACACTACAGGGAAAGTCGGCGTACCTACATCACAAGGGTTCACCCTCCGCCTCCCCTCCCCTCCCCTCCCCTCCCCGATACCCATACCCATACCCATACCCATACCCATACCCATACCCATGTCTATAACTACCCTCATAGAGTCAAACAAAGTTGGGCGAGGGCGGAGGGGTACCGGTCTTTCTGGAGGTATTTCTGGAGGCTTGACATACTATACTAAGGTTATACTATACTATACTATACTATACTGTATGGGGGGAAAGTCGGCACTGCCAGTCTTCTCTTCATCAAATGTCCAATAAGGTCGTGTAAAGAGTCGGAATAATAACATGGAATAATAATAGCAAAAAAACTTTTGCGTCATCATCATGATAGATAATATCGTCGCCAGGCCTCCTACTAGTTACCTACCCGGTCCGGCCCGATGTCGAAGCGAGTCTCACTTTTTTTTATTTTTTTATTTTTTTTTTATTTTTTGGGCACTGGACAAGTGAGTGAATGCCCAACTTGCTTAATCACGGTAGTTTATCTATCTAGATAACTTTACCCAACGCGGTCGGCACTATCATCTTTCAGCTGCCTTCATAGTTCGTTAACATTCACCCTCAACTCTCTACCGTCTGAACTATCTGTACTTTATACATGTTACTCATCCTTTTGGCGTCATGGAATCTTTGGTCAGATATCGCAAAGTAATAGTGTAGGAATGTCACATAAAAAAAATTTTTTTTTTTTTTCAGCACCCGCAGTCTGCCAAGATCTCCCTCCCCTACGGACTATCTAGTTGCTAGATAGATCAATCCAAATTGGCAAATGCGCGAGGTCAGCTATGCCTCGATTTTCGAGGGCTATTGATTTCGCAAGGATCTCTAGATAGCCTCATTCCCATTCCTTCGAAACAAGCTTTGTTGTTTGTTTATCGTTGTTTAGTGAAGACCGTTTTTTTCTTTTCGGAAGTTTTCGCTGAGGCCTCTTGGGTCATCGAGCTTCTTCAATTCCATCACGAGGTCGATTGTGGTCAACACCAATATGGAAGCAGGTGTTTCAGACGCAGATCTGTTCAAGCGGAGGGATGCGAGGGATGTGATGGATGTGATGGATGTGATGGAACGCTCTAACCTAGAGGGTCTCAATGTCAGTCCGACAACTCCGACCTTTTTCTTTTTTTTTTTTTTTTTTTTTTCTTCCCTGCTCATAGGTCTGTATAGTTAGTTATTTTCTGCGATCTGCGATCTCGCGAAAAGGCAACTCGAAAAAAAAAAATAAAATAAAATAAACAACGAGATATCATACACTACGCACTGCCTACACGGCTACACTTGCCCATCATTCCTTGAATCATCGACCAAGCCGCTTGTCAGCATCCGAAACTAGACTGCTTTTGATCCGAGAGGCACTTACACGAAGTAAGGCATTGTTAAATTGTATGACCGGTATGTGTGCGGTGACGGGAATCCCAAAGAAGAAGGGATTCAGAAAAAGCAAATTGGGGGGTCGTTTCGACATCGGAGCGGTATCGCAGATAGGTATTAGAAAGAAAAAAGAATAAATTAGAAAAAAATAAATTTAAAAGAAAAAGAAACTTCAAGTACATCCACCTAACCTAGATAGATAGAACTAATTTTTTTTTTTTTTCCGTAAACAAAGTGATTGAATACTACCGAACCGGACTGTGTCCCCCCCCAAATCTTCTACGGCTATAGATCCGATTAGGCGCGACGTTCTGGGCCCTTTACGCCCCCAAGATATCTACATATACTTATACACTAAGTAGATGATCATTGGGGTTTGTCGAACCATTTTGGGAATACACAGAACGCCTACCATGTAATGCGTTGCTTGTGGGCAGGGGGGAGAGAGGTAGGGGGGAGAGGTAGGGGGAGGGGGTGTATAGAACATACCCCCAGACAAGACAAGACAAGACAAGACAAGCTCTTAGGTTCGGATCTTCAAAAGACTACATCTACAATCTACTACGTAGTGGATACATACTTGTCTACCTACCTAGGCTTCGCCGTTCATTCAAGAGACATGCGCCTACAAGTCTGTACCAGACAACGGGATTCGTTGGGTAGCTACCGGTTAGACGTATAACGCCATCGATATTGTCCGTAATAGTAGATGAGGCAGGCATAATAACTATCTACTTGGTATACATATAGCTACTTACATACTATACTATATTACTATACTATACTAACAGTGCCCACGCTTCCATTCCGAAGACGTGGTTCAATGTCTTACAGTTGCTAGCCGGTCATTTGTTACGGTATGATAACGGTATAAACCGCGATGTGATGTCAAAAAGGCGGATGGGAAGATGGCTAATTATCATTGATAAAACCACGGGATTGTTACAAAGGTCAACCTACTACCTTTACTATAACATCCTTTTCCCCCTTCTCCCCCTCGACTGAATGCCTATCTACCGTTACCGCTACCGCTACCGGCTACCTCTTCCTATATACATCCATCTACAGATTGTATGTACATCTTATGCCAAAGGGCCAATGCATATGATCCAGGTCAGGAGGGGCTATATAGAACCTGGTAGAAACAAAGGGCCTGGTGGCAGTCGGAAGAGCATAATCCGATCGAATTGTAATGTGCTGATTCTCCTGAGCCTCGGCCACGACCTCATTGGAGCGGTCCATGCCTTGCCTTGCCTTGCCTTGCTTGCATCCACACATGTAGATAGCCGAGTATGTATTACTAGGTAGGTAGGGAGGTTAGTGTTAAGGGAGGGGGAGGGGGGGTATCACGACACATGTTGACGGCTGGTGGGATACCCAAATGGGAGGGGCAGGGGGAGGGGGAGGGGGAGGGAAGGAATTGGAGGTGACGATCTGATAAGCAAACATAACCTCATCGAGTACGGGTAGTATCTAAATCAATGTATGCATTGGATCATCTGGAGAGAGAGAACGAGAGAGGCGAGGGGGAGGGGGAGGGGAGAAGTGAGAAGAGAGTAGATGGACAGACATATCACACCACATTCTATCCCGGATCTGGACGAATTTGTCACGTCTCACGGCCTAAGACCTCCAGGAAGAGCGAAGGCTCAGCTGGCCATCGGTTGAAACATGGACGTCCATATTGAGTCACCCATTCCCCGCGCCATCTTACACACACGTAAGTTTGCTCAAGTCTTGCTTCTCCAGCACTAATTATCTCGAGCGGAGTGAGCGTATATATTCTGTTATTATTACTTGCACGGCTCGAGTTACAAGAAGAGCATCGACGGAACACGAAAAACCAAAAGTGTGCAAAGTATGGTATGGCATCACCGTTTGCTATGATATCACATCCTGAGGCAATTCGGAGCGACGATTCACACACACAAACGGCACCAAAACGGGGCTGCGCATGATTAATATGACACTACTAAGTGAGGCCGGAGACACTCGCACATTCATCTCCCCCACGGGATCATTGGGAGGTCACGAGGCAAGTATGATATCAGAGTTGAGCGAACCCTTCTCGTGATGACCCGCAAGAGGAAGAAGAAGAGGAGAGAAAACTTGCAAGTGGGCACGGGGGGCAAAGCAGAGAGCCGTGAAACAGTTGATCTCGGCTCTGCTCTTTTTGCTGTGACTTTGTGATGCCGCTGGCTGAGCCGGGGCTATGCCAATTGAATGAGGGGATTGGTTGCCGTGGATGGCGAGACTCACACAAAGAACTTGGAGGGGGGCGGAATTGGGAATTGGGAATTGGGGATTGGAGACTGGTCATTCCTCCGGTCTTCGCTAAGCCAAACCAAACCCCCCAAAAAGGGTTTGTTTTGTTTTCCCTTGCCACTGACCGGTAATACGGCCTCCCATCTCTTTCACGTTGCATGAAGTTCCGTTACGCCTATATCTCATTCTTTGTGCTTCTCTTCTTCGTACTCTTCTGCTCTTTTAATTTATACACGTACAATCATGCTGTACTCCTTATCCTAACTGGGCCCCCCTCGATAAAAGGATGCCTCCCGACATCTCGTCTCCAAATGTAGACGTGGTGGTAGTGTCATAGCAGTAGTGTGGTATACAGACTGTAGTGTGAGTCTATTCATCTACACAGGCATAGACCATGTCAAAACCCTTGTTGCATATCAAACCTGGTCTTTGCTGTCCGAAAATGCAACATGAGAGACAAATCCCGCCAAGCATCCCGTTGCATCATCATCCTCCTCTCTCTTTCTCTCTCTTACTCTCTCTCTCTCACACCCTCCCCCCATACACACATCTTGTAATATAAAAGACGTGTCCCCGGCCCCCCCTGACCCCTAGACTACTCGAAAAGAACAGAAGGATACGACGTCGGCACCGCCAGTTCGCCGAACACTACCATGACAATGCTCTCTTCCCCTCCCCTCCACTCCACTCCACTCCCCAGCATGTCCGCCGTAACGTGTGTGTAAGTTCGACAAAAACATACACACTTCATCTTCTTCTTCATATATATGAATATACCTAGTTTAGAATGGTAATAATCTCACCATTCTTTCCTTTATGCATTGTTACATCCGCGAAGGGCCCCTTGAGAAAGAAAGAAAAAAAAAAAAAAAAAAAAAAAAAAAAAAAAAAAAGAATTGTGCTTCATGCACTTCACTAATCATGCCTTCTTCTCTCTTTCCTATCTCCTCTCCTCTCGTATTCCGTATTTCGTTTCACCCCTCCCGGGCATTGACAAAGTCGAGCAATAGTATTTCTTTAGGGGGTTACGGTTTCACTGCGCAACCCCTTGGATATTTATGCCTTCCGCTTTTCTGCGTTTCCGCTTTAATCCTCTCACTCTCTCTCTCTCTCTGTGTCTGTGTGTGTCTGTTCCCCCGTCTTCTGGCGGGAGGAACTTGGGGATATTTGGGTGATCCCGGTTCTTCTTTTGGCTGTGGAAGTTCAAGATGCTAGCTTACTACTCCAAAAAAAAAAAAAAAAACCCGATATGAATGGCGCAATGGCGCAATGTAGGTGATATCTCAATAATGTGTGTGTGTGTGTGTGTGTCGTCTCCATTAGGTAGTAGTTCCGTCGTCCGAGCATAGCTGCGCATACATGACAGGAGATTGAAAAAGAAATCAATAATGAGGCCTTTTCTTTTTTATATATACCAAAAATAAAAATAAGAAAAATTCACTCCGCTGCGTTAATAGACAAGGGAAGGGGAGGGAGGGAGGGAGGGGGAAAAGGGAAATCCTGTGGTTATAATCCAGAGTCGGGGATTTCTCTTGCATTGGTAAGGGTTCCGGGGAAGATTCTATGCATTGACCGTCTCGGCTCCCGGCAAGAGTCCTTGGGGACTAGAAAAGTCTCACAAAGTCGCATGGAGCCAAAAAAAAAAAAGAATGAAATGAATTGAGATGATGATACCTTACCCTACCTACCTTTCTTTCCCAAGCAGGCTGACATTTTATTCAATTCAGCTTTTATATATATATATGTCCACGACATCCGGAGCGGGCGGCGGAAGAAGCCATCTCTCGCCAAACCTGATAGAATCATACGACTATTAGTATTAAGCGTAAGCACACACACAGAGACACAGAGACACGAGAAAGGTCCTGCGTCATAGGATAGGAAGAATCAATGAGCTATGGGCCTTTTATTCTTATTCCCTATGAAAGGAGGCATCGCGAGGGGGGACACTCACACACACACACACACACAGGTTGTGTTCGTTGTAAGACACCCCCCCTTCTCCTTCACCTCCCTCCTTTCCCCTCCCCCCCTCCTCCTTTTACCTGATATTATCATTTCCAGCTATAACCTGGTCCCTGGAAGCCTCGCTTCATGGGCTGGTATCGGTCCGGTCGGGAGGAACCAACCGGAGGTGGGCATGACACGGGTAAAAACTCTCCATGCTCTTTTCTCGTCATTCGAGACTAAGAGGTTTTTTTTTTTCAGAGGCTTGATCGCCACACTCTATAAATCTATCTATCTATTTATTCCTTGCGTTAAAAGGCGTTCTCGAAAAGGTTTCTTCAAGCCTTCCGAGTACGACGATAGGTAGGATCTCGCAATGTTTTCTTGAGAGGGGTTGAATCCTCGCCGCCGCAAGTATTGAATCTTCTGAGCGGATGAGTAGATAGATAGATAGATAGATAGATAGATAGTAAGCAAGCTTCTAAATTCCCTTGAGCTAACCAAACGTCTTTCACATCCATACATCTTTCGCATGTAGTAAAATAGATGTCTCTAGTATATTATATTATAATATATCAAATGTCATGAAATGGTTCTTCCTAGTAGAAGAACTTACATGTATTATCTCTCAAAAAGTACGAGTCCATTCATTCGTCTTACTCGTGTCAGCTTTCCTGGGCACATCCTCTCACACCCTCCACTCCATACGGAGGGAACTTTCGAAACGCGTGTCAAGAAAAAGCCCCGCCTGTCACTGTCAGCTATCTACTATCTAGCCGGCGCTACGAAAGTCAAAAAACCCAGCGGCCCGACCCATTGGATTGAGGAGCGGGCATGAGGAGTTCACTAGATAAAACTATTATACTTAGTTATCTAGACTAGACTAGACTAGACGGTAGTTAGACAGTAGTTAGACTAGATATTAAGGCTTAATCGTAATGGCGCCTTTCAATCCCGCTCCCGGGGGAGGGGGAGGGGAAATATCCATCCATCCATAACCCCGCCGTCGCCCGGTTAGTATTACATAGTAATGATTATTCCCTTTGCCGAACCGTTTTCTGGATACAATATCGATGAATAACTAGTACATGTCTTTTTTTGACGAGATTATATAAATAAAAAGAATAAAAAAAAAAGAATAAAAAAAGAGAAAGAGAAAGAAAAAGAAAAAGAAAAAAGACGGCCTTCTTCGGAGATGGACCCCCAAATGTTACCCGTGGCAATGTGAACAAATCAGAAGCTGTCATTGAGGATATTGCGCGGCGACATTGAGGGGGGGTAGAAGTGGTGGCGAAGCAAAAAGCCTCGTCATCATTGGCGTTTAACCTCCGCCCCCTCCCTTTGAACAGGAAACAGAAACATCCTAAACCCAAGTCATTCATACCCTAATTATCGCGTTTCGAATACTCTCTCTTACTCTCTCTCTCTCTCTCTCTGTCTCTCTCTTGTGTGCGCTTGGATTCTTCACCCTGTCTTCTTTCCCGCCCCCTGCCCCCAATAAAATGGCGGCAATCGTTTCAAGAAAGCCTTCTCTTAGCCACTCTTTAGTCTGAAAGTTTGTTTGTTTGTTTGTTTGTTTGTTGGTATTCAGAGATTGGTAGGTAGAAGGTGGTTGTAGATTTGGCATCTTAGCTCGGCGACCCTGACTCGCTTACAGGGAGGGTTTCTGATTCGACCTTTTTAAACAAACGACAGCAAAGAGTTTTGATCTAGGTTTTCGCTGGCAGTCTGTCGCGTCCGTCGTCCTTGAGTGAGACGATGCGCCAGAGGAGGGGGCGACGACTTGAATCGCAGTCGTGAAAGATGTTGAATCGTGGATCAGCTCACACTCGGTAAGTCGATTAGCTATGATACGCTTATATCATGGTGAATTCCTCGTGATAGCCCCCGGCTTTTGCTTCCTTGTTTCTTTGCTTTTTCTATTCTCACTATCAGGCTGGTCCTTCGTTTCTTCCCCTCCCCTCCCCGTCTTCACTGCCTCTTTTCATCTCATTTTCGCTTCTTCGTCGCCTGGAGTGACCAGGCTTCATTTGCCTTTTTTTTTTCTTTTCTTTTTTTTCACTCATTATTCTTTTTCATTACCCATCGTAGGACATATATATATATATAAAAAAAGGGTGAAGAGAACAACAACCAAAATCATGCACCTGCTCACAAGTCTCTTCTACATAGCCTACGGGCTCCTAGCCCTGGCAGCCGCTTCACCCACCCGTCCGCTCCAAAAGAGAGGCGCCTTCACCGTCGAACGTGTGCGGAACCCCAACGCACTCCCCAGAAACGGACCGCGTGCTCTCCTGAAGACCCTCCGGAAATATCGCATGCCCGTACCCGCAGGGCTCCTCACCCTGGCGGTAGAGAAGGAAGAACTCCTCTCCAAAAGAGCCCTCCGAAGACGTAATAATAAGGGGACAGGGAACGGGGTACATAATCCTCACGGTCACGGTCACGGGAGAGGGAAGGGCGGAAGGCACCACTATTACGGCAATGGCACCGCGGCGGCCAATTCCACTCAGCTTCAGAAGGCCGTCGTGAGTGAGAACGGCACGGGCGTCGTGTCGGCGACACCGGAGGCCGGGGACGTGGAGTACTTGAGTCCCGTCAACATCGGCGGCCAAGTGCTGAATCTCGACTTCGACACCGGCTCGTCCGATCTCTGGGTTTTCAACACGCAGTTGAGCCCCGCCGTCACGCGGGGCCACGCGCTCTATGATCCCGAGAGCTCGTCCACGTTCAAGCTCCTCCCGAAGGCCGCGTTCGAAATCCAGTACGGCGACGGTTCGGGTGCCCGGGGCAACGTAGGCACGGACACCGTCAACGTAGGCGGCGCCGAAGTCGCGAACCAGGCCGTCCAGCTCGCCGTCGCCGTCTCGACGTCCTTCGTCGAAGACGAGGCGTCCGACGGTCTTCTCGGTCTGGGCTTCAGCAATATCAACACGGTGCGTCCCGCGCCGCAGAAGACGTTCTTCGAGAATCTCCAGTCGGACCTCGCCGAGCCCTTGTTCACGGCTGATCTCCGCGCCGGCGCCAACGGCGCCTATGAATTCGGCCGTGTCGACCCGCGCAAGTTCACGGGCGAGATGACCTTCGTCGAAGTGGACAGCTCGAACGGATTCTGGCAGTTCCCGAGCGAGACGTTCGCCGTTGACGGCGGGGACGTGCAGACGTCTGTCGAGGGGAACCAGGCCATCGCCGATACGGGCACGACGCTATTGCTTGCCGACCCCGCCGTCGTCAAGGCCTACTACGCCCGCATCCGAGGCGCGCAGGACGACGAGGCGCAGGGCGGCTTCACCGTCCCTTGCTCGGCCGAACTGCCCGACTTGCAACTCGCCGTGGGGAATAATGCCATGGCCACCGTCAAGGGGTCATATCTCAACTTCGCGCCCGTCGACGAATCCGACCAGAGTAAGTTCAGCGTTACCGCCCTCCCCCCCTTCGGTAAGCTGACTTTTTTTTTCTTAATTTTCCCAGTGTGCTTCGGCGGTCTTCAGGCCGGAGAATCAGGCGGCCTTCAGGTCTACGGGGATATTTTCTTCAAGAGCAACTTCGTCGTGTTCAACGGGGGGAACAACACGCTCGGCTTCGCGACGCACGCCTGATGACTACAGACTGTAGATCGATAAAGAGATGTGGGAACATTTATTTCATAGACGTCGGGAAGTATCATAGTATTATTATGTATATATGTAGCTGATCATTGTACATACCTCATTGTTCAATATGATCCGTTTTTATAAGACTACTATTCGTAACGGGGTTTCTCGGCTTGTCTCCGACTGTTAGACGAAATGGATGATCTGCTCTCGAACTGCAATGGGCTCGATCAGCCAACATAGGTACAGTAGTTGTCGTCCAAATTGCCAATGAGTTTTGTAAGTAAGAAGTAGGAGCCGACATAGCCGACTGGTGTCTAGGCAAATAAGTACTATGGGTAATTGTTGCTATTTGGTCATATATAAATATATATATACAAAGAATGGAAGTGATCGGTATCATAAAAGTCAACATCACAACCTACCCACTAGGTGCGAAAACGAGAGTTGACAGACGCGAGGGAGAGAGAGAGAGAGAGAGAAAGCGAGAAAGAGAGAGCGAGCATAATACCTAACGCCCCGAGTGAAATGAACAGCCTACCGTGCTCAGCCCGACCCATCCTTAGGCAGTTCTCATCGAAAATTCATCTACAATAGAAACGCCGATCCCCAATCCAGGTTCGCCAGCATCAGGCCCGGTCTGCGAAGCGCTTAGGCTAGATTCTTCTTAATGTTATCGTACTTGGAGTTGGGGTACGAAAGCAAGTTCGGGGACTTGTCCAACGAGCCAGCGCCACCCTGGGTTTCGAACGCGGCGGCAATCAGACTCCCACTGCCGGTCCTGTCGCCAGACGCCTCCCAGAACATGGACCCTCCTAGACCATTGCTCTGTACGTATTGGGACTTGCGCTGGATCATAGGGACGTTGTCGTAGGTGACGAGCTCCTTGGTTACGTTATCGTAAGAGTAAGTGGCGCCGGCTGCAGCGTCGTAGAATTCGGTACCAGAGCGCGGAAGCACCTTGTAGTCCCAAATGCCGTTCTCCCATGAGCCCGAGCCCACACCAACGAAGGGCTGGCCGAGGCCGTTGGTGGCCTCAAAGGCACGACCGTAGAGGGGCATCCCGAGGACGATCTTGTTGGCGGGGACACCAGCAGCAACATAGGCTTTGACGGGAGTATCGGTGGAGAACGGCGTGGCAAGCGGGTTGTAAGAGGCCTTGTAGAGATTCGCCTGATGACCAGAAGTCTTATCCCAGGAGCCAGCGTAGTCATAAGCTAGCATGTTGAATTGATCGACGCCGGCAGCGTTCATTGCACTGAGCTTCATCTTGTTGTAGTTATCCGGCCCAGCTGGCAAGGCCACGCTGAGAATGAAGTGGTAGTTGTTCGCGTACTGCGATGAATAGGAGTCGAGCTGCTGGCGAATTGCACTGAGCAGTGAGACCATGTTGTTTGCATCATTCTCGTTCGCAGGCCACTCCCAATCAATGTCGACGCCGTCGAAGCCCCAGTCCTTCACAAGGTCAACCGCAGTACGCGCAAACGTTGCGCGCGTCGCATCCGAGCTGGCAGCAGCAGCAAATCCAGGGGAGTACGTCCAACCACCGATGCTAAGGAGAACCTTCAGCTGACGGTTGGCTTTCTTCAGAATATAAAGCTGTTTTATGCAGCCATAAGCGTTGGTGCCGATGTCATTCCATGCTATTTAATCTTGTTAGCGACTACGCCGTCCAACGATCCGACGAGCGATGGTGACGTTCGTGCTGGGATAGATATCGAGTTGCTCGACTTGACGGGAAACTTACAATCGCCAGGGTAATGCTTGTCAAGATCAGCATAGGTATCTGACGAGTAGCTATGAACTCATTAGCCTGAGCACGTAAAGGGGACCAGCGAGAACTTACACAGTACCGTCGCTCCTGAAGTTAGCAAACGCATACAGGACCTGGTTTATTTGCGACACCGGTAACTGCGCAGGCTGGTAGTTTCTCCCGTAGATGCCCCTAATACATGACTTAGCCCCGAGACACGGGGAAGGTGAGAAGGATGTCATGGGATTTACCAGTTCGTGAAATAAACGAGGTTCTGGAAGCCTGTTGCCCGTTGAGCAACCTCAGCTATGGGACCACCGGCAGAGAGTGATGCTGAAAGCAGCAGTCCGAATACGCTCTTGAAGGAGACCATGTTGGCGCGGCTCTTGCGACGAATGAGTTGATCTGGAGATGAAGTGTCGATTAGGGGACCTGACTAGAAAGAGGGAATCAACGGGCTCGGAGATATTTATACCCTGGGAGTCTCATATCTCATTACCCAAAAAGGCACAAAGGGACTTCTCAACCAGGGCGCCGGCTGAGGATGCGACTGAGACAATTCGCTTCGACGTATGCCGCAGCACCAAAGTGTCAACCCAACCCAGAATTCAACGCATCTCAATAATACAAGACCGCAGTGCTGCAAGATAGCAACGTTACCAGCATCCGTCAGTTCGGGCCGCAAAGGTCGTTGATCCCGCGGATGATCTATTTCCTGCGAACCAAGTTCCACATGCTATCTGAAGCCATCGTAGTCGATGTCCGTTGACGGAACGCGTCAGCCCACAGACGCATTGGTGGTAAAACATCGACGACCACCGTTCGGGCTCCCAGTCCGCAGTGGGAAGGTGGACAACGTCGCTTGTCTCTTGCATGGCCAGATTCAAATGCTAGACAGACGAGAGAGCCAGCCTCGCATGCAAGGGGACTCCCAGGATCTCCAATCAAGCCTCTGGCCTTCCGAGAGGGCCCCGTCGCATGCTTTGTTCATGGCCGACCATTAGAGCCGATGGCTCATGGCGACGTCGCATCAAACCCTCGTGGCCAGCCTTCGCAACCCACCACCATTTGATTACTTAGGGTCCCGCGCCAACTGTCATCTGTCGATCTTCAGGGCTTATCAAGCCCATCCAAGCCATATGTTCTAGAGCGACATTCTCCAGGCACAACGGCTGGGAGTCGCGCCATGGGCGGTATTCATGCATGAAGATTGCGCTGCTCTGAGGAGGTTGGGATATCAGGTTGTCTGTTGAATCCAAGACACAAGAGACCGATCACATGGAAACAACGCTCTTGAGTGGTTCACACCAAACAGCAGATTATGTCTTAATCCCCGCACCCGAAGCGAATGCTCAGTGGCTGTTCCAAATCCAAGCCATCGCTTGGCTCAATCAGATATGTGTTTCCTTATTAGGATTATGTTCCGACTTACCGAGTTAGCTATCCGCTCGGCAAGGTGAATTTAGGAAGTTGTTGTGCTCCAGGGAGGTCACGCTTGGCAGGCCAACCGCCTTGGCATATCTGTAAAATTCGCACGAGATAAGTAAATGTCAGTTGCATCAGAGACTCGCAGACTTTCTTGCAAGGTTACTAGTCAGCCAGAAATCAAGACCACCCCAATCCAATGCTATAACTGGCAAGCGAGTTCTCTTTCGTGGACGATAGGAGGACGTGTTATTAAGCACAGCGTCCGACGACCAAGAGTGATAATGCTGAACAACTGAGAATCCGACGCACCACGACGACGCAAAAGTGCTGGAGTGAATGGTCCTTCGTGGAGTGATTTACAGTAGGGGTCCGTTCGTTATCTGCTGCCGTAACGCTTCACAGCGCATAATAATTAGTTGGCATGGAGGGCAGGCGAATATTCCTGAGTTCGAGACTACAGAGCCGAGCCGTCGAGCTCTGAATTCGACCTCACGACGTTTCAAGATAGTTGTTGAATTCCAGCCAATCGGGCCGAAAAGCAGACCTGACAGTGACAAGGACGAGCGAAGGAAAAGGCATGGTCTCGTGCCGGATGAACAATGAGATCGAGGAAAAAGCCCCGAGGTCTAGACTAGGTAGGTGATGATAAGCCGGCAGATGTCAGGGCGGATCGATTTGAGCTATCGAGCCACATACCACGGCACTTGAGCCCCTGAATTTGGTAGGTGGTCGAGTATGTCAGCCAATAGCGATCAACGCATCTGATCAGCTCATAAAATCAGCCAGTGAGTGCTGGACCAAACGGTAAGCTGGTGAGCCTAAGACAAACATCATGGGCTTAGCTAATGATTGTGAGGCTCTAGAGCAGACCCTATGATATATGAGTCACATGCACTCATCCTGAAACCCAGGCTCTGCTTTGAGGATATGGGTGTATTCTGAAGAGGCATTTCATCTCATCAAATGACTCTGAGTTGTTCCGTGGAAGTAGAGGGCTTTGGAAATCAAGGGATTACCCTCGCTGGTCAACTAGACAGACCGGCTGATATCTAAGACATCCTTCTTGAGGCTTCCGAGATTGGCACGTTTCATTCTGATTCCCAAAAGGTTATCTGGCGAAAGGTGGTTGTTTCTGAATCCCGTAGAATGGGTGTAGAGTTAATTCGCGCGGCTTTCCGGCGTGAGGGACAGAAAATAAGGGACCAGGGACGGGAGACTTCCGCGCACGATGCTTGACAAGTCAGTCAGCACTCGACTAACCAATCAGCCCGGCTAGATAACGAGCAACTACCTGATAACGACCGATAACCAACTATCTATCTAGTTATCTAATCTCAGATAAAAGCTGACAAAATAAAGCTTACATAATTCTTACCCTTACCTAAACTTTATGAAGTATTTTCCTTGATTATCTAAAAGAGACCACGGTGATCAAAGTCTCAGACAGGTTGAAATCAGTAAAACCGCCAATTCCTGCCAACTCCTGCCAACTCACTCACCTTTCGATGTTTTACATGTCCTTTTTGCTGTCGTTCTGGTACAATACCATCATTTCGCAGACTACATATGCCGACTGACTTTTGATCCTGCATTCGCCATCCCTTTCCCATTAGGGTCTCCGATTTTACATCGCTTAGTGCGTGATCTCTTCGCTCGGAGTACATAACGTACGGGCGTCCATAGTTCGTCGTGCAATGGTGCAAATGCCTCCCGCCGTGACCATAACAGCGACCAGCCCCCCGCGTTACGTGGCACTTGGCGAACCGTAGCTACATATTCAACTACCCGCTGAATAACGGCCCTCGGTAGGATTGATCATGACGTCTGCCTTGGCGAGTTTCCCCTCAATTGGTGCTTTGGTGCGTGGATCCAGTTGGCGCAATTGGTGCCTCTGCAGCTGCTGGCCTAAACGTTTACCCTGAGCCAGCCTACCCACAGCAGTGTCTTACAGCAGCGCCAGCCGGGAACTTTTGCGCATTGTTCCATGAGATTACCTAGACGGTCCCGTGATATCTGTGCCGATAAACCGGCCGCAGCCAAATCTCACCAATCTCATCGTCGAGTCGAGCAAACCTGCGACCAGTCACGAATCCAAGACTACAATACAGACTGTACCGAAGAGTTCATTACTCCTGTCTCAAACCGGCCGAGTACCGAGTTCGCCTTAGGGATTTCCTAGCTACGCACTACGCATTCTCGTGGAGGCACCCGCTGCTCTTTGAATGTCCGACTATGCGTAACGAAGACGGGCACCAATCCAAAGGTCGCCTCTCCATCCTGACATGTTCGGCAAGGCGTCCGGAGTCTGCCGTCGAATCGGACGGCCCGAACACTCTGCGATTCCAACCAATCCCCTCCCGTATTATAGCAACAATCAGAATTCGCAGTCAGTTCAAGATGCGACACAAGCTGTTTCACACATAGTCTGCGAAGAGAAGTGGTTTGACGCTTCGTTCAATACCTACAATATCCAGAAGGGTCGTCTCCATAGAAACGATATCAGAAGAGGTGACAAGCCTTTCCTTCTTGGCAGAGGGGCCCAAATAACACTTGATTCGGTGAATGCATGTGTAATTGCGTCGCCTTGCAGCATTGAAAGAGACGCCTCTGACTAGTGTCTGTGCTAGAACATCACGGCCTCTGGCATCGATATCGTGGCTGTCTGTCGTTACTGCATATCCTTGCGAGATCGACACGGCCCATTCTGGAATACTGCCTTACCTCTGGCTTTAGATGTATAAAAATGCGGTCCGCGAGGCGGTGAGCAGGCAAAGGATATGGGCCAGCTATTCCACTGATACTCTGGAGTTCTTATTTGATTGCAGCAAGGTCTGTCTCAGGGAGCCACTTGCTCGAGACAGATAAGATTGCAAGCGACTAAGTGAGCGAATTGCAGCGGTCTGAAAACCATCTCCTTGACCCGATTTATTCTAACAACTATTTGTTGGAGTAGCAGTACCTCTGAGCCGAACGCAGGGATTTACCATCTCGGAGGCCCCCCTCGCGGGGTAACGATTAAGAAAAATGCGAGTAGATGAGTGTGTAATGGTTTTCTTATCTACCGATATGATGATTTCCGAATGACTGGACACGACCTTACCGCAGGCAAGTATTGCCGCTCCAAATTTAAAAAGAAAAAAAAAAAAAAAAAAAAAGGTTCCGAGCCTAACAACTGGGGTCGTCTTGGAATGTTTGCCATAGGCATCCCGACGTCCGGGCTGCTGACGCAAGCGATGCGTCGCGGGGGCATAGTCGGCACCAATAAAGGTGGAAAGTGGCACGGAAAATGCACTTATCTATTGAGCCAACGTGTGCCTCACATAAAATATGATCCGATGATGGTTCTTGTCTATTCCAGGTGGGTATTCCGTAGTTGAGTTGTGAGCTGAGCTGCGAGACCTAAAATGAAATCAGAAAAGAGAAGGACTTTGTTGGCCTCGACCAAGCGACAAAGCGACAAAGCGACAAAGCGGGCATGCTCGACATCTATCGATGGGGTGCACTGATAGGGAAAATGGAGGTGAAAAGCAAAAACACGTCGAAAAGCATTAGCCTACTCCCTGCTCCCTGTCGAATCAATTCGACCATGTCTCTGCTACCGTTTCATTGCCAGTAAGATGGAGTAACGTGGTGCGCCCTCCCTCGTCCGGATGACAGCAGTGGAACTCGTTTAGGCGAAAAACAGCATACAAGATCGAGCTTCGGGAGGTCAGCCTGTTGATGAAATAACAAGCCAAACAACAGGTAATTCCCATCTATGTGTAAGACGGCGGGCGGAGAGTAGAGTAGAGGGAAAAACGTGCGCGACTGCGAGACTGCGATACTGCGAGCTGAGCGTGCCAACCAAAAGAGAAGAGGGACGACTACGACTATTCCCGATGGAGAATTCAAAAGTGGGAAAGGTAAGTAAGGCAATCGGAAAGTTGTTGTGTTTTGGCCGAGTCAAGGGGGCCGATGCAACATCGTGACCGAATCGTGCCATAGAATGGAGAAGAAGCCAACGCTCGTGTGCTGTCTATTTCCAGCCAAACGAGTCACACCAAGTCCTTGATACTAATTGCATTCCATACAGACAGACACACACACATTCCCATCCTTCTTACCCTGATCTCACGGTCTCACACCTCTTTTTTGGAGGGGGGACCATGCTGTGCTTTTTGGTCTTTCTTTTTGCTTGTTCGTTTGGTCGGATGCGACGGGGACTTATAAGATTATACGCGCCATTGAAAGCTTACAGGACAGACAGGACCGGACGACCCCTACAGTGACGGACCATGGCTGCGCATCCCCATCCCACACGGCAGATAACCAGGCCAGATACCAAATCAGATACCAAACCAGATACCAGACCGGATACCAGAAATACCACGCCAGCCATAGTCACTATGTATAGTTACCATGCTATAGCGATGTCATAGCGAAATGAGATGGGTTTAGCTGGAGCAATTAGAGCGGCAGGGGCCACAGACTGAGAGACCCGGTACGAGCGTGACGAAAACACAACACACGCACAGCGCACGCACATTTTTATCCCCATAACTCTCTCATAACTTTGTACCTTATTCACTCCCTCTTTCCTTCTCTCTCTCTCTCTCTCTCTCTCTCTTCCCTTCTTCCTTCTCTAACCTGTTCCCTTTCTTCTCTCTCTCCTGCTCCTCCCCAACTTCTCTCCCACCTTCTCATCTTCTCATCCCAACTGATATCCTCCGCAACTCCAAAACCGCCACATTCACCGCAAGGTCTGCAGACTCGCTTGTTTCCGTCAAAACATTGATCTTCCTCGACAGAAACACTCTCGAATCCGACTTTTGAGACCCGGGAAATCCACGCGAGCATCGCGAAATCCTATATATCCCATCGTAAGGTAAGTGAAATCTGTGCCACGCACCTTGTATGTCGCATTCCGTTTCACATGTCCATCATGTGTCGCAAGACACGCGACGACATTCTATGGACTGGACTACGTCGTGTTCTAACCCCTCGATGAGGCTATTCCCAACCCTGACGCATTCATCGCCCAGTCGCGCGTTCCCACCGAGAGAATGGCACGCGAAGGTACCCGTTCGGCCACTGGCAACTCGCGCCCGCGCGTCTTCCAGACCGTCGACACTGCGCCCACCGTCAAGCGCACTGCCAAGCCCAAGGCGAAGAAGCCATCAGCTGAGCCCACTGCAAAGCCCGGAAAGCCCACTGGTGTCACCAAGAAGAAGGCCGCCCCGAAGAAAGATGCCGCCGTTGTCAAGGTAGGTTCGAAAGTCCCCGTCTTTTTTGGTTTGTTTTGTCTTGTTTTGTCTCGTCTTGTCTCGTCTTGCTTTTCATTTCGCCCTGTCTTGTGGATGTGTGATCGGGCAACGCCAGTCATGGTTTGATGCTGGTAGTGATGTGGAGAAACCGCGGGAAGCACATTGATTCTTTTTCTCTCACCGGTTGCATTTTCCCATTGCGAGATCATGTCCTGATCGCCCTTTTATTGGATTCATGCTGTATCTAACTCTCAGCGGCCTCTGTCGCGTCCCTCAACCTTACTTACCACCTCGAGATTACAATGTGAATTCTGCTAATGTATGTCTCAGATCAGCGCGACCACGAAACAGGCCCAGCCCAAGAAAAAGAAGGTACTGAACGCATTTCGCCCCTCACATTCGCCTCATATTCCTTCGCTTCTTTTTCATCCCCACGTTTAACACGTCTTCCAGGTCGTTGATAAGCCGACAGCCACAGCCGCAGCGACTGCTGCATCCGAATAAATGTGCATGATTTGGCTGCTCCCAAGTACAATGGCGTACATGGAGAGACGCTTCCCAGGCCCGGGCTCGTCTGCGGGAAAAACGGATTCTTTTTACTTAGCTGAATACTCTTTTAATCAACACGATAATTCTCTTCCTGTTACTGGGGGGGAAAGGCGGGGGTGGCTTGTTCATGAGCTCAATCGCAAAAGGGTGGTCTAACTTTGAGATTCTTTTTCCTCGTGGCTCCGCGAAACACACATGTGTTTGCATCCGGATCTTTCGTTTTGTCACCAAAGAAAAGGAAAACGAAAACCACCTTTGCCCAAAGAAATGTTGTTCGCTACCTAGATGTCATACTGTTCGGCGTTGGGGGGGACTAAGGGTCATTAAGGACTGGATTGGCTGTGCGATTGCTGAGCCGTATCATGGGACCAACTTTGTATTTGTCTATAGGGTCTTGAAGTGATTGCAGCATTCTTTAAGTCATGTCATCGTTATTGTCGTCTTTTTGTTTTACGTGGGTACATTAGACTCGGATAGGAGATGCGATGAGGGTTTGGGCTCGCGACCTGTCAAGTCCCGATGCCAAAACGTCTGTTGGCTGTTGTGGTGTGGGTACTCACAGAGATACCTACCTATGAACAGATGGTCTACGTACCTCAGACTTCACTTGAGGTGGCTTAATACTTAGCCGGAGACGGTACTCTCCCCGGTTGACGTTATTTTACTCCTACACCGAGCTCTTTGTCGTCTCCGGGGATAGCGTTTCTTAACATCTTTCGAACCAGAATATTGTGGCAACGACTCGTGACCCCCTTTGTCCCCATGGTACCCTTAGGAACTTGAGAAGCCATATGGCTTGCCGGGACGGTCTATCATGGGTCGCACATATTTCACGTGGCTATAGACAGGGCGTCTTATGCCTACAGCAAACATTCCTCCTGGTATGAAACCCACCTCGCAGGTCACAGGCTGGTAATACTCTGCTTACCTACTGGGGATTTGCTGGAATGGGATGTCGACATTGCTGATGTCATGTCTCGGGAGTTTCGATATCTCATTCACGTTTGACTGTTCCGTCATGACGATTGATAGAAGTTACAACTTCGGAAGCCGAAAGCCTACTAACTCATCGATCCGAAATGTCTATCCAGATACATGAGTGTGCGTGCCAAGGACTATGGAATCACTCACTCACATGCCCGGATGAACTCGTTAAGTACAAGGAATGAAATGGCATTCCCAACTTAAGCCTCCGCTCATCAGAAGCATTCCTTGGGGGTTAGGGTTAGGGTTAGGGTTAGGATTCCCATACGGTGGTGAAGACATGTCTTAGCTAATCACAGGTCTTACCCCTTTCCCTTGTCTTTCCTTTTTTCCCTCTGGCTCTGGATATAACATAGCATGCCCCCCGACAATAAGCCAAGTCAATAATAAGCTTTTTGATTCATCAAGCAGTCTTTCAGGTCCATAGATCGAACGCTGTTCTCACAAGGTGGACTAAGAGAAGAGCGCCGGTCTAACTTAGTAGTCTTGCGAGAAACAAGAAATTGGGCTTGCGACCTGACGCCACGGCGTCTCTCTCAATCGATGACGTCGTGTTGGGACATGTTGCCATCATCAACCTTCCAGTGAGACAATGAGCAAGAAAAGAAAACATGGCATGTAAAAAGTCCTATACATAAGAAAGGGCAAGGCACACGAATTGCCAATGCGATCGTCCTTTTCCCCCCCTGATTAGTAGTCAGTCAGTCAGTCAGTCAGTCAATGACGCCCAGACAAGCGAAAGGGATCATCATCAAGTCGCGTCTAAAACAACATCAGGCAACTCCCCCCTGAGTGTGATGATCAGGGAAGAAACGGGCACAAGCACACAGAAACACAACACAATGTCCCAGTACAGAAACAGAACGAGTTCCGGCCGTAAACGCGTCCTCGTCGTTGGCGCTGGCGCGTCGGGCATGTCGACCGCCTACCATCTCTCGCAGCACCCGGACAAGTTCTCCGTGACCATCATCGATGCGACAGACCACTGCGGCGGACAGGCCTTCTCGATCCCGCTCGACGCGTCCCGACATGGTGCTTCGTGGTGTAATCAGGGTGTGCAAGGGGGCTCGTACATCTTCCATCACACGCTCACGATGTTCGCGCGCCAGGGGTATCGCGCCGACCCCGTGGAGTTGCAGGTGTCATTCGGCAAAGACGAGACGTTCTGGAGCAATGTATTTCCTACGCAGCTCCTGACGCGGCATCAGCGGGAGGTCGGGCGCCTGACGACGGTGTTGAAGATCATACGGTGGTTCGAGGTCGTCTTTGCACTCTTGCCGCTCCGACTCGTGCTGAAACTGTTTCTGTTTTCCGACGAGTTCATTAATACCGTCGTCCTGCCCATGACGGCCCTCTTTCTCGGCACGGGGAACGCGACGCCCGAAGTCCCGACGATTCTGTTCGAAAGGCTCTGCACGTCGCCCACGTACGGGATGTGGTATAAGACGGATAGGAACACGGTCCTTACTAACCGTCCGCCTATGGTGGTTTTCCCCAACCTGTCTGATTTCTACGATACCTGGCGGGGGGATCTCGTCGCGAGAGGAGTATCCGTACGTCTCTCGACGGAATTAAGAGAGGTCGTGCGGCGGGATAAAGATGGCGTCGTGGTCCGGCTTCAACAGCAAAAGGTCGACGAACCAGGTCGCGATAATCGTAATTCTAGCGATGAAGACGAGGAGGCAGCAAGTAAACTAGAACACTACGATGAGATTGTCCTATGCTGTCTCGCCGATAAGGCCAAGGAGGTCCTAGGCCGCACAGCGACCTGGCGAGAGAAACGCGTTCTCGGCGCCGCCAAGTTCAGCGACGACATCACCATCACCCACAACGACGCCGACTACATGAGAAAGCACTACGAAAATTCGTACCGGGAGGATCTAGCGGTGGAGAAGGTAAACGGCGTCGATCAATCGTCACGTCTCGACTACGCCATGGGGCATTTTCGGCCGATGTATTATATCAAGACGTACCGGCAAGACCGGGCAAAGCTAGAAATGAGTTTCGACACCACGAATTACCAGAGCCAGTTCCCCAGGGACGGCGTGTCCTTTGACAAACACGTCTTCCAGACGATTTACCTGAATAAATCCCGCGACAGGCACCTCTGGTCGGACGACGAGATCCGCGAGGACCGCGTCCTCCGTCGCGACTGGTGGCATCAGCTCTGCCATAGCTACACGCACTATCTGTGCGTGGTGCCGTGGCTATGGTCCCTGCAGGCTCGCAAGCACACGCGCTTCGCTGCCGCCTGGACACTCGTCAATGCGCACGAAGTCGCCGTCATATCGGGTATCGCAGCCGCTGTCGACCTCGGGGCGGAATACCCGGCTGACCTCGAGGGCGACGGCTTTGCGTTGCTGTGTTTCCGGCTGTACTATTTGCTTGCGTACGGGAAGTGGTATCGTCGGAGATACACGACGGCCGCTGGGAAGAAGGGATCGGAGCTGGATTCCGATGCGGTGAGGAAGGGGAGGAGTTGGGGGACGGGGTTGTACGGGAGTGTATATCGAGGTCCTGGGCTGTCTGCTGGGGGGGTGGGGGATGAGTAGATGGGGATGATTCCCTGGAGTAGTTGTGAGTTCGAGAATTGTGGCGAAGGCAGAGTTTCGATTTTTTTTTTTTTTTTTAAGAACATCATCTTGATAATTCTGGATAGGGACGTTTGAAATGCATATACAAGCTCGTTTCTATATTGGCCACACTGCCTACGGAGCTGTTTAGATCATGGAGTGTCGTGTTCTGGGCAAAAGAAAGATGGGAATAGCACACTTTTAAAAGAGAGAGAGAGAGAGAGAGAGACAAATGTAATGTATTGCTGCGCCTTGCTTCACGAATCAGGTAGCATAACCAAGCCACAGACATGTATCCCGGGATGATAGATAGCAATGAACAAGTAGTTAGTGAAGAAAAAGGAACGAGACAGAGCTGAATGTTGTCCCTAGTCTGTGACTAGTGATGAATATTGCTTCAGGCGACGTGGGCGTTGAGACATGCCGTCTTCTTCTTCTTCTTCTTCGTCTCGGAACCCCCGAACAGACACCATTAATGATATGAGAGAGTTAGTGATGGTGAGTAGTGCATGTGAACCCTACATTCACATTACCATATGCACCTATTATTTAATTGTCCAGACTATTTCCGATGGGTTAGGATATCTATCCATTGCGTGAAAAGGGAAGAACTGCGAAGTTTCCACGGCGCGTGTCCGTGTGATGGATGTATCTGATAATATGTTGCCTACTTCTTCCAGCAGGCCAAGGTAAATCAATCATATCACCTATTGTCGGTCATGAGGCCATCTCGAGAGTCGAGAGTCGGCGGTTATGGTTATGTAACGAGAGGTTAGGGGTTTACATGGTAGGTTTTCAACATACGGCTTTTGCATCAAGTACTTGCTCAATGGATCTAACACGCAAGATCTGGTAGTTGTAAGTGTAGGCAGTGTTGTTGTGTGTGGTGCGTATGTAGACGACATACGGACAGTTACGGAAGACGAAATCTCAATAACCCCGCAACGTTGGGCGTCCAGCTTGGAAAGTTTGAGCTGATCGGCGCTGATGGCTAAATTAAATGTTGCGCGGCCCCGGGCCATCGTAATAGCAACTAAAGGGTTTCATGAAGCTCGCCTATTAATTATTCGCTCACTGGCCCGGATGGGATTCCGAGCTGATGGAGCGTGCTAGCTAACTTAACAAGACTTAAAAAAAAAAAGAAAGAAAAAAGGAAAAAAAAAAGCGACACGTGGTGAGGACTGAAAGGAAAAAGGAGATATTCCATTGTCACGAACCATGGAAGTTGAAAAAAAGCCTCAATGTCGCTGTTGGGAAGTAACAAGTGTTTATGCATTCCCTCTTGCGCCCTTGGGGTCCTGTTATCGTTGCCGCAGAGTATCATCAGTGCTCATTCGCCCCGTGAGTTTCAGGTGAGGCGGGCTCATCTATGTGCCCAGGTTGTCATGAAGTTACCTCCACTATAGGACAGTCGAAGGATCGTTGGCGATGAGTGTTGGCTGTAGGTCTTATAACCAGATCGCCATTAGGTGTTAACCCTAACCCTAACCCTAACCCTCACCCTTACCCAATAGATTTCCTAATCGAAATGAGAGAGAAAAAGAACACTGATGTTCTTCAATATATTGTGTGTATCATAGGTAGTACGTATTAGGCCAACGAAAAATAATGGTCTTCTGCTTTCTTTATTTTGTTCTTTTTTCTCCTTACAATCAAAGACTGAGACAATCGACTTACAAGACCAAAATACTTAAGTTTAGAGTCCTCTATAGTAGTACCGGCATTTGTTACCACTATCTATAAGTAGATTGATTAGTTCCAGGCGGGAGATGCGGCAGATGAGAAAAATAACTCCGGCGATCGCCGCCCCAAGTAGAAATCCTAAGCGGAGAAGATTCCCAAACTAACGGAAGCCGGCGACGACGGCGTAAGAGACTATCTAGATAGCTAACCTTATATATGTACCCAAGTAGACAACACGTCAGTGTACTTAAGTTAAGGTATCCGAGGCAAGAAGACCAAGTACCTAGATACGCATCAAAACTCGTTGACATCGCTTGCATGAATCCGATGCGAATCATCACAAGACTAAGTAGATATTAAACCCTACTTAGATTACCAGGTAAGTAGGCAAGAGTGAATAGAAAGAATACCTAACCTGTTATCTACGGACTGTAAGTAGTGCACTAAGTAATAACAATTCATCCTACTTATCCAACTACTTAGTCTATCTAGGCCGCAGATCTCCTCCGCCGATGCGCTGTCAGTCAGTCAGATGCGCACTTCCCCCCCGCAGCGTAAGTATCCTCGAAATGACCTTGATTGATAAAGATACTTTTTCCATCTCGGAACACCGGAAGTCAAGGAAAAATGCTCCGACACAAGCCGCGATTGCTCCTCCGGGGAACGTTTCGACATATCCGGCCTAGTTACGGGAGGGATGAGTACGGGATTTAAGGATTTCTTAAATCCGTTCGCGTTGGCGCTCCCAGCCCCCCCCCCCCCTCAAACAAAACTGCCAATTGTCAAAAAACCCCCCATCTTCCTTCCCCTTGTTCATCTCCCTGCACTATAGTCTGTACCTAACTATCGACCGACGACACCAAGCCCCGTCCTTAAGTAAGTAGATAGACCCGCCATCTAGACTAAGTAGGTGGTGTTTGTACAATACTTTAGCTTCGGCTTCGAGTTTACTTACAACTTTAACGCGCAGAAAAAAAAAAAAAAAAAAAAAAAAACCAAACGAAAGAATGTCAAGCCATCGTTAGATCGATCATCAATCAAAAAATCCCTTTCTTTTTTTTTTTTTTTTTTTTTCTTTTTTTTTTCTTTTTTTTGTAAATGCCACTTGTCCCTGTGTTGGATTGGGTATCTAACTAATCTAAAGAACCAAAGTTTCCTTCCTACGATACCGATACCGATACCGATACCTACTCGGCGTGGCGAGGGGAGGGGAAGACCATTTGCGGTGGACTAGATACCTAGGTAGAGCGGCGGGTCACGCCAGAGTTCTTACTATGTAGGTACACTACCTAGGTATATTACCTACCTAGGCAGCGTGTAAGTAGAGGCTATCTAGATAGTCTAGGCAAGCGGAGACAATGCTACCGGTCGAATTCTGTATCTATCTAAATAGGATCTACCGGTATCCGTACCTACCAAGTGCCGTAATATGGACAATGGGCTGTAAACATCAGCAGCAGGAACAGGTGGTATATCGGAGATAGGTAGGTTAGCCACCGAGATTCTATAATGGATTATCGACTCCTTTCAACACCGGGCGAGACGTGGAGATATATATATACATTTATGGATCAGGGATACATACTTATTTAGGTACACCAAGAACTATGGTATATACATATATATATCGAAATGTCTGATGACAAGATTATAATGTCCAACTAACCCAGGTATATATCTGTACCAATCCATCATGAAGATCCAGTCACGAAGAGCTGAAAATACAGTGAAATTCACGCGCATACGTAATCCGCGGCTGAGGCGGTTATAAAGAAGGCGTTAAAATCTTGTCTTTTGGTCATCTTGTCATCCACCTTGATGACATGACGGATCTGAGTGTCAGTCAGTGAATAGTTAGACGGGATCAGTTTTTTTTCTTTTTTTTTTTTTTTTTCTCTCTCTCTTTCATTCGATTTTATAAGGATACACAACGTATAAGAAAAGGGATGACAATGAAACACCCTCAAAATTCCTTACCGGCGCACACTTGTATGGTATGTACATATATATTGAGGGGGGGGATATTGGATGGAAGTTTTAAATCGTAGTCGTACGCCAGGGATTGTGACCGGAGATTACAGATTACCTAGGAGTTAATTAGATAGTCACAATTCCCATCCATCCATCCATCCATCAACACCAACACCGGATCGCCGGGTCAAAAGTCAAGCAAAACGAAAATGCCAAACGCGCACATGACGCCGGACACGCCTCCTATACCTAGAATATCTCCCAAAAGAAAGTTTTATTTTATTTTATTTTTATTTTTTATATTTTTTATATAGGTAGATTACGCGCTTCCATTCAAAATGCGCCCAACCCATCAAGCACTACCCACCTACCTAATCATGGTTCGTTCAATGACTTTTGAGAATGCCAACACGCTATTACCGCCGGTATCATACCTATAATACCTCACGAGAATTCCATCGTGAAAGACAACCAAAAACAACCAAAAAAAAAGGGAGGTGCTCACTCCCGTTCCCGCAAATGAATCACATATCTCTAGCAAAATACCAAACAAAACCTCCTTCTTAAACTTCTACGTAAGGGTGAGTGACGCGACAATACATAGCCCCCCCCCCCCCCCCCTAGATACCATCTATCTCGATAGATACCTACCTAGATAGGCAAGCCACTTAGATACATAATAGTAACTAGATATCTAGATGACAACTCGATCGAGTCAAGTAGATAACTTAAGCTTAACTACCTACCTACCTAGATACATCCTACTTACATGATGGAATCGCGACAATGTCCCTAGTTAGTCACCTATCTAGATAGGTCACCGTAAGGTTAGGATTTCATCAGCCACAGCGACTACAGTCCGTACTTACGTATCTACCCACCGTACGTACAGATCGTAGTGCAGTGTAATTAAGTAAGTAAATAAAGTGCAAGTAAATCAACTTGTTCCCCCGGAGGTGAAAAGCCGTCAGCCCGTGATAAGCACAAA
This sequence comes from Xylariaceae sp. X187, assembly GCA_028637585.1. Classification (NCBI taxonomy): domain Eukaryota; kingdom Fungi; phylum Ascomycota; class Sordariomycetes; order Xylariales; family Xylariaceae; species Xylariaceae sp. X187. Next base: position 777,377 of record JAJIZN010000011.1, on the reverse strand, counting down.
TGCCACAAGTTCATGGCCTGAAAGCCATCTTTGTCAGGTCAGCCGCCCGGCTGGTTAGTTGTAGACTAGTTACCTAACCTACTGTATACGGTACCCAGGACAGACGACGAAGCCCAAGGGAGAAAAGAAATCAATCACTGAGTCAATCAATCCCTACCATCACGCTCAGCTGGGTGACCGGGGGAAACAGTCACAACCAGATACCAGATACCAGACAGACACCAGATACTTTGGCAGATTTCGGGGAGTAAGTCAAGCTTAAGCTCACCAATGTATGCATCAGTATTAAATTTTTTTTTTGTCCACGGAAAGTATGGTACCTAGATAGCCAGAGGTTGTCAACCCCTCACCCTTCTCTCTTCGTGAATTGGCGATAGAAATTTTCATCTTCGCTTTTTCGGCACTCCGAAAATCATCCAAATCATCCACCCCCGCGCCCCGAACGTCTCAAAACCCAATCTTTCATCATGCCAAGCCATCCCCCCACCTCATGTCCCCAAAAGAATTCACCCGTAATTAAATGCCTGCCCACCCCCAGATACATTATAAAGGCCGTTCATGTATAAAATTCTTGTGTAGCAGCAATCAGCCCAAGCAAGGGGGGGCGCGGGGGATCTACCCCTGGGGAGGTTTCATACAACCCCAGTCCCGACGGAGAAAAAAAAAAGAAAAGGAAAAAAACCAGAAGAGAAAAAGACGCGCACACAGATTATCCTTTCGGTGTCCCCGCAAGTTCAGCCTCTAAAAGGATAAAAGGGAAAAAAAAGAAAAGAAAAGAAAAAAAGCAACTTTTTTTTAGGTAGATCATCCCTAAGACTCCCCTGCCTTTATCCGATAAAAAAAAGACCTCTCACCCCATTCTCCGAAAACTCCTTGCTAATGATGCTGAATAATGCCGAGTCCGATATATGCTGTATAAAAGAAAAAGCTCGCTCTAAAGAGGCCTCATGCCATGCGTGCTAGTTGCGAGGTGGTCGATAGGAAAATAGAGGAAGATCGGATGACAGATCTATGCTTGGGTGCCAAACATGCGATTCCACATGCCACGGCCGCTGTGTGGCCGTTTTGTATTCACACAGCTGTCCTGCAGCTCGTGAAGGTCTTCGGCGTTGATCTCGTAAGGAAGCAATGGTTTGTTGCGGTAGATGGCATTCTTGTTCATTGCCGTCGCGGCTGGCTGGGGCATCTCTAGCACAACTTCGATGGGTGACTCGTAGAGAGAGCCATTCGCGTAGGCAATGTAAGGATCGATATCGGCGTCAGACAGAGGTGTCGAGGATCGTGACTGCTGGCGTGAGGATAGCGAGGAGCTATATGAACTGCTCGAGCTGCTAGTAGAAGAACCGCAGCTGTAGGCCAGCTCCGGCGGAGGCGTGCACTCCGGTACTGTCTCGTGGACAATACGGATTGTCGACTCTTTAGGTGGCGATGCCAATCGTTGTTGCGACGGCGATCGTGAACTGCCACGGGAACTCGAAGGTGAGGGGAATCGGGCCGATGCCATTTCCCAGGCCAGAGCCAATGCTGCCCGCTCCTGCTTTTGTCTCTTGCGTTCCACGCGTCGGCTATACCGAGCCTCAATCTCGCCACGAATCGGCGCCAGAAACATATCCAACTCACGGTAGAGGTCTTCCTCGACGATCCGCAGGTCCCAGTCCAACAGGAACAGCAACTGCTTCTCCATCAAATTCACCTCTGTCCGACTGAAGCCGAAGTCGTAACTTTCACACCGAACGTGGCTGTAGTTCGCCCAGTGCCTGTTCTTAGGCGAGCTGTCATTCAGGTATTTCGACGCGAGAATGAGCGCAGCTAAGAGTATGCGGTGGGTTGTGCATCGAAGCCCCTTGGCCATGGGCTGGAGGCGGGACTTTAGTCTCGTCAGGTAGACCAGGGTTGGCATCAACGTAGAGACTTGCATATTCGACGAGACAACTAGTTGCGTGATGAAATCTTCCAATGTCGGCAAGCCACTGTCATCGCATCGAACAGCCTTTGGTGAGGGCGCCCTGGGCGGCGAAGGGTATTGCGTCTCGTATTGAGCCGGCGGCGGCATCATGTTAGGGTCGCATTGAATGACGTTCCTTGCGGCCTCCGCGAGGTAGGCAATCATAGGCCGGCTAACAGGCTGCTGGATGAAGTGCTCAAGCGCGGCGGCATTGAGTTTATCCATACCCAATATGGATCTTGAAGACATTATGAAATATATCGACCTCGATACCGCGACAAAAAGATGTTGTCGAATTATGTCCCACGACAGACGGTAAGGTAGTATTAAAGAGGTATAAAGTCTGAGGTGGAGACTTGTGATGATGGGAAAGGGCAGTTGGTAATAGGTATAGGTATAGGTATGGGCGTAGGTGTAGGTATAGGTATATGGACAACTCGGGTATCAGAGGAAAGGAGGGTGGGAGTGAAGCCGGGTGTCCTGGTCAACGTCTACCTATATGTAATGAGACTGGCTTGTGTGGAAGGTAACAAGCCAGGAGGTGTATCACGAGGCGAGGACTATTTGATCAATTAGAATCAGACAGTTGACCCCAACAGGCGCAGTTACTCACTACTAGGGAGTCTAGTACCGATGGGTAAGCCAATACCTGGGTACTTGGCCGGGTGTGTAAGAGCAGCGTGACGTGAGTGGTCGAGGCTGAGCCAGCTCCTTTTGTAAGTACCTTTGGATTGTTGGCGCCCGGGGGTGGATACTGGGAAAGGGCTGGTAAGACAGGGGCTGGGACCAATGTAGTAGGTATCCAGGTTCCAGTGCTAAGTCTGCTGACACGAAGTGCCTGAGCTCGGCTGGACTTGAATCGATGGCGGTGGCTAGTGACTAAAAACTACCCACACTAGTCCGGCCTAGGATTGTTGGGGGGGAGGGTTGCTGGTAGTTTGCTGGTGGTTTGCTGGTTTTGCTGGTTTTGCTGGTTTGCGACAGTGGACACTGCAACAATGGTCAGAAAACAGTGACGTGGGTGAGTATGGGTATGAGTGTGGTCTTGCTTTACCTGTGAAAGAGGGTGTGTGGGGGGTTTCGGACTTGGCCAGCAGGGAGGTCTCCGTTAACCCGATTTAGGCCACACCGTCACGGGAAGCAATCCGCGAAGCGTAGTTCGGAAACTCGGCGTTGTGTTCTACACCCGTTGGAGGGATGGCGGTGACAATGGCGCCTCTCGCTCTCTCCGCGGAAGGGGACCGGGAACAAAAAGACAATGCGACAATGCGACAAACGGCACGAAACCAAATGGTCACGAGATATCCGATCTGGTTATGGACACGCCGAAAATAGTAACAGCACCGGACTCTTCTTTTTTATGCTGGTGCGCTTTCAGGTCCTTTGGCTCCGCGCTCAGCGTTGTGGCTTAACGGACAAAAAGAGTGGCAATGGCGTTAATAGTATCAGTGGTGGGCTTTGGTGGCAATGACACTTAATGCGAGGTGCTGACGTGGTTATAAAGCTGTGGATGACAAGGTGCTGAGCAAGTTTCCCGTGCCTGCGGAAAGCCTAGACAGAGTCTGTTGTGTTGGATTGGATTGGCTGATGGGCGGAAAGCCGTAGTGTCTCTGAAGGGAAGAGCAGGATGCCTAAGGGGAGGCAAGAGGAAGACTTGGCACAATGGCAAACGTGCACGATTATTGCACGGTAATAATCGTGCACAAGCAAAACTCGGATCCGTTGGGAATGGGAATTGCGAAGTGGGAAGTGGGAAGTGGGAAATGGGAAGGCGCAGTAAACCCAGAGGAGGATCTGGAAGCGACTTCTTCTAGTAAGACGAAATGAAATGAATTGACTGTGAGATGACAGGATTTGGCGAGATGATGCCGGAAGACCGCGTCGCACGCCCAAATAACAAATCGTTTCAATCGTTTCAATCGTCTCAATCGAACTGTATAAAGAGTCTCACAGGCGAACCGTGTGACCAGTGTGACCGATGGTGTCGTGAATGTCTTGAATGTCTTGAGTGTACCTGAAAGTCTGCGTTCTGCTTATTAAGCAAAAAAAAAAAAAGAATAGGCAAAAAAAAAAAAAACCAAATACCCCAAAACCTGCTGGGATGTGGTGCTTGATATAAGGCGAGATCTCCTTGGGAAACAAGGTGGCGGGGTGAGACGCGATAACGACTACGAAGGGGTTTTGGATTTTGAACGAGATGGGAATGGGGAAATGTGCCGAAGTCGAAGTATTAGCCAGGGGGCCCAAATAGTCCGTCCGGGGGAATTGTTGATCAAATGTGAAATATTGATTGAGAAGTCGGTATACGGAGACTAGCCAGAGTCTTCGTGGATAACGAATGTCGTGGATGTCGTGAACCTCGTATTACCGGCCGTGGAGTGTGTGGCGGAGGCGGGTCGTGGGTCGTGAGTCGTGGGTCGCGGGTCGCGGGTCGTAATCGTAAAGCAGGGACAAACTGTAGGCAAGGTACAAACTGTACAAACTGTACAGACGGCACAGACGGTACAGACGGTAGATAGGCAGGCCCAATCTCGCATTCAGCAAGCCTAGACTCAAGTATTCATTCCAAACGTGGACACAGACAGATCTCTGATACGACAAACGACGAGGGATGAAGCGTGGATTGGGGGACGAAGGGAGACTGGGACAGGACAGGAGCGGTATACATATATGACTCCAGATTCCATGCACCCATGCATCCATACATCTATACATACCACATCTACCGGTATACAGACGTGTGAATCTGGTCTGTCTGGTTATTGGCAGTGGTATTGGCATTGGCATTGGCATTGGCATTTTCTACACCGCGGTTGTGACCCCGAAAATAGTATGGCCCCTGGGAAATGAGTGGATGTGAATGGCCGGGATGTTACTTGGGGGCGTTGCGCACGCGATGCGCTTTGATCGAGGGAGACAAGCGCCAGCTTGTCAGTGGTGGAGCGTTCTTGGACGTGAAACGTGAAACAAGCGACGAGCCACGAAGGGGTTGGCACTGGCCACAGCGGCCTTGGCGGGGGGAACCCTCCCTAAACCTCCCTAAAACTCCATAAACCTCCCTAAACTACAGACTGTACAGGTCTCGCATCACCTAACCTACCCGCTGTAGATCCCCCCCGTAGGTAACTATCCTATCCCTTGTTCCGTACCTGACTCTGGAACCGTGAAACTGGCAGAAGCCAAGAAGCTGCAGCTCTTTAGGCGGTAAAATACAGTACGTATAGAGCCTATAGGACGGTGAATCCTCATCCCGCTCGTCTCTTTGGCTGCCAATCGCCCAAGTCACCCCCGCCCAGCTCTCTCTCTCTCCTCTTCGTTACCTGTCTGGTTACTCAGGTACCTTACCTATACCTAGGTACCCACGACCTTTCATCTTGAACGATGCAGTGCACCGGACAAAACTGCCGGCTAATACTTGCAGGTCTCTACATGCAACTGCCTGCCAATAATGAACAATTGTTTCAATCCTTACTTCGTGCTCGCCCCCCCTTTCGTTCATCAAGCCGCTGCCATGAATGTCGACCTTGCTCCGCCCGGCCAATCAGTGTCTGCCAGCATCAAATGACTCCTAAACAACTCAGCAACCAGCGAGATCGCATAGCGGGGTGATGGAATTTTGCATAACGCACCATGGCTGGCCGAGACCACTTGAGACCCGTTTGGAAGCCGTGTGCTCCTATGTGAATCCGCAAATGGCGGAACCGGATAGCCACGAGGAACGATGTAACTGATGGCGCCAACGGCCCGGCTGGTCAAGACCTGTTGTTTCGGGGGGTGCATCGCATCTCGCTGATGATTCACTATCGTCATGGCAACGGCGACCCAAGGGAGCAAATAAAACACACTTTCACTGAGTCTACGTTGGTGCACGGCAAAAATACATCTAGCTAGCAAACGGCGTCTGAGTTAAACCTCAGTAGACCCGGTTTGTATACACTTTACGAAAGGCCATTGATGAACGTCTCGCGAATCAACACATACAATGTGTGCCACCGGAAGTCCTGAACAGGGCCTGTCTATATGTTTCGGTTTAGACTCGTATTCGCGGATCCTTCGCCGACTAGGCTTGTTGTATTGACAATCGAGCGCTGAATTGAAACGAAAGAAGTTCGCTTTTCAGGCATCCCCATTCAATCGCCTTCTTGCAACTCAGCTGCGCACACCTGCTTGAAACAACCATTTGTCCGGACTGGCATGCAGGATATGAACAACTGGCAAGGCCGGAAGGAAGATAATACCTACCTAGTTGGTTAGGCCGAGATCTCTAAGGATTCCTTACCGGTCACGAACAAAGAGGCGTATTTCCCTACCGACCTGAACACAATGCTACAGTGGCATCACCGAAACAACAACAGAATACTGACGGCGTAGCATAAACACGTAATGTACACGCACACGTTATAGTCCATCGCGTCCCCGGTCGCTGATCGGGTCTCCTCAGGTCGGCATTCAAGGGGCTCATGAGACACTCATATGAATAATGACACGCCATGCTCAAAGCGGTGGTGCATTCAAGGAACAGTGATTCGTATTATTGCCTAATCCGGCTTGAAAGGTTCTCAGGGCTCGACGTTTCAGGGTATAGTCGGTGGCTCAGATCTATTAAGTATTTCCCAGCCTTATCACGATTTCATGCCCGTCCTTGCCACAACAAGGAGTGGCAAAGGGCAACAGCATCTAAAACTCGACATATCATGTCGTTGGATACGCATTCAAACAGGTACCTGTCGAAGGAATGAGTGATCGCAATTATTGCCTCCCCTCTCCCCGTAGTGTGCCGTATCGTAATCCCTGGCAACACTATCCCTCAATTCGAGTTGGCGTATTTGTGGGGTGAAGGAGGCTTGCGTACACGTTGGCTATAAGCCTATACCCTATTGCCCACCCCGGACGTCCAAAGCATCACCGCCACCCGCTGCCGTTCAGAGCATGGCAATTTGATAACGCCAAGTGGGCTGCGGTAGTTTGCGGGGGAAGACATCGCAGTTCGTTCACATGCAATAGACTAATCTACTGTACATACCGACCCCCGCCAGGCCTTGTTTACGCGGCGGCCCGGGGCTGGCTGGCTGGCTGGCTTCTTGGTCTTCCCATCGTGATGGTCTCGGGCCAAAGAGGAGGCTGGGCGCGCTGCGATGCACCAAACCTGCATGACAACAGTTAGCCTCGACAAGGACAGAGTTGTTTGCAGCTGTTTGACGGTAGCAAAGGTGTGTCGCCAGCACATGTTACCGACGTATCTATTATCCTTACCTAGGTAAGTGACATGCACGAAGGAAGTCCTGCAGCTCTACACCGCCGTCCTGGCCCCCCCAATGTGCATACGTAAGATGCTTCTCTTCCAAGAGCCTCACGAGACAGACTTTGTCATTCAATGGCAAGAGGCTGCCGTGGCAGGAGTGGTGGCACTCAGCGCGGTCCTGGTCCTGCCCTGCGTCGGAGACACCCCGAACAAGATGATGAGCGATATCCGTCATTGGCCCGGGGAGTCCTGAGGCGAGCAGTAAAATCCTGATATACCGCACCCCTCCGCACGTATCCAATCAACTTGCATGCCAAACCACCATCAAACATCTGTCAGCAAGCAGGCAGTTAAGTGTTATACTTACCTGCCTACTTCAGTATGCGAAACGATGAGTTAAATCGAAGATAATATCTCGTCGCGACAGCGTATTCGATGCGGTTTTGATATGGCGAGACCACTTGATTGGCACTTCGTATCTAGTGGGCTGTTGCCATGGGCCATGATGGATCTCCGGTAGTGACCTACCAGGCATGTTGGCCTCGTGCCTACTGAAGCCAATTGACAACGCATCAAAATAAAGAGCGTAGCTTAGTTATTGGATGGTACCGTGCTAAAGAAATTAGACCCGCTCGATGATACCTGTTGCATAAACCGTGGGTGTTCGTGGCCATCAAATGACCGCGAAAAGTATTATCCCGAGCTGGTCATCGGCATCAACAGAGCCAATGGCGTCTGAGGTACCGGTATGGGAAGAAGAAGACCGGATCTGACGGACTGACTGTCCGAAGACTTGAAGATGCGATGGGTGGGACTGCCAATGTGGCTTGAGTTACAGATTACGGACTGTATACGTAATAGTTAACCACTCACTGATGCGTGGCCTCTCAGCCACACATCTTGCCCCTTAGGCTCCGCCGACCCGCCACCAATCCAATTATTAATTAGTAATAATGCCCGGTCATCCGGGGATACTCCAGCTTATCCGTGTGCAATGAGTGGATCGTCGGTGTGGCTTGGACGCCCTGGAATTTCACAAAACCCCGCGCCTGACCCCTCGCGAATTGGCTTTTCATGGGCACTCGACACGAACTCGCTTGGATGTATGTCGCAGTTTGATGGACGGTTGCGATACCACTTTCTACAATAATTCGGGAAAAAGAACGTGAATCCTTCTCCTCGGGCTTGGTCGACCCTGTTTCAACCTGGCTCGCAAAAACGGCAATTATCTAACGCTGTAGGCGACGGCGCTGTCTGGGACCGTCGACCATTGCCGCGAATCTGAGCGAATTCGCCGTTGAACAGCTCAAGGCGCCGTGCATGCGCACATGTTGCATTCCGCGTCCTTACGACTTTAGCAAACTCTTGGCTACCGAGGCAGGATGCAAGTGAGCAATGGCGTGAAGGGGACAATGACCATTCTGCCTTGTGGTAGTTATCGTGGACCGTGTCAACCAGCCCCAATAAACAACAAAAGATGGTGTACATGTAAGCAGAAAGCTACGCAGGAGCCCGCAATACCTAGGCCGCGTTGGACCTATAGAAACGAAAATTCCGAAACATTCTGGAATATAGGCTCCGAGGGTCTCGTGGGGAGAATACTACTGGCGCCCACTCTTTTGTTTATGTGTATTCTCTGTGGATTGGTTGCCCTCGAAGAATCACCACCTGCACCTGCTTTACCCCTCCTGAAGTGTGCAGCCCCGATGCATGTTCGTGAAAACGAATGCGCAAAAAGAAACAGAAGATACCTACCAGTCTACCTTACCGAGGCCTATCTTCATGTGCACCAACACTAAGAAAAAAAGCAGTTGAGCAGCAGTCGTCTGGTGCCGCGCTCCATGTGCTAGCAGGATGAAGCATAGCGCCCCGAGAATCCGACGATAATAGATACAGGAACTGTAGGTGTTTTCTATTTGGGAATATGTATGTCTCGCGGATCACCGATGGAGGTTTTGAAAGGCCCTATTATCCTGCGTGCAAGCGCCTATTTTGGGCGACATCGCATGATATTGAGAGGCATCTCGGAAGCAGATTTCATCAGTCTGCTCGTTCTTGCATCTAGCATTCAACCACCATGACGTTGCGGGCGCTCGCTCGGATGCAACATCACCACTCTGGTAGGTATACTCACATATGCGACGTTTGAAGGCAGAATATAGGATCAGAAGAACCTGTACGCTAGGTAGTTCCCGGAAAACTACCTCCAACCTCAGCCCAGCGCATCCCGTTAACTACCTGAGTCACACGCATGCCGCGCCGCCAAGGGTGGTACACAGCGTCTACCAAAACGAAGGTTTGAGGCCGGACCCTCCCGTCAACGTTGCCGTCTCTATCTCCTCCAGATGCGCCGGTGTCACCCAACTCTTTACACACACAAAATGCACGATTCGATAGGCAACTGATTTCCTCTTAGATGTCCAGCGGGGCCATGAAGCCTTTTGTTTCAGGAGTGCTAATCCCGCGCACCCTTCGCGCAGATACGAGGAAGTTCTGGAAGTGCCGAATCACGTTGCTTTCGTTACCACATGTACCAAGTCTGACTTGGTCTAGATTAGTGGGAAAGATCCATTGCAATCCTCGGTTACTTCCGAGGTAAAACGGTAATTAGATCCGCCCATGATGCCGAGCGCGCTCGCCTATTATTATTACTCAGCTATGCAACGCCCTGGAGAGCGTAATAGTCGGTTTTCTTACCCCTATCATAAGGCACCGAAACACCCTCTTGTTACGTTGCAAATGGGTTACTATCCATCTCACACTAACTACGGCGTGAACAACTATCCACCAGGCGCAGATCTTGACATGTTACAATACCTTTTTTTTAACCGTTATCGTCAACCCGGATTCTATCCAATTTGTAAACAATAACAATTTACGACGGATCACGCCGATGCCGTTTGCAACCCAAAAAAAAAAAAAAAAGATCTTGGCATTTTCCTCCGTCTGTCTAGTTATCCTATTCCATCTACCTAGCGGCACCCTCCCCTCTCCAAAACCCCATTACATAATCAGCTCATCCCCTAAAACCTCTTTATCTAGCGCCCCGCGGCTCAGAAGGCCAATGAAAGAGATTCTTCCTTCTTCCTTCTCAGGGGTAAAAATGGCATACCTATTCTATGCTGTAGCGGCACGTATGTACCTACGTAGATACCTAGGTAGCCATTTAGATAGCCGCCCAGTAAATTTTTTTTCTTTTTTTCTTTTATTTTCTTTTCTCTTCTTTCCTTCCTTTGCTTTTCTATTTCGAGTCGTATCCGTGATGCAGTCACAAATCCACAAGCGCCGGCCTCACGCGCGGCTAACTATAAAACCCCCTTATCAACGTCGCTTAAATACCTACCTAGTGTATGGCGTAAGTAATATTATAGAGTGTGAAGTCCTAGGTAGTGTACGGACTACACTAAGATAAGCCTCTTGCCGCGTTTCAGGATTTCATGTGGATGGCGGAAGCGCCGAGTTTGGGATTGATTACAGACACACTACCTATGAATTTTGTCCTCCTTTCCCCACGGCGTGTTTAAACCCAAATCGAACGCGGGAGGGAGGGAGAGAAGCTTTCGTTGGATTAACTAGTGTCATTGACACACTTTATCTTGTGTTTGTTTGCTTGGTGGCCCTGGGGCCCCCCGGGGGGGGGGGGGGGGGGGAGGACCTTGCTTAAAGTTCGGGATGAGTTGAGATACTTGCGTGCAAGAAAGTTGTTTTCACCACAAGGCAGAATTTCTCGTGATTATACCCCTACCTCACCATTATCTGCTGAGAAAGTTTCAATATGTATGTAGATTAGTTAAGTACCTGGCTGTTAGCTTTTTTTTTTTTTTTTCTTATTTACTTCAGTACAAATTAGTGTTACATACCTTTCAATCATCATGATGGTTAAGACTCATATAATTATCACCAATCTCACGCTAGACCACAGAACAGTGACTCAATTCATTTCATTGTGACTACGACGTGTATTGCAGCAAGATAATAAAGCTTTAAGAGCTTTTTTTGGTTTTTTTCCTTTTCCTTCTTTCCGGTATCTCGGATATGTCTCTCTGACAAACGACGTGGAGATACAAACCAAGTGAGCCAAGCAACTAGTCTGGCAAAGGGTTCGGAAAGGCAACAAAAGTGACCAATTGACTCTTTCTCAGTGAACATGGTACCAAGCCCGCCGCAGGAGGAATCGTCGTCATCATTATCATGCATCACTGAGGTTGCCATCATCCGCAAAAAGCAACAAGTTTTCTGAGCTACAGTTTTCTGAGCTACGCACTTCGCAATCGCAAACGCCTGTATGCATGCATGTCACTTCCTGAATTCCGCCCTCTCTTGATCAAGTATCCCTCCCTTCCAACGCCTTTTTAAAGAAAAAGAACCAGACGACGACAACAACAGGCCAGTAAGGGGATCATGTGCTCTCAGCGCACATGTGTCACATGTGGCGTAGGCTGCTAACGGGAGCACACGTTAGGCATGCTTGGGCAACAGATATTGAGGCCTTGAGAAGAATGTTTATGTTTGTGTCCAGTGGGGCCTATATCCGGACAGGCAATATCCTGAGAGATAAGGACTAATGCTCAACGTTCGCAAGCAATGTCCTCTACTTCCATATATTGCTGGTGCCAGGGAACTGATGGAGTGGATGTCTAGGCATAGGTGCCGCCTTCGTAGGTGAGCTGAGGTTTGTCGAAATCCCGAAAGTAAGGGTGGACACAAGCTTGCTTGGCAGAAATGCGACCGGCCGGGTCGTAGACGAGCATTGCCTCAAGCAAATCCAGACCGGCTTCGTCGAGGTTCGAGCACAGGGGCTGTGAAAGATCTCGAACCCACTTAGGGAATGAGGCCTTGAAATCCGGATACGAGGTGACTCCAGGCCAGACCTCTTCGGTGGGAGTTCCTAGAAGACTACGGTGTGCAAACGTGTAAGTCTTTGAGTGAAGGGCGGCAAGGAGTCAAGACGGATGGGTAGGAGACAAACTTACCGGAATGTCTTGAAGATCTGATCGATCTCGGAATCACCAGGGAAGAGCGGCTTTCGTGTGCACATCTCAGCAAAAATGCAACCTACGGACCACATATCCACGCCAGTTGAGTACTGTCGTCCACCAAGCAGAATCTCTGGAGCTCGGTACCAGAGGGTCACGACTTCATGGGTATAGGTGCGAAGTGGGACACCAAAGGCACGAGCCAAACCGAAATCGGCCAGCTTGAGATTGCCATCTCGGTCGATGAGCAGGTTCTGGGGCTTGAGGTCGCGGTGAAGGACACGGTGGCTGTGGCAGTATCGAATGCCTTCGCACAGTTGACACATGAACTTCTTGACCATCATATCACCCAAGCCCAAGCGTCCCAATTCAATGCCGGTGCCCTCAGGCAACGCCTTTCCGCGTCCTCCATCGCTGACAGGCAGGGCTTCCATGTATTTCTTGAGATCAAGATCGAGGAATTCGAAAACGAGATAGAGCTTGTGGCCGTCGGCGTGCACAATGTTAAGGAGTCGGACGATGTTGGGGTCACGCATCTCTCGAAGGAGAGAGATCTCTCGGATGGCCGTGCTCGGAACACCTTCATCTTCAGCTTCCAGACGAATCTTCTTGAGGGCGACGATGCGACCGCCATTCCTGAGGTCTCGGGCTTTGTAGACAACACCATAGGTGCCTATGTACATGCAGTTGGTTAGCGGCGATTATGGCGAGAACGAAGACGAAGACGAAGACGAGGCTAAATGAGGTGGAATAGGTAAAGTAGGCGATGATAAATTAGGTTGTGTAAGAATGGAGGGCGGTGGTCAAATAACGAGGGCGGGATTTTTCGTACCTTCACCGATCTTCTCCAACTTCTGGTAATTCTCCATCATCTTGTCGTCGTAGCCTAGCTAGGCCCGTATGCGATGTTCGGAAGAGTGATCGAACAATAGGTATCCGAGTCGTCGCACGATAGCGTGTCGAAGGCGGTAACGAAATTGGCGGGGTCGTTAACCCGGGGCAGGTCGAGGGGTAAAGATTTGACTTGTGTGCACTACAGGCCTAATTAAGAATCAATGAGAAGTGTGGTAGAGAAAGGATACGTGATCACGCCTGTGGAGTTGTGAAGGCTGACGTTCGGGCAGCGTATCTATTGGGTTGGTGGAAGACAGTACATCCACATTACCCACCCGTAGACTGCAGTGAAAGTTGGTTGTCAAGGCAGTGGTTGTTTGTTTAAATTGCTTTTTAAGTAGGTGGATAAACAACCGCTTAAAACGCGTGGATCAACTCGTGTGGATCAACACCGCGACGAGTTGCCGGTAAGCGCAGGGTAGTCAGTACCTGCAGGCACTATGGCTGTCAGCATTCAGAATAAGTACCGTTGACCTGTGCGCAGTGCCCGTCATGCCGCTATTCCGTAGGCGGAATGGCGCGCCATGCCCCACAACCAAAGTATTAAGAACATATGTACAGACCAGCATCTTACGTAATGAAAGCATGTACCTGCCTCAATCGTTCACCAGCCGAGTGATGTCCATTGAGGTGATGTCACTCTTCTACCCAGAGATAAAGACTAGGTACGTTTCATGATAATAGGCCTCTAATTGGTGTGGATCTCCTAACGATTTTCTGCAGTGGTATGTGTGCATCAATACGGACGTACAGGCCTGGTATCTTAAGTTGGCAGGTACCACCAGGCGGGGGCCGCTTGTTACGTAATTACAATGGCCTGCCCCTCCATCGAAAATTGTGCCCCTCCATGAAAACCTGCCCAGCAACATCCATTATCTACACGTGCCCCGTTGTTGGCTTATTGATTCCTCACATCTGCACTACCTGTGACCTATCGCTACTACCTTTAGCACACCTAAAGACGAAAGCGGAGCGGTTTAGGGGATGAAGACAAACCTCAGTCACACAACACCAAAAAGGAGTCCAAACAACACACGTAACAGGTACCATGACTATAGACCTGAGTACTCTAGACGCTCATGAGCAGCCCTCCGATGAGTTACGGGCGATTTGGAAAGGCTATTCCCGTACGGACCATGCCGCATTTACCAGCCATCCGGATATAAACGAATTGGACGTCAACAACCCCGGCGATTTTGAACTTGCCGGCCATATACCTGTTAATACACTGAAAGAGTCCTTCAAGCTTCTCCAGGGCAATGGCACTCATAATGCCTACCCAGATCCCGTGGAAGATGTTCCAATTTACTTTCATCCACTGCTACCTGGTAGGTATATCAGCTATCTTGTCACTTGTGGGATACTAAGTTCGAGCGACAGGTTTGCTCATTTTGCCTTCTCTGTTGCCACCGGACATACAGAAATCACTACTGTCTAAGATGATACACCGGGATTTATCCAATCCCACTCACAAAACCAATTTACATCTCCACTACGACTTACCCTATAGGGATGGCGCCGAGGGTGATAGTGATTTGCGTTCTTTTTTCTCTTATGCCCCTGAGTCGTCTGCCAGTTTCACACCAAAAGACCCGACAGTACACAGGCCGTTGTCCATCAAGCAAGTACTCGACCGGCGCCTCTCATGGGTTACTTTGGGCGGACAGTATAACTGGACAGATCGGGAATATCCCAATCAGCAACCTCCCGAGTTTCCGACGGATATAGCCGGCTTCCTCCAGACTCTTTTCCCCGAGACGCTGGCTCAGGCCGCGATCGTCAACTTCTATACGCCGGGTGATACTATGATGATGCATCGAGATGTGAGTGAGCAGACCGACAAAGGCCTAGTCAGCATCAGCATTGGATGCGATGCGCTCTTCATGATCGCACCCAACGAATTCAGCAAGTTAGCGGCAAACCGAGATGGGGATAATCAGAAGAGACCGTATCTCCTACTCCGACTCCGTTCCGGCGATGCTATCTATATGAGCCAGGATTCTCGCTATGCTTGGCACGGTGTGCCAAAAGTGCTGAAGGGCACCTGTCCAGACTTCCTCGCCGACTGGCCCAGCGAGGATGGGAAATTTGAAGAGTGGAAAGGATGGATGCGAAATAAACGGATTAACTTGAACGTACGACAAATGAGATAACCGAGCCCCAATAGCACATTATTTAGTTGCCAATATCAAGAATGTTCCCAAGCCTGAACCTCCCCAGATTACAACCGAAACGTGTAGAATTACTGTCTGATTTACACTTATTTCATATACGGGACTGTGAATGCTCATCTCATCACACAGGAGTCCAGTCTGGAGTCAATGGAATGTTACATGTTTTGTTCTGCAGTTCTGTCTTGAAACCTTACGTTGGTGTTCTTGAGCCCAAGCCGAAGTAAGGAGAAGATAAACGGGAAACTCTCAACTGATCATATCTCAACACGCTGTGCATGAGCACCGTCGCACCGATGGCACAATCTTCAGGACTCGTGTACTCTGCGGGATTATGGCTAATGCCATCCCTAGATGGCACGAAGATCATGCCAGTGGGGCAATGCCGGCTAGTGTACACACTGTCGTGACCAGCGCCACTCAACATATCGCGAACCAACGTCTCGCTTCCCGTCACAGCCTCTGCCGAGGTTTGTATAGCTTCGATGCAGTCAGGGTGGAATTGAGTGGCGGGCGAGTCACTATCTGTTCGAAAAGAGACTGAAAGTGGCTTGCGCGGGGTGCCTCCAGACAGCAGACCCCCGACGTCCTCGCCGGCCGCCAGGGCTTCGAAATCACGTTTTAGATCGGCGTCCATGGCATCGATTGTCGAGTCGGCGGGGGCGCGCACGTCTAGACTGAAGGAGACACGTCCGGGTATCGTGTTCGTACTGCCTGGGCTGAGTGTGAGGATGCCCGTCGATGCCACAGCCGAATGCTTAGTAGCCAGACGGTTCGAGTGGGTGATCAATTGCGCGGCGAGGAGCATTGCGTCGGCACGGTTCTTCAGCGGGGTTGTACCGGTATGGGCTTCTTGTCCGTCCACAGTTACCGTGTACCATCGATAGGCCTGAACGCCGCGGACGACTCCGACCTTTTGCGCCTGTTCCTCCAGGATCGGGCCCTGCTCGATGTGCAGCTCAAAATGCGCCGCCATCGGCGTAGCCTTGTAACTTGCGGGGAATTTACCGGCATAACCTATCCGCTTAAGTTCGTCCCTCACTGTCGCTACTCCGCCTCCGACTTCGCGGAGGTTTCCCGCGTCATAGCCCTTGACCGCCCCGGCCCATACGGCCGAGGCCATCATGCTCATCGGGAAGCGTGCGCCTTCCTCGCTGTAAAGTATGGCGATTTCAGTTACTCGAGTCAAGGAAAGACGAACTTCCAAACGAGACGGGGGGAAGGGAGAGCTCTGGGCGGGGGTTTGGTGCTTACTTCGTCCAATTAACAACGCCTACAGGGAATTCAGTTTCTAATTTGTTCTCATCCAGGACCCTCAACATCTCGATTCCGGCTATAACGCCCAATATCCCGTCGTATCTTCCACCGCTAGGCTGCGTGTCGAGATGAGAACCGGCAAAGGTTGCCAGGCCTTGTCGGCGGCCCGGCCTCACCGCGAACATATTGCCCATGTGATCGAATTTGACGTGGCATTTTGTATCAACAGCTGCCTGCCAGAACCAATCTCGGACGTGCTTGTCCGCATCGCTCAGGGCTAGGCGAGACATGCCGGTTTCGTGTGGGCCCCTGTCCTCTCATATTCGTATTAGTGATTTGGAGAAACGTTGACTTGAGATGATGTGTTGCCGCGTACATGCCCCATCGCTTTCCCTCACCCCATTCACAGGTCTTATGCAATGTTGCCATAAGCCGGCTTTCGTTGACTTTCAATGCTTCGATGTTGATCGGCTGTATGTCGGTTGGTAGCGTGCTGTAGGCGTGTCGAGGGATGTGCGTGAGACTCGCACATCGCGGCAACTGGAATTTCCCGCGCGAGAGGCCGGACGCAAGCCGCCTCATTGGCATCACTGGTCCGCCTGCGAAGTAGGCCATTGTACCTTGGAATCAAAGACCGGACTCTTCCTTCTTGTTGAATTGACAGATTTCAATATCAACGGCTTGCGATGGCTAATGTGGGTTTTTGAATATTGACAAATTAAATAGTCGCTCGGGCCGGTCTAACTACATCCCGTAAGTAGCTCTATTTTTATCTGCCTTCGGTCTGTTTCGGCCCGACAATTCCCGACGGTCCGTATCATGAGATTCCAAATCGCGACGCCGCCATCCACTGGCTTAACTGTTATCATCGTCTCCATCCTTATCTTACGCAACCATCATCACCTTCTTGTCCACACCCGAGTCGTTGGCATGTTCCGTCTAAAACTCGCTGTGCCGTGCCGTTTTGTCACATTAGAGTGGGATAAAAATGCATGGCCCTTTCGTATAGATACGAGAGTAAAGTGTCCGACCAGCACACACGATGCATATCAATTGAAAATCGTTCTTGAATGCCCAATTTGACATCATGGCCTGCCGGCTGCCTCCACTCGATGTGAGACGGGTAGTCAAGTCCGCACACCAAGGTTCAAACGGGACGACCAGTGAGAGTACAACGTCCAACGGCGCTGTGATGATTGGTGCTGTGCGGGTTCCATTAAAGACATCGATTCGTTATCATATTGCCACTCACGACTTTTCGCCGCCTTTGTAAGGTGAAGTGTCAGTCTTGACTTCCGAACAATCAACCCAATACCGGGACCTGGCGAACTCGTCCATTGCGCACCTGGTAGAGGAGGCGGCAGCGCCAATCCGACCCGAATGCAGAAACCCATCTCCCGCTCGCTGCAATCACTGGACTTCACAAGCGGTCACGGTTGTCGCGGCAGCAAGTGCTAGACGCTCCACCTCTCTTGAATAATTAGAGGCGTGCACATCGCGAGTCGCATGTATCATCGGTGTGAGGCACACGGCCTCTTATAGAGGAGAATCGGATGCTAATCCGCCATCGTTTCATACGCGTGTGGAATGTATGGCGGTGTGACCAGCAGTAGTCTGTAGGTTAGTCTCCATCACAGACACAGTCGTCGCTTGCGAACTTTCATCGCGAATCATATGCCTATCTACTCCGCAATACGCTACGTGGTAATATCCGTGTCATTGCACCTATCAGCTTCAATAACGGTTGGTATTCCGTTACGCCAAACTATGTCTCAGTCTCTTTTCACGGTGATCCATACAGCCAGCTGTGCCATCCTTTCTATCTACTATCTAGAGGAAAAACAAAAAAGGGTTGGTTCGCCTATTTCAATGTGGCGTCAACTATTGCCTGGACTAACATGGTTATACCTTACCACAACTGGAATATATCTCCATAATAAAGGCTGCGTATTATTACTACTACTTATTGCTGAAAACCACCCTCAGCTGAGAAGAGGTCCGATCTACCTAGCGAGTATATCATGTCGACTTCACGATGTTCTCAGTGTGTATGAACTGGAGTTGTGATCTTTGATAAAAAACAAAAAAGAAAAAAGAAAACCTCACCATTAGCACTTCCAATGAACTTGGTATCGACGATGCCTGGTCTTGGGGAAGATGACCCTATAGCTATGGATCCACAGGTACATCCGTCAATCCCCATTCCTTTTCGTCGAGAATGCCCAAGCCCTTTTTGGTCATATAGAATCCATCATGGTAGCATGAGCGGATGCATATTGGAATCGCGAACTAATGTTTCAATGGACATAGCAGGCAGGATCAGCCTCCTTCGCGGCCGTGATATCAGCTCTGGTTCCAACGACTGTGAGTTGTCCTTATGCTGCTAAAGATTGTTTGTTCGCATATCAACTCATGGAATAAAGATTACGGGCCTGTCTCTCATCGGTATATTCGTCTTAATCCGACGCAGGTTTCGCATCTTATACGCTCCGCGCACCTTCTTGGGAACCGTTGACGAGAAGTGAGTTCAGCCTTTAATTCTCAAGGGATGTTATCTAATATGGTATAGGCATCGAACGCCCTTGCCAGGTAAAGGCCTTCTCAACTGGCTATGTTCCGCGCGGAATCTGCCTGATGAGTTTCTACTGCATCACGAGTCGTTGGACGCGTATCTCTACCTCCGTTTCTTACGCACCATAATCTTCATTTGCGTTGTGGGATGCATTCTCACGTGGCCGATTCTGATGCCCGTGAATGCCACCGGGGGTGGATCATCCACTGAGCTCGACAGGATAAGCATAAGCAACGTCGAGAAGACAGGCCACCTGTACGCCCATGCGGTAGTGGCATGGATATTTCTTGGTTTCGTCATGGTCACCGTGGCTAGAGAGCGACTCTGGCTTATCGATCTCCGTCGAACCTGGGTACATTCAAGGACGAATGCCAGTCGTCTCTCCTCGAGAACTGTACTTTTCCTATCGGCCCCCAGAGATGCGCTGGAACAGGGTAACATGGCACGCTACTTTGGCGATGGCGCTATTCGTGTCTGGCCTGTTACTAGGCTAGAGGCATTGCCAGCACTGATGTCAGAGCAGCAGGTGTTGGTGGAGATGCTCGAATCTGCTGAGGCAGCTGTTATCCTGAAGGCTAACTCGTGGTGGGCTCGCCTGAGGATGAATGGGTATAAAGTGAGCGAGATAAGCATGTACGACCTCATTGACATTGCGAAGACCATCATCCGCGTACGATCGATACCCATGTCTTCGCTGTTCGGTAAGGGCCAGAGAGTCGACACG
Source organism: Xylariaceae sp. X187 (assembly GCA_028637585.1). Classification (NCBI taxonomy): domain Eukaryota; kingdom Fungi; phylum Ascomycota; class Sordariomycetes; order Xylariales; family Xylariaceae; species Xylariaceae sp. X187. Next base: position 757,596 of record JAJIZN010000011.1, on the reverse strand, counting down.
ATAAAATCGCTTCGCGACCAGGTACGGGAGAAAGGCGAGCTCATTGAGGAGATGAGGAAACTTCATGGCGTAGGGGAGAAACATGGTGCAGCAGCCGTCTTTGTTGAGTTCAAAACACAAGCCGAAGCCCAGCGAGCGTATCGAGAAGTTATTTCACCAAACCGATTAGCCTTGACGCCGAGATATATCGGCGTCAGGCCGAGTGAGGTTATCTGGGATAATCTGACACTCTCACCTATTCGTCGAATCGCGCAGGAAGGCGTCGCTCTTTGCTTGGTTTCCTCGACGATTGTGGCCTGGTCAATTCCCAGTGGACTTGTTGGCTTGGTATCTAATATCAGTTATCTCGCTGAGAATGTCGAGTGGCTGAGGTTCCTCAAGAATTTGCCTGATGCTGTCACAGGACTCCTTTCCGGACTTCTTGCGCCACTTTTGACGAGTGCTTTGACCAAGGACACGCCCGCAATGTACAGGAGTAAGTCGCTAGATCAATTGCCAACATCCTGGTCGTGCGCAACTAACCCTTTGGCTGCTGCAGATCTTTTTGCGTCAAACGGGGGCCCTATCCAGACAGTAAACGAGTTGAGAGTCCAGAAGTGGTTTTACGTTTTCCAAGTAACGCAGGTAAGGATTGTCTCTGGTGCCTATTGCGACGATCGAGTTGGTTAACATGTCCGGACAGGTTTTCTTAGTGACAGCAGTATTTTCTGGTGCAGCGACAATGTCCTCGGAACTAGGAAGGCAGCTTCAAGATCCGAAATCTCTAGTAGAATTGTTAGCAAGCCAGCTTCCGAAATCCTCCACTTATTACCTTACCTATTTCATAGTTCAGGGGATCACATCTGCTGCCGATAATCTCTTGAACTCTTCCGATTTGCTTGAGCATCTATCATTTGAATATTGGAAGGACGAGACGCCGCGTCAAAAATTCAATCGGTACACGAGCATGAAAGACATTGCTTGGGGACAAGTGTATCCAAAGGTGAGCGACCGCTGAAGATTGTCACAAGATGATGTGCTAATACACTGGTGTAGTTCGTGAACTTCGCTATTATCGGTAAGACTCTAGACTCCGCACATCACGCAAGTTAAAGAGGGCTTGGACTGACTCCAACACACGTTATTTAGCCATCACTTACTCGTGCATCGCTCCGCTCGTCCTCGGATTTGCCGCAGCAGGGCTGTCATTATATTACTACTCTTACCGATATAACCTTTTCTATGTGATGCGGCCAAAGATAGACACCCAGGGTCAGGCGTACACGGTCGCGCTTCAACATCTGCTCACGGGAGTCTATATCTCCGAGTTAGCCCTCATCGGCTTCTTCAGTTCCGGCACAGCCAAGGGGCCGATGATGATAACCCTATTGTTGTTCGTCGTCACGGTTCTGTATCATGTGGTAACAAACAGGTACATGGGACCGCTAGAGAGTGTCTTGCCAGCGGAGTTGGTCTCCCCAGCGGAGAGAAGCGACGAAACAACACCGCTTCTTGGCGACGGGGAGAGAGGAAAGGTTTCGTCCGATCACCGCCAGGGACCGTCGGCATATGAACCGGGACGCATGTTGGAGCTGATGACACGGTTCTTTGGACTTCATGTGTTTTCTTCCTCTAGCTACATGAAGCTAGGAGTGCGAGTGCGAGACCTAGATGGCCAGGATACGGGGGAACAGGACATTCCGGAATACGCAGAAGAGGACTTGCAATGCGCATATCTGCATCCGGCCCTGACATCGCGGACACCGGTTGTGTGGATGGCACGTGATGGTATGGGTGCAAGTCAGAATGAAGTTCGAGACACGGAAGAGTGTGGTTTGAGGGCGAGCGATGAAGGCGCTTGGCTTGACAAGAAGCGAAGTGTCCAGGTTAGCGTAATGGATTTCGAGAAGGTGCCTGTGTGGAGGCCGGTGGTAAGTTATTGACCTGACGATACGGACCAAACACGAAATTATATACGCGAGAGAATTCCGATGATATCATGTGGCCAAGGCTGCTAGCTGAAGTGGGTACAGCTGAGTAGACCCGTTTTTAAGTGGGACTTGGTACCTAGGTACCTACATTCACTATATACATATCGAGATAGGTACCTGGTAGATGCCCGTATACCTAATTGGAGGTAGGGATGGATGTCTTTCTCATGGAAGTACAGACTAGGTAACGATTAGATATTCAGGTCTGCGCTGTTGCTGGCTCTAGGCGTAGAATAGTACCCCTATGGCACTTACACTCGAATACTTAGGTACTCCGGCAGGTTTTACATAATTACTCACATAATAGAAACCTAGCTACGGTGCCTGTACTGTTATTCCCGGCCAAAGTACAGTGCGAATACTGTAAGAACGACTAAGGCTGTACGTAAGCTCTCCGTTAAGTCCATATCGAGATAGTTATCCCGATGACAGATACGTGGTTAGAGGCATAACTAGGCCCTGATTTTCTGGGAAGGAAGGCACCTACTTTATCTGCTCCACTTTATGTACGTTGCTCTTGCTTGTTCGTTCGCCTGCTTGAATTGCACCGACCAACTGAAAACAGAGTCCCGGGTCGTTGGAGGTTGATCCGTGAAAGAAATCAAACATCGGACCTCTTTCTCTTCACCACTCATCCATCTTCTTCATTCTTGTACCCTGATCATTTCACTACACGCATGGTCCATAATCATCGTGGTTAATTCTTGTGACGTGTCGATTCTTCACCTTCCTTCATTACTTTTATTTATTGACAATCCTGCGACGCCAAAAGACGGTCCGACAAAACAACAACACCGCGATAGGCTACGCTGACGCCAGAACCGGTCTTTCGCTTTCCGCTCCTCGTCTTCCGTTTCCCGCATCTAGTGCTAGCCTTGATCAGCCCTAGATCTATCGTAAACACCCATGAAGTGTCCCCTGCACACTTCGATTTGACAAGATGGCAGCTGCGGGCGTAGATACGGGCTACCTCGCGACCCATTTGGGTGTGCCAGAGACGAATCTCTCAGTCGCCGTCTCCGATCCTACCACCGACATAGTTCAGGCTATCCTTGCTGCCGTGGCAGCAAAGGCCCACGAATTCGATGCCTTGTTTTCTCAGAAGCTTCAACTAGAAGTTGAGCTAGAAACATCTGTTCGCAGCGCGGAGTCACAACGCGACGCTAGCAATGAGACCGCGAAGAAGGCCCTCAAAGACTTAGAGGTCATCCGACAGAAGCTAAATCAAGAAGGTATGCCCTCATCTCCATCCTATTTGCATCATTTTCCCCCACTTTTACACTCACTAACATATCTACAGAGACGAAACGCCAAGCGCTCGAAAACGAATTGCAATCGCTCAAGTCCTCTAGTTCAACCTCGCAATCCGATATCGACGGCCTGCGATCGCGGATCACCTCACTCGAGACTTCGAACCGCGAATCCTTGGAGATTATCGACAAGAAGAACTCGATAAACGAGACCCTTTCCCAGGAATTGCAAGCACAACACCAGAAGAACCTGAGACTTAGTCAAGAGGTTGCGACACTCCAACAGGCCGTGCAAAGTGCCAATGCCTTAGCCAGTTCGGCGAAGATCCGAGAGCAAGGCCTCCAGCGGCAATTGGATGCAGCTAAACGCGACGTCGAATGGACAGACAAGGAATTGAAGACCAAATCCGCCGAAGCCCTCAACTATCGAAAAGAGAAGGGAGCACGCATTGCCGAGCTGCAACGCCAAAATGACGATGCCGCATCCAGCATTGAGTCGCTCAAGCGCAGTGAACAACAGCTTCGACACCGCCTTTTTGAAGCACAGACCAAAGCTGACAACGCTCTTGCCAGAGTACAGCAGTTGGAGGAGAGCGCTGCCCGCCGAGAGGAAGATTTCCAGCAACAAGTTGAACGACTCCAACGCCTGCATGAGTTGACTGAACAGAAGAATACAACACAGCAAAACCGAATGCAGGCAATGGAGGAACGAGAAGCTCATGTGAAGCGCGAATGTGAAGAAAAGGTTCAACGGATCAGTAAAGAGCTTGCTATTCTCAACACGGACAAGGAAGAGCTGGTCCGACTCAACGAAACACTACAAGTTGATATCGGCCGCTTGGAAGCCATGGTAGCCGAAGCACCTAGAGGCTCACCTGGACCTGTACCCCAAACACCCCGACCCTTGGGTGGATCTATGCATCGCCCTAGCTCACCGTTTGCGACGCCAAGCTCTATGCGCAAGTCCATTTCTGCCACCCAAGCTTTGGATGAATACTACAAAGTCAAGGGCCAACTGAATGTTGAGAAGCAGCGAAGCAACAACCTCGCCAAAGACCTTGAGGATGTGCTTGAGCAATTGCAAGCCAAGGCACCGGAGCTAGAGGAGCTGTATGCCGAGAATGAGCGACTTCAGTCTGAAATCAAGAATATGTCACATCTCTCTGACGAGAGCTTCCGTGAGCGAGACACCGCTAAGAAGGCAGCGAGGAGGGCCGAGAGCGCTGCTTCTCAAGCCCAGGCCGAAATTACCATCTTGCGAAATCAACTGAGAGATCTAAGCGCTCAGATACAAATGCTCCTATTCAATATGCATTGTCGTGAGAAAGGTCTCGATGAGCTCTCAATAGAGGAGACATTGCACCTTCAAAAACTAGAAAGAGGTCAAATCGAGGGCAATGCGGAAGATATCAGCAGTGTCATCCTTCAACGCTTGGTTGCGTTCAAAGATATCCAGGAGCTCCAGGAAAAGAACGAGAAACTCCTTCAAGTTACACATGAACTTGGCCAAAGAATGGAGAGCGAAGAAGCAATCGCCGCGAAGGATCAAGCTGTTGAGGATCATCAAGAACGCATTCGTCTTCAACAAGAGCTAGATGTCTTCCGAGATACTCTGAGGGGCTTCCAGATAAAGACTGAGAGTATCACCAAAGAGCGCGATATGTTCCGCCGCATAATTGAGTCAAGAGTGTCGGCAGACGAACTAGCCTCCGCGCTCGGACGTCCTTCTCAAGACGGTGTTCTTGCTAGCATTGAACAAAATTCGACTGTGAATGAGGACGGCCCCGATTATGCCACCCTCCTTGAAGATATCCGGAAGCAATTCGAGGAGTACCGGAAAGAACAAACGACTGACAGGAAGACGTTGAAAGAGCAGATTGAAAAGCTTTCATCCGAACGTAACAAGCTGCAAACTGAAGTGTCCAGGCTTAGCAGCCAGCTATCTCTTGCTTCTGAACGATATAGTATGCTCAAATCTAACTATGCTGCACTTGAAAGTGAAAACAGCGAATTGCAGAGGCGGAATCAGGCCCTGTCTGAATCTGCTGCAAAACAAGATATCAGAACACAGACTGTGGCTGAAGAGCTTGTTGAAGCCGGTGCCATGGTGGAAAGCATGCGCAATGAAAACGCCAATCTAAGGGCCGAGAAGAATCTATGGCAGGACATTCAAGATCGCTTGAGCCGCGATAACGAAAATCTGGTCCAGGAGAAATCACGTCTGAACGGTTTACTTGCTACTTATCAAACTCTCCAGAACGAACGAGAACATACCGATGCTGAGATAAAGCGCCGTCTTCAGACCAGCATTGATACACTGGAAAGCGAATTGAATGCCACGAAGCATAAGCTTGCTGAGGAAGTCGAGGATGCGAAGAAAGCGCAATTACGAAAGGAATTCGACGCCCAGCAATCACAGAAACGAATTGATGAACTCACTACGAATCTCAGTCAAATCCGTGAAGAGTTGGTAGCTGTTAAGACAAGTAGAGATCATCTACAGAGTCGAGTCGATGAGTTGACAATTCAACTGCGCAGCGCTGAGGAACGAACAGAGCGACTTCAACCTAGGCCGACTCCCCGACCGGGCTCGATGGGACCGGCATTCGATGAGAACGCCCCGGAGCCCGACAGCGATGAGCGCATCCAAGATCTGATTCACGAAGCAACAGACCTGAAACGGGATTTGGAGATGACTAAATCTCAACTCGAGAATGCCCAACGACAAGTTGAAGAATATAAGCAGCTTAGTCAAGCTTCCGAAGAGGAGCTTGAGAGACTTAACTATGCTCAGGAACAGTACACGCAAGAAATGGACAACGCATTGTCAGCCAAAGATGCGACGATCAAGGAGCTAGAGCAACGAGTAGAGGGCTTGTCTTCCGAATTGAGCAGGTCAAACAACGAGTTGTCTATCCTCCGTGACTCTCAAGCTGAGGTTACTCATCGTTTCGAAGACGAGAAGGCCATTCTTGAAGAAGAAATGAAGCGACTCAAGGATGAAGAAGAGCAGTATAGGTCATCTTCCCAGTTCCACCAACAGGACCTCCGGGCACAGGCTGAGATTGCGGCCAGTGCTCAACAAGCATACGAGAACGAAGTTATGAAGCATGGAGAAACCGCTAAGTCGCTGTCCAATGTCCGAAACGAGCATAACGAACTTAAGACTGTGGTGGCAAAATTCAAGGCTGAAGCGGAATCTGCTAAGGCTACATTAATGCAGAATGAAAGCTCCTGGGATGATCGTCGACAGAAATTCGAGCAGGAGATCTCCGAAATCCGCAGCCGTTGGGAGGATTCAAACGCGCAAAACAAGATATTGCATCAACAGCTTGAGAATGTGACTTCACAAATTTCTGCCCTTCAAGAGAGTCGCGGCCACGAGTCGCTTGAGATCATATCATCACAGCCCAGTAGCTCAGACGCCGACAAATACCGAGAGCTAAGTAACTATCTTCGACGAGAGAAAGAAATTCTGGAAGTTCAGTACGAACTCAAGGTTCAGGACGCCAAGAGATTGCAACAACAGCTTGACTATACTCAATCTCAGCTTGATGAGACCAGACTCAAGCTCGATCAAGAGCGCCGCTCTCATGGTGATGACGAACGGAACACCATGGCTCATAAGGATCTCATGAGCAAACTGGAAGAACTCAACCTTTTCCGCGAAAGTAGCGCTGCCTTGCGAGCTGAAGCTCGCCAAGCCCAGGCTCAATTGACAGAAAGACAAGCTAAAGTCGCTGAGCTTGAGTCCAAAATCCAACCTCTTGAAGCTCAGATTGAAGATCTCCATAGTCAACAAAGCTTTAAGGAAGCTGAAATGAAACAACTACAGGAAGATCGTGACCGTTGGCAAAAGCGCACTGAAGACATTCTCTCCAAACACGGTCGAACTGATCCAGCCGAAGTCGAAGAATTGAAACAGAAGGTGGCCAGCCTTGAAAGCGAGCGCAATGCGTTGCAGGAAGCTGAAGCCCCTCTCCGACAGACCATTCAGGAGCTTGAGAAATCACTAGAGACCAAAGAAGCTGAATGGGCCGTTACTCGAGAAAAGCTAGTCAATTCGGCTAAGGAGCGTTCTCGAGTACTAACAACGGCTAAGAACCAACTCATTACCGAAAAAGAGCAAACACAGAAGAATCTCGAAGAAGTCACGGTAGAGCTTTCTAGTGCCAGAGAGGAAGTGGACATTTGTAAGAAGGCGAGATTGGAGTTGGAGCAACAGGTGTTGGACTTCAAGAGACAGGTGGCCGCACTGCAATCTGACGCACAGAATAACGCTACTCCAGCAGCAGCAGCCGTGCAGTCTACCGATGCTGAAATTGTTGTGTCCGAACTTCAAAACCAGCTCGCTATAATACGCTCGGAGCTTGAGACTGTCTCGTCTCAAAAAGCCAACATTGAACAAGAGCTTCAACGCACGCGCGATCAGTTGAACACAGCCATTGCTGAAAAGGAACGAGCTGTGCTTGAAGCCCGCACGCAGATAACCAATGGCGACTCCACCATGGGGAATACTGGTGATGCTCCCCAGCATGATTCCGAAAATGCAGCACCTCAGTCCATTTCAGACGATGAGCGCAAAAAGCTGGAAGAGCGAATCGCCGCTTTTGAAGCTCAGGCTGCGGAATGGGAAGCAAAGGCCAAAGAACTTGAGACAAACCAAGATACTATTGTCAAGCACCGAAGCGACAAGATGAAGGAGGCTCTCAACAAGCGCCTTAGCGAATTTAAAGCATCCATGGAGAGTGAGCGGGCTGAACTACAGCAAGAAAAGGAGAAGCAAGAAGCCGAGTTCAAAATGCGCATGGAGCAAGAGAGAAAAGCTTGGGAAGCACGAAGCGAAACTAATGTCCCTAATACACCACAACCAAAAGCACAGGCCCCAGCGGCAACGCCTGTGGCTTCTGTTCCGGATCTCAATGGTCTGGGTGATCAGGAAATTCGCGAACTGGTTTCTAAGAATGCCACAGTTCGAAGTATTGTCCAGAATAATATCAAGAGCAAGCTTGCGACTGAGGCTAAAAAGATCAAAGAGGAGCACGAGGTAGCTACGAAGGTTGAATGGGAGCAGAAACTTGCTCAAGCGAAGGAATCAGCCACGCAGCTAGTTACGTCTAAGATGAACCTCAAGCTCAATATGACGGAAAATCGCGCTCGAATAGCCAACGCCAAGATAGAGGTAGTAGAAACTGCGGCGAAGGCAACGCCTCAACGCCCTGTTGGGGAGGTATGGGAAATTGCCAAAGCCGCAAAACCACCTCCAGCACCTAAGCAGATAGCGCCCTCAGTTGCGCCGGCTCCATCAGCAGTTCCCACCGGACCTACTAGTGCTACAGGTACGTCCATCTTTCTGAGTCCTAGTGGCGTCGGCGTGGAGCTCAAACTAATGAGTGGAGTAGGAGCAACAGAAACAAAGGCAACAGGCCCATCAACGCCATCCGGAACGACCTCAATTCCCCAAGACAGCAAACTCACGCCGTCGAGTACTATCCCACCCAAGCCAGCGGCTCCCCATGGCCACCAGCAAGTCAACAATCCGTTTGCTGCTCCTCAGCAGGGTCAGCTCCCGCAAATTCCCTTTGGTCAAATGATGCAACAACCACAGTTGCCATTTCCACAGGCACCAGCTTCAGGGATGCCTGAGCCAGCGCAGTTACCTGTATCACAGATTCCCAAAGTCTCTAATCTTCCCGTTCCCGGCGGAGCGCGAAAGCCTAGCGGCCCGCACATGCCTCGTGGCGGCGCACGTGGTGGAGGATCTCAGCGTGGTCGTGGTGGTGGCCACCAGGGACGAGCTAGCCTAAACCCGTCAGTGGATAACTTCCAACCTGGCGCGAAAAGGCCTAGGGGCGATTCGGAGGCTGGTAATGGACAAAAACGAGCACGGGGTGGCGGCGCCAACGGTCCCCAATAGAACTCGAGACGACGGTAACGTTCTCCGGCTCATAATAATATGTTCATTAATAACCCTGTACATTAAAAAAGAAAATCATGATCATCTTGTCTCCCAAGGGAAAAAAAGCTTGGAGAAATCTTGCCGATAGGGGAATACAGCTAAAGCCCTTGGGGAATCCCTTTGGCGTTTGGGGCAAAGCAATGATACTCTGCTTGCTTTTTCTTTGATCAATCTCAGCCGTAATGCTAGCCTTTCATGTGGAATCGAGTAGAGATCTCTATAGAGCTTGTAGGGTTTCGCGCTCCTCGTGGCCAAGGCGTCGCTTGTGAGAGCTAATCAGATTGATACTTGAATGTAAACGTACGGGATTGATGTTTTTTTCAATGATAAGTGGAAATAGACAAAAGCTTTGCACTATGTGAGTCGAAAGGCGTAATACTAAGTAGCAGCTGAAGTCAATAACGCTTTTTTTTTTTTTGTTTTTTTTTTTGCGAAATATTTTCATTAGATGGATTGATCCTACTGAAGTCGACTATGGATGCTATCGTGAATCGTGACGTCTAATACCATTTTGGTATATCACTAGATAATTACTACTTATTTTCTATCTAGCGTTTCATTTTGACGATAGAGACTTGTCAGTTCATGGAGATTACGCTGTGTAATAACGAGGTGTACTTGATTGCGGATAGAGTATTAAACTAGATAGATAGATACAGACAAAAGTTGGAAAAAGCTGCTTATTGGGCCGGGATACCCCAAATGGCAACCTAGGTAACTCCAGTTCGGGGGGAAAAAGAGAGAGAGAGAGAGAGAGAGAGAGAGAGAGGGTTCTAGAACAATTTGCTCTTATATTAATAACCTGTGCAGACTAGTCTGTCCGTCATTCTGTAGGGGTTTTTTTTTTTTTTTTTTTTTTAAAAAAAAAAACTCTTTTTGATGTTTCGCAATTCGAAATTCCCATTTCGCTTGATGGATTCTACCTCGAACGCCCCTTTATTTTTTTCTATGAGAGTTGGTGAAGTGTGGAAGTGGGGGGTGGGGGGCGCATTCTCAAAAGTCAACGGTATCTACGGGCTCGATGCTGCCTCGGACGACTGGTCCCCGTCTTGCCTGATTGAGCGACGTAACCGCCTGCGGTCGGAAACGCACGGAACCATTCGCGGGAAAAAAAAATGATCACACGCAAGATCGACTTAGACTATTTTGATCACGGAATCTAGGGAGCGTCCACCCGTGCGTTCCGGCCCTCCACTCTTGACGGCGAAGTTGACCAGGACCAAGGACAAGCTTCCTGAGAGGAGAGGAGGCCCGGGCCTAGCTAGCGTGGAGATTACGTGAAAGCATTTGAGTCGTCATCGAAGTAAATGATACGACCCAGTGCATGTCCGAGGACGGGGGAAAAAAAAACAAATATAAAAATGAACGTGTCGGTCTTGCGGGTGACGGCAGTACATGATTAGCAATCCCATCCCCGAGCGCCTCGATTCTCCGAATAGGTCTTGGCGATGAAGTTCCTCCAAGCTGCAGAGCTGTGCTTGGCAACGGCCGCAACGCCAATCCACGCGGCCTTCACATGGAAAAACGTCAAAATCGGAGGCGGCGGCGGCTTCGCCTCAGGCATCGTGTTCCACCCGAATACCCAGGGCGTGGCTTACGCTCGTACGGACATCGGGGGTCTCTACCGGCTCAACAGCGACGATGACTCCTGGCTACCCGTGACGGATAGTCTGGCGAGTAATGAAGACTGGGATAGATGGGGTATTGACGCTGTCGCGCTCGATCCCCGCGATGGGGACAAGGTATATGCTGCCGTGGGCGCTTATACGAATTCTTGGTTTGTTTTCTTTTCTTTTCACCTTGTTTATATATTATATCCGGGACATGTTCTAAGAATGTATCCAATTCAGGGACCCCAACAACGGCACCATCATCCACAGCAGCGACCAGGGCGCGACATGGTCATCAACTACTCTACCCTTCAAAGTAGGCGGCAATATGCCCGGTCGCGGCATGGGCGAGCGTCTAGCTGTTGACCCGGCCAACTCGGATATCATTTACTTCGGCGCGCGCAGTGGGAACGGGTTGTGGAAGAGTACCGATGGCGGCGAGTCGTTTGCCAAAGTCTCTAGCTTTACGGCAAAGGGAGCCTTTGCTCCGGATCCGAGCGACACCACCGGCCTCAACAATGATCCGCAGGGCCTCGCGTTTGTGACTTTCGATGCTACGAGTAATACCACGGACGGCGCTACCTCGAGGATCTTTGTCGGCACGGCTGATAATACTACTGCGAGCGTGTATGTGACCGAGGATGCTGGAGCTACGGTAAGGACCTTATCACATAATCTTTATTAACTTGAGAGAGAACAGAAAAAACAAAGACTAAACAAAACAAATGAACAGTGGAATGCCGTAGCCGGGCAACCCGGGACTTACTTCCCGCATAAATGCGTGCTGCAACCGACCGAAAAGGCCCTCTATCTCACATACAGCGACGGCACAGGTCCTTACGACGGCACCCTAGGCGCCGTCTACCGGTATGATATCACCGCTCAAACATGGACGGACATCACGCCCGTCTCGGGAAGTGATCTCTACTTCGGATTCGGCGGCATGGGCGTGGATATGCTCAATCCCGGGACTATCGTCGTCGCTAGCTTGAATTCCTGGTGGCCAGATGCGCAACTTTTCCGATCGAACGATAGCGGTGCGACTTGGTCGCCGATCTGGGAGTGGACTAGCTATCCTGATATGAATCTCTACTACAGCCAGTCGGTGAGTTCCCCTTCCCTCACATAGCTTTGAAGCCGAGGATTAAGAATCTTCTAACCATCCTGAACAATACAGGCTGCAAAGGCGCCTTGGATCAAGACCGGGTTCTTGGACACAGATACGAAAGACCTCGGTTGGATGATTGAGAACCTTGTCATCGACCCCTTTGACAGCGACCATTGGCTCTACTCCACCGGTCTCACCGTCTTCGGTGGCCATGATCTCACCAAATGGGATACCGTACAGTATGTACTGTGACATTGCCCTTGTCATCTCCCCAGTTTTCACCTTTGCTAACGACCGAAATTCTCACAGCAACATCACAATCGATGTCCTAGCAGACGGAATCGAGGAATTCGCCGTGCTAGGTCTCGCCTCAGTACCAGGCGGCAGCGAACTCCTCGCGGCCGTAGGCGACGACAGCGGCTTCACTTTCGCCTCATCCAGCGTGCTGGACACATCGCCACAGAACCTCTGGATGGACCCCATCTTCTCGTCGTCGTCAAGCGTAGACTACGCCGGCGCTTCCGTCAAGAACATCGTGCGCGCAGGGAACTCAGCCGGCACACAGCAGGTCGCTGTATCCGGCGACGGCGGCGTGAGCTGGAATGTGTACCCTGGCGCCGACACGACCATGGCGGGCGGGACGATTGCGTACTCTGCGAATGCGGACACTATCGTCTGGTTGACGGGCGCGTCGGGGGTTCAACGCTCGCAATATTCGAGCTCCTTCTCGACTGTCTCTTCCCTGCCCGCAACGGCCGTCATCGCGGCCGATAAGCAGGATAACGACGCCTTTTACGGCGGATATGGTTCGAAATTCTACGTGAGCAACGATACCGGAACGACGTTCACTGCAGCTGGAAGCCTAAGCGGCGCCAACACGATCACGTACATCACCGCACATCCCAAGACTGCCGGCGAAGTCTGGGTCTCGACCGATGCCGGTATCTTCCAGTCGACAAACTATGGTGCAGAGTTCACAAAGGCGTCATCTGATCTCACGAACACGTACCACATCGCTCTCGGCCTAGGCTCGGGAGGTAATAGTACGTGGAACGTGTACGCGTTCGGCACCGGATCGGCTGGTGCCAGACTATACGGAAGCGGTGATTCCGGTAAAACATGGACTGATATTCAGGGGGACAATCAGGGGTTCGGGGCAATTAACGGATGCCAGCTCGCTGGCAGTGGGAACACGGCTGGACAAGTCTTTGTTGGCACGAACGGTCGTGGTGTCTTGTATGCATCGGGTGATCTATAAGGAGTAGGTAGTAGGTAGTAAGTAGCAATGAGGCGCTGTCGTCTAGATAATTTCCTAGCACGACGTGAATAAAGACGTGGATTCCATTAAGGCGACGATAAAGCCTATCTCATGCTCCCTCCCAGCTAGCTCGTCATCTTTCTCTGAGACATCTGAATCCTGCATTCAAATGTTCGTAGAACAATCTCATTTGGTATCGACGGAATGATTAGTGGCGTCGCACTCCGTATACTTTGCCGGAAGGAAATATGACATGCCACAATCGCTAGTAAAAATGTCGATAAATATGTCGATGACTATGTCGAAGATCATTCGATGAACATGTCTGCATGTTTGGTTCGCTGACTGCGACTCTGGAAGTTGAAGCATGTCGTCGATTTAACGTGTGTCTCTGCTTATGTGAGCATGGTAAAGGAGACAGACAGGGAATCCCTGACATTCTTACAGTCGACCCGGATCCAGAGAAAAGCTTAACATGACCACGATGATGACTTTGTCAAACAGTGGCGTGTCTGATATCCAACCAACCAAGGTTTCAGCTGCTTCAGACGTCACCTTTCCAATCGTGGAGTTTGACAACGCACTTCACACACGCTCGCAGGATGATGGCGACTCGCATTGCACGACTCCTACAGTGCAGCTACAACACCAAGCACGCCAGCGACAGCGGCAACGGCAGCGCCGAGTAACCCAGCCTCAGGAGTCGTGCTAGGCAAGTCTGTAGAGGTACTCGCGGGTAGAGCAGAGGTAGTAGTAACAATAGAAACATCCGTAGCGCTGCCCTCGCCTTCAGCATACGCAGCCGTCACATCCGCCGGCGACAACAATGATGACGGCGACGACGACGAGATCTGCGCTACGACCTGAGGACACGCCTCGTAAGCCTCCATGGTGCGCACAAGCGCGGCAGCCCTCGGGCACTTGGTAGCCACACTCGCGACGCGGTCCGAGTACCGGTGATACCACGAATACCAGGTCGGCAGGAATTCGGTAAAGGTATCGCCGACCGAGTCCGTGACGGAGAAGTCGCACACGTGCTCCAGATCGCGCGTCGTCTGCGACAGCGCCTGCTTGATGACCCCTTGGTTCACTAGCGCCGCGGGGATCTTGGGGAGGGCCGTCATCAGAGGCAGGGCCGCCGGGACGCACGCGCGCAGGTCGAAACTGTTGGCTATCTCGAATAAAGTGCCCAAGAGGCTTGGGGTCGTCTCACGTGCTGGGTCCTGTCGTGCTGTTTGGGTGGGTGTGGAGTCAGGAAGTGTGCTGGGCTCGGGCTCGGGCTCGGGCTCGGGCTCGGGACTTTTGTTGGCGCTGACGAGACGCAAATGGCCTGAAGAAGTGAGGAGAAGAGCCGTGAGGGCAGTGAGGGGAGTGAGTGAGAATCGCATGATGGAGAGAAGCTCTCTCTTCGTGGGCTGTGGGCTGTGGGCTGTGGGCTGTGGCACTGGTTGAACGGCTATGTCAGTTGTTTGCCTATCTAGACCGTGTTCGCCCCCAAGCCCACGATGTCATAGTGCTGTGGAGGAAATATAGGTCCGCCCCATATAGCCTATAGGCCATATAGGTAGGGATAACACATTATGCAGAGGAGATTCATCCCCATTGGATGAGGCTTCCAGGAAAGATCTGTAAGCTTGTGTGCGCTATTTTTGAGTTGATCCGGGGTAAAAAAGAATACGGAGTACATGGAGCGTCAATGACTATCTACCCATCTAATCTGTACATAGTAGGTAGATACCTGCCTGTTGTTGGATAAAAACGAGCTTATCAAATAAGTGGGGAAGACTCGTTATCACTCTCTTAAGCACATATGGGCCAGTGGAACCCGGTAATAGCATACGCTAGTGATGATGGTGAGGATATTCAGATATCCAGATGAGGGATTTACGTTATAACGATTATGTACATAAACCGTATAGTAGCCACCCAAAATTCTCTCCAGGAAGACGAGCTCCTGGGAGAGAGGGAAGAAGAGCACACAATACGATCACGGTTAAATCCAACAATTAAGAGTCTCATTTGACTGTACCAGAAAACATATATTGAGCTGATCAATAGAAGCTGAAAAGCTCGTTTAACCTATACAAGATGACTACTCCACGAGCTTCCGAGGGCCAGCCAGCCAGTTCTACCAGGGTGATCCTGCATTCCCCAGGGGACTTCTCCAAGTGGGAGGTCGTACTGAAGGGCAAGGCCGGCCTCAGCCAAATCTGGGAACATCTCAGGCCTGAGCAGAGGGAGCCCTGGCCTCCGCGACCAGAGGCTCCCCGATTTGCAGACTTCCCGCACAATCAGGCAAATCGACGCCGCGAAATTGGGCTTCAAGACCTCACGGAGGAAGGACATCGCCTATACGCCTCCGCCAACAGTGCCTATCAGGTGCAACTCAACGGATACAACAGTCACCGCAAGGCTGTGAAAGAAGTAGGCGACTGGATGCTTATGTCGATTGCTGACGATTACCGTGAAGCCTACATTGATCAGGGTGAGACCATCGACGTGTGGTACGACAAGATAAGGGCACTCGGTGAAACGGCCCGACGAGCTCTCATGTTTCAGTACAAAATCGAGTACGAAGCCTATATCAACGCTGCCGTTGGAAAGGTGATCAAGGATTTCCCGAAATGGATTGACGAGTGGGCCAAGAAGGTCGCAAGAGCTCAGACTGCGGGCGCCGACCTTCAAGACAGCTTCAGGCTGGTCACCGACCTTGAACGTGCCTTGCTAGCTACTGCGCCATCGAGCGTAAGCTCGTTTCGAGCGGCCCATAGCACCGAGATTGGCAACAATACCCTCTCCCTAGACACCATCTCTTCCGAATTGCGTCAAGAAGCGGTGGTCATACAATCGGCCCGAAAAACCACCAGGGCCGTAAGAGGAGGTGCGTTTAACACTTTCGAGCCCGGAGAACAAGAAGAGGACGCGCCTGCGTCGAGTGGTGGCTACCAAGGAAGCCATCACCAACGACGTATGAGAGGAGGACGAGCGAGCTCGTCCATACCCCGGAAGCGCTCTCATTCCGACACTCGAACCGAGTCAGAGAGAGATAACCCGAACGTAAGAGACTGCATCGTGTGCTTCGGACGGCACCCAATCAGGCGCTGTTGGTACGTGTTCCCAAAGATCGCACCACACTACTGGTATGGCGGCAATAAGAGAGAAGCAACACTTGTGGAGGATAGAATGAAGAACAACGAAGAAGTCAAGAAAGCCGTCGAACAAGCTCGTCAGCGGTTCGGAGAGGCTCAAGAGAAGATCGAAGAAAAGACCCCCGAAAAAGAAGCCAATTGACAACCAAAAGAGCCGCTCACCCGTACTACGACAAGCTTCGCAATTGACCCAGATATGAAAGACAACTACCCCCTAAGAAACAGCGCAATACTCGATTCCGGAACGAGCTTACACATCTTCAATGAGAAGAGCCGTTTCCTTAACTTCAGGGAAGCAAAGGAAGAGGACGCTGTACTGGCAGGAGATAGTATCATCAAAATAGAGGGTTATGGAGATGTCGACATGAGGGTGAAAGGCTCGGATGGGACAACGGTATATAGACTACACAATGTTGCCCTCTGCCCTGCGATGGCTACAAATCTTGTTTCGCTACAGGTATTGAATCGTCATGGGGTATACTGGGACAATCAGCCAGAGTCCGATCTGTTGCGCTACGCTTGGGGAAAGCCTCTATGTTCATTAAAGAGGCAACACGGCCAGTACGTCATAGAATCTATCCCGAAGAGACTGACAAGTTACACCTTTTACGTTAGAAGGAACCTATTGAATTCGTACACGGGGCGCCCCAAAGCGCGAGCCTCTGCCTTCCGGTGGCATCAGCGCCTAGGGCACATAGGACCTGAACCTCTTCGACGCCTACTCAAACACACCGAAGGAGTGACGATCTCGAGTCACCCAGATGACGAGATTCGCACTACGGGGTGCGTAGCTTGCGCAGAGTCGAAGGCGCATAGACATATAGTAAGAGAAGCCAGATCTGAGGTCACCGCCGCGGGCGTCCGAGTGGCAATCGATTTTCACGAGTTCGACACCCCAGGCGAGGGGCGCCTCTATCGAGTGATGATGATCACCGACCGATACTCGGGATACACATGGGAGTACTATTTCGATAACAAGCGCGCCGAGACCATTTTATCAGCTCTCAACGACTTCCTACGCCACATGCAGATTCACCACAACACCAATGTGCTAGTGATAGAGTGCGATGGCGAGCTTGCGGGCAGTGCTGAGGAGACTTCTCGGATAAGTGTTACCCTTCACAATAACTTTGGAGTCAAACTTGAAATTGCTCCCCCTCATACACAGGATCTGAATGGTGGTGCCGAGCGTATGGGAGCACTAATCAAGCTCAAATCGCGCGCAATGCGCAACGACAGCAAGCTCCCTACCTTCCTATGGAGGGAGATAGTTCGCACGGCAATTTACCTACACAACAGAACACCTCGTCGGGTCAATGGCTGGAGATCGCCATACGAGAAGTTACACACCTACTTCGACGAGCTCCGTGGGGGTGTCGCAAACGATCGAACCCCGTATGTGGGACACCTTAAGGCCTATGGGTGCATGGCTTATGCTATGACTACGAGCGCAAAACTCAAGCGCGAGAAGCGCCGCAAGTTAGATCCGAACGCGTGGATCGGCTATTTGGTGGGCTACCAATCTACCAATACCTATCGAATATGGTTACCCAGAGAAAATCGAGTTATAGTAACAAGAGATGTTATATTTAACGAGGATGAATTCTTTAGTGGTCATATGGACGAGTTCAAGGACGATCTCCTCCGGATCACCACGGAGCAGTACCAAGAGCTCTTACAGAGTATAGACTATCAAAGGGCTACCGATTTAGATCACGAAGTAAGACCCGACGAAGAAGACGAGCCTGCGAACATCATCCCAGACGATGCCCTGCTAGGGGTGGATGGAAACGAAGATGCAGACACAGAGATGACCGGGACTGACGATCAGACCACACTGGTCGGAGAGGATCCAAAAGGGGACGAGCTCATCATGATGGATACCGAGAGCGACTCAACTTCAGTGGCAGCCACACTATGTACCCTTACAATCAGGGATGGCGAGCCAGAGGGCGCGGGACCAGAGCCTCCCGGAGGGGAGATCAATGACCCATGGATCTCAGCTTTTCAAGCGGGACGATTAAACGGCCCGAAAACGATCGAATCAAGAGTTACGAGAGGATCGTTAAGACCTACTCTATATCAGTCACAGGCCTTCAGCACTGTACCCGACGAAGGAGAGAGGGTTGACGATATGGAGGAAGCTCCTGATCACCCACCACTTCGCTCGGAAGACCGATCACCGGCTATTATGACCAGGGACGGCTCAAAAAATCCAGAAAAAGAGACGAGTACGTCCGTACGAGACGCTCGGATATCCAAACTCATCGCGACTAGGCAAAAGATCCATCGCAACGAGCTTCCACCACCGCCCAAGTGGCATTCAGAATTAGACTCCCATCCTCTTGGCGAGCATTTCCGACAGGCTGAGAGAGCTCACCTGCAAAGTCATAAAGAGATGCACACATGGGCCGAAGTGCCTAGAATCACTGCACGAGGAAAATTACTCCTAGACTGCATGTGGGTGTACGTATACAAATTCAATAAACATGGCTATTACCTCAAGTGTAAGGCTCGTTTGGTGGTACGGGGTGATCAACAGCCCAATAACCGCCTGGAAGACACCTATGCGAGTACGCTGGCAGGGCGATCTTTTCGCACCCTCATGGCAATCGCAGCAAGATTCGACCTTGAACTCAAGCAGTACGATGCGGTGAACGCCTTCGTCAATGCCAAAATAAATGAGGAAATATATATGAGGATGCCGCCCGGTTATAGGCGACCCGAAACCGTTGTGCGACTAGAACGAGCCTTATACGGGCTGCGACAATCGCCCCTACTGTGGCAGAAGGAGCTCACCGGTACACTGAGAGAGATCGGGTTTAAACCCGTCCCCCATGAACCTTGTTGTTTCAGCCGAAAAGGCATGTTACTATTCGTCTATGTCGACGATATGGTTATTGCCTACAAGAAGGAGAGCCAGATAGAGGCTACTAAAGCGATCGAGACCCTGAAGAGCCGCTACAACATGACTGGTGGTGATGACCTACAGTGGTTCTTAGGGGTTGAGGTAATCAGAGATCGCCCTAACCGGCGGCTATGGCTATCCCAATCCTCATATATTGAAAAGATCGCCAGGTTAAGGGAGAGTTACAAAACCAAATTTGCGAGCACGCCAATGAAGGCCCAAGAGCTGTTTCCGTACGATCAACAAGCCACACCCAAAAGCATCTTTCAGTACCAACAGAAGATCGGGTCGATCTTATACGCTGCAGTCATTACTCGGCCAGATGTAGCTTTTGGCGCGTCACGGCTAGCTCGTTTCAATCAGAACCCCGGTCCAGAGCATCACAAAGCTGCTGACCGGCTCCTTTCTTACTTACTCTTAACCAAAGAGCTATCCTTACAATATGGGGATGGTGAGGACTTCGTGGTGTCTAGCGACGCCTCATTCGCTGATAACACCCTCGATCGGAAGAGCTCTCAAGCACATACTATGACGCTCTTTGGAGGGCTGATCGGTTGGCGTGCCAGTAAGCAAGATACAGTGACTACCTCGACCACCGAAGCCGAGCTCCTCGCTCTCGCCCAGGCAGTTAAGGAGGCCCTATTTATAGGCAGACTGCTTATTGAGCTGGGGGTGAAGCTGGAAAATCAACGCATACAGATTCAATGTGATAACCAACAAACCATTGGACTCGTCACCAAGGAGATCGCAGTGCTGCACACCAAATTGAAGCATGTAGACATTCACAACCACTGGCTACGGCAAGAGGTTGAAAAGGGCACGATTCAAGTGAAATATACGCCTACTGGAGAGATGGTTGCAGATGGACTAACCAAGTCATTGCCTGCGCAACAGTGGGAAGCCTTCCTACAGAAAATCAGATTGTGCGAGCCCCTCAGGTCTGAGTCAAGGAACCAGTCTGGAGAAGAGGAGAAGCTCGTTAACAGCCTAGACGCTACCGAGGAATCACTGATAGGAGGAGAATCCGAGGAATGGATTAATTAAAGACGAGCATGTCACCAACACTCGAGGAGTGGAGAAGTAAGCAATTGAATTGATAACAGCAAATTAACTAGCAAGCCCATGTCAAACTCCCCAAAAGCTCCCCAAAAAAGGGACCATTAACGCCACCAATACCCTCGAATTCCAAGTAAATCAATCTTCCTCCTCTATCCCAGCGAGGGACAGCATCGTGCGGACGGTAGTCCGAAGCTTGTCGACGGTACCTTGAGAAGCTCCACGGAGCAAGGCGTCTCGGAGAGCCGAGGCAGCGGGGGCCACCACCGGAGGGCTAAAATAAATGATTAGCTAACGCCCAAATCAGAAGGATAAAAGAGGCTATTCATACGTCGCCTCGCACTTATGCCCATGGGCACAACGGAAGCAACGGGCACCTCGCCCAACCGTCTCTTCACACACGCCGTTGGAGCGACCCCGAAGGGCGCTCCGAACGCAACGAAGGCAAGGAGGGTCCCTGACTTCTCCAGACACACGCGGAGGCGGTGCACGCCGACGAGGACGGGGAGGCTCAGGCTGAGCCTCACCCGAGCGAGCATTTAGATCAGGCCGGGGAGGTGCCCGGTCACCGAAGTTGGGCTGTGGGATCCCACC
Source organism: Xylariaceae sp. X187 (assembly GCA_028637585.1). Lineage (NCBI taxonomy): Eukaryota > Fungi > Ascomycota > Sordariomycetes > Xylariales > Xylariaceae > Xylariaceae sp. X187. Next base: position 736,734 of record JAJIZN010000011.1, on the reverse strand, counting down.
CACAATACTGTACGAGCCAGGGCCCAGTGTGGCTCGCGCGACCGAGGGCGTGAGCCCGGTCGATTGAGCCGGAGGAGCACTGGGGGCGACCTCTCGGTCAGGGGTGACCACCCGCAAAGGGGAGGCCGAGGAAGAAGGGGTGCGCTCGTCACGAGCCTTTGTCATGCTTCGGGTGTTGGCAGGCATGGTGATCTTCTAATACCAAGATGACGGGCTGTTAGCCACGCAACATTGACAACTAAAGGGCAGCAATTACCTTGTTAATTTGGAAGTTATAGCGAGTTGAAGTCTGTTGATTTCCTAGGAAACACGGTTAGAGAGGAAATCGAGCACGCCAGCTTATGAAGAAACGAGCGACTCACCGGTGCTTGAAAAATGTGCCTGAAGAATAAAAGGAAAGGAAGAAACTGAGCACCTGAGAAGAAGAGGATATGCTCGCAAAATTCGGGTGGATTAAATATGCCATGAGGAAGGCACTATCAAAGATGATTCAAGAGATGAATCACTCCTTCCTTACCTACAGGGAATTGCTATACAAAACGGTCATCCGACGCGTCACACCTTCCCAAACTCACGATAATACTCAGATTCGAACCGCTTCGAGAAGGCGCACCTTCTAAATCAAAGAATCATTACCAACGCACCTACCCCACGATACATCGCAGTTTCCAAAAGAAAGCGGCATACATCGAGCAAGCAGGATAGATGGGGGTGACCAGCTCGTTTTTCTCTTCTATGACTTAGGCCAGTCTTCTACACGAATACTAACCTAAGGGGGTGTGTTGGATAAAAACGAGCTTATCAAATAAGTGGGGAAGACTCGTTATCACTCTCTTAAGCACATATGGGCCAGTGGAACCCGGTAATAGCATACGCTAGTGATGATGGTGAGGATATTCAGATATCCAGATGAGGGATTTACGTTATAACGATTATGTACATAAACCGTATAGTAGCCACCCAAAATTCTCTCCAGGAAGACGAGCTCCTGGGAGAGAGGGAAGAAGAGCACACAATACGATCACGGTTAAATCCAACACCTGTCTACTTGATACGTTAAATGTGAGACATTATTATCCAAGCACGCCAAGACAGCCAGGAAGTCTCTATACAGTGCCTACCAGCGTAGCACACGACAAAGAGTCGTACAGTGCTCCTTTGTACATACTGTCCACCAACTTGCGACCTGTCTCAGCCTGTCCCGACTCCTCTGTCTCCATCCGTCCGGCGCATCGGTGGATTACGTAATTTCCTTTACCCTAGCCGGAATAGTCCGTATCTAGCGTTAGTTAACTACCTAAATTCAGTTCAATTCTAGTTAACTTTAGTCGAAGATCGAGAGATTCGTGTCACGCTCAACATCGCTGTTGATTCGTTCCATGATCCATCAAAAAAAAAAAAAGAAAAAGCCACCACAACGTCATCAGTATTCATGTCGCACATTGACTCATCGGATAGATATTACCTACTCATTACGCATTACTCACACACACATTTTATGCCTCACCCTTTCATTGTTTGTTGATGCTGTTCTTGTTCTTGTTGTTACGAAAAAAAAAAAAAGACTTTAATTAAAATGAGTGTTTTTCAGTACGCGAGTTCCCCTCTTATCACCGTCACTGCGACATTTCGGGATCAGCCACTCAACTCATTGTGCGAGGCAAACCCCTACCATACCTCAAGGTTGGGTGTACTACTGTGACGATTGCATCATTTACTGCTTCGCGGACCAACGGCCGCTGGTCTGGACTCCTGATCGCTTAGATTCTGCTTGTTTGTAAAAGCTGTGGTACTTGAAGATAAGGCCATTTGCCTGTCCCTCCCTTCCCTTCACCTGATATCATGCATGATCACGATGTTCGTGGGCTCAGCCATGGCTTTTGAGAGAACTGCATCATTGATGATGGTATTGCCTAGGCTCAAGTTGTAACCTACATCCTTATGGAAGTATTTTCCCCTAGCAAAGGCAAGCAAAGCCTAAACGCAGCGAAGTGGCATCTCGAAGATCGCCCCTCGTTTGCACCACCGCGAGCCAAAACCTGCTACCCCCCTCCTTCTCTCGGGACCCTTCCACAACCCCCCTGTCTTTCCTTAGTTATCCGAAGCCTGATTGAAACGACTTGGAAACGTTTTCATCCAGATAGCTTCCTTCACCTAGCGAGGTACAGCAACTTTGGTATCTCTCCCACTTCTTTCTAGTATATGAACTCAATCGAAATCTTTGTGCAAAGTTTAGTCTTCATAAAGCCTTGTCTACTAGCAGTCAGTCAGCTCGCATGGGCGACTAGGGGAAAAAGTGCGGTCCACGATAAGGCAGGCGGGACAGCCAGCATCATTCGCTCTCCAATGTTCAAACTTGCTGATCAAATTCGAAACCGCGGCCTAGGAATGGGTTGCTTGCCAGGCCATCAAGAAGATAGCCGCCTGAACCATCTCGACCCGCTGCAATCTCGGCTTCTCTATCCCAGTCAACACGTTTCTCTACCCATTTCCCTCCGAGGTACAGTCGAATGCACGGGTGTTCGGGCTTGTGCTGCTTAGATTCAAACGGCACTAGCTTCGCGTTATTGTGATCAATCGCGCTCACCGTGCATCCACAAGCCAGCCCGGGAATGCCTCTCTGTCGAACAAAGTCTTCTGACATAACCTCCCATCGGCGATGTTTATCCGAAAGGGTCGTGTTCGTGGCTAGGCCACGTTCTTGTCCAATGTGCTGCAGCTCCGAATCATCTGTGAGTCTGTATTGGTGGGGAGGGCATTGCTCGCACAAGCCGTGGGCGTATCCGATATCTCGAAAGTACCAGACCCGACTCTTGGGGAGGAACAAACTGACACTGAGAGTGTGAATAGGGGCGTCGCCAAAGCGCTCGTAGTAGAATCCGCCGGTCCGATCAAGATGCTCGAAATAGGCCATGTGCTCCTCGCTTCGGAAGAAAGCAAGAGATCCAACCTCGAAATTGGAGTAGAACTGGCAGTTATTGTACTCCAAACGGTCGAAATCGATATTGGGAATGTCTTCGTCAGCTGACTGGCCCGCATGCGAGGCGCCGTCTCCCTTGAGAGGGTCTTGGAGCAGCCACTCATAGTCAGCATCTTTGTTTATCATATCCTGATTCTTCTTGATGAATGTCTTTGTTCTGTCCCACAACGAAGGAAATGAGCGGGCGTCATCGAGAATGGCCATGTTAAACCCATATGCCATGTTGTTATCGCGCATGAAGCGAAAGACATCATAGTTAATGTTGCAACTGAAATCGACCTGCGAGACCGCCGTTAGCTTTGCGCGCTCATTGGAGTGATGGCAGAAGAGGAAGACTTACGCCCGGTTCAACCCGCCAGAAGAATTCATAGCCCGCAAGTCTTTCCTCTAGTGCAAACAAGCCAGCATTCCATCGACACATGTGATGGTAGCTTTGCAACCATGCTTTTCCAACGCCAATGCTTCCCATGAACTGTCGTCCGACGTCAAATCGAGTGGTATCAATCCAAGAAGGAACACTCCAGTGCTCTTGGGGGATGATTTCGAAATAACACTTCGAGCTGGTGGCTTTAGTGACAGACGACACAAACTCTTCACTGAATTCCTCATCGTTGAAGAAGACCCAGTCATATCGGTGAATAGAGCGGTTGTTGAAACGAGCCTCAAGCTGCGTCATGCTGTAGACCATCTCGTCGACTTCGGAATTCCGGACGAGGGCGATGAAGGCGGCCTTGGGTCGGCTCTCCATGAGTGATTGTTTATAATCATCGGGAAGTTCATCGATGTTGGAAATGGTGTTCAGGCGAAGCCATTGCAGAGGGTTAGGCTTGGCGGGATCCTCCACGCGAGAGACTGCAGCAATCGGGGGTAAGTAGGTGTCGAGCGCATCAGCTTGTCCGGCGATGCGATTCAACTGGTCTTTGCGGATCATCCAGGCACTACCAAAGAGAAAAAATGCGAGGCATAGGAAAACGAGAAACTTTCGGAGAGAAAATGGCCTGTGACCAAGTTCGGTATCATTAATAATTGTGAGACCAGGTAGAAGGGAGATGAGGAACACTTACTGGACCCGGCGCATGAAAGAAGCCCAACCGGGGCGGTACTGCTTATCGTGAGTTTCTTCAAGCAATGAGGTGGTACTTGCCAGGTTGGTGAGATCGATCTCCGACCTGGTCATGGTTATGGGGTTCACACCAAGGCCTTCATTGCTCGATGTGGACCATGTCGAGACATGGCCACGGCTGCCGCTAGACCGATGAGAAACGCGTGCGCCAGATCTCGCAGCAGGCGTTGCTGCGTTGGCTGCAGGGTGTTCAAATGCCGTAGCCATTCTGCCGAGACTGCCGCATTACATGCGGCTAAGATTAGCGCTTGAAGGAGGATAGGAATATATGATCAGTCGTGGAAGGAAGTAGGGGAAACGGGGAGGGGAGGGGAGGGGGGAAGGGGGAGGAGAGGAAGAGGAAGAGGACGGAAATATAACGGGATGGATTAACTCTTGAACAGAAAAAGGAGAGTTAGTTGCCTTACACAAATCACTAGATATCAATCTGTAATATGGTTTGTTCCGACAAAGGGACGGTCTTGGTCGCGAGAAACTGAAGTTGAGTGCCTAAGATGAGACCTCGGGGCCTTCGTTGGAAGGGGAAAGGCTCGTCCAAGACGAACCGGAACGAATAGGCAAGATGCGATACTGAAAGTGAAGGAATGGACAGATTCTACGAGTAGAATCCAGAAAGCAGGAAGATGGCGGTTGTTGTTTGTGGAAAAGTGAACCAAGGGTGTGCCTTGTTAAGTAGTGAAGTGGTTAAGTGGTGTTTGGGATCGATTGCGTGGGAAAAGGAGTGTACGTAGGTGTAAGTGTGTGAACGTAGCGTACGAATATAATAGGTGCAGGGTGGGAGAGATGAATGGATGAGAAGTCGGCAACCAGAGCCAGGCGATTTAACGACCTATGGGACCGGGTACTTCGTCCGGTATCGCTTACCGGTAAAAAGCGTGTTAGATACATAGGTAGGGGTTTCAGAAATCACCGGTAGCACTGTTGTGAATCCCCAGCAGGAAGGTGCGCCCTGTCTACGGTGGGGAGCTAGAGGGTCGAGGTCTTAATAGGAGAGGGCAGGAACGGCGTGCTTGGTACCTGGTAGCAAGCAAGCGTGGCTGCTGGGCCCGTTGCTGGTCGGGCCCGTGTTGCTGTTGGGCATGATTAACAGTGGCAGTCGCGTTGCTGTTGCTTCTGGCCGTTATTGCCGCTGCTATCGCTGCTATCGCTGCTACTGATGTTTCTGCTCCTGCCGCTGCTGTTGCCACCGCCGCTGCGCTTGCCACCCCTCCTGCTCATGCTCCTGCTCCTGCTCCTGCCACTTCTGCTCCTGCCGATAAGCAGCAACCAAACCACATGACAATGTACCTACCTAGATGCCTACCACCGTTACAACATGACGTCCCACTTGATGCTGAGATCCGTGCCCTATCTCTTGCGCCTCTCGCCCAAGCTGTGCTTCAACTTCTACTTCTACTTCTACTTCTACGGTTCTACTTCTACGGTTCTACTTCTACGGTTCTACTTCTACGGTTCTACAGCAAACCCCCCTGACCGGCCGGCTTAATATAAGGTTGGCATCCTTGCAGCTGTGTCACGGGCTTGGAGAAACAACACCCACCGCCGGAAGTTGGAACCTCATCTAAAAGTTTTGAATGTGTAGATACTACCTACCTAGCAGGTATGCATTGATCATGACAGCCATAATAACAACCCCTCGGCAAGTAATGTGACATCATCTGCCATTTAGAAGTATTTTGCTCGCTAAGAACGGATGTCATCCACCACCTGCGCGCAATATCGGAGTGTATCACCCCCAATCGTACAATCATGAAGCTATACTTCGCGCGTATATTACACTGGGTAACTATGGGCTTCCATCAGATAAGGCCCTATGTCGGTGTTTCATCATAGATCTTGTTCTGCAGAACGCCCGAGCTACCTACCATAAGCCCCGACCATCTAAATACCCCCCTCCCCTCGGTCAGGCTTCTTCGACGACTATGGCATCATCGACTGCCATATCGCCTTCTAGCGTAAGGTCGAGCGCACGCGCATACTGCACTGTGAGTCGCTGTAGTTCCCGGAATTTTCCTGTGTAATGCTGTGAGTATCCACTGTTCGATTTGTTTGGAGCCTGTTGACAAACATACCTAGAATCATGACTACGCCTTTGAGAAGTTCTTTTTTGTCCCACCCGCAGATATCATCTTCTTTGCTATTCCATCCCTGGCCCTTATCGTCCCCTTCTTCGCTCTTATCTTGTAGCACACCGTCTAGTAGGCTGCGCAGTAGCTCTTCCACTTTCCCCTTATGACCCTCTGCACCTATGCGCTTCGCGTACATCCATAGATATGATCGGAACTCTTCCTTAGAGCCGAGCTGCAGCGCCCCAGCAAGTCGATTTTCCAAGTGGGCAATGCTCACGCTGGACTCGAACGCCTCAAACCCGTCCTTTGACAACAAAGCCTTAATGAGCCTCTGTAGCGAGTACGCTCGTCCCTTGAGAAGATATTCATTGGTGGTGTGTCTCTCCAAAAAAGGGATGATGCCGGCCGAGACAATACTTTCATCGTTCTTGTTATCTTGAGGCGTTGTGGCGCCCACAGCCGTGGTCTGCAATGACCCAACAGACGAGTCGTTGCTGTTCCAGTACTGACTACCTACTGCCCAAAACGATTCCGACAGGCGTTGCCAGGTGTGCATTGCAGAGGAGTAGTAGTAGCCATCACCGTTGGTTAATGTTACGATGATATGGCCATTGGAGTTTAAGTGTGCTGACGTAACACCAGGCGCCGGCATAGCAGCGTGGGGGTGAAGCGAGCTGGTGGCAATCTCGAGGATAGGGCCAAGAGACACAGGCGGGTGGGGTGAAGAGAGCGTATTCATGTTCCAGACATGGCACATGCCAACTGCCGTAATGCATAGTAACCACCAGCCACGGCATTCAAGAATGACGGGCTGGGCCTCAAGTACCATGGCATTGATCAAACGGCGACCTGCGGGAGTCCATGTGTACAGACTACCGTCTTCACATGCCGCAGCCCAGAATTTCTTGCTACCTGTGACTAGGATGATAGCCCTAGGAAGGTAGTCCTGCCATTGCAATACGCCTCGTTTAGTTGCTGTGATATGCGAGGGGTCTCGAAGAGATACCGGATTGCGAGCCTCTAAAATAGTATTTTCCGGGACTTTGGATGCCCCTTCTAGCGTCGTTTGCTCGAGAAGGACTCCTCGCTCTAGAGAGCGGACGATATACGATCTTACTTTGGGTACCGCAAGTCTGACTTGTGATATAGAAATGACAGGGCTGAGCACAGCCGGTCGGAGGAATTCTGGCACAGGGTCCAACCCATGAACAGGTGGTTCAAGCGCTGCGTTCTCCAGGCCGTCTGCGCCGTTACGTTGAATTTGTCTCGGACCGGAGACTACCCTTTTAGCAGGATGCTCTTCTTCGTCATCCCCCTCCGTCGCAACAGCTTTGCGCTTGTTGCCTAGAAGCATCGCTGCCAGACCACCCTCTGGGAGTCCATCGTAGGGTTTAGACAGATCTAAGATAGTTTGGGGGGTGTCGTTTTGGGTTTTAGGCGTGTTAGACCCGACGAGCCGAGTCTGAGGAAGTGAGGATTGACCGGTACCAGATGAAGAAATCAACATTGGAGCAACTCTTTTCTTCCCGTCTTTCGTAATAGTGACTCGTGATTTCAGTACGTTTATCCGCTGAGTCGCCTTATCAGCGGGTTCTTGAGTAATTCTGGGTTGGTCGATTTCTTTCTCTGCCTCCGGATCTGGCTGACCATTGGTAGATGATGGGCCGGTAGGTGTGGCAGTACCAGCCTTTACACCGTTTGTAGCCTGTGCCGCATCGCTGGAAACGGGGAGAGGGTTGAAATCACCCATCAATGCGCCCATTCTAGATTCAGCTCCTTTTCTTTCCACGTCCTTGCTATGATTCTCTAGTTGAAATCCATCCACATCTTCGGAAATACCCATGGCCTTACGAGAAGCGCCGAATTTTGAGAGTGCTTTGTCGGTCTCTTCGAGATTAGCGACCCATCCCAATTCACCAGTTTCAAACTTAACGGTCACGATGCTACCATCAAGACTGACAGCAAATATCGTCTGCCCATCTGGGGTCCATGCTAGATCAGATATAGATTTGGAAGCCAAGTCTTGTAAGATCACCACTGGCCTCGACGTATTGGTGTTCCAGACACTTAAGGTTTTGTCTTGGCCGGCCGATGCAATCACCGTCACAAGTGCACCACTGGAAGGCTGACCATTTGCTACACCGTTTTCGATAGGCTTTTCAGTGCGGAATAACCGGGGGGAGAACATACAGACCTCCGTGGGGCCCTCGTGCCCAATGAGATTGATTTCACTACCCCAGTTGTAACGTTCTATAATAGCAACAGAACTAACGGGGCCATTGACGGCATTGGCGGCCGCGATGTGATTGCCATCGGGAGACCAAGAGCATCGCCTGAAATACGTCGTTAAGGGAGAAGATTTGAAAGGCACATTAATTGTCGTCTCGAGCTGAAAGTTATTAACCATATCGTGCTGAGTGGCATTAGGTGCCGGAGAAGTAAACCGGAATATTTTTATGGTGCGATCATCGCTTGCGGTAGCGAAGAACTTGTTGGCAGGGTCGAAAGTGATACCCTTGACATGACTCTGATGCAGGGACAGAATCTTGAGCTTCTCGAACGTGTGACCTGACCAAACAACTACCTTGGAGTCGAGACCGACAGACACGAGTATGGAGCCATCGTGAGACCATGCCAAGTCTTGAACATCATTATCATGTCCTATCAATCGCCTCGAGGTCTTCCAATTCTCGACTGGTGTTGGGCCACTGGTGCCGAAGGGCGCGGGAGGGGGAGGTCCGCTCTCGAGTTGATAGATACATATGATTTTGTCGTCGGCACCGGAAGCGAGATATCGACCGTTCGGAGAGAAGCGCACCGAATGAATGGTGCCTAGATGATGGCTCATATGACAAAGCTGACGCGGGCCGGTAAAAGAAGGCTCTTCGGCGTTGTAGATGGCTTCAGTCGACCAGATACGAACGTGGCCATCTATTTTTATTCCCAGAGTCAGAGGAGACCCGTAGACAGATAGCTCAGATGGCTCAGGAGGACGAGTAACATACCACCACCAGCAGTTGCGAGACGCTTCCCATCAGGGGAGACATGACAACTGTACACCTCGAAGTCCTTCTGTTCCCCTACGGGCGAGATTAGCAAGGTCGATTCAAGGTTTCTGCGACAGCGCCAGAGTCGGTACCTTTGTGGCTCAGCCACGAGGGCTTAAAGATGCGCATGATGATTTGAGATGTACGCTGAGAATTCGCATGTCGCCATGAAAGATGGGTTATGGGAGGGGGTCCGGACCAACGACGGGTGGAGCGAGTATCGAAGGATAGGTAGAGACGGGAAAAGGGCAGAAATTGGATTGCACCTTGTCGATCGGTGCAGGTCGCGGGAGGTGGAACAAGAATGAGCAATCCGTAGTCCGTTGAGGTTCACTGGCGCAATTCCAATCCAAGCAAGATCAAGAAATTAAGGTAAAATGGATTGGATGGATTGGATGGATTGGATTGGATTGAACCGGATTAGATTGGATTAGATTCACAGATGTCAAGTCAAGTCGCGCGACGCGGCCAAGAAGTAAGCGGGTCTGTGGCCCGTCCCTCCTTAGATACTTACTACGTAGCCGGTACTTACTTCCTTCCATCTTTGCCACCAAGGCTTACGTTTTAAGTGGCAGGCACAGATAACTTCCTTACGGACGTACCTGCGCTGATAGATAGGTACTCGCGGGCGCGGATTCCATGTTTCTGCGACATCTTTCTATCCGTCGGTATTATGTAAGCATATTCGGTAGATGCATCATTACTATCTACCTCTGCGTAAGTGAATACTTGCCGTCAGCTGTGATGACTGGTAAATGCATACGCCATGCCATCTAGGTTCAGCTTCTTCCAACCTCATCTCGTTCCAACAAGACTTGGACGGCAACAACTTCTAACTCTCGCCAGCTGCGGCCCGGCAGATTATACAATCCTTACCCTATGACCCGGACTGCTGAGCCATCGCTCGGGACACCCGTCCCTGTCCACCATTGACTTTTCTTATATTCTTCTTCTTCCCCTCCCGTCGGTCCCGCCGTCGTTTATTCCATTCTATCGCCATGGGTATTTGCTCCTCGTGTCTTGGCCGGAGGCGAAAGGACTCTTTTGACGAGGTACATACGCTACAAGTCACATGTTTTTGATCCACTTGTTTCGCATGCTAATTGCGTGCATCTTATAGGATGACGTTACCCGTCTTCTCTTCGACGACCCGAATAACCTCCAGTATGGCAGTTTTGCCGACCACAACCTAAACTCCCAGGCCGACCCCCTCGAGTCCCAACACGAATCCGAATCCTTGCAGAGAGTTGTTGCGCGAACGTCAAAGTATGCGCTCCATATTCCCGATACACTAATGGGCCGGGAAGACTGACGAGTTCAGTACTTTAGTTGATGTTTTCGAAATCGCCCCCCAGGAGTCGCATAGGACACAGGCAATGATAGTGCCCCAACGCGACGCTCGTGTTGCGCGGTATCAGAATATATTGTCGGAGATGCCCGTGGACGACGGAACGAGGGCTGTAGACAGTAACCCAAAGACGACCGAGTGGCTATGGAGCGACGAACATCCCCCCGATCCTCCACGGTACAACATCGCACATAAAGAGGCCTTGACCGTACCTTTAGTTGGTACGTTTGCTGATGTCGATGACGCTGCTCCCGCCGCGGTCGCAGGAGGTTACGATTGATGAATAATTAAAGTCATGAAGCACCAAAGTTAAGGTGTGATTCCTTGAAAAGATTTCGAATCCAAAGACATGTAGGGAAATCTGGATCTCCCACATGTCAATTCTCCTCTTACTTTTTGGATCATGGGAATTGGACCGCCAAGTTGAAGGCAGCAGTACATTACCTCCGAAGTGTGTAACTTTCTAGTCCAATTTCGTATCAATAAGCCATCGATGTTGGCGATAAAAGGTCAATTATACCCAGGCATTTTCAATTGAAATATTTTTTTTTATTTTTTTTTGGCAATAATATTCGAGAAAGTATGGCATGGTTTGTAAGTTCGCGGGCGAGCATGAATTGGTTTGTTCACGGGGACGCTGGCGTCTCAGGGTAGAAATTGAATCTCACGTGTCGCCTGCGCGCCGTTTTGACCTTTGCACGGCGTAGGTTTCGTAACTGGGCGTAGCCATTGCACCACAGTTGCATTTGTTGTCTTTAAAGGGAAGAGATGTGTTGAAATACCCGGTCATAAGTACCGGTACAACCCGGTACGATCCATGGATCTCAATCAGCTCGTGACCCAGTGCACCTCAACGGCCAAAGTAGTTGTTGTTATGGTCATGCTACCTATAATGGGACAGATATAGCTACATGTAATGTACATACACAACACAGGCGCCAGCAAGGGTATCGACTCGAACGACAATGACAACACCTGCTCATGAACCGACCGGTTTCTACTTAGCTTCTTCACCATTACGTTGTCGCTCGTTGGCCACCCCACCCGCTCGGAGAGGCTCTGGTCTAAGGTAGTTACTCCTCAACAAGTTGCAGATTCCCTCGGCAATGCTAGATAAAGCGTCATACTCCCAAGACTCGCCGGCCTAATTAGGCCAGGAAGACGGTATAGGTAAGGTAGCCAGTGGAGACGAACGCGCCGGAATGGATCGTTCCATATTCCGTACATACAGCATTACTTTAGATAACCGCCACGGCCCTCCCCGGTCTCGTCTTGGCTAGCCTTCGACCCATGATGGCGTGAAATTAGGTGACTTCGTCAATTTTTCTCTCTCTTGTGAGTCGCTATCTAGCTAGTCAACCAGCTCTTCCCCCGCTCTGCCACAAAAATTCTTTGACGACGGAGCATTTGCCCGGTACCGTGTTTTCCCCTTGTCTTCTTTCTCCCGGGGTTGAATTCCCCCCCAGCTTTCTTTCTCTCTCTCTGTCTCTCTCTGTCTCTCTCTCTCTGCCTGTACAATTGGCCTGGCCTCGTTGATGCACGCCTCCTTTGGAACCTTTGCCAGTTATCTGATAAAAAGTACGTCTCCATTTTCTACCCAAAAATTCCAGTCAGCTCTTCTTCTAACCGGCTCTTTACACTCAGGCAGAGACGTTCCCTGGTGTCTATAGTCGTCAACTCAACAGTTCCCAATCCGATGCGCAGCTTTTCTCCGATAAACCCCCTACAAAACAAATTTGCATTGGATAGCCGCCCAGGACAGGAGATAGTTCGAGACGAACATAAAAATAGTAAAAAAAAAAAAAAAAAGAAAAAAAAAACTCAACAAAAGGATTAAAAGAAAGACAACGATGGACCGGGTTCCTAGCGTGGGACCTTAAGCGCCTCATAATACCCAATAACCCTGTGTTAATTCCCAATTCCTTTGACCCTGCTTTTGTCGACAGAGAAAAAAAATAACCTATTACCCGCCTCGTTGTGGGAAAACCGGCCCAAGTTAGTTGTTCATGTGAGGGCCATGCATACGCTTCCCTCTGCCTGACCCTCTTCCCCTCCCTCTCTCTCTCTCCTCCCTCTGTCGTGTCTTGATCCCCGACACTGAGGGCTCAGTGGGTCTATACGGTAGCCCATGCCCTTGTCTGGTGTTGCTTGGTCATGCTATCGATGGCCTGACAGACCTCGATGAGTTCCCTCTGAGCCTTTTCTATGGAGGCGCTGCGGTTCGATGATTCCGTTGACCATCGCTTGATGTCACTGCTCAGCTTGGAGTATTTTCGTTGCTTCTTCTCGATGTCCTTGCATAGCTTGCAGTTGTCGGCCTCTCGAATCGTGTTGTAGACGAACTTGAGTCCGCACGTCTCGCCCGTTCGGTACTCCTTGTTGCACTGCTCTCGGAAATGGCCCCATCTCCAGAACCCGCAATTCCAGCGTGTCTGCTCGAAGAAGCACATCGTGTTCCGTAAGTCGGGCGGCGGCGGGCAAACTGCAGTATCGGGGGCCGGGGCCGGGAGAGCGTACGGGGACAGTACGGGGACCGCGAGCCGATGGCTTACGACTGAGGGCGTGAGGGCGTGAGTGCTTTGAGCTGACCAGTAATGTGCGGCCTGTCTCTAACGAGCGTGACTGACTGTATAGGCGTGTGCTGGTAGCCGTCACAATCGATACTCTAATAAGCACACGATCGGGATCGGAGGCGGCGGTGGGCCTAATCCGGCTTGGATATGTTGGCCGTGGGGCGTAAAGTTGCCAATTGATGAGGTAGATGTTTTAGAATGGCGACTCGGGACCCAAAATGGAAGACTTAGACGACTAGCCTCAAGGAGAGCAAACTATCTCTCTCGCGGTAGGATGATGATGATGATGATGATGATGGAAAGAATAGAACGAGAGACGTAAGGTAAGGCCTGAGCTTTCTTTGGGACGGTAGTTTGTTGGGTTCCTTCGGAGGTTCGGTAGCATCTTGTGATCATTACGGACGTGATACTTATAACCATGCTTGTCTTCCGGGAAACTGTGTTGATATCACTGTTGGTGACCAATGGCCAATATGCTCAAACCAGCACAGATGGGCGAAGAGTTGTCTCTGACAACTCAGGCCTTCTACTTACTGACTGAGGTTGCATGGCCAGCTCGCATCGTCCCTCTTTAGGAATTCTCACTCGAGCGCTGTATGAATGCCACGTTTGCTACGGTTAGACTTATGCCGGTTTCCCCACCAGGGTACGGACGGGTCCCATCTACAAGCCCGTTGACGTCGACCGTTTCCCTCCTAGGAGGCCAAGGGGTGGCCTTGGTTCGAGAAGCCCAGGAGCCAACGTTGTTCCTTCGCCATCCGCCCCATCCCCATTGGCCCGATTCTCTTACGGCCGTCCGACAGCCCATGGGCAAATGCTACACCATGCACGGGAAGAGGAACCCCTTGGCCTCGACGAACGAAGGGCCCGGTAACAAGGCATCCATATTTTCCTCCCCATTCCCCCTCTAGCTACTTTCTCCCTCCCCTTATCCTATCCCGTCCCGCACGCTTTCAGTCGTTTGCCGCATGCAGCCAGGGTGCTGGTGGATAGACATACATGCCCACTGGACCCGATATGCAGGCCACACCTGGCCCACCACGGCTAGGTACCAACCTTTGCCATTTCAGGCAATATACTCCTCGAGACTGGCATGTTCCGGCGATCACTGGAACGAGAATCAATGTTCATACCCTTGTCTGGAACTGGGCCAGTGACCCGAGGCCCTGTGTTGGACAGTTGGCGACGGGACATCTATTCATCTCCGCCGGTGGCAACTACACATCAATCCGGCGTGAATGTCTGTCCTGGTCTTCCACATCTATGTATCCTCGATCATAATACATAATACGTGTGGCCATTGGTATCAATGGTAATGGAGTGCCTCCAGGGGGGGGGGCTAGGGGAGAAGCGTGGACTGCAGCGTCAAAAGTCAGTGAATGCTCCATCAGCATTCGAAAAGTGGCCGCCAGATAGGAGCATTCTATAGTCGGCCTGAGGCCTACAGAGCCCGTGATGCAGTCGGAGACTTATTCTCTATCATGAATGAGTCCTATCAGTCGCCCACGCAAACTGGCATTGTAGCACCACATATCCTCGACGCGGTCGTGTTAAGTGCTAGGTCCAGTCATTCTTGGCTGTAGTGCGTCGTCCGGTACCGGAATTTGGAGACCCTTGGACTTGCGTGGACGTCTTGGATGTGATTTGAGTGCTTTGGCGTAGACGACCAATGAGCAGGCCAATGAGCAGGCGGAGGAGGAGGGAGGCAAGTATTTCCGGTGTATGTCTGATGATGAGTGATGGAGAGACACGAAGTTGCCTCGCTACCTATGCGAAGAGAGTAATACCAGGTCACATGAGGGCCAACAAGGCTCTGTGCTGTTATACACTTCAGAGGTCGTGTGTGTTAGTTAAATTCGTTTCCAAACATTTGGCTCTCTGAAACACATCCTTTCCCTTATGTTGTCCCAACCAGCTAGCCACGTCGCCAGAGATGGTGCTAGAGCTTTGCCCGCAGCCAACAATAGAACCATGACTTGCCGTTCGAGAACTTGGGTCTCTCGATACGGCCGGCAGCTGGATTCCGGAGAGAGAGCTGTTGACTAGTTATGCATAACGACGTACAATCTGGTCCACATATACTCGGAGTTCATGAGCGATGACGAACGCGACTGGCTTGCGATGCTTGACGTCAATCTGATGGACTGGTGGTCATGGTTAATTCATCCAGCTTGAGACCACGCCGACGGTCTTGGGGTAGAAGGGCCAAGGGCCACCACCAGATCTCTGTCTATCCTGGGACATCTCGCGCGTGTGTCGAAACCTCTTCCAGCCGATAAGCCAATATACAATTACAAGGCGTGCTATGGAGCTTCACCCAAGACGGTTGGACCCGCGGTGTACTCGCAACGTGGCAAAGCTCATATGGCCATGGGTGGCCCACCGCCACAAGCTCAACCCTAGTTCACTGAAGCTAGACGCAGGAGAGACGTTTTGCAACTCGTTTATGGGTATTTTTTCAATCGCTCCAGGCGGTTGAGCAGCTGCTACCACGAGGGCCGCAGCAGGGCTCGTTGAGCGTCTTAACGCTGTCCACGGAGCCAAAATGGTCACCAGGCGAGGGGATCCAAACAGGTCAGAGAACAAGTCAGAAGCGACCGTAACCCGACTTATCAATGATACGTTTATAGAGCGAGATGGGCACTGCTGGAATATTCCAACGTACGTCATTCGATGTTTATAAGCCCCTCTGAGGAGTTGGAAAACACTGGATCTCCAAAGGAGTCACGACGACTTGAGCGTCTGCGAGACTCCAGGTTCCCCCTGTTTCCACTCTGGCAGGGATGACATCAGGCGTTACATTGCCGATACCTCTCCTATCCTTCGGATAAGTGATCCCGCATGAAAGGAGCATTTGTAACTCGTCGAGAATCCTGGGCGGGTAGCACTGTAAATAAGGGATGCGCATCTAGAGGCACATCTGTGCATAACGGCTGCTGGACGAGGTATGCTGTGCCACAGGTCCTTGTCCATTCAGAAATGTAGATCTGCTCGAGCTTCCAGGGGAGTGTCTCGAACGGTGTTGCGTGCTATGGAAAGGGGACGGAGGCCTAAGGTTGGTTCTCGAAGGCCGGTCTCCGGGGGTTAATTACCACTGAATGTCTCCGCGTGGGGTAGCATAATACATCTATATGTGCATTGTCTTGGACATGTTGACGACCCTGAGCCCGACTCGCGTCGAAACGGCCTCAGCTAGACGTTGTTAAGGCTGTTAAACAAGCAAACCGTAGGTAATAGGTACCGGGGAAGTCTGGCTACGAGACGCTCGGCCCGTTCCGCTACACCTATACATACTCCGTCCTGCATGTTGGCTAATGACCGTGGGTCCTGCCCAGGAGGAGGGTTCCATCCAGAATGCAACGGACACTACCCCCTTGGGGCGTCACCCACGAATCTCAGCAACTTCGTTCCGTCACATCTCTGGGCTGGGTCGGGCACCATGTTGGAAACAAAATGCATGTCCTAACCACATCATGGATGATCGATGATCATGTGGTATCGATAATATGCGTAGGCTACGCAGCTAAGTTGGGGACGCTAAAGTGCTGTGCCTTCGATAGAACCCAACAATACCACCATCCTATTTCGCTGTTGTAGGCAAGACCTAATCTCCATCTCGGTAAAGCAATGTGCCCAGCTTGGGTGGGGAACACGACCCAAGACCCCGGACTGTTGGGAAAATCTCTGTGGCATGCACCGATCGCACGAGCTGGCAACCAGGGTTCAGGTAGCGGATCACGTTTCGTTGTAAGTCGTAAATGGAACAACCATGCTCAATCATTGGTTAGGGGCCGTCACCCGCAAGGCGATCACCATGGGGCCAACCTACTCTCTGACCCGTTCCGGGACCACCGGGCTTGCATGCAGATATCGCACATCACCGTTGGGACGACGACCGACGAAAAAAAAAAAGACAGCAAGCAGCGGGGCCCCTTGCGATTCTGATGCGCAAGCTAACACAACATCTAGATCTATTATAGAGTTCTTCATACTGCAGTGTAACTCCTGTGATCTGTGTCGGAGTGCGTGGATTGAGAATCGATTTGCTCGGTTCGTGACAACAACGGCAGCCACATGAAGCCCTGCAAGCCCTGCAAGCCCTGCAAGCCCTAATTTCTCCCCATTCCCTCACCGTCTTTCTCGGAAACCCGAACCTGGGCGGATCGGGCCTGTCACTGGATGGAACCCAATCTCGGACCTTTGACCTTGCACGTGATCGCAGCAATCCATGCGCTGGCAAAGCGCTCTTCTGCATGCGGCCTCAATAAAGGGTGGCTATCAGCATAATTCAGTACTTCAATCCGACTCAAGGATGATATACCTTACCTTAATATCATGTTGTGATATCTGGTCAGCTCGTTGACCGAAGTCGAATGTTTCCGTGCTCAACCCAAACTTCAGCAGCTACCCTGCGTAATCACAGCTTGGCAACTAGCAAGTTGCAATCACAGAGAAGAGCAGCATCCTGATGCGTCACTATTATTCCTCGTTGCAGCCTTGTGTCATCGGGTATCTGGACCAGCGAAAGCTACCGTGGTGCCCAACAGCCTCGTCAGAAGCTGGACGCCTCGCACATAGTTTTCCAACCACATCGACGACCTAATCCGGCGGTCGCACAACCTGGCGCACTGAGGCCTGAGGTCAGAATTGACCAGTAATGGTGCAAAGCCGGGCCTGCTGGGGGCTCGTTGTGCAAGTCATTGGGCACTAATTGTGGGCTGGGGACACAACAAAGCCCTGCTAATACTCGGGCGGCCAGAGCTACGGCCAGACTGGCGACCGTTGCTGGCCCAAAGAGGCGGCCACCGGTCAACATATGGGAGGCCAAGTGCCATGGCTCTTAGCCAGGTCGTCTCCCCGGTCGACGAGCAGCACTACATGCCGCTCTGGCTCACCTCTTGTTCTCTCACGCGGACGTTCCTGGGTGGATGTGGTGTTGCGACGCAGGATGGTCTCGATCGATAAGGATTGCAGTCCACCACGACTACCGTTCCCATCGAGGTATCAGGGGATGGATACCCTAATTACGAGGAAGAGGGGTGACGATGGCCATGGTACCGTAACGTGCTGGCTGCCTGACTACATGGTACACCCTGCTCCGTATGTAAATCACGAAGTGGCGTGAGATTGCTATGTAGCCGAGCTGCACGATTTATGGGACCTGAATGATGCTGCTGACATACAGCAAACTCACATACCGTAGCTCGACTCCCACGTTTTGGTTCCTGCCAGGCACATCCAATGTGCAACAAGCGGGTCTGTTCTGGAGTCTCTCGCCTGAGTGGGTGTAGATCATCTTGGCTGACTACCGAGCTTTCCCAACTGAGTAACGTATGTGTGTGGTAATCTCATTGCTAGTTGGGGCCGAGATGATGCTGTGTGGGATGTGGAGGAAATGGCGAGAATTGACTGACCGGGCGCGCTCGCGCTCGCGCTCGCGCTAGTGATGTGTGATGTGTGATGGCTCGAAATGGGAACTCTCATCATTCATGTTAGATAGATAACCGCTCACTCAACGGTCTGGTCGGGCGCTGGTCGGGTAACGTCACCCATACCAGTAAGTTGTAACCACCAATCTGGGCCACTTGAGAATCTGGGCCGTTCCATTTTGGAAAGTGCAGAGAGATGAAACAACTTTAGCGTGGTTTTGATGGTGTAACTTTCCTACTTATGACCATGTTCTGACTTCTGTCTGACCGTGCCAACATTTCATCGATTGTAGAGATTTAAATCCGAGTGAACAAATCTCAGAACTAGTTATCGACATATCACTAAATCTCGAAATGCAAAAGCATTATACTAGGTAATTATGTAGCGGGATTGAATCAATCGATCGAACAAACGCGATGTGAAACAATTACATAGATAGGTACAGTCTAGGTATATGGAAGCTCCTTTACCTATGTACACCAGTAGGTAGTTATTGACGATCGCTCCTTACTATTCGGTCAGGTGGCCGAATTTATGGTCGACCGAGCCGGAACCCACCTACCTATTGAAGGGCCATACCTACCTATGTACCTAGGTACCTCCATAGGTCGTTTATGCATGTTGACGTTGTAATATGCTAATTACGGGCGGTTATGATTTTGGCCCTCTTCGCAGTCAACTTTTGAGTATGCACCGGGAACTCATGCCATGGTTTTACTTTGTTTAGATTTCACTTTGAAGACGAAAGCTTTGAACAGGTAGTCAAATTGGAGTTATCCATAACTATCTCTACCTACCTACCTACTACATAGTATCTACATGAAGCCGATCCTGTGAATTTATGCGTGACCGGACTCATTACGTAACGTAGCGAGACCCACATATGCATGTACAAAGTAAGTAGAAATGAGTTGCACAGGGGGACAGATGAAATTAATGAGACAGTGCCTATACTGTATAGGGACAGTGCAGGATTGCGTCGGCGTTATTGACTCCTTACGTAAGCCGCTCGGCTCGGCTCATTCTCATTCGATCACCGTTGCCGTTGCATTGCTTCTTGCTGCCTTGCTATCTAACGCCTATCCTGACCTTATACTGCCTTCTCGTCGCACTGAAAGGGAGCCTGCCAATCGTTATACCGGCTGGCCTGGGAACCTCGCCTAGAATAAGCATCTCATTCATACCTCACGTCTTCCTTATCCCATCTCCGGAACATTCACCCCCCCCCCCCCTCCATCACCTCAAAAAACCCCATGTAAATCTTATTTCACGTACCGAGAAAGTCTAAAGAGTCCTGGCGTATTAGTTCATCCAACTTCCAGGCCCAAATTCCCCAGGGCTTGCCACTAAAAGTTGTCACCTTCTCGCTTCACTCTCCTCCTGCAGCCACCTGAGCACTGCGTGTTATCACTCGGTTAGAGCACAGAAGGCCCCCATGTAGGTGCGGCTTGTCAAGGCAGCCTTATGATCTGACCTCAACTGCAGCCATGGCGGCGTCCGCTCCTCAATCTGCGTTGTCACCTCTTACCGTACACGGCAATGTCACCTCGCCTCAGAGCGACCGCGGTGAGTTGGCCTCGGAAACGGCCATCACCACAATTGATGCCCAATCAACCACAGCAGGTGTGGCTGGCGCTCGCGCAACCTCCGAGTTACAGAGTCCGGGAAGTTCGCATGGCATACCCCATTTCATACTGGCGGCCTTGATCAATGCGGAAATCGCTCGAGCCGAGCACAATCCTGTAAACCATGGATTTACCTCACCCGACCACAGACATGTCTCGACACCGCAATTGGGTGGGGAAAATACGATGCTGGCCGTCGCTGCGCACACACCATTGTCGTTACTCTGCTCGGGGCGGGACACATCAAATCTGGACCGCCTCCCCAATGAGATTTTGATGCAGATTCTCGGTTTTCTGGACGTAAGCGACCTTCTCGCTACATCGAGGGTAAGTCGTGCGAACTGACCATTCTGCCGCCCATGAGAAGTAATTAGTGAGGATCCTTAAATCTGCCCAATTCGCCGGGACCTCATCATATACTCTACCATTAGAACAAAGAAAATGCTTCGTCATTTTCCTTGATTCACTGTACTGTTCGTCTGACGTGATTCATCTTCATCATTTAACGATCATTGAGCCCTACGCTTCATATCAGACTGGACACGGGTTTCAATATAGCTAGGATTATCTCTTCACTACATTTTATCCATAGTAGATTGGCATTCCGTTGCGGGTTGTACCTCGTAGCTAACACAATCATCCAGATTAATCACCACTTCCGTACCCTCTCTGTGGCTCCGATTCTACACAGGTATCGGTTGCAGCGCGTCCGAATCTCACTCCCGCCGCTATTGACTTCACCATCGCGACCTACACTTGCCGACCTCATCGCCCGGCACATCTTTCTCACGCACACAACCCAGATCTCGCGCCGGCTGGCTAGAAATCTTGTCGCTATCCGCTTGTCTCGCCGCTTACCCCAACGTCCGTCCGCTGAAACTCTTGTCCAACGTGGTGTCTTACCTCCAGAGTGCTTTCCCAGCTGCGGCTGCGCGCCTATTGCTCCTGCGCTTGTGGCCAAGAGACGCGCGGTCGAGAAGGAAAAGCTCAAGGATGATCTTCGCCGTTGGGTTGGGGGCGTCTGGCGGGGCGAGGTCAAGGAACGGAGCGAGTGGGTAAAGAAGTGGGAAGAGCGCGCCGGTATTGGACGGGTGTGGCGGCTCCGTCGCTTCTGGGAACGAGTTGCACAGGGAAATCTTTAAAAAAAAAAGTCGGGGAGAGAAGTGAGTGAAAAATGGTTTCCTGGCTCTATTTGGGTCGGGCGCGACATACGTATGTGCATGCGAACCCCATTATCTTTTCTTTTCCTTTGGCTTGTTGGCCAGGAGCCCCCCGGCTTTTGATATCGGGCAGTATAACTGTTGGCTTGTGGGTAGACTGATGCCATGAATGAATGGGCGAGTGAACGATGATGTGATGGAAACGAGGGACACTTGGTTCAATGAATTGATGTGTACGAAGTTTATTGGGGATATCCTTTCTTTTTTCTTCCCCGGTCAAGGGCGTTGACGAGCGGAGGGTGGAACTCTGGGGGTACAGATTGTATCAAAGATAGTTTGTACATCAAACGCCGTGAATAAGAGTGGTGGCCGACGTATTCCAACTATAAGTATATTGGATCACATGGTCGTCCACGTTGACTACTACCTATATTATTGCCCATCATCATCCATTTACAGTACTCGCCATTTGGTCCTTGCTATCCTGGCACAACGCTGTGATTGGGTATTAAATTAGAATACTGTGATTGCGAAGAACACCTAGGCAGATCCCCACAAGACGCCTACCTACCTAGGCAGAATCTCGTAACCCTGGAAAGGGATGCGTTTTTCGCACCTGACCTACCTTGACCGGTAGAATGATGTCAAGGAAAAGGGTTGGAATGATGTTTGTACGTATCCCTCTTTTTTTTCCAAGTTACCGGAATCCATGGCACCAAGCCAACGGAGCCGCGTATGCCACAACTAAATTACATCGAGATATACGAGCTTCGGCACCATTCTCAGACCGACGTCCCACGCTGTCCCAAGCCCTCGTGATGATCCGCACGTCCATACCACCTGGGCATCAAGCCCATTGTCGCTGCTCTCCACAGAAAAGGGTCAGACAATTGGTGAGACAGGGACAGAGCGTCCTCCCAACGCGTGATATTGATTAATATTATTTCCATTAAGTTGCTAACGGTTACGAAAGCTACGTAGCTGAGCTGTCTGCTTCTTCCCCCGGGAGGAGCTACCTATTGAGTACCGGATACATCGGTTAGTCGATAGATAGATACGTATGCCAACGCTACGATGCCAGGTTACTACTACTACATATGTGGAGTAGAATACCAACTCATTTAGCTTTCTTTTCCTTGTCTTGGCCTCCCTCCCCGGGAGAGATGTGCGTCGTTTTGCGACATGACCCTCATAGCGAGGTCTGATATTAGAATTGCGCGGGAGGCGCGCCAAGGGGCTCGGGCCCCGGGCCCGAGACTTCAGCCCGGATGCAATGATGCCCTCTACCTATCCTGAAAACCTGTCGCGGGTTTTCATAGGTTGGCCTAAATAGTGTCGCAGGGACACCGTTGGGCTACATGGGGACTCTTAGGCGGACTCATGTTTCGAGGTTAGGCTACTCTATGGCCGAAACCGGAAACCGTCCCAATCATCATCCTCCTCGTCATCATCATCCTCCTCCTCTTCCTCTTCGCCACCTGGGACAAGTGCCAGATTCTCTTTCCCAACCATATCTACCGCATTGTGGAGACTGATGACGCTCTCCTTACGCAGTTGCTCGCGGCGTTCTTTGAGCCTACGTACGCGGCCTTCCAGCTCTTCCATCTCCTCAAACTCAGCCTCCAGCGCACGTGTCGCATCCTCGCGCTCGTTGGCTATCTCGGCCTCAGCAGCTTGTTTCATCCGCTCGTTTGCTTCTTCCTGCGACTTTGCGGCCAGCTGTGCTGTTGTCAGTGCCGGTGCCGAGATGACCCTATCAGCGAAGAGATGGTGTGGGTCACCGGCTGAGTTTGCCATAGACGGTGGGGCTGCAGCGTCAAGAGCGGACATCTCTGCTTCGAAGGCGGCCCACTCGGCCTCGTTAACGGTACCCGACTGTGGCTGTGTGTCGGTGGTGTGGTTGCTGGTAGATGGCGCATGAGATATGTTTCCAGCTGGTACGGCAGTAGCATCGATAGACATCGGCATTGATGTCGGAGGTGGCCGATGTAGCATTGGACTGCCATCTGAACCGACGAGAGGAGAGCGACCGACTGACGTCACTTTTGGTGTCGACACGGTTGAATTGGAAGTCGTAAGGGGTGTGGCCGGACGCGAGGGTATGGCGATCCCGATTCCCTGCACCGGTGTCCCTGAAGGCCGCCGTGTCTCACTAAGAGTTGTGTGTATAGCCTTCTCCTGTTCTTTCTCGCCGTCCCTGCCAGCTTCCACCTCATTCTCCACATCACCAGCGGCGAGGTCGGTCTTGTTCCGCTTTGCGCGCGCAGTCTCCAGATCCGGACCAGCATCCGACGTGGGCTCATCACCATCTTTGCTTCGTTTCCGCTTATGTGTGCTGTCGGCAGAGGCTTGTACGGGTAGGCTCTGTTGCTGCTGAATGCTCTGTAGCCTTTGTCTGTGAATCTGGCTGCGAATGTGTGTGTCCCACAATGACTCGGACTTCACAGGGCCTTGACAAAGCTTGCAGAATAGCCTGCCGGAAGCTGAGTAGGCCGCGTTGGGATGCCTAATGCGATTTTCAGCGCGGCGAGCGCGTAACAAGGCGCGGGCGTCAGCCATTTGGGTTATGATGATCTGGCGAAATCTATGACGTGCGTGCGTTATTGAAGAGATAGATGCTCAGGTCTTGAAGCCCGAGTTTCGAGTTTGATTTTGTAGTTGTAGGGTGGTAGGGTAGATAAGGCAACTTTGTAGTCAAGAAGTCAGTATTCCGTATCTAGATAGGTAGTGAGGTAGGCAGATGGTTTGGAAGTTTTGGGGCGTCGTGGAGCCCTACAGTTCGTCTAGTGTTATTAGTACTCTGGCACTGTACCCGTATTTTGTGCATCGTAAGTCGTATCCCACCCGCTGCGCAGTTCTTCGGATCCTTCCTTTCATCCCCACATCTCCACATCTCCACGACGACATTGCAAAGTTACGGCATCTACCGTGTAAATACGTAGATGCGCATACTACTGAACATCCCTATTTATGCGCCGTCCTACCATCGCACCATCCTACCTTCGCACCTATTCTCGACAATCTCTGGGTTCATCGTTAGCTCCATGTAAAGGGTCAAACTAGATGCGCGTATCCCTGACGGCGCTCCAGCAAACGAGACCCGAGTACGGCAATCCAACGGCTATACTCCCTCCATCGTCTTGAGAGCTAGCATGGACGAAGAACAACAGCAGCAGCACCAACAGGTCTCCTCGACCTGGCCTGCGCCGCCTCTGTTCTGGAAGGACTTTACCCCAAGCAACATCGCCCGCATTGACCAGATACGGGAAGAGACCGCCGAGCGCCTAGGGATACAAGACTCTCGAAACGTGCGCCTCGATGACTTGCCCCGCCAGTTACGGAATCTGCAGCCTCCTCCCGAACCTGAAAATGGTTCATGGCGCCTTTTCGGCGGCACCTACTGGTTGACTGACGAACTGCCACCCCTCGAGGATGCCGACGTTCGCCGACTCTTCCCAGCGCCCGAGGAAAGGGATCAGGACGGGAAGCACTTCGATCGCGCGACCATTCTCAAAAGATTAGCCAAGTCACTGCTTCTGAACTTTCTCGAACTCACTGGTCTTCTAGCCCTCAGCCCTGAAGCGGTATGTTCTGCATCCATTGTCCTTTCCGGAAACAAGGGGAGGGAAGGAGATTTTATGACCCTATTAGTGATCTCTCGACTAACGCGGAGTAACAGGCTAATGATAAGATCAACGACCTCCGAGATCTCTTTATTAATTTCCACCACCTCATTAACGAGTACCGGCCGCACCAAGCCCGCGAGTCTCTCATATCAATGATGCAGTCGCAACTGGACCGGACACGAGCCGAAACAAACTCAATTCGCGACGCGAAGGACAAGGCCGAGCGCGTGCTCGAGGGACTCGGTAGTTTGACGATCGAGGACACGGCCAGCGGCATGACATCAGAGGAAACCGACCATTACCGCCCAGAAGCCGATGCTTGGGCGTTAATACTTGAATAGCCGAAGCTCAACAAGAGAGAGGGGGATGCTAGGGACTGGATAGAGTGAACGACCGGATCGTCAGGAACTAGTATTCGACTTTAGCGGCGGGCCAAATGGCACGCAGGCTGACTGACTAACTGATAGGTTGATTGATATTATGCCCTGGTATCCTAGGAATGTCTCTGCGATGATGATTCGCGCCTCTATCCCTACATAGCACGTGTGTGTTCTTCTTCAAGACGATGTCATTCCCAGGAAGGGATGATAGGTGCCTAGCGAAGCAACCGCAATATGTCGTGCTCCAGGTGTCCCAAACGTTTTTAACATAAAGTACAAAGTTACAACGACCTGCCGGGCCAATTCTCATGCTTCGGCTACCTATCTAAATCTGCTCCCTCCCCCCCGGGGGACGCAAGGTGAACTCTGCACTTTGCGAGGCTATACCTGTCCCGACCAGGTACCTATGTGGCCACTCCTTGTGTGCCCAGAAGAAGGCAATCAACGACGAACTGCTATGCCTACTATTAAGGTCTACGGCCTATATGCGGCTGCAGTGTGGCGTATGTGGCCTTAATACGGTAGTGTCCACGCGGGCGCACGATGGGAGCTCGACTTGTACACTAACTATAACGAATACGGCGCGGAAATGACCAGACGCGCCAGCCTGTCATTTAACTTGAAGAGTACCCAGCCGAGTCTCGAAACGTCCGAGTCCAGATGCCGTTCAATCCATACCTTTAAATAACCTATGCGATCGGTATCGTCACGCTAAAGTGGTTCTCCCAAAGAGGAAATCTGAAGAGTGACCACGAGGGCGCTTGTTTGTTTGCAAAGAAGTTTTTTATTAAACTCTTTATTAATTGTCATCTCTCTCCACACACTACAAGCACTCGTTCTTCAAACTTGTGATGTAGGTAGTTAATGGCTTACAAAGTGTACAAACAACCTTACCAGGTTAGTACTTGGCCATTCAGCGGCGAAATTCGACTATGATAACCAGTGTTCCAACCTCCCTGTCGACATGTTGGGGTACAGACAGCTGGCATTCGAGTTCCAGCCCGGATGACAGGTCCTCTTGCTGTCATGATGAGGCTGGTTATTGAGACTTTTCTTTGGTCGATGTGTCTTTGGTGGGTGTTGGCGCGGCGCAACTCATCTCATAGCGGCGCGTTGCCAAGATGGAGTACTGGTCTGGACCCGCAGCCTCGGTGAGGGTATTTGAAAGGCAAATCGAGATCGACTGACATGATCTTGCGTTTGTATATCTACCTAGACTACTGCGTGTGTATCGGAACCAGAGATCTACTTCACAACAGCATGTTGGGACTTCAGGTGAACGCGCATCTCATCAGCTCAGCTGCTTACCATCCTAGATAGATAGTGTCCTGCACACGGTATCCTATGCGTCGGCCTATCGTATACTATCTCTGCACGCCGCTCCCTATTGATGTGCTAGGTAGAGCTAATTGCGTGGCAGAATGAGGCGCCGGGTACAGTAGCGTAGCCGTAGGTAAATTACCTGCATCGTCTACTTGCTATGTACGGATTTGAAGATCTCCTGTGAAAGTCGTGATCGAACACTGTACTTAGTAAATGCCTCAGTCTCTTAAGTATGGGGCTATCCGCACGAATTAGACAATGTGATTTTAACATCAGTTCATCGTATATACAACTACAGCTGTATCTAGGTATGTACATAGGTTAGGGTTATAGGGCGGACTATAGACAGACAGAGCAGTGGATGCAGAATTCCAGATCACCTACTTACTAGATAAGTATGTAGAGATCGTACCTACTTAGGTGTCTAGACTGGCTCGTGGCGAAGCTTCCAAGAATGGACCCGCCAGCTGGGTTGGCGGGTTTCTACTGCGAAGTACCTACCTAACCTAGATGGCAGTGTAGATACAAAGGTACATAGCGTATTAAGGGAATCCACTCCAGCCAGAAGTCCAGCTTCCCGCGGTCCGCTCCCCCGGGAATTTTAGGGCGGGGCTAGCATCTGTGCTATAAAGCCAACAACGTGCGACGAGTGGGGGACAGAAGAATATAGACACGGAGATGGCGCTGCTGGCTTATACTACCGTGTCTGCACTGTCCTGATCAGCTGGATATTATGCGAATACTAGCAATTATACACTGTGCCGCTAATAAGTGAACCGTCTTTCCGTGTCTCTATCATTCTGTCGCAGTTCTGGGTGCGGTATACCTATTCATTCCTACTTACGGTGTTCTCATACGGGATCAGGGCTAACTATTGATCGCCTACACCCGAATCGGAGTTCAACGTTTTCTTTTTCTTTTCTTTTCTTTTTTTTTTATTGTTTACGATGCCCGTATTATTGAATGATGACAAAAAGTCGGACGATCTTTCGAGATCTTGTTCATACAATACATATAGGCGTCCAGTGTTTGAACTTGTCTTGTCTTGTCACTCACTCCTCTAGTTATCCAATATATATATATATATATATATATATATTCGTCGCTCATTTTTTGAAGTTTACATATCTGTGAAACATATCGTTGATCACTTGGTTATCGTAGTCCCCTTTTCCATCACCATCATCATCACATCACACGCCCGATATTCATCACCATTACTGTCGAGATGCCTTCCGATAGTATAACCCGGCTCGGGTTCCCGACCAACCCATACCAACTGGCGACTCTATTCTTAGCCACCGGCTGCCTGATGCACATGGTGACATTCTTCTCGCCATCATCTCTCATATACCTCGTGCGAGCAGACCTCAGCACCAACGACGCGAACGTCGTGACTTCGACTGCCTGGTTCAGCACCATTGGCCACTGCATAGCCGACGCTAGTACCAATGCCCTGTAAGTCAAGTCTTCGGCTCTAAAAGTTCAAAGAAAAAAAAAAAAAAAAAAAAAAACCCCGGCCCGAAAATATTAATACAGCAGAATACTAACAAACCCTCGAACCCAGATCATCCGTACAATCATGCAAACAAACCAGTCATCTCCTCACGGGCTACGATGTGACAAGCATCCTAGAGCAGATGGGATTATCAACCACATCCACACCCACATCCACATCCACAGGCCGCAGCAGCAGCAGCAGCAGCGGCACCACCATCTCACTAACGCAGCCCCTGGCCATTCTAAACGTCGTCTCCATGAGTCTCAGCTTCCTCGGGATCGTCGCTTTCCAAGCGAATAAATTCTGCGAGGCACACCGTCGTCTGAGTCCCCCGCACTGGAGCATGTTCATGTTATCCGTCGCCAGCACCTTGTTGGCGTTCATCGCTTCCGTCGTGACGTTGGCGCACCAGCATACCTTCCTGTCCTATATCGCCCATGCCCGTCCCGAGGGGCATGCCGCCTACACGGTCGCTTCCTTTGGGCCCGCGGCGTACGCTGTCATGGCCGCCCTCGTTTGCGAACTGGCGGCGAATAGCGTTGGCTTTTATACCTGCATCGGAGGCAAGTATCGCTGTGAAGGCACCCTGGATGAGTATGAGTATGAGTACGCGCACGCCGACGAGGAGGAGTCGGGCGCTAGAACAGAGAGTAGTATCCCTCTCGTTAATGAGTTCATACCGGATGAGAAATGTGCATTGTAATTATTCTAGATTATATTATACTATACTACTATGGTTAATACTTAATACCAAACACACACACACACACACACACACAAAAAGAATATTCGGAAAAGAGGTTTTGTCCCAGTTAGCCTTGTCGTCTGATACCATGAGCTACAGGACTGATCGGGACAAAACCTCTTTTCCGATTTATATAATTGCCTATCAAGTACCCGTCACCTGTTATTGTTTATCAACGACGACGACGAGACGATGTCGACGCTATGAGTAAACAGACATTCTCAGTCCCAGAGTAATCCCCCACCCCCCGGGCTGTTGACCTTGGGATGGACCGCCATTCTGGTATTATACATGCACGAAAAGAATACCCTGTCTTCACTTCGATTATATGTTTCGAGATGTGGTTCATAGGGCCCCCATCCGTTCGCAGAGGGAGAGATAGGCAGTGTGAGATGCGGTCCGCTGTCATCATGCGGTATGGCATCAGCATCAATGCAGCGTGGAAGTATGCATGCAGGTCTTGAGACATGCGTGCGTGTAGAGGTTTAATCATGCAATAATTACTCGAATTTGTAAACTTTGTAAGATAAATCTGGCATTAGATAGCGGCGGGCGGTAAAGAACCCCTGGGATGTATTCAGGGGTAATTTTGGGAAGTGTCCATCAGATGACATACGGCGATGCCAATGATTCAATCGATTCAATGGATGCCTACACGGTAAATCGTGAATGGATTATCCCATGCTTATCCCCACCCGTCGACATATCCGAGACAAACAACTAGGTTACAAAACCGAGATATCCAACCCCTCAACCTTGCCAAGGAAGTCTCCGTTAGCACCCCTAAGGAGCTCATCAACATCCACAAGGCCATTTGCAATATACTTCTCGCTCACACCAGTGTTCACGCGCCTCGAGAGGAGATCCCGCAGCTCCGCGCGCATGGCGCCCAGCTCAGCCTTCGTCATCTCTTGCGCCTCTTTCTGCTTCTTCTTACGCCCGCCACCACGGCCGCCCCAGTTCCCAGCTAGTTCCAGGTCATCACTGTCGTACTCCACGCCGAGTTCCTCTGCCGCATTACGCATCCACTCATCGTCCTTGTTACCCTTTTCTTTCGCCAACCCTGCGTCGGCAATCGTCTTCGCCAAAGTCAGACGTGGCTTTAGACGACTGACGAGCTTACGATCCATGTCTAGCGTTTGCACGAACAAACTCTTTCTCGACGTCTTTCTTTCGGAATGGACCTTGGCTATGAGACGTCTCGTCGGAATCACTTCTTCGGGAGCGCATAGCAAGATACTGAGACCCGTCTTGGCCGCACGCGCCGTGCGTCCTGACCGATGTACGTATGATGCGGCATCACGGGGTACGTGATAGTGTACTACTAGATCAACGTTGGGGATATCGAGACCACGAGCAGCGACATCTGTCGCAATTAAGATCGAGGACTGGCCCGCAGGCGTACTAGTGAATCGCTCGATGGATCGTAAACGCGCCTTCTGCGCCATTTGGGAATGTAAAGCGTGTGAAGTTAGATTCAGGTTCTGGAGCATAGGTGATATTCGTCGAGCCGCGCTGATCGAGTTGGTGAACACGAGTGTGCGCACATTTGGGTATAAAAGTAGTAGTGCGTATAGATATAAATCCTGGAATTTTTGTCAGTACGTTCCTAGCAACGAGGCGCCAGTATTGCGGAAAAGTATTGCTTACCTTCTCCATCGCGCCGCACTCCACCAAGCCCTCCTTCAGTCCCTCCGCCATTTGGGATATGGGGTTTACATCGATAAACTTGGGCTTCTCTTCACGGAAATTCAATTTCTTTAGAAGATACTCCATTGAATCCTCTTCGCTCATAAGGTTCGACTTTCCCTTGCCAGCCAGCTTCTGTTGAAGGCCTTTGTGGAAAGTCGCAGAGAAAACGAGGGTCTGCCTAGAAGAGGGTGCGGCATCTTCCTCCCCTTCTTCGACCTCTGACCGATCGAGGGCATCCAGTATTTCCTTGGCTTCCAGGAAATGGCCTTCCGTCAACAGCCTGTCCGCTTCATCCACTACTAGGTAGCCTATTCCTTTGAAAGATTTCATGATTTCCGAGCTCGAGGCTAGGACCTCCCATAACCGTCCAGGCGTTCCGATAACGATGTCTGCCTTCGCCAATTGACGTTGTTGCTTCTGCACGGAAAGACCGCCGGTGACAGAGCACACGTATGGGGAATTCGTCAGACCGTTGCAAAGGTTCTTGATGTGATCGGTCAGTTGATGAGCGAGTTCTCTAGTGGGGGAGAGAATCAGAGCCAGCGGGGTTTTTGCCGCCACGACCTCCTTTTTCTCTTGATCAAGATTCTTTTCGTCCGCTAGTTCTAGCCATTTCTCGACAATTGGTATCCCGAACGCCAAGGTTTTGCCGGAACCGGTAGAGGCTTTTCCGATTACATCGTGACCGGCCAAGATATACGGTATAGTTGCGGCTTGGATCGGGGTGGGCTTGGAGAATTTCAATTTGGCCAGCGAGGACAGAACGCCAGAAGAAAGGTCTAACTTTGCCCATTCGGATAGGTCAATGTCATCTTGGGGTTCATCCACAGTATCGAGGCCGGCGAACACATTAGACTCTAACTCGCCGTCCTCCTTTACGTTTGATTTTTTATTCTGCTTCTTTTGCTTCTTGGACTCCCTTTCCGGCTGTTTATTGAAGGATTCTGGTTTGCCTGGCGTTTCGGAGGCTTCGGCTTCGACTTTCGCTTTCGCTTTCGTTTTGGCTGTTGAGGTTTCTTGAGACGGAGCGGTCTCAGGCTCGGCTACGAGAGGTGAGTCGTCATCATCTCCGAATCCTTCGAATTCGTCGCTGTCGGAAACATCGTTCAAGCTAGGCTTGCTGGCGCCATCGATCTCATCGTCTGTCGAAATGACTGCTTTCTTGCGACTGTTAAAACAACGTAGCGAAAACAGTTGACAAAGTAAAATCAGAAACATACAAATTCGATAATATTTCTATCATTTCGGACAACCTCGACACCTTCGACTTCTTCTAATCCAAAGAAACCCTCAGCATCGTTGAACATATCAGGCAACGTAGCTTTGCTCCATGGCAGCGAGTCGACGCCGACAGATCGCTTGACTCTTGATTTGGATTTTTGAGCAGAAGATGCCGTATTCGTTCGTTTCGCCTTTTTCGCCAATGAGGAACCACCATGCGCAACTGCAAGCTTTCTCTTCTTCGTCCCGTCCATTTTGAGAAAGATAAAGTCGTTCGGCGGAAATATTGGTCAGTATTTGTTTGGTTTATGTTATGGGCAACATGAGTTCACGACTTCACTGCGAAAGTTCAAAAATTTAGGTGGAGACAGGTAACGCAGGTGGGTCTGCGAAGCCGCAACCCCACCATCGGTTAGCTCCGGATACTAACAGGTACTTACAAGTCTACTCAAGCCTGCTCTCAACTTGACGTACCCCTTCGTGCTTGAGTGCCACACTAGTCTAAGTTCGATAAAACTCAGGCTAAGCTGCACCTAAACTAACCGCTATCTACTTGGTTATAGCCTATCCCTAGAGGCGTTAATGCTCACCATGTTAGCCCCCCATTACAACCCACTGACGACTGTCTTTCTAAAGACACGGGCACTGTTTGATTCGTTCATTGAAAATTAATATCGCTCTCATTTGAGTCACCCCCTCTTACATACCTACGCACAGCAATATCGTCTCTCCGGGTGAACTATATCCTCAACATGGGCAAATCATCCAAGGATAAGCGTGATGCCTATTACAGGCTCGCAAAAGAGCAGGGCTGGCGGGCACGAAGCGCCTTTAAGCTGCTGCAGCTGGACGAAGGTTCATACAACCCCGCCCCCTCCAAGTCGTCAACCAGGACTCGGAAACGCTGTATATGAGTTACCCGCTAACTCAGTGCTTCATAGAGTTTGATCTCTTTGCCAATGTAACCCGCGTGGTCGATTTATGTGCGGCACCCGGCAGTTGGTCCCAGGTTCTTTCCAGGGTTTTGATCAAGGGCGAGAAATTCGGCCGTACAGCCTGGGAGGACCGGGACGCCAAATTCCGTCGCCAAATGCTCGGTGTTTTCGGCCCGGTGAAAGCGCCTGTCGTGTCGTCGGTGACTGAGATCAAACCCCCCGAGGAGGCACCGAAACCGCGGGAAAACGTCAAGATTGTCTCCATTGACCTGCAGCCCATCAGTCCTCTGCCCGGCATTGTCACCCTCAGGGCCGATATCACTCATCCGGCGACAGTGCCACTGCTGTTGAAGGTGCTGGATCCCGATTACGATGCGAAGACCATGTCACAAAATGCTTCCCACCCCGTTGACTTGGTTCTGAGTGACGGTGCCCCTGATGTCACTGGTTTGCACGACCTCGACATCTACGTGCAATCTCAACTTCTCTTCGCCGCGCTAAATCTGGCTCTCTGCGTTCTCAAGCCCGGTGGCAAGTTTGTTGCCAAGATATTTCGGGGGAAAAATGTCGATGTGCTATACGCTCAGCTCAAGATCTTCTTCGAGCAAGTCCATATCGCCAAGCCCAGATCTTCTCGAGCCAGCAGTGTCGAGGCATTCATAGTGTGTTTGAATTTCCAGCCTCCGAAAGGATTCTCAGCAAGTCTTGAGGACCCCTTGGGTGTGGGGTTCCTACTAAAGAACATGACCGAGGAAAAATTGAAGAGTCTCCCTATCACTACACCGACTTTGATGCAGAGCCCGACAACTGGGGCTTGGGACAGCGCTCCCAATCCAATCCGAGTTACCGACGAATACGGCGTATCTGAGGTTGAGGTAGAGGATCACCGTCAGCATAGAGAGGCGGACATAGGGTGGATTGCACCGTTTATTGCGTGCGGTGATCTGTCTGCGTTCGACTCTGATGCCTCATATAGACTACCACCAGACCACATATCACTCGACCCCATCCAACCGCCCACTGCCCCACCCTATAAACGCGCACTGGAGCTTCGACGAGCCAACGGAGGCGCATATGGCAAGACTGGTCCGACTGTATGAGGCTCCTAGCTCTCTCTCGAGATAAACTAACTTTTCGGGGGATGCATTGCACCCGGCCCTTCAATTATTCCTATGACCAGATCCTCGTTCTTGCACTCGTTCCATTCCTTCGCGCCTATGGTTTTCTTGTATAGATCTATCATGGTGCCAGAAGTCAGAAGCATGAAGCGGCGAAGATGCGGCCAACTCTTGACGACTTCGTCGAGACATTCTAGCATCCAGCGCCCGAGTCCCTTGCCCTGGTACTCGAGCAACACATACACGTCGGTGAGATATCCAAAGGTCGCATTGTCCGTGATGACTCGCACCAGTCCGATTTGCCTCGGACCGCTCTGGCCTGGAAATCGTAGATCGTAAGCTACGTGTTCGACACGCCAGGTGAAAATGAACAAGTGAAAGCAAGAGTGGCATACCCGCGATCTGTGAAGTGGAATGGGGAAGCTCGTATAGCCCCAGACATAGCGAATTTTCCAGAGCTCCCGACAATACATCTCTCGGCAGTTCCTGCGCCCACCACATGAGCTCCTTTGAGGCTATGGCATCGTGGATTGCATCGATCTGTAGGAGACGGTGGTCTGTCGAGACGAGGAACCCATCGCTATACCAGTTTTTGGGTTCAGTCTCGGGCGCCATGATGAAGTTTTTGTTCGCGGGAATTCCCCAACTTCTGCCGGAATGGATTGGGGAAGTCTTATGAATGCCTCAGCCGCCCGCCGATGACCGGACAGGATGCGCTTCTATGGCCGGGGGGAAAGTTGATGTATCAGCTGTTGCCGAGTGTCAGCTACGGCGGACTAGAGGGGCGACTGTTTCGAAATGCGATTTTTTAGTAGGTGCACGCCACTAGGGTAGCGACCAGTTTTAAATGCAATTAACCGGTTATTGCCGCCTCTTACCTACCTACCTACCTTACCGCTTTCTGATTACTGCTGCTTGCCACTGGCTTCTATTTAGTTATGGCCGACTAATTATCTATGTAAATCAGCAACTGCAAAGTGGCAGCTATGTAGAGGGTACTTAATTCAAACTATAAATCAGGTGCAACAGGTGGTACCTAGTACTATTACGAAGCATGCTGTCGCCAATTGTGTGAATAAGAAAAAGCGCTTACAAAGAAAGAAGGAGCGGAAAGTAAGGTAGGTTGGATTTTTTCTGGTCAATTGACTTATAACCTCGTCTTCCTGTGACGGCCGTCACCACCTTCAACCGTAACCCTCGCGCTGACCCACTTTCTTCCCTTTTCTTCCTCAAATTTATTTTTTCCATAGTTACAATAGCCATTTAAACACCGCGGTATATTGTCCCTACATTTCTTCCATATGCCCGTGACTTACGCAATCGATGTGACATACATCGCCGGCTGTAGCAGGAGCCATATTGGTGATGAGGGTTAGGGTTAACGTGGTGGCAGCTGTTACAATACTGAACACATTAACTAATCCGTACATCCTAATATTATTACATACATATTTAATATGAATACCAAATATGTTAATTCCCCACAACCCGTTAACTTCTACTAGCCACTTGTGGCTAGTGTGGCTGTGCGCGTGGCCACGCACAGAATTGTATTTTAGTGGAACTACTGTCATACGTACAGTATATATATACATATAACACTGTCATATACACTGTGCTTTTCCAATACACCCAGCCATACGGACACACTGACACATTGACACACAATAATGTACCTTTGTACCCAGTTTACATGATGTCACACACTGTACTACACACTGTGCATCACTCATACAGATGTGCACAGCTAGAAATGCATGCAGGATTCATACAAGTCTCGGCAAAGTTATGTAGGTAGACTGTTATTGAGGCCGGGTCAATTGGGCACCTACCTCCAGATACAGACTGCAGGTTCTGCCTAGGTAGGTATTGATTGATTGATTGATGTATTTACGTCTGGGAGCCTAGGTAGGTAGGTAGGGCCGCCCGTGTGATGGCATATGCCGGTTACTTGCATCATGCCTTGTAAGGATGCATAAATCTGCGAATCAGATCTATTCATCTAAAAAGTGTGGTTCGCGCTACATTGGCGTGGACCTAACAACCGAATTTGCATTTCGAAACAGTCACCCCTCTAGTCCGCCGTAGTCAGCAGCCTCAAGAGGAAGCCCAGCCCGTTCGTCCGGCTCGTGTGGGACATGCACTTGCGTAATGGTACGTCGACGACATTTTCTTTTTTTGCCTTTCCCCGGCCTCGCTGTAGCATTCATGTAACACAATCCTTATGTAATCAGTATCCCCTATGTATTCCTATAGTACACAGTACGCTACTCCTCTTCCATTACTTCTACTCCTACAACATACAAGATCAATACAAAGAGAATACAAAGAACACACACAATGTTGTGATAATTCATGTCACCGTCGCAAAGCACAATGCGTGCGTGTGTGCATGCATGCAGATTGATTGCATGGTCCCGTATCTGGGCCCCGGAAGAGACCACCTGGATCAGTATAAACTTACCGCGGTACCTAGACTTCAATCTATGGCAAAGTCTGTCCGAGGATATTCTATCATCTGGATCCCCTCGAGTGAGATGAAGCCCAAGTTGTTTGTTTACTCTGTCATCCAAGATACAACAGAGTGAGGGCTTTACGCTCGGTACCGTACCTCTCCTCGCATTAACGCCATAGTACGAAGGGCTTTTTCTGAGGGTTGTCTGACGACGGCGTCTTACAAAGTCCCATCACGACGTACGTACCCGATACGAGCACCTCCCTCCACCATTTCCCAGAATAGATATTTGTTGCTTGTCCCTTTTGGTGACACAGACCTCAGTGTCTCTTCACCGGTCGTCCATCTTTAACGAGAGTTCGTGAACGTCGTCGCGCAGCGAGTGAGGCCCTGGTGCTGGTATATATATTTTTTTTTTCCGATTTCGGGGGGAGTGGGTTGGGTTCCCCAATGAATATCGTCTCAGCACCGGTCGTTGATTATAAGAGAGTACAGATCTGGTGATGCCGTCTTGACGAAATCTGAAGCAGAATATATGCGATGTGCGATAGTTGCCTACTCAGCGCGGTGACATGCGCGGCGAAAATAATTTGAAGCGGTTCGAAGTGAAAGCTCGCTAAGTAGCGGTGGCGACCATGGACGATCATCTCCCCCCCCCCCCCCCGGGAATCTTCTGTGAGTCGCGGGGCTGCGCTGTTAATAGCCCGTACGTGACGGGGTCCGAGGCTACTACTCGTTCGTGGCGCTGAATCGAGCTTACCTGATGCCTACATTCCATTCAGCTATATCTGCAGGGTCACTTTGCGACAACATTATACCAGCTGAGATACCGAGATTCGACAAGGCCGTGTCAGCAGGGCTTGAGACGTGGGTTCCAGAACGAAATGAACGGTTTCAGCCACACCGCCTCTGTCGCAGTTCTCTGAACAGATGTTACAGTCTATACTCGGATTCTGCTCGGAGTTGGGATATGAGCCCATGATGGGTAATGCTGATCACCTCCTTCTTTAGGACATCACGATATAGCCGTAGCATGCAGATTCACAGATAAGGTGGTCATCAATACTTTAAAAAAGGTGAAGTTTGATGGATGGATCTGTCAATTATAAGCTACCTAGGTGGTGCTATTAGGCCAGGTAAGTAAGTAAGTAAGGTATGTGCTGACAAGGGCATTCATTCATTGATCGACGACGGAGTTTCCCCCAGGTTCTCAAGATCCTTACTGTTGTTTACTGTCGTATACCACTGAGCCTCCATCAAGGTCGAGGTCGTACGTGTATCTTCCCTGGACCCTGTTGCCCGAAGGGTTCCTGTCTCTCACTGATTTTCCTTCAAGTCCCGAGGAGTGAGTTTGCGACTCGGAGTCTGCTCGGTACCAACTTCAGAAAGATGTCCATGCTTGCCGCAAAGCTAAACAACCACAGTATCGAATCATGAAGGAGCCTTCATTATCTTCCTCCCGTAATAGCCAGCACCACAATCCCAATCCCAATCCCAAGCCCCCCACCCATCATCATCTTCTTCTTCTCCGTCGTCGACAATCAGCGTCTAAAGCCCTTCAGCTCAGGTTCCATCGGGGCGGGCATATGGCGAAGGACATCCTGAAAGTCCTTGATATTCTCCTGGAGATCGACGGTATGTTTATAGTTCTCGACCAGGCCCTCGAAGGGCCGGTTCTGGGAGTCGAACTTGATGGAGTCCAGGGCGCTCTTGAAGGCGCGCGCGGTGATGAGGAAGTTCTCGATCTGGTCCTTTTTGTAGCCGTAGTAGTTGGGGGTGACGCTGCGCCAGGGCTGCAAGATGGACTGGTAGCTGCGGAGCTGGGCGAAGATGGCGACTAGGTCGTTTTCGAGACGCGCGTGCCAGGCGTTTAGATCTTCTGAGCTGTTGTTGTTGGTAGTGGTGGGGGCGAGGGTGGTGGTGGTGTTAGTGGTGTTTGTAGTGTTTGTAGTAGGCATGATGGGGGTTGAGGGTGCAGCTGTGGCTGGCAAGTACTTGACTGCTTGATGGTTTTTCTTTTTTTTTTTTTTTTGTCTCCCTTGTTTTTTTTGGCGGAGAGTGGAAGTAGAAGTGTTGGATGATGGTAGTGGTGATGATGATGATGGTGGTGGCTGGTCGATGAGATGTGAAAATAATAAAAACGCCCTAGGGAAAACAGACCACGGTAGGATATATATCATGGCCATTCGCCTTTTGGTTTTTTTTTTTTTTTTTCTATTGTACGTGCTGTTGAGAGATGGTAGGCGGCGCGTTCAGTCACATGCTGGGTGGTTTCTCTTTTTTTTTTTTTTTTTTTTTTTTCTTTTTTTTTGTTTAAGAAAAAAATTAACTTTTTATGCTTTTATTTATCTTGTGATAAGTCCTCGTGGAAGGAAGGAAGGAAGGAAGGAAAGATGGAAAGATGGAAGAAGAACAAGAATTATCGGCGATGGGGAAAGGAAATGAACAGGAGAGTCGCTTTTGCACAAGAAAGAATAAAAAAAAAATAAAAAAAATAATAAAAAAAGGAACTGTGTTCATGTGGAAGCAAAGAAAACTCTCTCTCTCTAGTTCCCCTCCCCCCCCCCTTTTTTCTTGTTTTCTTTTTTTTTTTTTTTTTTTTTTTTGGGTCACGGGAAGCCGGTTCAAGAAAACGCTGAACCATTCGGGGAAGGATAGCCAGGGTAGCGGAAGGGTTCGTGATACACAGGCTGGGATGAGGGCACTGGAGAGTAAAGAGGCGAATGGGATTGATGGACTTGCCGGTTAGTCTTGAGTCGTGGCCCGCGGTTGTAATACTGCTGAATAGCGAGACAGAGAGAGAGAGAGAGAGCGAGAGCGAAAGAGAGAGCGAGAGAGTAAAGTCTCTATCCGTTGTAGACCACAAGAAGACTAAACGGCTAGGTATTATTATATAAGCTTGATATGAAGTCTATGTTGAATCTCCCGAGCGGGCGTGATATAAAAAGCTGGTCAAAACGTTTACGCTTGAATGTCGAACATCTTGGGAAAGTTGACTCGATCAACAGGCTGGAGGAGGAAGAGATGACACAACAAACATGTGGCAACCGGAGGCGTGCGTGATCGAGAGTCTTGTAAGCTAAGAGATCGAAGTCAATAACTATTATGTATGATCTGGTGAGTCCTGGTCTGAGAGCACTTATAGAATTCTATGCGTAACTAACAAGAGATTGTCCTCCCAGATGACCATATTCTTTTTATTATTTACCTGGAATCGCAACACAACTTCTCATCCGTTTCTCTCGAGTTTCTGAACCCTTGCTTCGTGGCACGACATAGTTCGAAAGCCGGACGGTCCTTTCAACAAAACGCCCGGTCATGGGTCATGGGAAGAGAGTGAGAGAGACTGAGGTTATCAATCTCACTCTTGAGTTTTTTTTTTTTTTTTTTTTTTTCCCCGGTACAGAATGCCCGGTACAGAATGTAAATGCACGGTCCAAAAACGCCTTCAAGTCCTACATCATGTATTTTCGTGTGGGTGATGTGGCCAGAAGCATGGGCAGAGAGATCGTGCAAGTCGTAATCATACAACCGCGCCCTCCCCCCCAAGAAAGTAAGATAAAAGAAAATAGCTATCAAAAGTTAAGTCTAAGAGTAAAAAAAAAACTCCGCAAGCTTCTTTTCCTCAATCTCAATGGTCCATGAAATTCATTTGAAAAGTAAAAAAAAGTTCGCCTTGCGCTCTCCTTCTATCCAATCAAGGAATATGCGAGTTTGCCACGGGCAAGATTTATATAAACCTTGATTGTTTTTCCCGATTTTCTTGATATCCAAACAGTCCCAATATTCAAAAATGGATATAAGATACCGTGTTAATAGGTAGATCCCCCCTCCTCCAGAAATACCTGACTCAGGTAATATGATCATGATCCCCGCTTTGCTCGCCTTCTTTTTATTAATAAATGATATATATATATATATATAAGATTCCCCAAACCTTGAACAATCTTTCAATCTTCAATTCCCCCCAAGAAAACAGAAATCCAGATTGTATATATATCCAGGAAAAAAGAAAAAAAAAAAAAAAAAAAAAAAAAACAGACCATGCAATCTTTAAAAAGTCGTCCTCGGCGCCGGTCCCCGATCGCCAAATTGGACTTGCACCGCCGGAGCAGCTTGCTCGGCGGCATCGAAGCCAGTCTCATAGACCGTGCCGTGCCGCGGCCGCCTACCAATCTCCTCCTCGCTCATCCTCATGATCTCGTTCTTCCGCGCGACCGACGCCCACTTCGAGTTCCCTGCCTTCGCCGCCGCCTCCGCCTCCGCGAGCCACAACTGCCACTGCGGCGTCGTCGGCGCAGCCCCGCTACGGCTCACCCACGCCGTCCGCTTCGTCTCGCGGATGGCGTACCAGAGCGTGCGGGTGAAGCTCTTCGCGCCCTCGCGCGGGTCACTCGGGTCCGTGGTCTCGTGTGCGTTGCGGGCCTCGGGAGGCGTCACGTCGCGGATATCGTAGCGGGACAGGTCCCAGAAGTAATGCTTCGGCAGCAGACTCATGCCCCAGTAGAGCCCGTTCAACACAATGTACCCGCTGCCGATGAAGAGCTGCGAGTGCCACTTGCAGTTGCCCAGCAGGATCACCGACACCATCAGCAGGAACGTCCCTAGACCCATGAGCAGACGGAATGACTGGCCCCCGATATAGTATTTGCACTCCTCCGTGCCGGAGTATAGCTCGCGCGCCACCTCTTCCGTGCACTTGACCAGCAGGAACCCGCCCTCGCGCGTGCGGATGATGACGTCGCCCGCCGGCACCTTGTTTGTGTGGCGGCGGTTCATCAGGATAGGCGACCACCAGGAGGCCCATCCGACGATCGAGCTAGCGAGGCCCATGAGCGAGACGGCGAGGATGGCGGTGCCGTCCTTCTTGTGGACGGCAAAGCCGATGATGGCGAAGGTGAGGAGCGTAGAGAAGACCTCCAGCACGTGGATGGGAGAGTATAGGGTGGCGGGGATGGCGGGACGCTGAGCCATGTTGACCAGTGTCGGGTTGGCGACGAAATCCTGGACTTTCTCTTTCATGGTCGGCCGCCGTGTCATGCCTTGCATGGGCGGCTCGGCCCCGGCCTCTATGTCGGGGGTCATACTGAGGCCGGTGGCCCGTCCGCGGCCATTGCCCGTCTTGCCATCCAGGGCATCTAGAGGCGGGCCGGCGATCGACCTCGACGTTGAGTGGGGCGTATTTGCTCTCCAAGGACGCAGTTTTCCCAGGAACGACGCAGTTCGTGTCGTCGCGGGCGGCGGGATATCGATGCCCGCGGCAACAGTGCTGTCTTTATGTTTGATGTGAAGGACCTTGAAGGAGAAAGGCTGCAACTCGTCAAGCGGATGTATGATGTTGGCAAAGAACCCCACCGTATCGAGAACGACGCCGCTATAGACACCGATCATTTTCGCGTTCGTCTCGGGGAGACGCTGTGGGCGGGAGGGCTTCAGTAGGGCCTGGGGGGCCGGGACGATGCGTGGTAGGAGGCAGAGCATGCTTGCGGTGATGGTCTGGGCATGGTCTGCAATGGAGGACTCGCCGATGACGGCTAGCAGGGTGACGACATCGAGCCTCCAGCCCCCAGGGCCCTGACCATCGGGGCCGTCGGATGAAAACCAAGCGGCCATCGCTCATTAATAGGACACGGTATATAGGGGGGGAAAGTTGGAGATGGGTCTCTTCGACGGTCGGGAGCTATTCTAGTGCGAGGGGTTGGGTTGGGTTGGATTGGGGTGAGGTTGCGGTTGTGTGGTTTTGACAAGTTGTCAAAGATTCGACGGGTAGAATGACAGGCAGGACAAGTCTTTTATCTAAAGGCAGTTGCAGAGCTAAAACCCAAACCCCCCAAAAATCATTAGATAAATGAGAAGACAACCTGATGGAGCGATCTATTAATTGTCATTCATATTGGGAACTTTCTGAGACTTGATGGACTTGATGGTCGGGGAAAAAGAAAAGCTAGGGGCCGCCTAGTGGGTAGAGCAACCACTGCTCTGGGACTCTCGTGAAGCCGAATGTTGTTGTTGGTAGTTAAGGTCCAGGTATGATTGAAATAGATTCAAGCCACCGGTTTTGTCGTTAATGGCGGATGGGGATCCTGTCGAAAATGGGCATAGCTCTTTATCATAGCCCTTGTCTACACACTAGATACAAGGGTTATTTTTGCGAGACAAATGCCCATGGGAATGCTGACTCCCATACCTGATTGGGGCAAGCTAGAGTGAAGAGAACCTCCTCATCGTTCTCTTTTTTGTTAGGTCAAGGTCTCTTTCTTTCTTTCTTTCTTTCCTTCTTTCTTTGCCGATCAATATTGGTATTGCCGGGAACCATCACGTTCACGAAGGCTGCCTTAGCCTAGACACAGCGCACGCTGGTCGGTTAGGCACATACGAGAGAGGCATGAAGAGAGAACTATTTCGTATGTCAACGTATCACGATTCACAGGCGGGAAGGCTTTGCGGTTACTTACTCACTGGGAACTGTCATCGCCAAGACGTGAGGTAGTATTCCCCCACCCGCTTGCCCCCATAAGCCAAGCGCCGGCCACGAAAAAAGTGTTGGCCAACAACCAGTGCGGCGGTGCTCATTGGTGTCCCTCATTTGCGTGTTCACTGGTTGAATAAGCGCCTCACTCGGCTCATGTCAAAAGTGTAAAAATGCAGGAGGCCAACAGTAGACTATGTAATAAGCATGGCAGAAAATCAATTGGGGTAGAGGGCGCCGAGGGTGCCAACCGCTGTCACGCTGTCACGCTGTCACGCTAACACCACAACGCCCGGTTGGCTCATGCCTGGGTGTGCCTGGGTATGCCTGGGTATCCTAAGGATGGGACCGAGTCTAATGTCCCTACACCGCCCATGACCATGGCGATCTTCTCTCTACCTAGCCGACCCTTCCACACACCGAACATGAACATGGAATCAACGCAATCCGAAAGAAAGAAAATAAAATTAAAAAATAAAAAATAAAAAAAATCATAACGTAAAACATTTGGTACTCGTTCAAGTGCTTTCCGCGATAGCCGTCCGTATCTGTGTTGTACTCAAAGTCTCAACTTTCCCATTCTTGCGGCTTCCATCTTTCTCCTCGTCGCTTGCAGTTGAGGGGCATCGGGAACCAGTTTTTCGTCATCTAAGCCCCCGGTGAGGGCGGCTATGAACTCCTCCCAGCGTTTTTCCCATTCCGCCATCGTTCTTCTGAGTTCATCCGGACTCAAGCAGGAGTGTTCTATGCTCCATATGGCGAGCTGCTTCCACCCGTATAGATTAATCATTTTATTGCCAGCCATGACTTCGTAAAAGTCGTGGGACAGTGTAGACCTAAGTCCAAGTTAGATTCACGAGTGCGCCATTGAAAAGCTCATGGTGACCTACTGAAAAAGAGTGCCGTTGTCGCTACTCAGGGCGCAGTGCAGCTTTTCCTCGAGCAGCCGATACAGGCTATGCTGATCCATGCGCATTGCTAACCCCAAGATCATGTTGGAAATCGGGCAGGCCTCCACGCAGATATTTTTCTTCCTCATCTGTCTGAGAACATCAGGTTTCACGGGCAAGGCATAGCCGTGGCCTATCCGTTTGGAGTTGAGTTCAAGCGCTGTCTCCAGATTGCCCTCAAGGTCGTCTGGGGTCTCGCCACAATGGAATAAGAAGGGTATATCAAGACTCTCTTCGTCGCATCGCATCCGGAATTTTCGAAACTCTGCTTCAAAGTGCTTCAAGGGATATGGCTTCGCAAAAGCTTCCTCACCTACCAGGTCGAAGCCTGCAATGTATTGCGGCCATTTCTTTTTCATCTCAATACACTCATCCAGGGCCTTCGCAACAGCCTCCGATTTAAAGGAGCGCGGTGTGCAATAGATGACCTTCATCCCGTTGAATGTCGGCCGATGCTTGGCGTCGTCAATGATCTTCCCGTTTTTGTCCATGTCGCCGATGTGTTTCATGAATCTCTCGTACTCATCGATGATGACCTCCATGGTACCGAAGTTGTCAATCTTGGATTTCGCCGTATCATGAAGGATCTGGTTGGTCTGCATGAAGTTCGGCCGTATCTCGGCATACTGCACGTTGTCTTGGACGAATTCTTCCAGACACTGTCGCGTATAGCGCCGAAAGGCCGTCTCGTAGTTGAAAAGGCCTTTCATCATTTTCGTGCGCGCGTTGAATTGTATCCATGCTCTGCATTCTGTTAGCTTGACACTCGAAGTTGGCCAGATCCAAGCTTACTTGCGCGCGCTGTTGCGGCCGCGTTTATAGTTGTCATCTGACATCTTCTCCCTAATTTCCATACGCCAGGGTTCGGTAGGACCGGACTGTACTCGGCTGGACAGCGACGAGTCTCCCCGTGGGAACACTGCCTCCGTATCGGACTCAGCTTCAAGATTGACATCTTCGGCATCATCAAAGAAGGAATCCACCTCCTCTTTACTGAAGGTGAGTTTGCTGATGAGCCAGTTGTCGCAGTTGCCCCAGCGCTTCTCGTCCCAGAGCTCGCGGAAGTATTGA
This sequence comes from Xylariaceae sp. X187, assembly GCA_028637585.1. NCBI lineage: Eukaryota > Fungi > Ascomycota > Sordariomycetes > Xylariales > Xylariaceae > Xylariaceae sp. X187. The sequence goes on along the minus strand of JAJIZN010000011.1, from coordinate 691,893 downwards.
TAGCGCATTTCATCGACTTTATGGCCCTTGTCCCGCCTTCCGTGCTTGTAATCAGGGCTGAACATGTTCGGTCCCAACTTGTCATATGCGCGGATTCTGGCGCGCTCAGTGGGCAACTTCTCTACCGCTTCAATTTTCTTTCGGATATCCTCCGATTCAGCGTCTGCAAGCATCTGCGTTCGAACCTGCTCGAAATTGCGCAGACTGAACTCCAGCTTGCACTTTTGCAAGTCAACTTTCGTGAGAAGTTGGCGGTCACTCCAGACATACATGTTGACCATATCCCTGGCGTAGCCGAGAAGAACTCCAGGCCGGAGCGTAGAATTGAAGTGAACATGTAGATGTGCGCCTTTGGGGATCATGCGCGCCACATGGAACAGGCGAGTTTCGTCGAGGACATCCCGTACATGGACAAAATGTTCGCCGGGTGAGAGAGAGTGTTTCTTGAAGATGGCTTCGTCCTCCCGCCGCATGCGCGAGAGCAGCACCTTGGCCTCCGCTTCCAGCTGCCGCTGGCTTTCGCTACCGGCGGTCGCATGATCGGCCGCGTCATGCTGAAAGCCAAAGGTAAAGCCCGCCGGATCCATGGGGGGCTTATCTGATAGTGAGAGGTGGTGATGTGGTGGATTCGTCCGGGGATTGATGCTCATAAGCTTGTCCACGAGATGTTGCAGAGAGCGTATTACACGGAAATTACGGGGAGGAGAGGAGTCTTCGGCATCCTGACAATGGTCGTCGGACTCAGCCCCTTTATCAATACTGCAGATGGTCCCCATGAGCAAACTACGGGTGGGTCCCCGACAAGCAGAGGACAAAGAGAATCAGATGCGATGACCGTTGGTAAGGCGTATCTAGACGTTGGCCAAGACGAAGAGATGAAAGCAAAGCTGCCGGATGGAATGAAAGTTGTTTGTGTATGACGAACCCAGCTCGTCACCCTCAATCTCAATTAGGACGGCGGACGCCTACTTCATTGATCAGTGGGCTAGGCAGAGAATGGTGTGGGTTGGTACTGGGTACTGGGTACTGGGTACGGGGTTCTGGGTAGATACTGGGTGCTGGGTGCTGGGTGCTGGGTGCTGGGTGCTGGGTGCTGGGTTCTGGGTTCTGGGTTCTGGGTAGTGGGAGGGCCGGGCTGGACTGGACTGGACTGGCATGTTGCATTATTCATAGTCTGGACCTGCTTGTTGGTGATGAGGTGTAAAAGGACAAACAGGCATGAATAGCGCGCTGATTATCTTACCGATGATTCCGGCGGCTATCGGTAGCCTACGTGACGCTATGGGAAGATTTCGGGATCATCCGAGGGTGAAATGGGGTGAATGAAAGGAAGTCGAGATGAAGCATCTCGATGACTACCTAGATAGATAGCTGCAGCCGAGCTACGACATTGTACTTGGGCTGATGAAGTCCTGGGGATTCGCCTTGCTGCCAAATCCGAGACCTAGGTATGTTGCAAGGTATTACGGACTTGGACGAGATGGCATGCTTGCTGCCAGATCAGATCAATCAATCAATCAATCAATCAATTAATCAATCAAACCTACCTGTCAGGAATTGTGGCGGTGTCAATTCAATGGCTGACGAGGCGTACCCGGTTAGTGGTTTGATACCGAGGAACAGATCTGGACTAGCGCATGCAACTCCAAGGGAATTACTCAACTATGCGAATAGAACATGTACCATACGTAAGCATATGTATGTTTGTATGCAGTGCTGGGCGTCAGAGCTATGCAACCCTTTGAGTAACATGGACATAAAGGGTATGCGATCATAGGGCCCATGCACCCCACGTGTGTGTATCGATATCCATTCCAGCATTCAATTCCGGACGGTAGATAGGGACTGCAGGTGGTGCACCCAACTGACCTAACTGGCCTGACTGGTCTAACTGACCCAACTGACCCAACTGACCCAACTGCGTCTGGCATGACCTACCACGCATATGTAGGTCGTGCTAACCATTTTCTCCGGCACAAGTCACATGTTGTGTCGTGGTGTACATAGCCTGTGGGTAAACAGGATCGACATCCACTAGATGAGATCTAACCTTTACCGGTAATATATTTGGCAACGCTAGGCAGATGTGGGTCATGATTTCCATTTGTCCCCTGTCTCCCCCCTGGGGGGCCTGGAGCCTGGGCCCTGCCGGCGCGTGGTTCCAGTGGGCACATCGTCATCAGCCCTACACTATCTAGGTAGACCTATTCCTATAGACCTATTCCTATTAATCCCCAGGCACTATCTAGGCGCGGTAACCCTCTACTCGTTCCTCATCTCAACCATGGCTTTTCCCCCTCAGCTCGACAAGCCATCATTCCCTTTCCACCAGTCACTTTACCAGCCTTGCATGCCGGAATTTCTGGTCTGGACACGTAACGGAAGTGAATTATGACAAAGACCAAGCCAAATCTCATGCAGTTGGCACACACCGCTTCAAGGTGATCACTGGAAACGTGCGACGGCTCCCAAATTCTTCATCTCCTATCTAAGTCTTCACCTGATGCCACGTTACCGCCAAACGCCTCACTCTTCATCGCCGTCCCGGACCGTACAACGCAGTACACTGCCTTACCACGTCTATCTTTCAGCATGGTACGAGAGCCCAGCGGATGACCACCTGTGTTAAAGCCGCCGCCTATCAAAGCCCGTTGGACGGCCGCGAGCTATCATGTGCTGGCCTAGCGAGTAAGGCTTCACGGGGCCTAAAATCCCCTTGATCTACGGTGCCAAATCATGGGATTCAACCTTACGGCTCATGTCACCTTATAGACCAATCGATCCATTATAGTGAGGGGGCTCAGACCATGGATTTCATGATCACTGGTACTTTCTCATCCTCATGTACAAAGCTCACCCGGCTAAGTCGAGATTCGTTCTTGCTTTTCACGCCCACGTGTGAACACAATTAGGTAACTCGAAGAGCGAGAGAGAGAGAGAGAGAGAGAGAGAGATGAATGTCTATGAAAATCACCTCCTGGTAAGGCTCACTCCCAACAGAACCCAAACCGCTGCCGATGAGACCTTACCAGAGTTTGCATATTTTGACTTGTATACGTGACCTCCTTTTCCAGCAGGAGATTGGATCAATGAATACGCTATCCGCCATCTCGAACGGATGTCTATAGGGACTTTAGAACAAACGATACCCATGATAATTTGTCACCGCAAACCCTCAGTACCAGTGACAGGAGATGAATCAATTTTTAACTCATGTGGATCATCATGAACAAAGACCGTCCCTGCACAGCCCAGCTTCAAAGGAAAAGGAAAAGAAAAAAAAAACAAAGAATCCCAGCTCCATTGCGCCGGTGTCTATTTTTATTTCCTTACACCGAACAGCAAAAAGTCCTGTACTTTCAAGAGCACATCGTGACTATCGACGGCATCGATCAGGAGGATGAGGTCTTTGATGGAGGAGAGCGCCAGGATGGAGTCGACACATGATGATAACCACGGTAAGTCCATCCAATGAAGAGAATAGTATTTCGAAATTGACTACCTACTTTCTTTCCTTCTTTCCTTCTCTCTTTGCGGTATTAATTTTCTCCCGCGCATCAAAGGACTCCCCTACCCCCTGGATCCAACAATCCCCGCGCCCGAGGAGCCCGAACCAGACCCTTCACGGCGCTACGTGCGGACCGAGAAATTACGCCTCAACATCATCGGCGTCGCGGAAGATCCCTACGAGGTCCTCCGACGCACGAACACGATACTCGTCATCGATGACTCCGACTCGATGCAGTCGTGCTGGGACGAAGTGGGTGATTTCCTGCGCATCGTTGCCCCCGTGTGCATCGAGTATGATCCCGACGGCATCGACATCGAGTTCGTCAATCACCGGGCGCACGGGTCCCTTTTCACGGGCCGCACGGGCTATGAGCACATCGGGCTCATGAAGGGGCGGCTCGACATGCATGACAACGTCGCCGGCATCTACCACAATGTGAAGCCGAAGGGGAAGTGTCGCATGGACAGTCGGCTGGCGTCTATACTGGACCCTTACATGCGTCAGTGCGAGGCCTATCTCCGGCAGAGCGGCGGCAAGAAGTTCATTTCTCCGCTCAACATCATCGTTGTCTCCGATCTCAAGTGGGATGAAGACGAGGATGAACTGGCTGCCATTACGCGCACGGCGCGACGACTTGATATCCTGGGCGCCCCGAAATGTCAGGTAGGCGTGCAGCTGTTCCGAGTGGGTGATGCTGGCCGGGCGTTGAGTCCCGAGGACGTCCAGTTCGTAGACGATAAGGTTTGGAGGGAAAAGGGAGTTAGAGATATCGTGGACATGACGACGTGGACGGGCAAGCCGGGTGAGCTGTCGTCGGATGGGATCCTCAAGGTCATCCTCGGCGGTGTGAGGAAGTCGATTGACTTCATGGAGATTTAGATTGACGCCCCTACCCAGCGAGTGAGAAGAATAAAAAAAAAAAAAAAACTAAAAAAAAGAAAAGTCTAAATAATAAATCAATTCACTCCTTCCTGAGTGTCTTGGTTTCATTGATAGAAGAGAATACAACTTGCCCTGGCGCCTATATGACGTGGCTTTTGCAATCGGGTTCTCTAAACTAGAATGCAGCGCGACGATGACAACCGCACGGCTGCCGGGGCCTCCTAGAATTCTGAGGCGCGCCGGTATGCCTTGCGATCCCGCCTTACGTTAGTGCCTCGAGCTTCCCCGTCTGCATATCCCAGTCAGGCACCCTTTCGAACTACTTCGGCACGACGGTGGCGAAGTTTGCGAATTTAGAGCGCCTAATAAGTTTCGACGTGTGGAGGACCTTGTCTGGCAATGTCGGTGAGAGTCTATCTAGGGATACACGCACAGCACAGTCGCATTGTGGTGGTCGGCCCTTTCATAGTCCGTCGAGCCGGCTCTGAAGCTGTAATCTGAGTTGTGCGGCGTATGGGGGGGTTAGACTTGGTGCAGTAGTCTGACTCTGAGCGTCTAGATATGCCTTAAAGCACTTGAGGATCATGTCAAAATGCCGAATGCGTGGCAGAATCGGTGAGTATAGATCTTTCATGACACATGGGCAGAACTGCCAACCTTTCTATACTAGAGGTACCAAATGCATCGCAGCACACCAAATCCCCATCATTCCATCCAAGCCTTCTTCGTCCACTGATGAGATACCACCCCTTGACCCCGACGTCTCTCCCGGTAAAGCAGCTGGGTCATTTCCTTATAGAGATACGTATACGCACCATCATAGTCGATGTTATGATCAGAGTCAGTATAAGAGCGCCACTGCATCTTCGAAGGCGGCACGCCAGCACCAACAAGCAAGTCGACGAGCGCAGCGGTATTTTGATAATGAACATTATCGTCGCCAAGACCATGCATAATGGCAAATCCACCCGCAATATTGTTGAATCCCTCAACGTTGCGTACGGCTGACTTATTGTAGCCGTCCGGGCTAAGCTGTGGCGTCTTCATGTACCGCTCCGTGTACATGCTGTCATAAAAGCGCCAGTCTGTCACGGGTGCGACAATGAGGGCCGATGAAAAGACACCTGAGTTCTCCTCTACTACTTTGGATGACAGGAAACCTCCGTATGACCATCCGAATATACTTATGTGGTCTGTATCAATGAACTGATGGCGCGACGCGAGTTCTCTTGCAGCCCATATCTGGTCGTCGGCTTCGAACTCGCCGAGGTGAGATGCCACGACCGCCCGAAAGGCTCGGCCTTGATATGCCGAGCCTCGGTTGTCTACCGTGTAGGTGATGTACTCCAGTTCAGGGTCCGAGGTAATGTAGGCGTTCCAATCAGGGGCAGCGTATAGCTTGTTTACTTCCTGGGCACCCGGGCCGCCATAGGGTGTGAACAGGACTGGGTATTTCTTCCTCGGATCAAAGTTCGGCGGTAACACTTGTTTAACATCCAATTGATAGCCGTCGGGGTGCGTTAATTTGAAATATGTGGTATTCGGCAGGTGAAAGTTTTGCAGTTTGTTCCAAACATCGTCGTTTGTGGTGACGGTGCGCAGCGGTGTTGTCGTGTCGTTGGCCGCGTACAACTCCTGATATGGCACATCCGGGCCGTCGTAGTTGAGGATATAATAACCGCCTCCAGACGAGAAGGAAGCACTCCACGAGGCTGGCACCGTATCGTCGACAAGGGCCATCTTCTCCCCGGTGGAGTACGACACGCTGTAAAGATGTCTTTCCGTACTGTCATGCTCCGTCGAGGTGTAGTAAACCAACTCGCGCGACGAATCAACCTTGACAATGCTCACGACTTCCCAATCACCGCTTGTGAGTGCCTTCATACTAGACCCGTCGGTAGCATATAGATAAATATGTTGCCAGCCCGATTCGTCCGAGAGGTCAACGTAGTAGGAGGTACTGTTAGACCCGTTGATAGGCCCTACGTATTGTATAGCAATGTTGTTGTCAAGCCATCCGTCCGTACCGTTACGCTCTCGCACGACTTTCGTTGTGATATGATTGCCAACTTCGATAAGAGTATGTTTTGACAAATCCTGTACTCGGTTATAAGCTGCGTATATGAGGTTATCATGGCTGTCTGTGAGCCACGCAAGCTCCCCAATGATTAAATCGTCGGCGTCGAATGCGTCCAAAGAAATAGCCGCCTTCTCCTTACTCCCGATTGAGAGCAGTGTCAAACTGACAGTCGGATTCTTGGTTCCGGCTTTGGGATAGCGCAATTCGAGGTTCTCGGGATAAACTGGCGCGATCTTCATGTTATTCATGAAATAGGGAACGGTAAATGTTCCAACACCAGTCTCGTTGAATGAAAGATAGGCAAGCTTTTGACCATCGGGCGAAAACCAGATAGCAGAGCGACTAGACAGAATCTCCTCTTCATAAACCCAATCGGGAACGCCGTTGAACATGTCGGGAGAGCCATCATCTGTGATCTCGGAAATGGTGCCGTTCTCGCTCAGATACAGGTTATTGCCACGCACGAATGCGATTGCGTCGCCTACGGGCGCGAACTGGGCATACTGGATATCCCCAACTTGGTCGTCGACCAAGGGATTGAACTTGCCCGATGCGAGATCCAGAATGGAATAGTCTGCAAAATATGAATGCCGATACTGCTTGGTGTAGTTGGTAGCAAAGAGCACCTTGGACAGATCTGGGTGAACCCAATATTCGTGGAGGCCGCTGGGAATCGAGTCGGCCGAGACGAACGTGGAAGATTCACCAGTAACGAAGTTTTCGAGTATCAGGCCTCCGTCGCTGCCTTGGTAGATCTAAAGAACTCCGAGAGTCAGTGCTAGCTCTCTTGAGGCGACATCTCAATACTTTGTCCAGCCTCTTACTTTCTTGAAGCATGGTAAGTTGAATGAGAGATTGCGTAAGAGAGCATAAGTTCCAATGAGCACTCACGTATTGGCCATCTTCGCCGCCAGAGAGCCAGCTGACGGAAATGCTGCTGGCGGCGAACTCGTTGCTCACAAACGTCTCATTCCACGTCAGAGTTTTATTACCGTTACCGGTAGGCTGGTGAGGTTGTCGTGTCGGCTCAATGGCAAAAGCCGTTGCCTGAAGAAGCAGAAGGCCCTCGATGAGACGAGCTACAGGAGCTGAGAGCTTCATGACGGCCTACGTTGGCAAAGTGAGCAGAAAGAAGCCAATATCGAATCACCAGAACACGTCTATATAGGTACCCAGGTATATAGGACGCAATCGGCTACTCACGAAAACGTGAGAGCGAGCTGCGCCGGCTCAACCATTTGTATAACAACACTGCCGATAGTCAATGACTTGTGGCTGTCTTGGCGTGCAGTATCTCGCAATCTACGCGAGGGGTCCGGAGGAGTCGGCATAAGATCGAATACGCCCTCAGGAGGCGATCGCCTTCCTGTCCAGGAAGTGCCCGGGCCATTCCCCCGCAAACCTCGCATGAGGAGAGCGGAGAGCTGGACGCATTTCGTGTGGCATTACCGCGGAATCATGGACCATCCAGCCGGTGATAAACATCTGATCTGACAATCAATCGCACGGGCATGACTGGCTGTGACGATACGATCGGTATATCGTTACGGTTGGAATTCTTCGTGAGTCCAAGGCAAAGAGATTGAATTTTGACCTCATTGAGTCAGTTTGACACGCACGGATAAGCCTTAACTACCGGACTGAGAGACATCTACACGAGTTCCGCTCTTGCAGATATCCCTACCATCTTTACGTGGTTTTCGGATGTGTTTTCGGATCGTGAGTTTGAGTAGGTCGTCTGGATGATGTGTTCCCAAATGATGAGTGAGTCCTAGATGGACTGACTCTTCTGCGATTCATGAATGTTGCCCTATTTATCTACCTATTTTCTGTTCGGTTTCGCTCGGGAATAACTAGCGCGCTTTGTCGCCGCTTACGTCAGGAACATCTCAACATGAATTCCGGTCGCCCGATGTCCCTATCCCGATACCGAATGCCGAATGCCGAATGCCGTACGCCGAGCGCAAACTCATACCCCGATGTTTATCATATGACGTGTCGCATGTCAAGATTCTTATGATGAAGAGTTTCGATGAGCCGAGTTGAGGTTTTCCATCATTATGTTCAATCAATCTTCATTCGTTCCATGAAATTTCAAACCATAGACGCTGAGAAACTCCCTAGGTCCTAACATTAGCTCACTACCGACCGCAGGAGCTCATCAATCAGCATGGAAAACGATCGCCGGGGCACAATAGTTACTACTAACAAAGTGTATATCATAACGCTCGGCCACCATTCATGTTCCTTCAAAAAAAAAAAGTCCATTACAAAGCACTTTATAAGTCACGATCTCCTCACAATCCGAGTCTCCTCTCGTTCAAGGAAACACATCCTCGCCCGGCTAGATCACTCCAGCCTCGACCTCAACCGCAGCGGGATGTGACCACGGACAACCACGCCGTAGGCCGGGGTAGTACTTGTCCAGCAGAGGGAAGATTCCCTTGGCACCGGGGGTAATCGCGCTAATCGCGCAAAAGCTCACAGACGACGGCGAAATAGGAGAGGACTCGGACGCCGCCCCAACCCTAACCCTAACTTTAACCCGATCTCAAACTTTACTCAACTACGGCTTAGGAGGCTCGCAAGGGACGAGACGGAAACCATGAACAGTGGAAAAAACCTGTTTTCTCCTTGGGGCAAAATCGTGGCCTTTGACAGGTAAGTTAAATTTTTCTAGTCGGACCAGTTGTAAATACCCGTGTCTAGTCAAGCCCACAGACAACCTAGATCCTGAGCAGATAAGAACACGAGGAATTGAGGTTCCAGCTGATTAGTACCTCGGCACTGTGACATCGCAAGCGGACCTCGCCTCAACAATGTCAATATGATTGCATACATACCGACATCTTTACACATAAGGCTATGGTCAACTAAAATAGGGCCGAGATCTCGTGGCTAAAAAGGTCTCGAATGTCCATGGGCCTGAACAGACCTAACGAGCGACACAAATCTCAACTAAGCACACGGTTCCGAGGAAAGAGGTAAACGGGGAAACAGTGAGGTTGAGGGTTATCTAGCCTCAAGCATGTAATAACAACGCAGGTGGCAAAAGATCCGAAGAAGTTTTCCCGGCTATGACCCAAGAGAGGGCGTAAACTGTAGCCCGGACCAAAGCCGCGATCCTCTCCTGTCTTCTGATATCATTCAACTCCAGGCACTAGGAAGTGCAACTTAGAAGCACAGCCCAGGCGTATCGCCAAAAATTGAACCGAAGTATAGCAATACGCGATGCGATGATGGACGGAATAGGATCGTGAAGTATTGCATCCCTTATGCTCAGGGCTGAAGGTCAGTATGGTCTATCCTAGATTTTGCCTCTAGCAGCTAGGCCAACTCCTCTATTCCAGTATGGCCCTTTGCCAGCCATCCCTGGTGAGGTCTTATGATGATATAGCTGATGTCTCTCTCACAACCTGACGAGACCCACATTCAGAATACCCTCAATCTTTCGTAGCTCCTCAAGTACCTCCTTAGTGACATCTCCATCAATACCCAATATCATGAGTGCCTCATCACCACCCTTTTCGCTGCTCTCGCATAACTCAGCAGTTTGTACACTTGGCGTGCCGTCTCCTATGACAGCCGAGCCAGGTAGCTGTTTGGTATCCAAGTTCGCAACCTGCATGAACCGAATGTTCACCCCATGTTTCCCAAGCACAGAGCCAACCCCACCAATCTTTCCGGGTTTGTCAAAGTTATTCAGCATGAGAAGTGTGCCCTCAGGCGTGAAGCTGGCATTGAAGCGGTCAATCCGCGAGATGTAAATATTGTTCCCCGAGACATATCCCTCGATGATCTGACTTCCGACCTCGCCGCTTGGCTCTTTGCTCTCCGCATTGACTGGTGCAGGTAAGGCTTTCAGTGTTATGTGGCTAGCGTACGCAGAGCCTTCCTTCCCACTGCCGCCCCCACTATGAGCGTGTATTTCGCGAATGGCAATGCCCTTTTCGCGAGCGACGGCCGCCGCGTTGACAATGTTCACGTGCCGACCACCAGTATCCGAAAACGATGACACGAGACCTCTGATGAGAGCAGCAAACAGAGGGCGCGAATTCGAAACCCCGGCCAGGTCACCATGGTATACAAGCTCGAAATTCTTCCCGCCTATACCGGCAACAGAGGTAGAGGCAGAAGCAAAGTGCTGCGTGTAAAGTCCTCCCATCCTCTCAATGAGCTTTGCGTACGGCTTCAGGGCGCTATATTCCTTGGGGAGAATCAACGGCGCATTGACAGCTGAGGTCGGCAACTCGCCCCGTAACACGGCGGCCACTTGCGTGCAGACGTCGACGGCGACATTCTCTTGAGCCTCTACGGTGCTGGCCCCAAGATGTGGGGTCGCAACGACTTTGTCATGGCGCAATAACTCCCACGCTGGAGTGCCTTGATCCGGAGGCTCCTTGGTGTAAACATCTAGGCCTGCACCTGCGATGACGCCGTGATTCAGGGCATCGAGAAGTGCTGCCTCGTTGTACACTCCACCGCGCGCAACGTTAAGTACACGTGCAGTCGGCTTCATGTGAGCGAATTCCTCTTTTCCGATGAGATCGAGCGTTGAAGCTAGGAGCGGAGTGTGGATTGTTAGAAAGTCGACCTCAGGGAGCATATCCGCTAATCGCGGTATCAGTCTCTCAACGCCTGTCTGCCGGGCGAGATCGGGGTTTGCATAGGGGTCAAAGGCTATGACTTTCATGCCAAGACCGATACACACTGTTAAGAAAATGTATCGTCAGCAATATGTTCGGTGAAAGCCTCCTGAGCAGTCAGAAAAGGTGGAGGCCCAGAGCGACCTTATACATGAAGATCTTTCATGCATTTCTGGACTTTCTTAGTGAATGAGAGGAGTCGGGTCAAATACGAAATGACTTACTTCTGGCAACTTTCATGCCGACCTTACCCAATCCCACGATGCCCAAAGTTTTTCGACCTACCTCAACACCGACTAGCTTACTTCTCTCCCAGCGCCCTTCTTTAGTACCACGGTCGGCGCGCCCTACATGCCTAGCCGTGGCGAGCAGTAATGCAACAGTATGCTCAGCGGCAGCGACAATATTACCGGCGGGCGAGTTTACAACAATGACACCGCCGGCTGTCGCGGCCTCCACGTCGATATTATCAACCCCGACGCCTGCTCGTGCAACGACGCGTAGACGAGATCCCGCAGCTTTGAAGACTTCGGCGGTCACCTTGGTCTCGGATCGTACAATCAGAGCGTCGACGTTGGATATGAGAGCTAGCAGTTCCTCGGGGGACACTCCTTGTGGACGGGAGTCGACTTCGTAGTCAGCGGACAACAAGGCCAGTCCATCCTGAGATACCTTTTCAGGTACCAGGATACGGGGCTTGTAATGACTGTTGGCGACCATTGTGATATAGTCAGTGTGCTAAGCCCGTCGGTGAAGTGAGCTGCTAAATCCCTGTATATACAAGTGAGTCGGCGCGGGCAATATGAAAGCAAAATCTAGCTAGGTAATAGTATATATGGCAATGTTATATGGCGAAGTCTTCCCCCTTTCCCCGCGAAACTGAGAGAAGTTTAGCCCTATAAGATGGAATTGAAGGAAGTCAGAGAAGGATTCTTGGGGGGATGGAAGGAAGCGCTGGGCTCTGGTATTGGGGAAAGATATAGTATTGGCTCGCTACACAAGAGGGGAAATAAAACCCAAGTGAATGGCGGGAAAGAGCCGGGCGTGAAGACCCAACCTCGCCATACGTGAATGTCGTTCGCTCTTTCGGGTTCACTCACGTGCATGATCTGTCGTCGCTTGTGCCTGCCAGCCTCTCTCATTCAGACCCCGCATTTTCCCCATTCTTCTCCATCTCGGATTCGTGGGACGTGGGACGTGGGTCGTGGGTCGCGACTGCATCTTGTCTCTTCATACCTTTGCCTGCCTAGAGTCCAATCGAAAGCCATCTCTTTACGGTAGGTGCATACGACCGACACCAGCTGACGTCAAGAAACAACGTGATGAAGCTGCAGCCAATACGCAGGACTACCTACTGTAGTTATTCACGCACCCGGGTAACTGCGGCATATTAGCATTGCCTGCAAGGGTCACATAGAATCATACAACATACACGGGCGGCGTTCCGTTCGGGACCAATTATCGTGGTCACGAGTCATTGCCGGTTATGATTGCAGGTGGCTCTGACCGTGGTTATATTATTGGCAAGGTGACCATAACTATCAAGCAACGTGACATTGGCTTGGCGAAAAAAGGAATCAGTACCATTTTGACGTTAAGGAAGAAAATATACAGCTTCGGGTCTAGGCACCAAACTCACCAGCCGAGTTTGTCCACGAACATTCCGCAGGTATCCAATCTTCGGGATACCTAAGGGACCTATCGTGGTCACAGATCCCAACAGCAAATTCATCCATTTCTACACAATAAAGCTGGCGCAAAACAAGGGGGACCGGCCAGGATCCACACACCCAAACGCGGATTCCGGAAAGTAACCGATCCAGCGACGGCGGCTCATCCCGCCCATCCGGGTAAGGAATATCAGTAATACATATCAGGCGGATGGGATTAAGGTTAGATACCTAGTTAAAGTGACCCAAAGAAGGCCACTTGGCTAGTTCAACACCGGCTAGATCCGTGTACTCCGGACATTCATCGGGCGCAGCGTTGCTGAGATCCCGCAGTGTCAACCAACAATTCGTACATATTGACCAGCATGCCAGATTTGTTGAACTCTCATTATCTGCCTTGAAGCCAAGAGATCAAACTGCTAGCGATTGGGCATCGATCGAATCGAGGATTCGAAGCGACGGGGGATCTGGCGAAGGATGCCATCCAGGTTCCCCACACCGGGAAACGAACCGTCGCGCTACGGGCCCGGCGCTAAAATGGCGCCGGCTCGTGCACTGGAAGGCTTCTTCATGCTTTGTCTCGTGGCCGGTAAGCGATGCCGTCATGTGATACCTTCAAGCAACACGTAGCATATATCGGGGAGTTCCCCGACCCGTGACTGGTGAACGAAGAGTTTCGAGACAGTCAATTTCCACATCATTATACACGACACCTGGAGCAACTTCAACACCCCCGAACCAACCGGTCCATGTACAAAATACCGGTGACTTCCTCCGCCATCATACAACATCCCTTTAGAAATTCTCTTTACCGGCGAATCGCTCATTCTGCACGACCTCGACCCAGTATCCGTCAGGGTCCAATAGGAACGCAACGTTCTTCATGCGCCCGTCCGTGAGCCTCTTCTTCCAGTTGGTGTTCATGCTCTCGAATCGTGCGCAGGCGGCGTCAATGTTGTCGACCGAGACACCTTTCGGCCTTCGTTAGCCTTTCTGGTCTTACCCCATTGACGATACCAAGAGACACAAAATACAAGAGGGGATTGAAAAACAACTCACAGATATGACCGAAGCCCTGGGGCTGGTCGTTGCCATTGTGGTACTTGAAGGTCTCGTCCTTCTCAGTACCGTAATTCCAAGTCAACTCCAACAGGCCCTCCTTGTGCGCCGTGAACGCATTCTCGGGCACGCCCTCTTCGCCCGGGTAGCCGAGGAAGTAGAGGTTAAAGCCGGCAGAGGGAGCCTCGTGCGTGCGGAAGAGCGTCATGCCAAGCACTTCCTGGTAAAACTTGAGCGACTTCTCGGCGTCCTTGACACGGATCATGGTGTGGTTCTGTCGAGACCCAAAGTGTTAGCTCCTGCTATCGACATGATTTCAAAGATCCGTCTCATCTGAAGCTGACGATGGAAATCAGGGTAGGTGACGTGCCATGCGGTAAGTGCTCGGGTCCGTAGTAGCGCCCTCTTCCTCCGGATCATCGGCACCCTTGGAGCCCACTCTCTGCGAGATAACCTCAACCCAGTATCCATCAGGGTCAAGCGCGAAGGCGATATGCTTCATGCGCCCATCGGTAAGCTTCTTCTGAAACTTGTAGCCGGCATCCTCGATGCGCTTGCAAGCCGCCTGGATGTAGTCGACGGAAATACAGACATGACCGAAGCCGCGGTGCGGCTCCTTGTTGCCGTTGTTGACTTGGTAGCTGTCGTCGGACTCGGTGCCGTAGTTGTGCGTCAGCTCAATGACACCCTCGCGGTCGAAGGTGCTATTGCCGTGCGAGGTCGCCGAGGGCCCGTCGTACGCTAGGAAGTATAGGTCGAATTTGGCTTCGGGGAACGATAGCTTCTTGATCAGGCTCATGCCAAGGAACTCGTAGAATTTGACTGTCGTGTGCCATTTATATTAGTCATCCCTTCAGACAAGGCAATAAAGGGGGCCGAGTATGGGATGTACCGGACTCTTTCGGGTCTTTGACTCGGAGCCTGTGATGTGCGCATCCTCTGGTCAGTTCTTGGGTCCAAAATAAAGATTCTGAGTGGCGGGGGCAATATCTACATCGAGTGGTTGAACTTGTAGTTCGAGGTACTAGTTGCTGTCGCCATGGCTGCGAATGTTCTGTAGAAGTCGCCCCGTCAGGATTCGAGCTCTAATTGGTAACGGCTCGGGGTAGATTTAACCTATATCTTGTTTTCGCAAAGGGCTGTTGTCGCAATATGGAGGAGTGTAGAGAAACCCTGCGTAGTGCCTGTAGAGTATACATGAAGCAGGATAGTGCTGTCCCACGAGTATCGTAATGGACGAAGGACTGCCAATAATAAAACTCAAAGCGCCCGGAAAAACCCTCGCGCTGCTTAAGTAAAAGATGGAGCGCTACAAATGAATTGCTGTATCCTATCTCTTGGGGCCAAGTCCGATCACGTACCACGAGAGAATTCCGTACAGGAAACGTATGACGCTTCTCCGGCGCTCCATTCGTGGAACTATACGCCATCAAGCATAGCTTGAGATGCGGTGCATCGCGCGAAGTGGGATTCAATGATAGACTTGACCATATCTAGCGATAAGGCTAAGCCTATAAGGTACAGTTTTCCGTGTTCGCGTCGGTGGAAGATCCCCACATCCTTGGTTACTAATTAATACGTATTGTACAGTCTGTAAGTAGATACCTAGATTTCTACTAATACTGTCCTGCTACGATTATCAATTCATGCCGTTACAAACGACGTCACAAGCGTCTGTATCGTGGCTATGCCAACCTCTAGGAATTCAACCAGAAATTGAAGGCCAAATACTTATGACTTCATGCTGCCTGACAATTGTAATTCGCACAAATAATGCGCTCGTTCGTCTCGGAACTGGAAGACAGATGAACACTTTTCGCACCGTTTGTCCCAGAGATTTGCTACAGTACAGATTACAGACTGTACAATTGACCCGCAGATTTGAGGTGGTAGTGGTACGGACCACAACCCCGCAATCAAGCTTCTTACCCCGCCGTCCAACGTCGCAATCGCATTGTCGCGACGATTGTAATCCCGTACGGAAGTATTTCGGAGTGCCAACATGGGTAAAAAAAAACCCGTGCTCTCATTCCTCTTCGGATTATCTATCATTACTTAGGCCGGGGGACAGGCATGGACATTGCGTAAAAAGGTTGAGGGGTTCAATAAGAGCACCCCTCACTTGGGGCGCGCTAAGCAAATCCCATTCCAACTTTTGCCAACCCGTGGAACGCGCATCGTGGATGACCACGTGAGCTCCACTCTTCTCTTTTCACGTCACATATAGACTAGAGGTAGGAGTTTCTACCTGACAAAAGTAGACAAGAACCTGAGAGTATAAGACATCAATTGTATTTTTACATAGTAGAAGTAAAAATACACATGAAGAACAGATAGAACGAAAGATAAAAGGACGGGAATATTATTCACGGTAACAAGAGCGCAGAAGATTCGCTCTTAAGCTCCTAGGGCTTTTCTGTGTGCTAATAACCCCACGCGCGCGGCGATGAAATCACATTAGGTCGAGGCGGCGGCGGCCAGATTACTTTGCCCAAGATTCGCATTCTCTTGGTCGAAATACCGACTCGGAGTCACGAAGAATGCTATCGCGATGATAACGTAGAGACTCATTAGCTAGTAGTTTATGTTAGCCAGCTAGACAGTAATGATTGTAATCAATCGGGAACGCAAAAAATCATACCATTGCCCCCTCGAGATAATTGGACTTTCCGTCTTGAATTGTATAGATGACGACTAGAACTGATAGCCCAAATGCAACAGTTTCAACTGGAACACATGTGTCAGTGAAATAAACACATTTCTTGGTACCGAGGGGAACTCACAAGTTTCGAAGTGCAAATCCATATCGCGGTCCATGATCCAGCCGAGAACGACGAGAAATGGCGTCACGAACAATGCGATCTGGATGCTCGACCCAATAGCAACGCCCAGAGCCTGCACGTCGAATCAGTATTTTATTTAAACAGTTGCAAAAATGGTCTTGTGACCGTGCGCTTACTAAATCCATCTTGTTCTTGACTGCAACCACGACCGCTGTGACGTGTTCGGCAGCATTGCCGACGATGGGAATAAGGATGAGACCAATGAAGCTACGGCTTATACCGCCGCGTTCCACGAGAGAATCGATGCTGTTCACCAAGTGATCCGCGCAGAAGGAGACGAGAATGGTAGTGACCACAAGGACACCGCCCGCGGACCAGGGGCCCAAGACCGTCTCTTCGTCAGGCTCCTCAGGCCCCTCAGGCTCCTCGGCGCTTTCGGGGTTTCCAACGAGAGCCGGATCGGTCGTACCTGGCTCGGTTCGTCCGATCCCCGACTCCCGAGCGGTAGAATCAGCGCCAAAGAGATTGTGATGCGTTCTCAGCTGGAACCAAAGGTATAGAGCGTAGATGATGAGGAGAAGGATGGCCGTGCCACGCGAGAGCGAAAGTGTGATGTATTTTCCCTGCTGTATACTTTCGGGTCTGCTTACGATCAAGAATAGCTAAAACAAGTCAGTGCGAGGTAATCGAAAGGTATTGGCATGGGGGTTCTATTACGGCGCCGGGAAGAATGATAGAGGCAGCGGACAAAGCCATCAAGGAGCCCGTAGTCTGGGCCGTAATGGATGCGAACGATTGTTCCATGCCCTGGTTGTTGTCATCTCGCATGTTGACGATGCCGCCGGCGAAGAAACACATCCCCATGACCAGTAACAAGTTCGAAAGGATGGATCCGATCATCGACGATTTGACAACTTCGATCTGCTGGTTTCGGAGTGCGATAATGCTGACCTATAGCGTATTATTGTTAGAATGCGCCACTCGGGGCTCCGGAATCTGGTGGGCAACCCACAATCAATTCTACGGCGTTTCCAAAGGTAGCATTCAGCAAACCTCCCAATGCCTCCCCCAACTTTGCGGATATCTGTTCGGTGGCGAACGAAAGCACCGCGGCCAGCGGGATGATGGCAAAGAAGCTAATAATGAAAACCGCAATGGGATCCCAATTCGAAGCGCCCGCGATCAAGCTAAGCGGCACGGCTAACAGAAGGATATTGACAGGGCCTACAACGCACGAAGGTTTAGTAAACATTCCCAGACTCGCCACCAAATCTTTCATAGGATATAACTCTTTCGGTGGAATGGCGTACTGCTCAGAAGAGTCACTTTTGTGATATGCCATGCATTTGCGAGACCCTTGAGCCCTACGTTTGGGCTGTCGCAGCCAGGCGTATAGCGCGAGTTGAAGAAGAAGTCCTGCGTGGTGTGGTGGCCATTCGAATTGCCATTTTCAGACGGGTAGATACCGTTTCCACCCACAAGAGGGGTGGACTCATGGGGCACCCCATTGCCGCGACGAGGATGGTCGTGGCCAGGCATGCCCCAGGTAGCCTTGCGCAGTCGTTTAGTATCACTTGGTCGAACTGTTTGGTATTAGCACACGATGTTCGTAAATAGAGACGGATAATACAATAGCGCGTGTGGTAACAGTGGCCAACATCGGACTAGCCGGATGCGTGTGCGCACGAGATCAGTTAAATAGACCGGGCAAAGACGAGTAGGAAAATATAAAGGGCTTAGGAGAGTGGATGGATGTCGGTGCTGAGCCCCAGATAGCAAGATTAGGTGGCGGAGCGGCCAGAGTTCGCAGCAAGAATTCGCAGCAGTACGGCTTTTCGACAAGGAACAATAGATGCATACGCGCTGCTTGGACGAAATAAAACAAGACATTGTCCGTATGCCGCAGCAGACTTACAATAAAAACCCCCCATTTCTGCTGGATAATGAATGTTAAAAGGTAAAATAGTCGTGACCCGGGGGCGAGGGTGGGAGGGGTGCCGGGTGAATCGGTCGGATTGTTCGCTTTAGGGTTTCTGGTATCGGACCGTCGATGGAAGGTAAGTGCCGAGAGTGAAGGTACTCTCAATTGACTCTCTACCTAATAAGCGGATTCCAGTTGAATCTCAGTCAGCGCAAGTGAAAAGTCTGTGAAAATGCCATGCACCCTCTGAGACTGTTCTTGAATCGCGATGGGGACCCGTCGGTTTGGCTTGTGACAGTTGAGTATAATCGGCAGAAGTTGGGGATAGAGAAAAGATAGCAACTTCTAACCTTAGCAAACAAGGCTGCCCACCTGCGCAATAGGTAGTCTAGATAACGCGAGTTCGTTACCCAGTCTAATTGGCCGACTTCTACGATTTATCATGGGAAGAGCGTCATGAAAGATGAGGACGACCAACGTCGCTTGCGTTCCAGGTTGGTTCCACGTTGGTATCGCTTTGTCTACCACGCGTTACTAGATCAACCCGGGTGTCCACGACAGATAACGGTACATATGTAATTTCGGTAGGAACGACCATCTTACCGCAGCTGCGAAATTTCGTGCATGACGGAAGCTAGTTGGACGGTATTGTGGGGTACATAGTACTCGTTATATAGAGTGATCGTCCGATAGATTCCAGGTACTCTATACAACTGGAAGCAGCAACGATTTACTTGGATACATCATGCCCAACTCGTGACTTCTCAAAGCTCTAAGTACTACAGATTACGTAGGTAAGTACTACGTAGTTACGTAGTATAGCGGAAGCTTGGACCCTCGGCCAATTGCCCAATCAAATGTGCCGCGCGCTTGTCTGTGTGTACACCTAATACAGTCTGTACATAGAAAGTTAAAAAACGAAATGCCCATCAACATCCATCTAACGCCCATCTAACGCCCATCTAACGCCCATCAACACGCATGCGTCGAGCAAACCACGAGCCTGCTTTTATCAAAGGAATGCCGCAAATCAGATAAGCAAACAAAGCGGCATACCACAAGCAAATACCTACAAATCACATTCCCCAATGCGCCTTACGGGTAAAAGCTCTCACTCACTCGCAGGTGATGACGCTTGCAAATCATCCTGCCAAGAGTGGCTGTGTGCATTGGAGTTGGGGCTAGACAGGCGTTTGGAGGCCTCCTTCAGGGCTTCTATAGAGTTCTTGGCACATGTCCCGGTAAAATCAGGTGAAGTTGTGTTATCGCGCTTCTGAACCCCTGACTGGGTTTCATCGAAGTGCCATTCCTCAATGACATCGTCTTGGCAGCCCTGATCTGCCTCACTAATAACTTAGTCTATCAATAAGAAGGTCGGCGCCCTGGAAGTTTGACTCGTCCATACCCGACCTACCAATTATGCTCTGAGAGCATGAGTCGATGATCGGACAAACAATGTTTCAAGGTGACGGTCCTCTTGTTGGTATTGAATGTGTAACCTGGGGAAGATTTAGGCCAGTAGATTTTGCCAGTAGATCTTGTCATGGCCAAAAATCTAGTATACAGAATCGAGCACGCAAATGCTTCAATACGGCGTGTTCGCTTGCCCTTGAAACGACATGTCGTGCCGATGCGAGACACCCTGTCGGTGACCGTCTCCAAGACCGTACGAATCCCATAATGCTGCTATGATCTTGACGGTATCCTTGATTTGGATGTCATGATTCATCCGACAAAACGAAAACCCCGTTCTTAGACACTACGAGTCACGTCACGACGGTATGGGTTGCATGTTTTCGACGACAAAGTCAGCATGCCCTTCAGAATTGGCCAAGTGTTATTCTGATGCCGGCGAGCACATTCGTTCAGGTCCACGCCACTCTCACACGATCAATGCTTTTACAAAGCGCTGCCGGAAACTGCCACGCGGTGATATAACGTCTATAAGTGGCGGCTTCGTTGTTTGGTTTACCGTGCAACGTGTTGCTCAGCTACCACGCCTCTCAAGCAGCCGCCCCCAGCCGAAGTTGGGCCAAGCAATTGCAGAGAGGAAACAGTTGAACCCCAGGCGTTATTATGCTCAGCTAATGGCCTGTCTCTATCTTGACGTCAGCCAATGTTTGTATTCCAGACTGAAATCCATACGGTCCGCCGAAAATACTGATGCACACCGTCGTACGCGGGGCTTTTTGTTGTCTTTCCTATCCTTGAGGGCATCGATAGTTCGACACCGCTGGTGGTGACGAATGAGACAGTGTCGATCTTTTCAGGTGTTTGACTGTCCAATACCGCATTCTGACCGGATTTCTATCAGGCTTACGATTACACCACTTCGGATCGTCAGGGGATCCTACCAGGACTTGACGTTCTCATCCTACGACCTCCACATAATTTGACCATCACTCATTGAGATCGCACTCATAATGAGTATATCGTTACGTATCCAAGGAGCTCATGTGTATCTGTGTTCATTGACATCGAACCGTGGCCGAGTTTCCTTGGTTTTACCTCCCGGTCCTGCTTTCGGTATTGGGGCAGCTTGGGTTACCGCTGCGTGAAGTGTAAACGAATTGCAGGCTTATGCAGCTTGATATTCCGTAAGCGAATGACGACTACCCCTTTTCTTCCTCGACAGGCTCTGCTCTGCGTCCTTGGCCAGCACTGCCTTTATCCCCCGCCGCTGGCAATCATGCAGTGATCATTGAATGGAATAAATATAATGCGTAGGTTAGGTATTCTCGATATATGTTGGATACATGAGAAACTGGGTAAGACCTGTCATATCTTAAATCAAGAGGACAAGACTCATGTAAGAAGATTATCCGATAGACGATGCCAAGGCGGCGCGATTCAAACCGCAAATTGCGCGGTGGGGAAACCAATTGTCGGGGCTGGTTTCCGATGGAGCTGTGTCCCAATCAATCTCGGCCAGCCAATACCCACAAGAATCAACCCAGCGAAACTGGTGCTTGAAAAGGGGAAAAAAAAAGACAACTTTTCAACTCATCATGGGCGCAACGGTCGACGCGGAGCGCGTGGCCGCGATTATGCTGTCATGGCACTCGATGGAGCTCGTATCGCTGAAGAAAGTACAAGCGTTATGGGCCGGATACGGACATATTTGCGAGGTGACAGCGCGGCCAACGAGCGCCGCCGCCGCGACACGAATACGCCAAAAGTACGGCGATTCCGGCCTTCCAAATAGCGATGGGGACGAGATATTTGCGCTTGTCCTTAAACTCATATCGCCGCCCGCCATGTCGTCGGGGACCGAGGTCGAGGGTCACCTGCGCAAAATCATGAGCTACGGGGTGGAGCAGACCTTTTACAGTTCTATTGCGCCACGGCTCGGCAAAGACCTGCCTATGGCCCGATGTATCGCGGCTACGAACGAGAGGACGGACCCCGATATCTCCGAGGACGTGATGGCTACGCTAATGACGAACCTTCGGCTTGCATATCCCGTCGCGGGCGGGAAGAGGGCTTTCCTAAACGAAACACAGGTGCATGCTGCTTTATCTTGGCTATCTGAGTTTCATAGGAGGTCATGGGCGATATTGCCCAGCTTGCCAATGCATGGGTTGATGTTACCGCCGCTTGAAGAGGAAGAGAAGAGATCGCGGGCTGATGCGCTGGCACGTTCGGTCTGGTTGAATGGAGGATACACGTACCTCGCGACGAGACGGAAGGAATACACCGGGCTTGCTGCTGATTCGGATTCCGAATGGTCTTCAGCGCTGTGCGATCCCGTTTCATCCCGTGGGATGTCCCTTGCTGAGATGGTAGCTGAGGTCCTGGCGCCGCGGGGTTGCGAGCACGAAACGCTGATACACGGTGACGTGAAGTCAGAGAATCTCTTTGCGACACAGGGCGGTTCCGAGGTCGCGTTCTACGACTTCCAGTACGTCGGCCTCGGGCTAGGCGTGTGTGATCTAGCCAAGCTATTCACCTGCTCGGTACCGGTGGACATGCTTACGGACAGCGATGGATACGACGAGTTGCGCATGGACGAGGGTGAGAGGAGACTGCTGGAGCGGTATCGTGAGATGTTGTTACATGGGACTGACAAGACTTATGATTGGGATACGTTTGTGCGGCATTGGGAAACAGCGCTCGTCGATTGGCTCAGGTTCCAGGCCTCTTGGGGATTCTGGGGGAATACAGATTGGCTTGAAGCTCGGGTGAGATCGATATTGAAAGATCAAACATGGAGAACTTGGCTCGATGAACAATATACATTTGCAGACCGAGAGAGCGACTCGCCGATCCGGAATTAAATCCGAAAGATGAATGTAGAAGATAAGATACACCCGGGGGTTGTAAGCGGGTATCTCCGTTAACCCGGTATTTCCGAGTTTACGGTAGAGCTTACCACTATCTAGATGCGACAGGGAGGCGAACGATTCGTCGATTCACGACGCTTGCTCAACATTAAATCTCTTATAAATTAATGAAACCGGCTGTTCATTGTCTTAAGCAAATGCAATTCGAGCACGCTCCAACAGTGAATTAAAAATGCGATATGATTTATTTCCACTCATCACGACCCAATTTGACGATATCACTCTGCTCAAGGACCCAGTACTTGCTCGGCGCCTTGCCCTCGGCGGCTAGCTGCGCAGCTTTGACAGCAGCACGACCAACAGTCAGGCCATCCTGTCCAAGTCTATCCTGGGCACCCTGGCCCAAAATAGACCCGACGCCATGGTACAACGACTCCATCAAAGCACCGCCGGTATGGGGAATTTCGCGCTGGCCTACGAGCAAGCCCGGGCGGAGAATGATGGCCTGTGGGAAGTCGAGCGACTTGATCGTGTCCTCGACGCCGACCTTCATCTTGGAGTATGGAACCCTGCTACTTAGAAACCCTCGGACACCGGTGGACGATATGAAAACGAAAGTCTCGACGCCCGCCTCACGCGCGGCTTTCGCTAGTTCGACATTCACTGCCGCGGCCATATCAGCATATGCACGGAAAGAAGAGGATCCCGTCGCAACTCGTCGTCGGCTACTCACAGTCGTGATCGATCTTCCATTGGTTCTGTATGCCGCCGGCCTGGGCGCGCGTCGTGCCTAGGGACGAGTATGTGACCGAAGGAAGAGGCGAAAGAGCCGCGAATTGCGACGCCCACTTCGTAGTGTCGGGCTCGATAGTGGCATTAAGTTTTGGAGATGCTTCGGTCTTCGGCGCGCGGCGGGAGATGGTGTAGACGGATTTGCAGGCGTCGAGGTTAAGCAGCGTCGCGAGGATCTGGTGGCCTACGAGGCCTGTTGAGCCGATGACGGCAGCGGCAGACGACATCTTCCGTGATGAGATGGCAGGTAGGTACCTAGGTGGCGTCTATCTAGGTATTAAGCGACTATGCGAGCGTTGAAAAGCAAAACAAGTTTTCGGAGTTTTCTCCTGCCGGGCTACCCGTGCCCATTTGAATGAGTCGCTAAAAGTTGATAACCCGCTAGATACCTTACCTACTACGTAGACCTACCTTAGGTACTTACCTAAATAGGTTCCTACCTACAGACTGTAGGTAGTCTCCACGGACTATTACAGTGAGTAAAATCACGACAGGGTGCCGCCGCATCCTCGCAGGGCGCTAAAGTAGCGGCTCGATCTCCGAATCTCCGGTGATGACGCAATCGATCCTACATACATAGGTACACTGTTAGCCTCCCGAGCTTACGGGTGAAGGCCCGTTACATAGTACTGTACGGACGTAGATAGTCCGCCTATGCAGAAGGGGCTGTCTGCCTTAGAATGATCTTCTTAGGTCGAAAGGGGTTCTGTGGCAACACAAGAAATACCTAGCCCCCTCCGGCAGTCCGTACTAGTAGACGTTAGATAATACCTAATTTATTTATTCATTCATAACGTGGACGCCATTCTCTTCACACGGTGTGGCTATGTAATAACTAATGTGGCTATGTAAGTTAGTTACTCTTTTTCACTGACTAAGCAAATTGGATGGGCAGTTACGCGGGGCAACGTGAAATTGTTCCGGTCGCGAATTGGGTTGTTCAACGACTGCACACCATGTTCCATGCTTCGAATTCGCAAAAGGGTCTGTCGATATCTCGTCAAGTACGTAGTTATATCAATAATTTGATAACTTGTGATGCTGTCAATGTGATCCATTTTTCATAAAGCTATCTGACCTTTGTACAGATCTCATGCCGCCTCAACAATTATACAAACGTCCATCCCCCCAATAAGATGGGGAAGTATCTTTCGTGAGACTTAAGGCAGACTCATGAACACGTCTTTCATCCTGATATAATTCGGCACACCTAGTCCCGTCGTTGGATCCCATCCCTCAACAGCCGAGAACCCATCCGTGGCACACCCAATCTGGTGTCCCTCCACGGCATCATCGAATATCTCCGGATGTTCGTAGAAAACCGAATTCAAGAAGCCCACAGGCCCCTTTCCGGCCTTGAGACGCTCGCCATTAATCAGCGTGATCATAGCCCCGAGCAAGGGCGTCGCGGCCGATGTACCCGAGAAGGCCTCCAGGCCTCCATCAATCCCGGTAATGAAGTCCTGCGCAGATAAGGCGACGTCGGGGTACCCCCGCACAACACGGCTGTTGTTGTAATGCGACGCGTTGTAGCCTGGGTCGTGCGATGCGTAGTACGCTGCAATCGCTGTTTTCTGGTAGTCGGGCATCGCGAAAACGTTGCTAAAGCCACCTCCCGAGGAGGATTCCCATACAAAGGTTTGGGTATCCCCCACCATGCCGCCCTGTGGTATGGCGGAGCCGCCGACGGAGGTAATCCATGGGCATGTCGATGGAAATGCTATACCGCGGTACGTCAATATATGTTAAGAATTAGAAAGGAAAGAGGAAAAAGGAAAAAGGAAAAAAAGGAAACGCCCGCAATGAATTAGGAGCGAGAATAGACTTACCGGGATTGAATCTCGGGTTTGTGAAAACTGGTGGAGCACCTGGATCCGGCAGGCAAAGACCATCGATGCCAGCTACTCCGTCATCGCCAGAAGGGAATAACACAGTGACGCCCATTAGCGCGAGTTTCATGTATTCCGTGCACTGTCGAATCTGGTAGCTCGCCGGTTTATCAGCCTCGTTGGTTTCGTACGAAATAGATATCACACTCGTGGCATTAAATGTTCCGCACATCGGCTGCCCAGTATAGGCACCAGGTGTCGTGGCATTGTGCGGGTAGATGCCGTCGAAAGAAGGGTCATCACCACCTTCGAAGGTGCAGTATGATCCGTCGATGGCATCCAAGAAGTTATTCTCCGTGGCCGGCTCACTGGTAACGTTGTCTCCAACTTGGTAGAGCGTCACTAGCTGAGGGTATACCAAGCCCATGCCATAGCAAAGGTCGAGGTTCGGCTCTCCCCTGATCTCGGTTCCAGTTTCGTTGGTGAGAAAGCCGCCGTCGATTCCATCGAAGATAGGGGCTGTGTCATTGGGCACGTTGCTCGCATACACGCTGAAGAAGATGTTTAGATCTTCCTGGTTGTAGCTTAGCGGAGCGAGTTCAAAGATGCCGAAGCTGTTGCCTTCCACTGCTTCGCCGGTTGACGGCATATCATAACTGGTCGGCAGCAGGAGGAATTTAGTCATTGAAGTCCCACGGGAGTCAGGATCACGGGTTGAACTTACATGGCCCGGAGACAAGCCGGCGTAGTAGTTTGCCAACAAGTCGTCAGGTTATTTGGGTCCGGGATTTCATCGAGAGTCTTGAACTTCGGCCTTAGCGCCTCCCTCTTTGGTCCTTGTGTCGTCCCGGCCTGCCCCATTCTGGCATCGAACTGGATAGTGGGCGAGACGAAGTCGATGTGTTCCTGGATGCTCGCTGGAACTGCATAGGACTCGCAAGCGAGCAAGGTCGTGCCCTCGTCGTCTTGGTATATGCCATAAGTCGTATTCAAAAGTTTCTCGGCCTCGGCAACGGTGCTGTTGACTTTAATCCAGTTCCGGCCCGCACTGGGCGCGATGCGGTTTGGCGAAACACCCATATCGAGTAGCCATTGCGTCGTATCCGATACCGCCTCATCCGACGGGGCGAATGCGGCGATCACCTGCTCAGGAGTCCAGAACTGACCGTACTTGTCGGAGGCCGGGTGTGATACTTGGCGCATATACTCCTCGGCATTCTCCAGGTTGCTCTGCTTCAAGGCAATGCGGAGCGGTATGGATGTGTTGCCGCTGGCGTCCGACACCTTTGTCCAGTGTACGGGGAGTTCATCTCTTTTCTCGTGGACGACAAGGCCGCTTTGAGATTGATTGGACGCAATTGGCGTGCATAGCGCAGCCGTAAAGAACAGCGGTACCGCCCCTAGCAGCCTCATCGTGGGGCTTTACCAATATCGACGTATCCCAAATAAAAGGCGGACGCCGATGGGATAGGGATATTGTCGCTTTGTTTCGGAGAACTGGAGGCGGCGCCATCCTTTTATAAGAGGCCTCCATCCTCCTGAGATTCTGCCCGCTGCTAGCCACGTCATTCCATCATGAATTGAGCTAGAAGGGAGGGAAGAGAAGGGAGGGAAGACAATGCCGATAACTCAGGCTCACAAACCCGAAGCTACCTGCCTTTGGGGGTACGCTTACCATGATAGGTAGGAGGTCTGTTAACAGCTGCCTAGCTGGTTGAGGGATATGTAAGTATGAATCGACCTAATCGAAGCTGCTAGTTATGGACCATGAAGAAGCGGAGGCCTAGAAGCGGAGGCTTTTGTCACGACAGGAACACCGCGGTTCTAGGCCTCAGGTCTGAGCGATTTGCGAAGTTTGAGGTGCAATGGACCATCATACCCTGAGCCAGGGCCTGTAGGCTGTACCTGACCGTCAACCTTCGACCCGCTGCTCGGACCCGGATGGTGCCAGGCGAACGGATGGTCAAATGGTATGTAAGTAGTATTCTTCGACATTTATATGCGCATATCCTCTTCAATCCACCCTATTCAATAACGAATGTTTCCCCAGAAATGATCCCCGAGCGCTGTGCACTCATAAGGAACTTAGCGCGCTCGATGGGAAATAGCATAAAGTGATGCTCGAATCCCATCTACAGACTTACAGGTCCTTCTCCCACCGAAAAAAAGATGCGTTCTGCCTCGTGGGACAGCCCGAGTAGACTACTCGCCAGGTCTCGTATCGACACATGCCTAGATAGACAGAGGGAACCCTGAGGGATGGATACATGGCTAGGTATGATGGATACGCATCCATGTCGACGACGAGTAAAATCTCTTCATTCTAAACTATGTTAATCCATGTTCACGGGTCTGGACTACGCAGAAGCTGTCTTAGGCTTCTCCCGGCTTGGATACCTTCAACCGTATCCCGACCGTCGACATCATCGACGATGGATCTTACCCCAGTCGACGGTGGGGTAACGGGGCCTGGACCCCAGGTCTGAGTAATTCGAATTTAAGTAGCGAAGGTGGGGATGTAAGTAAGTAACAATCCCCATGGGCTTCGACTTCAGTGCCTGTGCCTGTGCCTGTGCCTGACACCCTGTGCCTGTCCTCAAGTCAGCTATGTGCCTACCTAGATAGATACCTCCTTAGTCAATTTGTCATGGGCAACTTGTCAGTGACCTCTTTTAACTTTGGGTGAGAAAGTAAAGACGGGGTAACAAGTATCTAAACAAGTAAACAACCCGACTCGCTCCCTCTGGTCCTACCCCAAGTCTATTACTATCCTACTTAGACTAGATCCCGTATCTAGGTACTTAAGTAGATACGCAAGGGATTCGAAGAAGTAAGTATGGCCATACAGGCGGCCTTTTGGGACACCACCTTGAGCCGCATATGGTAATTGGTCTACATAAATCACGCCGTCTCTATGCCGTCGCAATACTAGCACTTAGTTCATCAAGCCAGCCCCGGATTGATTATATCAGCGGACGCACGAATGTACCGCATAACTGATCTACCTATAGGTAGGTATCTATGCCTGAGATAGATAGGGAGCGTTCTAGGGTTAGGGTTAGAGTTGGAGTTGTTCATTCAATCTTGTCAGCTTCAGCGAGGACGTGTCGTCGACACTGTCATTGATCTAAGGTGCCTGCGTACCCTACCAGTAGTTAATGACCGTTACAGTGTCATCAATTTCGTCGTAGGGCAGAATTAGTTACCGATATAACCAAAGACCTGACTGCCAATGTAGGTATTATACAACTACGCGACTTTATATAATTGAGTACCTAGCCTGTTATTTTCCCTTATATGTCACGGCGCGCACGAATGTATGTAAGTGTAAGTAGAGTCGGCGTGGCCGGCGCGAAGGAATAAAGCGATCGTGTACTTAAGACTGAAACGACCGCCGGTTCAGGAACCGGTGGTTAGTGTAAGCCGTCACATTATACTTACTTACTTTTGTTTACCTACCTGAGTTGGGTAGTTATTACCCATATTACCACTCGAATACGCAACCACTCGAGGCTTCCGGGAGGTCGCGGGGGGACGATAATTGATCATTGCCATCAGGCGGGAGTAAGTATCTAGTTATGCGTGTACATTCGTACGTCCGCTGATATAATCAATCCTACCTCAATCCGGGGCTGGCTTGATGAACTAAGTGCTAGTATTGCGCCGGCATAGAGACGGCGTGATTTATGTGGATCAATTACCATATGCAGCTTAAGGTGGTGTCCCAAAAGGCCGCCTGTATGGGCCCTGGGGCAGATAGGTCTGGGGCAGATAGGTAGATATCTAGGTAGTCGACTAACTTGCAGCCCATGGGGTCGGGCGATTCCGGACTCAACGTCACCGAGGCCTATCTAGGTAACCTACCTGCCTATTTATTGTCTTGCGAATTAAATGTCCAACGACGTAGCGTGAATCCTTCGGGTCGCCGGTTGGTCACAATGGCGGTCAAACAATCTGCCAGTGTCCCGTAGCAGCGTGACATGGTCAAGCCTTATGGGCCATGGCTCCCCCCGGACCCGGTTGTGATATGTAATGTGTATGTAAGCTACCTTTGCCAAGACGGCCCAAGCATGTAATACCTACACGAACCGTCGACCGTTGACTCGGAGGGCACCGGCCGAAAGTCGACAGCTACCTAGATACCTATCTGGGGTCGATTCTCGAATACCTACCTACTAACCTAGACGGTCGAGTTGGTTGCTATTAATAACCTGCCTATTAGCAGGCCTCCGCGAAAATCCATAATTTCCACTATCTATCTAGGTAATAGGTAGGTGATTGGTGAAGGTACGTACATACGTAGTTGACGATGTGAGTAGTGAGCCCGCCAAACCAACCGACTCGAGAATGATGCCATTCTCCGGGTCAACCAAACTGAACCGGGACCCTCGGTCGGCACTTAATAGTATACCGTACTTGATACAGGTACATAATGAGCGGTTAGGCACTTCTTAACGAACGGTTTATCTACCGGTCGGTAGAATTGACGTAGGTAGTGCGTGTAATTGGTGTAAGTTGGTGTGTCGTCGGTGTCATGGGTCATGGGTCACGGTAACGGTAACGGTAACGGTCTGTTGCCCAGCGCGTGGTGTACACTTGGTGAGTGCAATTGTGTCGCGGAGTAGATACGCACGAGGGGCGTCGTGGTTGTTTGCCTCAGTCAAATTGTCCGCCAGAAGAGTAGGTATTCGATTCCTCTCGGACAAAAAGGCACGGGTAGAGTAACGTTTATCTACGAGGCGTCTATCTACGAGATTGTCTATGTGCGAGATGATCGCAATCGATGAAACTATGGCCGCCATGCGAGAAGGAAAAAAAAAAGACAATGTCTATGGACAGTTGCCTTCTTTCTAGTATAGTAGGGACGACCAATACGCGATTTCGAGGCTGTAAGTAAAGAGATGGTCCATTGTAAGGTGGATTAACCAAGGTGACATTGTCACCGCGCCCGCTTGTAAACAAAGGACACAAGTGACTACACAAGAGTTCAAGTCCTGTCAACACAAATGGAGTTAGTTGGTTAATATTTTACGGTCGGTCGGTCCATCGGGTTTGGACTTGCGCGGACACTCCTGAAATCGTGACACCGTAGCCACCGAGTGTGAAGCGGTTTTCGCATTCGTAATTACATCTAATTCTTTTAATCCCGACTCCCGAGATCCCGAAATAATTTAGGCCCTTACGCACTAATGGCCCACCGTAAATGGTGGGCCATTAGTGCGCAAGGGCCAGAATTATTCCACTATTCGGCCTTCGGTTTTCGGTATTCAACGTCCACGACGTCCACCAAATCCATCCACCACTCGAATGTATTACCTATCACCAATCAACCCAGTAAAGCGACCTGGTTTGTTTGGTAGGTTGATTGATTGAGGCTATAGCAAAGCGTTGAAATCACCGGACTTGTTTTCCTCTCAATTGTGTTCAGAATCGCGTTAGAAAACTCGCTAAACACAAAAACTGAAATTCTAGTACGGACTACGATGCGTGTCCATATCGAATATCCTTACCTGCCCGGTCGACGCTTGGGCATCGGTAGTGAGGTAGTCCGGGAACCCTGCGCTACTACACGTAACAACGGGGGACGGGCTATCTGTAGCAGATCGGTTACTCCGCAAACCACGAAGTTGGATTCCCCGGTATATCACGTGCCTTACCGGACCTACTATGCGAACCGTTCGGAAATTGTGAGGCAACATTGCGTTTTTTTTCTCTTATTTTGCTCCGATCTAGACACTCCTGCCCGTAATATAACGAGCCATGTCCTTTAGCCAACTCTGGGTCAAGGTGTGTGAATTCTCAGGTATGTGCTAGACATGCCATCGGTGGTAGTGAATCAGGGGTTCGTATGGTCCGATATCGACAGAATTAGCAGGAGGGGACGGTGAGCAAGGTCTCTCTCGTGAAGTCTGCGTCGAATATCAGACTGCTCATGACAAAGAGGCGCAAGAAACATAGCGGAAGACCAAATTTTCGTGCAAATAGTAAAAACCGCCCAGTGTGAATAGTAAGACTCTAAACAGTCCGTTAAAAAAGGCAAAATTGCCCAGACGAGGAATCGAACCGGTTCTGAATGCCAAGTGGCGGGTCGGAGGTGTCAGGCCTACGCCACCTGCTGCCACGCCCCTATCCATCCCCCAGGCAACTGTCCATTGGCATTGCCAGCCCAGAACCATATAATTATAGATTGCAGTCCGTTCAAATAACAGTACACGAGTGGCTCAGTGGGTTGATACGTGGAATAAGTTGAACCTCCCAAGTTCTAAAGTTTCCACACCCCCTCGAAGGGGTGGGCCTGCGGGCTGAGTGTCGAACCCCTGGGCCGCCGTGTTCAGAAACGGTCCTAGCTTAGGTAAAAATCTCTCAACATAACGAAGAGCTCTGATCCCACGTGCCGTGGATCATACCGCCTGTGTAGTGGTCAGCAGTGCTAGAACAAGACCGCAAAGAAATACCCAAACCAAACGCGAAAGCGGGGCGCGTTGGAGCTTCCGACACTGTAACGAGATCCGAAGCCAAGGCGTATCAGCTAAACATAAATTATTTTTTTTCTTCTTTTATTTTTTTTTTTCTTTTCTCTTTTGTCACTTCTACCGTCCTCCTTCGACTACTCGTGCGTGATATAGCGACTTCATGACGAATATTGGCATCGAGCGTACTCTACTTTAATATCACACATACGCGAAGAGTATACATATAACTCTTCCTGGCCCTACAGATGAAGAAACATCATTCAAGATCCAGCCACTGGATTCAACCCGCATTAAGAGGCTTTTCTCGTTAAAAAAAACAAGAGTGTACTTCTATTCAAATATA
Organism: Xylariaceae sp. X187; assembly: GCA_028637585.1. Lineage (NCBI taxonomy): Eukaryota > Fungi > Ascomycota > Sordariomycetes > Xylariales > Xylariaceae > Xylariaceae sp. X187. The sequence continues at coordinate 659,621 of JAJIZN010000011.1, read as the reverse complement.
TAAAAGGTATCCAGCGCCCTAAACGAAATGCTCAGTATACAATGGGACGTCGGTGGCTCGCCCTCCCCAAGCTCTCAGATCTATAGTTTCTTCCAGAGAGTTTAATTCCCAGTTCCGAGTCTTGAGATCTATGTTTTCGTGCAGTAAAGGTACTTCAAGTACTACCCATAGTATCATTTATATCATTTATCCAAAACTGGCAAGCTCCTCAATGCCGGTCCATCGGTAACTCGTCTCATTATGGCCATGTTGAAACGAGACAATCTTCTTCAGACCGTTCCGTTCTTATCGAATTTCCCTTCTGTCTTTTCCAAATGGTTCACAAGATCCGCGATAGTGCAGATCTTCAGGTTCCATTTCCGCGCAAACGCGATGCAGCCCTCGCCCCGGAGCATACCGGGACTCTGCCGGATGGCCTGTCCGACAACCTCTTCGCCGTCATCGACGATCTCGCCTATAGCCGCGGCCTCGGCTTTCCCCGCAAGCCGACAGAAGTCAATGGCGGCTTCGGTATGACCCCGTCGCACGCGCACGCCGCCGGCCACGGCGCGCAGGGGGATTATATGTCCAGGGCGGCGAAAGCTGGCTGGCGTGGCGTCGGGGTCAGCAAGGCGCCGGACGGCCAGCGCGCGATCGTGGGCACTTATCCCCGTCGTCACGGAGGGATCAGCAGCATCGACTGAAATGGTATAGGCCGTGGCCCTCGGGTCCTGAGTGTTGGGAACCATCTGGGGTAACTCGAGCTGTTCGGTGCGGGCGGCTGGTATGGGAGCGCAGACGTAGCCCGATGAGTACCGGACCAGGAAGGCCATGCGCTCGGGGGTGACATCTTGGGCGGCGATGATAAGATCTCCTTCGTTCTCTCGACTAGGGTCGTCCATTACTACTATGAAGTTGCCATTGCCTATGGGGAGTCGTTAGTTAGCGCCGGAGATGAGGGGCGTAGCGGGAGGGGGGAGAAGAGGCGGGGGATCATGGACATAGACGATGCGCACGTACGGAAAGCAGCAACTGTGTCTGGTATGCTGTCGAATTGGTTGTGATCGATTGTGGTAGAAGGCGTAGTCATGTTATTGCTTGTGCTGTTTGACTCGAAAAATGACGATGTGGCTTATTGTTGTCTTGGTAGTGGAGGGGTCGTCTTGAGTTTCTCTCAAATGGCTTGGAGGTTGGAATTCGTGGTTCTTGAAGACGGCGGATGCGATGGTGATTATGGGACGTGATTGATGACACGAGACAATAGCCAAGGGAGACGGGAATAGAATCGGCATCTACCTAGGTATGCCTATTCAACGATGGTCATTTTATTAGTCAGCCAGATTGACTTGCCTCGTGAGGAATCAAATGCGACGAAATCATGATCGCGGCAATGGGTGGGTCCCGCCTCACGACTCAGCTGAGACTTTAGCTCGGCCACACCTCGATACCGAGGCCCGCTAAAAGTGTACTTATCGATAGGCGCAACGTCCCCAAACTGGCGGGGTATCTCAGATGGTGACACTTGTATACATCTGTACCCTCGCGTCATACATACCTACCTTAGACTCATAGGCGGCTTGACTGATGCTGACAGACTGCCGAAGTTCGGCGATCCGCGCTACAGCGATCCACATTTCTTTTCTTGTCCCGGAGCTCCATCATCAACTCTTTCGCAGACTCATCAATCGGTAACCCGGAGAAGACGTCGAGAAGGACCGGCTATGGGCCTATGCAAGGTGGGGCGAAATGTCCTTCGGGCAACCGAGAAAGGGTCCGCCGTCATCTCGGCCAATCCACTGTCCAGACGCGTGACATTTAGATGCGTCTCACTCACTACCGGTAGTTCTGCATCTTGGTCGTCACGGCGTCCTATTCTCCGTCCTTTCACCTCAATAGCTCCCTTACGTCATACTGCGAACTCATCAAGTTCGAGCTCAACAGATCCAGCTTTTACGACAGTGTCGCCAGATGAGGTCTCTCACTTCAATGCGCTCGCCTCCTCCTGGTGGGATCCCCAGGGTCCCTCTCGCATCCTACATCTCATGAACCCCCTACGCCATGATTTCATTCGTTCTTGCCGATCCTCCGTGCCAGATGCCGAATCCGAGTCTTATCCGTCTACGGGACTACGCTATCTTGATATCGGATGCGGTGGCGGCATCTTTGCCGAATCTGCAGCTCGTCTCGCGTCGACCGCATTTGTGACTGCCATTGATCCCACTCCCGGGGTCCTTGCTATTGCAAAGGCACACGCCCGGCGCGATCCGGCTCTTGCATCCAAACTTCAATATCTTAACACATCCATCGAGGGGCTGCCCGTACCCACGGACCCGCGACAGAATGGATACGACGTGGTATCCATTTTCGAAGTTGTTGAGCACGTCTCAAATCCAGCGGCATTCCTCGACCACGTGACACCCTTCGTGCGTCCAGGCGGTTGGCTTGTGCTTAGTACAATAGCACGCACCTGGACAAGCTGGCTGACGACGAATGTAATTGCCGAAGATATACTGCGGATCGTACCCCGTGGCACGCACGATTGGAACAAATACATCAACGCAGACGAACTGCGCACCCATTTCCTCCAGAGCCGGTCAGGATGGGAGGAACCGAGATGTATGGGTGTGGTTTATGTCCCCGGACTTGGCTGGAAGGAGGTCAATGGAAGTGAGAAGATTGGAAACTACTTCTTCGCCGTCAGGAGACGTCCGGTGTAAACATCTCCCCACACGATTGGAACACGGATTTTACGCATTCCTCGTATGGTCCCGGTTCTGTCGTTTGTATAAAACTTGTGCTAAAGATGCGGATACGCTTTTCGTCACTCTTTGTTGCTTGGATCTTGATTACTGGAGGTATCCCTGCCTGCTACGCCGCTGACGCAGCCTCCCCGTCCCCGCCAGCTTGGGCTTTGTTGGACTGACGTTTTGCTACTAGATATTCGTGGTAGATACCCAAATCTATGACCGACAGTATGCCCATGGTGTAGCATGTATCGGGGCTCCTCTAGCATTTATTGCCCAGACGCTCAGGAAACGATTACACGTCTTCATCGTGTCGAACGAGAGCACACTCTTCACGATCCATGTCACCTTATGACCATCTGACTGTAATGCGTTTCAATTACTTTGCTGTAATAAACTTTGAGAATGGAAACCCGAGTCAAGTTCAGCTTCAATCAGAACGACTGTCTGTTCCCGTTTCGATGCCAAATATCTCTGTCTTCCGCTTCATACTATCTGCTCAGCATCTTGAACTTATCAACTCACTCCGTAATCTGTCGAAGCTTCATGTCAATTCTAGCAATCCAGTGAAGTATTCCAATATTTGGCACACTCGCCGGCTGCTCGGGGAGACAAGCCTGTTTCTCTACGAATGGTCTTCGAGTTCGGATCCAAGCCCCATGGCGACAGAATGGTATCATTCATGCGTGACTACAATCCGGACTCGCCCACGAAGCTACAAACAAGCCAAGGCTCTCTGTCTATGCCAACGCGCACAATTGCCATGATATCATACCATGACAATTGTATACGATATCTATGTTGTCATGATAGCTAAGCTCGGGCTTCTTTTGCAAGATGACTAACCCGTCTCCAACGGAATTTCTGGGGCGGGGTCGACGGCTTACGGTCCTGCTGCACTCGCTGCTTTCTGACGATTCATCATGACATGGCCTATTGCCAAGAATATGCAAACATTTATGCCTCGTTGAGAGTCTTGGCATCCATTTTACACCGATGAACACTCTATGAGATTAGTAAGCCAACGAAAAGGGAACTGGACTAACCCTCTTGTAACCCTCTTGAGTCTTCACCGACATAACTCAATCCTACACTTCGCATCCTGCCCAAGCTCAGCTGCGAACCTGCGAACCTGCGAACCTGGGACTCAGGAATACCAACCAGCTGGCAAAGAATCGGTGCTATTCTCTCTGTTAACACAGAACATCACGTACATCCGGCAATGGAGCAGACGGCCCCTCCTTCTTATGATGAGGGTCGTGATAGAGATGACACGGTTCCGCCTGTCATCTTAGTGCTATCAGGGCGCCTTATCCACTCGGAATCTTCCAGCTCACCGGCCCTTTACTACGAGCTGGACCACGATATGAACTATCTTTCCCGAGCCGATCACAAAGTACTCTTCTCAAGAAACGAGCAGCGGACGCGGACTGGCCGATACGGCGACATCAGCACACGCCATCGTCTGAAACACATCTTCACTCTGGAAAGCCCGCACGCACTTACGTCGACATCGTCGTATAGTTACTTCCTCACCTCGGTGTCAAGGAGGACAATGGGAGACGTGGGGCTGAAGAAGACGTTTGTTCCTAGACTTGGCTTCAAAGCTATGCGCATTCGTCGATTGGGGGTTGACGAAGAACTCTTCGAGATTACGCCCGAGAACGGCCGGTATGAGTGGTGGGGTGATGACGGGAAGAGAGTTGCCATTGAGGACCACGAGAATGGACAGTTGAAGATGATCATTACTACCGCTCTGCCGAGAGCTAAATTAGATGGTTTGTAAACTTCCCGACTTGAATGAGGTTTTTGATTTGTCGTTTGCTGATATAACGTGACTTTCAGTACGTATCACCTATTACCATGGGGAAAATAAAAGAAAAAAGAAAAGAAAAGAAAAAAGAAGGAGGAAAAAAAGAAAAAAAGAAAAAATAGCCAAAGGGCCATCTCTCTCTCTCTCCTGACGTTGCCCTGTATCGTTTACGGATGTCTCTAACTTCACTCAGGCCCTCGTTGCAATGTGGTGTCTGCGCCTTTGGCATGACGCGGTAGTCCATCAGAATCCGTTGATAATGGGTAGCAGTAAGATCACAATCAGACCGTGGATGATACAAGTATGCTGACGATTGTCAGTGAGCAGAAAGTTGAGTATCGGTCGCAAAGACTTCAGCGACTACATGCGTAGGAAATTCGCGATGGGTCGATGATTCTTTTTTTTTTTGCCCTTTTTTATACCCGTTATTCCATTCGAGCTTCGAAAAACTATCGCATCACTGTTCCTAAGGCCGACCGGGTACGTACGTACTTTGGGTTAATGTGATGAATTAGTCCGAGTGCTATCGTTTATAACGTGCCCGTTTTGAGACAGTAAGCGCACTTCTATCCGTGCCGGTGAAGGTCTCGGAGTTGAAGCGTTCTGACCGCAGATCATCGGCCGAGATATACCTAGTTTTCTTCTCTCTAGTCTTTCTATTATACGTGAGACCAAAAAAAAAAAAAAGATTTTCAACCGAGCCATACCACACGCAAGCAAAGATCCGATTGATTCATTGCACGGATACTGTTTTTCAAAGCCGTGGTAGTAGGTTGTTAACAGTCACTCACTCAAGTCGAGAACTTGATAACTTCGTTTTCTCTGCTCTGCAGATGATATATATAAAGGTAGTTTTTTTATATTTTTTAACTGACTGCTGTTGAAGCTAGCTACCTTTTTCTTTTTCTTTTTTTCTCCTTTCAAGGAAAAAAAAAAAAAAAAAAAAAAACCCCCTCCTCATACATTTTGATTCAGGGTGGGGGGAGAATGATTGACATGACATGACATGACATGACATAAGAAATAACCAAAAAAACAAAGAACGAATTTTCTCCCCCCCCCCTTCCCCCCTTTTATTCCCCATTTCTTTTCTTTTTTTTTTTTCTCTTTCCCAATGTCTTTTAAAATGAAAGGATTCCAAGTTGAAAAGAATTCCTCCAAAGGGCATCTCCCACATCTAGATCAAGCTTTTGGGCGGGGGGGGGGAGGAGGACCTAAAACATGACCAAACTAGATAGATAGATAGATAGGTAAAGAGGTTAAAGGTAAAGGTAAACCCCCCCGGGGGCAGTTAAGCAGACTGGCAGCTGACGCTGTTGACCGGCTGCGGCGGGCCCACGGTGATGGTCTGCACGCCGTCACTGCCGTCCTGGAAGACAAGCTGTCCGTTGTGGGCCGTGACGAAGGTGCAGTGGTGGAAGGCGTCGAAGTTGTTGCTGTCGATGGTGTCGATGGAGAGATCGTTATCTGTTTATTATTTTTAAACGCGGTTAGCAAAGGGGTTTTTCTTTTCATCATCTATGTGCTTCTATCTTTCTCTATAGAGGTGTGGATGTGTGTTTTATTCTTGTCGGGATTACGAAAAGGGCGGGAAAACGACGTACTGGTGGGGACAACGCTCCCGTCCGTTGGGATTTGCAGAGTATAACTCGCCGTGGCGCCGGTGAAGACCATTTGCACGCTCTGAACGGAGTTGGCGCTGCTGGGACGAGCATGGGCGCTCGAGATGAGGCCGAGGCCGAGGAGGATGGCGTTGGAGATTTGCATTTTCTTTTTTCCTTTTTTGGGGGGAGGGATGGGGTTTTGAGGGGTGGTTTTTCTTTTCAAGCTTTAGGCTTTGGGGGATTGTGTCGTGAATCTTGTTGTACGGAATGTCGATGCTGTGCTTTCGAATGTTCTGATATCAGACTTTGAATTCGAAGCGTGAGGGAGGGAGGGAAGGAGGGTCTTCTGCCCCCTTTTTATACAACACGCATCTCTCCATGGATTCCGCCCGGACGTCTCGACGGCGGTGCTGTGAATGGGGCCGATTCATTCATTCAACAAGTCCTAGATAGAACTCTCTTTTGCTTTCCTTCTTTCTCTTTCCTAGTCGGCCACATCCGAACCACAACGGACATCATCTCCGCCTCCCCCCGAGAATCTCATGATATTATTTGTCGACGTTGCCTGAGCCCCAACCCAAAAATAAGAAAAAATAAAAAATAAATAAGCCAGCCTCTTTCTCGGCGTCAGGCTACGCCTCGCATCTAACGAATCATCACAGCCCGTTCCCATCAACCGTTCACCATCTCATTACTCATTTTGTTTTTTTTTTTAAAAAAAACCAAAAAAAATGAACGCGTGGCCAAGTTCTTCTAACCCCCGTCGATCAAATCGAACCCCCCTCCCCATGAACAAGCTTCAGGGTTTCTATACCGTCAGACGAATATTCAAAGAAGATATAGTCTTGACGCCTTTCTTTCTCTTTCTCCGTATATCCGGTCAGCTTAGACTATCTATCTATCTAGATAGGTAGAGGACCGAAGTAGATAGGGCAGTGAATATCAAGTATCTATCTATCTATTAGATAATTTACCTACGTATCTACGCAAGTCTTCAGAGACCATGCCTCCTTACATCGCCGTCTTTTTTATCTATCTAGCGTCAAGTACGTAACCGGCCTATACGTATATCATCACGCCCTAGATACCTATAAATACTACCATTACCTCTATAAATAGGTAACTTTGCTATCTAGACTACTTATCTATCTATCTATCTAGGTTAGGTCTGTCTTCGACCGGTACGTACTCGACGCTAGACAAGACAGCAAATATATATCTATCTATCTATCCAGTATAGTGTTAGTGTACATAGTAGATAGGGAGGAATATTCTCCCAAGTCCCAAGACCCAAGTCCCAACTACCCAACTACCCACCCACCTACTATTCATAGTACGTACGTACCTTTTCACACAGCCCCTACCCCTACTTCCGTCACAAGTCCGTCCGTTGGTGTGACCGGACATTTTTTTTTTTTTTTTTTTTCTTGACCTTGTTTTGTTGGTCTCGGTCCCGGGCATAATGTTGCCGTGAGAATATCATCAAAAGTCCTAGATAAATGCCTCATGAGCCTGTCAGCATTACGTCGTGCGAAGAGAGAGAGAGAGAGAGAGACTGGTGCTGTGCAATGCACAAAGCCCCCCAATAGACTTGTCCCGGGGAACGCGGAACATTTCCTACATAGTTCATGACGGGCCTCATAAACCCCGGGCGTCGCGTGTAGATCCCTAGGGTAGGGCTGAATTAAAAGCGGAGGATTACGGCATTTCGTCCGCGTTTGGCGGTAAGATGTAATCAAATCAATCGATTATCTTACGGGAGAAAAGACAAAAGACATGGTCAGCATGCTCGATAGCACCGGACTGTGATCGATGTCTAGGACTCTAGACCAGCAAGGATATATCCTGTTATAAGTCCATGTCCAAGTGTCAACTATCTACCGCCTAGACTAAGGTAGGCTTTGTTGATGACTTTGTTGATGACTTTGTTGATGGCTTTGCTCTTGGATGGCACAGATATAGTTCAATGGAGATACTGATCCTTGTGGGAATTTCTACTTATGAGTCGAGAGATACAGCTTCTGGACGTCACGAAATCACGGAATCACGAAATCACGAAATCACTATTGTAACGGGGCGTAGAATGTTAATTATAGTACTTCCGTTGGTACTAACCATACATCATGCTATATATGCCGCGACAAGTGTCAAAAATGACAGAGACTCCCATAAGCAATTTAACTGCCGTAGTTAGATGATCCCTCAAGTGACTACCCTGTTCATCATTCCACCAAAGCTTCGGCTTCTTCCTCTCCATCCGGCTCTGTTCGTTCAGTCCTTGGCGTTGTTAGCAACATGCAAGCTTTCCCATTGATCCAGCAAGATCTTGACCGCAGGATTTTCGCCCTCATCTGCGGCCTCTGCGCTGGTGCCTGATCATGAGGGAGGCCACGCGCAGGCTCGGTTGGGAGGCACTGCGGCTTATTGAGCATGACGAGGGCCTTGCTGAGCACCAACCGACTCTGTAGCGTTGGCATCATTATACCAAACCCAAATCTTGATCAAGGGCAACAACATGATCAGCACAGCAGTAAATGCAGCAAGACCGGAGCTCTAACAAACTTCCAGACTTCCGAGCGCACTGGCAAGGTTCATTATGGCGACTGCTGTGTCCAAGGTACACGGGGCGATGCCGCCGAACTGGCCGGACCACACAGTTAAAGGCGGTCGTGGTGATAGACATGCACTTCCACGTCGTTGTCGTCTTCGGCTGAGCTAACGGAGAGTACTACGGTGAACCCTTTATCTTGGAATTGACCACGACCGTTTGGACGACCGAATGGGACATCCGTCCCCACGACATTTGCTGTTCATGCAGATTGTCAGCCACCTTTGTCTCTGAAAAGGTCTTCAATCGAGGTTATACATCTTCCAGCTTATGGAAAGGATTACTTACGATAGATATTACTATCATGTAATGGGTCCAAGTCCTCCAGAGGCACATCCCGACAAGTTGTCTAAGGAAGGGAGCGAAAACCGCGTCGGCTGCGTTAAGATCTACCCTGCCTGGGGCGGGGATTGCGCTGAATTCAGCGTGTATTCAGCCGAGTAGAGCGCCGTGCCGTATTTTGCGCCGTCAAGGTGTAGGTTGTGATAAAGTCTCCTATGTCGACTGGCGGGTACATGCCTGGTAGGGCCTGTGTCAGCAGACGGTCGTGACTCGTCCCTGGAAGTCAGCTGAGGGCTCTTCCAGGTCTGAGCTCGAAGACGGATCGAACGGCCACCAAACACCGAACCTCAGATAGGCCAAGTCTTCCTCTACAATAGCTATCCCAGCGGGCTCGACGGGCTTAATGGGATCGATGAGGTCGGCGAGATTGACGTCCTCAGCTCCCGGTCGGGTCTCGGACAATGCAGAGCACTACAGCTAACAATTGATCCTTTGTTCAACGCATCATCCATCACCCATCATCCGACAGTCCAGGGTGTTTGGCCACAGCGCACAGTCACACTTGGAGTAGCACATCTTGGGCGGCTGGACGTGGTTCCGATCAACGCCCAAGTCTTGGATGAAGGCCGGCCATTGTAATAATCCAAGTCGGCCAAGACCGATGGTATCGTCAGCGAAACGGACACGCTGTATCGCAAGCCGGTCATACTGCTTATACGGCTGGTTAGTGGCCGGCCACCAAACCTCTTGTCTTTTTGCGCCGCCGTATTTGCAGCAGGTTCTCGATCCGGCATGGTCCCAACAAGTATTCGGGCAATGAATTGGTAGCTGGTGTCATGGCTGGAGTGTAGGCCGACGGATTGCTCAGCACGATATTCCCGGGGCAACGTCACAGCAGCTTGCGGCGAGTGTCTTTTCGTGCCCTGCCAGAAAAAAGGCCAGGCAGTTATGGCTGAGGGCGCACCTTTACAATGTCTGCAAAGACAGCAAAGCACACGCATGTGTCTAGCTTGCTGCTGGCTTGCTTGCTGGCTCGCTGCTGGCGCAAGAGCCCTAGCAAGAGCCCTGCAAAGTAGAATCTCGGGTGCTTTTGTCTGTCTGGCAACGTCTGTGTCCCTTCGTCTTTGAGTCTTGGGTCAGTCGGGTATCATTGCCGGAGCGTAAAAGCGTAAAGGCGTGAGTGTAAGATATCATCTATCAGGAGAGCGTCGGTGTCTGCCTCTGTCCAGCAGGGTCGGTGATGAATGGACAACGGGCCAATGTCTTTTAGGCACCTCAGTCTTCTTTTTTCTGAGGGCTTGGGCAGTATTGACCGGGCCGGCTTCAACGGAGCTGCGCCATCTGATGACGAGTCGCCCACGTCAGCGCCGGTGCACGGAGACAAGCACTATCCAATACTTTCTAATGTTGGGCCGGTCTTTAGGGGTCCAATTTCTTGTGCGTAAGTGAGTGATAGAGGGAAACCTTGGTGTCGGCACGACTTAATGGTCACCATTGCTCATCGATTCGTTGCATCGAATGTGCCTCCACGCTCTCTTGCCCAAGACCCTTCGACAGCCAGCGGCGGACCGCAATGCGGAAGTATTGACCGCCACTTCGTGGGCTACCGCTACCAGTAAGTCTCTGAACTCCGGTGCGGATTACCACTACGCGCTCCGTCGAGCCTCATGATCCGAGTCTAAGTGCTGTGCTCAGTAGTTGCTGAGCTTCTTGCTGGAAGTCAGCTGGGAGCTCTTCCAGGTCCCAGGCAATATCCCGCATACTATGTCGCGATTATTGACACGGGCTTGGTCATGACTCGGTTGCGAGGCAGAAGAATCGTTGGGTGAATCTAGGCTGGATCATATTCCAGTGGCTGGTTGGGGGAACCGTTGCCATGCTGAGCCATTACAGAGATTGATCGCCTATCAGAGGTGAGATTGAGGTCATGTCCTCTAAGGGGACGCTCTCATGATAGCATAAGGCTCGTCACGGCAGCGACGGATCGAACCACCGGTGGTATGAGAGCTGCCAAGCACCCCGCGAGAGCGAGACCGGATGTCGGGGTCAGGGTCGGACAACTCCTGTATCTTCCAGTGTTTGGGTCAGAGTGCCCCCAGGATAAGCAGCGGAGTGTAGACAGCCCAGCCGACGACGACCAAGTATAAAAGGCTAACCGTAGTAGCTTCCAATGCAACATGGCATCATGCTGAGGATGATGTAGCGGCGGCATAGAAACGAATGGGACACCATGTTTTCCGACAACACATCTATCTCGGTGTCTTCAAGACGGGCCTCCAGCTCATCCTCGGCCGGACGAACGGTCTTCGTATCTTTGGAGCAGTTCGTCGTTGGTGTCGCAGGCCGGTAACATTAAGGCATCCAGCATGGTTTTATTGCCACCTTCGCGCCAGGAACAGCAGTCAAGAGGCTTGCCTATCTGGTGGGCATATACTCGGGTATTGACCAGAGAAGAGCTACCACTAATGGGTTTTCGAGGTCGCTAGTTAGCTATTACTAACGCTTTGGGCTGGCTATATCATCGGTGGCTACGACACCATGGTATATGGTTGTGCTAGCTGCCAGCCATTGAAAGACGTGACGCGTGATAGTGACTGTGCCGGCGTGGGGATGGACTGTGAAGGATGGAGTTAGACGAATACGCCGGTTTTCAAAGATGAACAGATGGTGACTTACTGTTCAGGGCTGCAGCGCCATCGCTGGGTTTGTCGGAGTGCCATGGTATTGAGGGTAGGAGCGCCGTCTTGAGGTCTGTGAATGGTTAGACGGAAGGCTCTGAGAGTTGGCGTGCTCAAGATGCATTACATACCCAAGAGATAGGCCGTGATCTGGCAACAAAGATAGTAGCGGTGGGATTAAAGGATGAGATAACGTCCTCGACTGCACCAGGCGAGTTCGGATTCTGACCCTTTTGCGAAGTATCGGCTCCATACCAGCCAGCATGGTGGCTCAATTGGATCGGAGTTTGAACCGCCGTGACAGGTCATACGGAGAGCGCAGTCAGATGGTGATGCTGCCGTCATCCGTATGCCGGGAGCAGCGGTGGAAAGAGTAGCAGCAGACACTCTGTACACTTGCACCAGGCAAATGGCGATACATGTTGATGGGAAGAGAAGTGTGACGAGGGAAAAAGATGAGAGGAGAGTGGCACACCCGTTGGGAGTTGCATCACTAGAGTAGGTAGGTAGAAGGGAATAGAAGGAAGATAGCGATGGTGATGGTGGTAGTGGTGGTAGTGGTGGTAGTGGTGGTGGTGGTGGAGGTGGAAGAGGAAGAGGAAGTGAGGTGAAAGAGGAAGAGGAAGAGGGAGAGGAAGAAGGAAAGGAAACCGAACCTCTTTATATAGAGGGGAACTAGGGCGGTGACCCGATTCACCAGGCCGGTGGGTGACGAGGTGCCTATTTCACTGGCCCGTGGGGCGGTGAGCCGCTATACTGCCGGCAGAATTTTATTCCCATTCACTGTCTGCATTATTCGGTTAATCGACGGTTATGCCCATGCCCTAGCCCTTAACCCTTAGCCCCCTTTGGTGCTACTCCCAGGTTCTTTGGGGCTCCTGCTCCTTCTGCCAGCACGTTTGCCGCCTCTTTGCTGTGCACGAGCCCCCCCTAGTCCTCTGTAGATGAGGCTGTTGCCCCCCCGGGGCAGTAGATAATCAGGCAGTTGCACATCTTTATGCTCTACAGTACACGGACCTCTTCCCCACGGGCTAGGTACCCTACCCAGTCACGTAGCTGCTGCGGTTGCCTTGATCTTTATCCATCATGATCTTCTGCCTGTAGCCCTCAAGTACCGGTGCTGTATACGGTTTTCTTGCTTGACGTCTAGAAACTCAATCCAGGAGCCCAGTTAAAGTTGATGGATGTTGGCACCTTCAAACCACGAGTCATAGTATACAACGAGCCTAATCACTCGAGGGGGGGACTCGAGGGGGGAACTCGAGGAGGGACTCGAGGAGGGACTCGAGGGGAGGAACTAGAGGCAGCACCGAAAAGGAGGGGCCCCCCTTCCAGCTGCCCCCTTTAGACATAGTCCCGTATATACAAAGCCAGTGAATACCGTAACGGTAACTCCGTATTTCAAAATACGGTGTCTGCGTGGGCAGTGGCCCGTGGGACATCTTTACAGTGTGGGTGTGATTGAACGTGTAGTGACAGATCAGCTCAGAGTATCATCTTGTAGTGTTTGCTCGTGCCTCACCCTTCAACATAGCATGACCGAAGCATACTCCTAGAGATGCCGGTACTTCTAATGGATCTTGGGTACGTAGTGTAATGGGTGTCATGGTCCGTGTGATTGTCTAGGATGGTTAGTAACGGAGTTGTTTTCCAGCAATCCACGCTTTGTTTGCTTCCGTGCCCCCGTAAGTAGTTCAACGACCGTATTTGTTACCGTTGCTTACAGGTTCTCCAGGGAAAACGTGGACAATCGATTGGGAGCAAGCTTACTGCCACCGTCGCCCGGCTTTCTAGCCCTTTCAGACTTTCACGCGTCATGAAATCAGGCAAACTCTTAATAATAATACTAGAGCCACCAGACTGGAGGCATCTTTATTTATACCTCCCATAATCCCCCATCTCTAGGTTCGTTGTTCTCCTTTTTTGCGAGACACACCTCACTTTGAGGCATGGCGTGGTGTCCATTCGCCGGGAGCTCTCGACCGTCTCCCATACTGTTTCTCATATCCTTCAAGGGATGGCACGCAGTATGCCAGATATCACGTTTGGCCCGCGTCCGTGGCGGATTGCACCCATACTCACCCATCCAATCACCCTGGCCATACCTACTAATATATATACAACAATGACACAGAATGCTTTGAATTCTGGAATTCACCATCGCAAAGACGTCGAAGGAAGCTGTCCCCAACGGAAAGGTGAAGCTCGACCAAGAGCAGTATATCCGAAAGGCTATTCCCAACTCCGGTTTTGCAGCCATCACAGCGGCCGGAATCCTGACCATCCTGGTATCTGTCTTGCTCGCGACCGTCGAGAGTCCGCTAGACTCTAAAGCAGCAAAGGTCACAGATAAACGGCCCGACAAGCATCATTGCCTATTCACTCTACGCCTTCGATACAGCAACGTTGGCACTTTCCAGTGCTTTTCCGAACATGCCGTAGCAAGATGTCGACTAGCGACTATGAAGATCGAATCGATAGCGACGCTTGGGTGGCCATACTGGCGAGACATCTGCAAAGAAGACATACGAGCACGCATCGCTGTACGGAAAGACGGCCTTCCTGGCGTGGATTACGAGGCCCGACATTAGCTTCACGGCGTTCACCCGGGCGCGCTTTATGGCCCAGCCGTCGGAAAATGACAGCTCGGTAAAGATGTGAAATACCCCGTGCACGATTCCAACCTCTCTTTACTAGCATTCTCATCTTCTGGGACACTACACCTGCATGTATCTTTGCTGTCGACAAGTACTTGCACATCAACCCCGATTTCTAACTAATCCGTCCGTACCAGAGAGAGATGTCAGCCATCAACCAAGACCCTGCCCCCGCCGGTACAACCGACACCAATGCCAACATTCCTTCTGAGCTAGGCTCCAGAGTCCCAAGCCTTAGAACCGGCTTCGAGGCGGCCGATCATGGTCCATGACACCACAAAAGTGATCGAGGGATAATCGATCAGGATAGAGGGTATGAGGGACGGTCGAGTCAAGGATATAACTCCGGCCACGCAGATCAAGAGCCAAAACGAATACCATAACCATCCCAAAGCGAACCATTGACCGTCAACCATCCTCCATATCAAGGTGAATAGTCACCCGCGCATCTGTACGCCTCCGCATTCCGAACCAAGTATGCAGCTCCTGGGTAGAGCCCCTGGAAAGAACAGTTCCAGACGAAAACAATCCAGACACAGACCGTATACTCTCCCGCGGATGAAACTCTCATCTGGCGGCACGACACACGAAATAACACCATCAGGTATCCCAAGCCCTAACGAAGCATAGGCCCCGGGCAAGATTTCATTCGAGATCAACAGATACTACGCCGACTTTAGAACAAAGACTCAGAGTTCACGCCCGTCTTACTTCATTGATTTTCTCGAAGATCGTTTACCCCTAAATTTCCACGGGGGCCCGCATTATTAGCATGACGACGGCGAGCAAACTACTGGAGCGGGACGAAATGCAAGGAAACACCATGACCGTCCATAGGCGGTAGAATCTCAAACGGGATTATTGGAGAACGTGCCCCTTTCTCCGCCATTATAACCTCCGTTCGCGTAACGAGCATTTCACGCCTGCGATATTATAAATATCTATATATATGAGATGACTCCGATGCTAAGAGGCCCAACGGCCGGTCAGTGCTTGAAGACTGGCGAGACAATTGGACTCTGGACCCCGCTCGTCATATTCCAATGATCTGGAGCAGGTAGATAGGGGGTATTAGCCAGCAGTACCAGGATTCACTTCTACCACTACCGGCACCACAATCGCGCTATGTCGGTAGCCCGGTACAAATTTCGGCCCTAGATAGTCGGCGCCCGTCTCCTGCGTGGAGATTCTCTGGAGCCAGACCGATATGGAAAGCTTAAACCTTTCGCTATATAAACCTGCTATCTAGACAGCATTCAACTTGCCTGCACATGCCAGGCCCTCCGTAGAAGCGAGACGTCGACTCTACCAAACTGCGAGAGGAAGAGTCAACGCTATCGGTGTGGTGTGGCCTGGAAAGAGGCTCGACCTTGACATCGCGACTAGTTCGAATCCCGATGCGCACCGACGACTACATAGTCAGATTGTATGAACAAGGTACTCACGGAACATACCTAGACCTACCTTCTATTCCAGGAAAGATGGAAATTATGTGCCCCTTGTCAACACTGCCCAAACATCTCCTCGTTTGCTATGCTTGCCACCCGAACAAAGCCATGCCTAGGTATATTATCAACACACTGCACGCGTGTCTCCTGCGTCGCGGCCTATCCCAAGGACCATGTGAGACGCACATCATGCGATGATGGAAAATGGTAGAATACGAACCTAGGCTACAAAAAGAGCCCCTCGAAAAAGTCATACCGTCATCCATAGAAACTAACCCAAGAGCACCTCCCTCAAAAAAACACGCGTACTTTCCGACTCCAACTTCGACTTTCACGGTCCAGATGCACCCGGAGAAAGAAAAGAAGCCGGCGCCCCGCCGTGATATACTTACCTACTCACCTAGTCCGTCAGTCAGTCATTCCATCGAACACCGACAAACAATCATGACTTCGCTCGAGCCGGAACGGGAACTAGAACTCGGTCCAGAAGAACATGAAAATTACTACGATCCCGCATGATCTTCCCCAGCCAAGCAACAAAACTCAAAATCATCTATCTACCAGGGCCTTTTTTTTTTCTTTTTAGTTTCTTTCTTTCTTTCTTCTTTTGTCTCCTTTCTACAAAGCCCTCTCCGGAGTAACTAGTAAATCTTCCATTTGGGTTTCTTCAGATGGCAAGATACTTTATACTGTCCAGAGGTTATGAAGAGTATTATAGCACACAACTTCGATGCCGCAAGGCAGGCGGCCTCCCTACATGTATATACAGCCGTCGACAAAGTCCCTTCTCGCACAAGCAAGCCCGGAGACACTTTTACACTTCATTTTCCCTCGTGGGAGATGTGGCGTACTTGATAAAAAAAAAATTGAATACGGAAAAAAGGGAAAACACGTAGTCAATCACATTCTTTAGTCGAAAAAAAAAAGAAAAAAAAAGAATAAGAGCACGGAATCATGCATGGGTAGACGGCCATGGACCACGACAGCTTCACTTGGTACGTAGGTAGACTAAACGGTTAATTAGATGAAGAATATGAAGAACCGTATATAACCTTTAGTCAATTGGATCGATATGGAATAGTGACACGGTAGATCAAAACAGGTATTTAATCATCTAACCTAGTCATAACTTCGCAATTTATTATTATTGTAGGTAACTTATGTAGAAGTGCTTGCTATTCCACTTTCCCTTTGGCGCTTTTGAGTCTCGCAGAGACATTTGCCGCCAGTACAGCAAGTTTACCCTTTAGACCGCCCGCCATATCAGGACCTTCATCGGCACCGACAAATCTCCGTACCAATATATTATACAGGCCGCCGAAAGCAAGCGCGACAGCAGTGCTAGTAAAGATAATAACATTATAAGGCATGCTGAAGTCAGGCGTGGGTAAGTTGAGTAGTAAACTGGTCGTTCTCAAATTCGATACCATTCGTCGCGCAGGTGCCGCGTCGGGTGAGGTCGATGGGAGAATGGTGATGACCGAGGCTGCAACGTCAAACCCGCGGTTCGCATCGGGTGGGTACTCCGTGTACCGGAGAATAGACTTCTCAAAGTCGTAGGTTAGGAAGACCGTGCTAGCAGGCGGGATACGCATTCGTAGCTCAAGCTGCGTTCCTCTGGCCCGGTCGAGAGCTGGTCGGTAATATATCTCCTGAATAATGTCGTCTGTCGCCCTTGACGCGCCCTTAACACGCGTCTGCAGCGTATGGAGGTATATGCGCATGAACCACGGCAAACTCTCCATATAGACGAACTCAACTACGGTGTCAGGACTCGGGTTGGTGAGAATAGTTTGAACACCTCCGTTTTTTTGTTCGTGACCCGTAAGGCTGCGCTCTGCATATAAAAGTGGCGTCGCAGGGACAAGAATCTCATCGGCCAAGGTTTTGGCATTTTCACCCTCCCGGGACATGCGAGGTAGAATCATGGAAAATTCGGCTTCTTGTTCGATTTGGAAACATCGCGAGAGACCATCGGGGTTCTTTGACTCGGCCGCACCGGATGTCACAAATATATCCCTTCTATCGGGAACATGCACACACACTGGGGGGACGTCTGTATCTATCAAGGGGCATGTCCCCTTCATGAGCTTACCAAAAACTTGATCTAATGACCACTCATCGCCCTCTGCGAAGTCAGAAGGGAAGCATGTGTCGTCGGAATGGTACGGCTTTGAGGCGTTGCACTTCAGCTCAGATCCCGGCGGCGGCCGTGGAATAGGGTTATCTTGTTCCGTTAGCTAGTCGAAAGTTGACGAATGAACAAAGTTTACTTACCCCGTGGCCGCTTCGACCTCTCAATGCCAAGAACCATATCGATAGTCTGTTCGATCTGCAAAACACACTCTTCGCCCGACGAGGGACATATAGGTCGAATATCAATGGCCATGCTCTGCCATGACGCATCGAAAAGCTTGTGTCCATCGAGCAGACTCGAGATCCCAGCTTTACCCTTACAAGGTAGCAGTTTCAAGAACGGTGTCAGGTTTTCCGTGCAAACGATCTCATGCGGTAAGACGCCATGGAGAAGGTACATATTCTCAAGTGAGGAGCCGTGGTCTCCTTCGGGCCTAAACGACATAACGGGTCGCGTTGTTCGAGTCTCGTCGATGAAGTTCAGGGAAGCGCAAAACAAACCTGACAGGGCATTTGTCAAGGTAAGCCATTTCTGATCGGCCCTGGACCCCGCGTTAGCAATAACAATAGAATCTGGCATAGAAACTTGTAGCGACGCACTCTTTCTCTGTATCTGCCTCTAACCACGCCCACAGCTCAACGCCAGTGCCGCCCTCCTTGGTGCCATCCCAGGGCCGCGCCCCCCAGCTCTCAGCGTCCCATCGTCCCAAGCTAAATCTTAAGTGCAACTCTCTTGTTCCGACGTGCTGTAGTATCTGTCCTAGCGATCGAGGGAAGTATCGAAAGTCGCGGGCCTCGAATTGTGATAGACTCGTGTTCGACCGGAAATTGAAGCTTGCGAGAAGGGAGGATTGCGGTAGGGGTTTGAGGTTTAGTTGTTCGTAATAATCAGAAGCAAAGGTCGCAGAAAACAGCGAAAAAAGGGGTATCAAAAGAGAAGGGAAAGGCCACATCTCGTATGTCGACAGTCCATGAGGGACTTGGAAACACTGATGGGCGGATGGAAGAGAAGAAATATTGAGGCGTGGGAAGTGATGGGATGATTGGGAATAATTGAGTTGACAAGCGCAACCAGAACGGTACGTAATATACGGTAGGTACAGTACCGACCGTGACGGCGCCTGGATACGGGCAGATACGGGAATAGGCGCGCATCGGTTAGCGCTATGTGTGGGTCTACTAGCACTAGACAGATAGAATTCCCACTCACCGATTGGCCCCCCACAAAGTTAGCCCAAGTTGTCTTTCGACGGGCAGAAGACGGGTAACTCAGTAAAATGTTCACGGTAACTAGATAGGTAGGCTTCCGTATCGACTGCAATACCGACCTAATAGTATGTCTTCAAGACCAACCTGACATCACTTCAGAATTGTTCCACGCGTCCATTTCTCTCCCTCCGCATATTGCCCCCCAAATAATATATGCCTCTATAATTACACAACAATCAAACAATTCTGTGACAAAAGTCGTTCATCATTCCAAATGGCCGCAGAACAGCGCAAGCTGCTCGGTAAATATGCCCACCACCAATCGTTTCCAAACCGCGACACGGCAAGCTAACACCACTCGCAGAGCAGCTGATGGGCGGGCCTCAAACATCCCGCGCCGCCCAAGTCTCCCTCACCGACCCGAAAGTCTGCCGTTCCTTCCTCGTAGGCACCTGCCCTCATGACCTGTTCACGAACACCAGGAAAGACGTCGGCCCATGCCCGAAGTTGCATGTGGAATCTCTGAAGGCGGAGTACGAGGCGATGCCGGAGGCGGCACGGCAAAAATATGGCTTTGAGCACGACTACCTACGAGACCTACAGAAATACATTGACGAGTGCAACCGCTGGATCGAGACGGCGCAGCGGCGCCTCGAAAAGACACCCGACGAGATTCGGCAGACAAACGTGCTGCTCAAGAACATCTCGGAACTCAATACGAGCATCGACTGCGGTCTGATGGAGGTACGCGTGCTTGGCGAGCTGGGTGAGGTCGCGCGCGCCTACGAAGAGTACTACCGCGTGCGGCAGGCCGCTCAGACCAAGACTGAGCGCGAACGCGAGCTCAAGAACCTTAGTGACACCGGCGGACCTTCGGGCCACCAGAAGCTGCAGGTGTGTGATGTGTGTGGCGCATACCTATCGAGGCTCGATAATGATCGCCGGCTTGCGGATCACTTCTACGGGAAGATGCACCTCGGCTACGCTCAAATGCGTAAAACTTACGAAACAATGAGCAAGGAGCGCGGTCGCGGTCGCCCGCCGCCTATGATGCAGGATGACGGCCTACGCGATGACGGCGATGGCTGGAGAAACGGGCCTAGGGGGCCGAGGCGGGGCGGTGGCGGCGGGTACGGAGGACGAGGAGGTCGGGGGTTCCGTGGTGGCTGGTAATAGAAGACCACGGCGTTTTCTGTGTTTCTCTGTGGATATGTTTAGGTTTGTTTCGGCGTTGCGGATGGGACTAGGCAAAGAACATCAAAGCAAAATCGCATGATATCACTGTACGAATACGCCCGGGTAGATAGACTTTTCCGTTGAGGGGAGGGATCAACGACGGCGTTTTCTTCTTTTTATATTGCTCTGGTGGAGTTTCGTCTGACACTTCTATTAGCTATTATAGAACAAACACCCCTTGTCAAACTTCTGTTTTTTTTCTGATTGCCTAACAGCCCTTCCGCATCGTGAACGCGCTGGGACTAATGCATGTTCCCCTACGTGACGACCTTCCATAGCGGCAAGGCACTGATAGCGACATCCCTGACATTCTCGTTTGCTCATGTCTTCGTTCATCACATCATACCGGTTTTCCACCCATAACGACTTTTTCATGATACTTTTCCGGTGTCGCTATTTCACATTTCATCCCAGTTAACTTTCTCTTTGGAGGAAGAGTTCATCAGCGCAGACCAGGATATAGATTCGGCTGCCTCAGCAGTAGTATCTCGCTCGGCATTGGGCGTGGGGAGGGCAGGGAAATCATCCGCGGTAGGAGGTTTTTGCTCGGGCTTCGGGTGCTGCTGTTGTTGCTGCTGCTGGTGAGTAGGGGCGTTATACGGAGAAGCGTTTCTCTCCGCAAATCCGCCTCGGCCACCCCGACCACCCCGGGAACCTCCTCGTCCTCTGCCGCGTCCACGGCCACGGTACTCATCAGGAGCAAACTCCCTGGCCGGCTGCTCGGTATTTCGATCGTACGCATGCCGGGATCCACGAAGGCCAGCATTGATAGCCTTGAAACCGCGTTGTTCACGCTCGTCCTCGGCCGGCGGCTCGGCATTTCGATCGTATGCGTGCCGGGATCCGCGAAGGCCAGCATTAATAGCCTTGAAACCGCGATGTTCTCGCTCGTCCTCGGCCAGCTTGCCTTCGTCCCAACCGCCGCCTCGTGCGCCCATAGCTTTCAACTTGCGTTCTCGGTTGGCGGCGCGCTCCTGATCCATCTGTCGCCGTTCTTCCTCACCTCGTTTCCGCTTCTCGGCCTCCTCGGCATGACGCCGTTTGGCCTCTTCCATTCCCTTCTCGTAGGCCAGTGCATGCGACCGACTGTCTTCCTCGGCCTGCTCGAACTTGCGTGCCTTCTCAGCGGATAGTATGCGCATCTGCTCCATCTTCTTGACAAGCTCGGTTTCGGACAATTTCGTGCGCGGGTTTGCGCCGGATGCTATGCGGTTAACAAGGGCTGTGTTCGAGCCGGGGCGGACCTTAGCGGGTAGGGTGGGGGTGGGGGTGGGGGTGGAGGAGGGATCGGAAGGAGCCGTGGTAGCGGTGCTAGATGACGGTGCGGCGGCATCGGGCGACTGTTTCCGTAGTCGCTTCTGTTGTGCTGGCCTGGCATGGCGTGAACCAGCTAGCGATTCGGCGGGCGCATCGGGCTTTGAGGATTGAGCGGGGATGACAGCAGCAGCGGGCTTAGTTTCGGTAGGGGGTGAGGTAGAGACGGCACTGGTGTTAGGCTGCGACTCCGGGACGGCTACAGGAACGGGCTCGAAGTCGTCGGCAAATAGATCGTCATCAGTGCGGCCACCGAATTGGTCATCTCCAAGACCGTCGTCGCGGCGGCCATCGCGTTGGTCGTCCATGCTAAGTAATGTGTACCTGTGAGAGAGGGGTGAGCACTCCGTATTCAAAACAAGGAATTAGAGTACCAAGTGAGAATAATAAGGATAGGACAGACTTACTTAGGGATGTGGACTGCCTCGGCGCAAAAGTATCCAGGATAGGATGCGTGATGAGGAATGATAGAATCAAGAGGTAAAGTGCCCGAACTACCTTAGGTTAGTAGTCAACAGCTGCGGCGGGAATCTTCAGATGAAAGTACCTATCTACTCCGCGGAGGCACGATCATTACACACTTCACCGTCAAATTAGTGGGTCCCAGACGCTAAAAAGCTACGGCACGTCCCAGAAAGTGACGCTCTTTCGGACTGTTTACACCAACGATCAGGCGTGAACAGCATCACCACACATCAAAACGAGAATAAAGAATCCCCAAGAAACTCACGCTCATTGACGAGCAATTATAGATTGAGTAAATATTTTTTTCGATTTATATCTGCATTTCACAGGCGCACGGTGCGGCTTTTATTTGAGGACAAAGTTCGGGTAAAAAGCGAGCGACACTTTCCGAGACCCACTATCTATACGCAACACTTTTCTAGATAGTACGTAATGTACGTACGGAATAAAGTCCGTACAGATTGCCCGTACACCTCATACCTACTACACTCTCGAGGTCGCGCTTGCCGTCAACATTCTCATGAGTATCGCGTCCTTGAGCTCATATACGTCCTCTGCCATCTGGATGCCATATCGCCTGCAAACGATCTGCACATTTCCTCTCTTCCAGTATCCCTCAGGACAGACAACAATGACCTTGCCCGTCCTAGCGCACAATCCCAGCTCCAGCAAGCTAATGGGTGCTTGTGTGGCTGGATGGAAATACACCACCATCACGTCGGCAATCTCTTGCATATCAAGCTCCCATTCCACCTGTGCTCGGTAGGGCTCAAATGAGATGTCTTCGCGCCATGTCGAGTCCCAGTCCAGTCGTACGGGGTTGTATATCGTGAGCGGCTGATCTGCAAGCAATTCACGGAGCTTCTCGCGCCAGTCTCCGTCATCTGTGCGGTTGGTAGTCCCGGCTAGAAAGACCGACTTCACACCGAGAGCTGGCTCTCGCGATGGCGCATTGATGGTCTGAAGAGAGTGGATTGATGCTGCCATGTTCGTTGTTGTTCGTGTTGTTCAAGACTTGGTCACTCTGCAGCACCCCGCCTTCCAAATTGCCAGCTGCCCCCTTTGTGCTGACTAAAAAGAGTCAATCGGTTGCTCGGGACTGAGAAACTTCTGTCTACGGCGTATATTACTGTCTAAGCTTGAAGTACGTATAAATTACGTGTTTCCAGCGGATTTCGTTCACGGGCCAACCCAGCTGTGCGCCCCTCGTCGAAATTTCACTCAGCTTCGTGCCTCAATATCTATCGCCAACTCGACGGCCCAAATGTCTCCCCATTAGAAACAGTCTTCAGCACGGCTGTATAAGCGAAGTCCTAGGCATAATCGTCAGTCTAAATTCTCCAGATTCATTCGTCAGCGTACTTACCACCGTCTCGAACACGCCTACGTTCCCCCACCACTGCGGAACCGTAACTCCGGGCAGTGTGATGGCGAAAAAAACAATGATCGTCGCAACGATAAGCCCCGCGTCCAGCCCGGCGGCCGTTATGTAGTTATACTTCTGCCACCATGCTCGGTAACGTCTCTGAATGGCGTAGTTGAAGATCAACCCGACAATTGCCCAGGCTGAGAAGGAGAGTGGCGTCGCCGGCGGCAGCCAAGCCATCGCGCCAAAGAGAATCGGTGCGTTAAAGTGGCGCAAGAAATTGATATTCAACTTGTGCACCATTACCCACTATAACATTCATAGTCAGAATCCTCATTCGTACCAGACGTGATTTCTGGGCGTCGAGTAGGAGATATTTCTGGCACGTTAAGACAACGAGGAGCAGCTCTTACGCACCCGGAAACGGGGGTAACAGGACACATGGGAAAATACAAATACTTACCAGGAACACTGGCAATGCGGCGCCAATCAGCCAAAACCAGTTGAAATTGACGTAAAGCGAGCCAGGACCGAACATCCGCTGAGGCCCAATGACACCCCATACGATCGAGGATGAGAAGAATGCTCGGCCATTAGGGCAGGTGAAGCGTGCGACTTGGTGCCTAAGAAAACATCAGAAAAAACCCTTCAGAAAAGTTGAACAGTGGTCTCTGGCAGTCAACTTACAGCGAGCAGACATCTTTGATGTTTCCGAGAGCCCAGTTCATCACCGATATCTGGACTATGGCAGCCCAAATAGTGGGAACCACCTGACACATGAAAGTGATCCTCGGTGGTATCTTCATGTAGTGGGCTAACTTGAGGTCACCGCTGTACACTTGCGCTTGACCAAGAGTGATCACACTGAAGACTTTGAAGACCATGACGGCAATTGGCCGCCCTGGAATCATGAACCCAGCTATGAATGGCGAGATCACGTTCAGTGATAGCAGAATGTTCGAGATGGCCAAGATCATGCCTGTGGGGATCACAAAGACCAAGGCCAGGATTATCGAGACGAAGAAAGCCCACCATGGCAGCTGAGAATCGTAGGCAAGAGCAGTCACGAGGCCAAGAGCGACCGAAATCGCCAGCAATGCCCAGTACCACCAATCTGGTGCCTCCGTGTACTTCTTCATCAGCTGCATGTGGAGATCGGGCTTTTGGTTCTGCGCTGTTCTGAATCGGTACCATATGTCCTTCCCGTGAAATAAGGCCACGTGTACGAGAGCGGCCGTCAAGGCAGCGTACGAAAGACCATAATTCAGAGCTAGCGTGGGCGACAAGAAAAGGGGAGAATAATTCTTATACTTCTCTAGATCGAAGGTGAACTGGTCACCAAGAATTTTGGTGGCCACGTATGCGGACTGCTTATTATCGTATGTCTGACTCGTCACCATCGGCAGGTAGTCGGAATAGCTGCGTTTGTGTCAGTATCCTCGACTGTTCGACGTTGCGTATTGAAGATAATTAAACTCACAGTGCACCAGAATACGTGATCCCGAGCGTGGGGATGATGACGAACAAGATGAGCCCAATAAGTGTATTGACATGAGCATGAGTTGGTGCTAGCAACGGGTCGTCGAGATATGCCGTTACATAAGTCCAGTCGAACGTTATTGGAATTAGCGAAAGGCCGGTAAACCCTCCAAACAGTTGATTCAGCACAACGTTGTTCGGTTTAATCCAGGTAACAAAGGCGAATACGGAGAGACCCTGCCAAATCACGCCGGGTATCCAATAATAAAAGAACATGCCCATGAGGACATAGAAGAAGTATCGGTACTGGCTGATCCGCCACCCATTCGAAACCACCTGCTCGCTCTTGCTCTTGTCATGGAGCGCGTGGAACAGACTGGTCTTGGAGAATTGGCTGGGCCACATCATGGCAGCCGGCCAAACTAAAAACCTCCGGAACATGCCGGCCAAGGAGATTCCGATGAGCTGCGAACTAAGTGTGAAGATGAGCGAGAACCCCCAGCCGAGGTTAATATCATAAAACGGCTTTCCTTGCAACGCGAGCAGGGCGTCAGTGCTGTAGGCGTAGCCTGTTGACACATTCGCCATTAGAGTGATGACGACGTGCTCCTTGATTGTGAAAGGACCTGGGTTGAGCGTCCAGGTGATCCCGAAAGTCTTGAACACCCTCGTCGGCATCGTGGCGGCCCAGAGGCAGCCCACCGGGTACGACAACAGAAGAACGACGATAGCGGGAAAGTTAATGGCCGGGCTCCTCATCGACAGAAACATGTTGGCGCCGCTAGCGACAGTGACGAAGAGCATGCCGATGATCCAAGCCCTTACCGTGTTGGCGACCCCGCCACTATCGGTGTTCCGCACGGCTGCGCGGACTTCTAAGTACGGCGAATCCTCCGCGAGAAGTATATCCTCTTCAGTGGCTTCTTTCGCGTCGCAGTTCTCCATCCTTGCGCTGTCGGAATCTGCACCAGGGGACTTCGTTTCCCATTCTTGAACGTGCATGGTATTTTTTGAACCGTCGGCGGCCGGAGTGGCATCTGGAATTCCCCCTTTCATAATCTCACCGGAATCACTCAGCCGACTATCCTCGGCCGAGCTGGAGCCCGTATCATGCTCAACCTTCGCTCTACGGAATGATAATAAACCCATATTGGCATCCGTCCGGAGTTGATCCGTAGGCAGTGGAGATGGTAGTCAAACTGAGCGACCGAGGAGGGGAACAGACTGGTGATCTTATATTTCTCCGGTGGAATAATGTCCCATTTGAAGTTCATCCAACCCCGGCTTATCGGTTCATTGTTGTCAACACCCGAGATTCGCCGTCCGCTTCCTATAGGCCACAGCCGACCATCAATACAGGAACCGAATCCCGGACCCTAGATAGATACATTGTCATGTTATCGAGGTCGGACGTCGACCTTCCCAGTCCGAGTAAGCTTTCCTCCGCAACCAGGTATCGGACGAGGGGTCTAGCGTTTGATACACAATTGCGGGGTTTCCGGGCTCTAGACCAATAACACCCAATGCCAAAAGTTCTGTTGGATGAAAGCGTCCTTTGTGAAGTTGTGCTTGGTACTTTCACTCGATGCGGACACGAGGTTACCCGAGGTACATGATGCCGCGTGCGAGGAAGCCTCAGTGCTTGTATGACCTCGCGCGAGGAGCGTGCGATAGCTCCAGCTTGGCCATAGTGATAAACTCACGGTCTCGACCTGACCCAATGTCTTTCACTCTTGAATATTTCCTGTCCCGTCGATCAAAGGCGCCGCTGCCGCCATGGCGGGCAGAGATAGGCAGTCCTCGGCATGGTATACAGCCATACTCGTCATTGCGCAGGTACCCACGTAGACATTATCATGGTTCCTCCCACCTCCATGGTCGATGTCCCGCAGACGATGTAACGATACTATCATGATCATTTTGGGGTTGCGATACAGCACCCCATACCCGATTGAGACCCGAATTCGATTGGTTTATCATTCGCGGTTTGTCTCACATGATATCCCTCCCTGTATTCTTGTTTCGTCATGCTTAAGTAATTACTTGAGTTCTTTCCCGGGTTCCCTCATCACCACCAAACTCGACCTCTCCAAATCCTGGTTTGGGGCCGCGGATCGAAATGCGTGATTGAGACTTTTGACCAATCTACATGACCATCTTTCTGGAGACGGGAACCGATAGGGCAATTCCGTATTACCCCAGGTGAACCTCAGACCTGTGTCAAACCAATGCCGGATCCGAACTGAACTGAACCGAACCGCTTGAAGCTCACGTGGTACATTTGACAATCAGACACTTGCTCTTTCCTTCTGCGCTGCCGTAGTGCATTCTAAAGTCAGTTTCACAGCGGTTACACTCTACCTTCCTCTATCACGTTTACGACCGACTGACTGCCCAGTGCCAGGCCGGTATCGGGAGGAAGAGTAATTGAAAAACTTGCATTTTTCCCGGTCAAAGAGGGAAGGACCGTGACTGCTGCGTCCTCCATGGGTACCTCTGGCTAACTGGTACCTGGTACTTCCCATTCCCACACGATCCCTTCATTTGTACCAGCTGGACTTCGATCTCTTTATGACTTTTAAGATCTAAGATCGACAAACTCCCAAGCTTTTTGCACCCAAAGCCCCTATCTTGAGCATGTAAACCGCCACATTTGGAAGTACTCCTTGACGGTCATAATCTCGTTGAGTGAGCCTGAACGTGCATGGCTCTGCATACATATTGAACACGTTGCAATTAATCGCCCATCAACAGGAACCGATGTGCTCGAAAATGAACTGCCAATACCGATTCTATTAATCGCCCCCATCTATTCCCAAGGATGCCAATGAACTCAAAAGAAAAAAAGAAAAAAAAGAAAAAAAGAAAAAAGCGACGGCGAAAGCCCGCCAACTACGCGAATTGCCAAAAACCCCAAACGCATCTAAGAACCGGTTCACCTACCCACCGTGTCTATGACCCCGAATTAATAAAATTCACAACCTTGACTACCCAAGTTTTTCCAGCTCCATTTCCAGCTTATTTCTCACCACCAGAAGTCTAGCCCAGAATTCCTGATTACCCATAAATTGTAACAATTCCAACCAGTCAGCTTCCCATAGGTTGTGATCGCCAGCCCATATTAATTCTGATCTCTGCGTGGTGTCTGTTGTATGTACTACGGGGAGATCCAAGGCTTCCCTGAAGGTCATCTTCCCGTCATGAGCCGCATCCAACCGGCCGGAATCCACGCGGCCCGCCGCTCTTACGAATTCAGTCGTGAAGTCAATCCAGTCTATCGATTCTTGTGCATTTCGAGTCGGGGGCACTATAGGTCACGAAGTTAGCGATTATTAACAACTATGACCAGGAGAAACCTGTAGAGTCTGAGCTAGACAACCACCCAAAGCGTCGAGCATGATCACCCCGAAGTACGACCTGATGCTTCCGTATCATCGAAGTTTGATATATGTGTATACCAAACGCACCAGCTCAGTTCAGACCATGGCCCGGCAAAGGCTGGTTGAAAGTACAGAGAGCGCAAGCGAGAGAGCGAGAGAGAAAAGAGAAAAGGGAAAAGGCACACTTACTATGACGGAATTCAATAGTTCTCCAATTGAGGCCCTTGAAATTCCACTTCCAGTTTTTATGCGTCAAACCGTTGGTCCTTCGCCACTCGTCGTTATCATGGCAGATCAGGTCGTGCAGTTCTTCAATGCTTTCCACCCGGCGGATCCATGCCCAACAGCTGTGTAGGTCGTCCATGGGTTTGCCCACGATCCTCGGTACCACTCTGTTGCGCTTCGTGTACCGGTTACAATGCTTCCAGCCCCCCGGGCGCGTGGTGTCAGTCGTGTGCGTCATTCCCGGGATGATGCTGTCAATGGCCCTTTCGAAATACACGATGCAGAAAGCCAGCCGCTGTGCCCACGCCAGTGGGAACCTTTCGCGACCCTCCAAGGAGAAGTGGATATTGTTGTTGGCCATCTTCCAGTACTCGATATGTGCGACTTTCTTGGGCTCGATGATGCGCCACATCTTGCGGAATAGTTCCTTATAGTCGACTTTGCCCGTTTTAAGAGCAGGCGACTTAATCTCTATTGGTGACCCTCTACCTGTTGTGTTGATGGCCGTCAGTTTGTCAGTTTTCTTTTTAACTGGGACCCGGGGAGCTGTTCTTCGACCTGCCTTGTAGATTCCTTCCTACTTCTATGCTGCTATCGATGCTAATGGCCCACATTTCATGGTCAGGGTTAATGTCGAGGGCATCGGCATAGGCAGGGAGCTCATTGTTGTTGAATAACCGAGCCAGCTCGATCAAAGCCTGACCATTCTCCAATACCTGCTCGTCTTTGATGACGATCAGCGGCGCCTCCGTCTCCACGCCCACGACGAAGTGAGCCGAGTTAACAAACGCCCGCTGCAGCTCTATGGAGACAGGTTTTTCCGGCACGTTTTGCACGTAGGTGCCGCGGTGCTTGGAAAGCCTGGTGCTCTGGTCGACCATCGACACGCTCTCGCCGTTTGTTACGCGGCTCTCGGAATCCATGGTGGGCGATGATGTTTCGAAGCCGGCGCGCGCTCTAAGGATGGCGTATTATTATTATTATGGTCTAATACTCGTGCTCTTGTCCCGACATCTCGGGGGCTCGAGACTCGTAGGCGCAAGCCGGCTGTCTTATGCTTTGATTTACTCATGGTTGCACCTGCACGAGATACGAAAAAACCATTGTTTCCTATTGCTAAGGCAAGTGTAAATCCGTTGAATTTGATTTTGGGGGGGAAGGAAGGGGAAGGGGAGTGTGACGGACAGGCGGCGGGGATGGGGGGGGGAGACGGTTAGTAATATATCAGATTGGGACAGAGCTTGTTGCTTGTCGAGGTGGTCATCTGGGGCAGTCGCGTGTGGTACTCGTCGAAGACGGAAAGAGGCGAAAAAGATGGAAATTTCCCAAAAAGAAGGTGCAAGTTGGTCGGCCCTCCCATTATTTAGGTAGGGGACGGCCGGGGGTGTGTGCGTGTGTGCGTGTGCGTGTCTGTGTGGGAGGTGGATGGAACGGGGGAGGGCGGTATATAAATAAGGAGGAAAGCGGTGAAAACGGGTAACCACAGGTACGTCACACCAGACAGTCAAGTTTACTCGAGAGCGGAACTCGGTTCGGTATTATGACGAGCTCTTGGTGATTGGCCCGCTGACGATAATTCGTATCCCCTGGTTTAGCAATAAAAACAACAAAAAAATCCCCCCCCGGATCAAATCGGCGATCGCAGACTCTGTACCACGGTGTCATCGCACGTGTTAAAGAGTCGAACCGGGGGGCACGAGAGCAGAGAAGAGAGATGATCAGCGTGACGATCATCGACTTTTTTTTTCTTCTAGTCTTTTCCTTTTCCCCATTAAAATTGGGGCGTGCTAAGGTACTCAATTTATATAAGGGCCCCCTTCCTCTGCATGGCCTCTCTCCTTCGTTCCCACTTTCTGGGGATTCTTGGAACCATTGGGCCCCGAGGATTGCTAACATCTTCTCCTCTGCGATTTATTTCTACAACTGCAAACGCGAATATTCCGAATCGATTCGATCCCTCCCTCATCCTGGAATCGTCACATGCGGTTCCTGCTCTTAATTGGAAGGTTCCAGTACGATGGGCACGTCCCCCCTTCGTAGTATTGGATTTGTCATTGTGTCCCTGGCTCGAGGATCCGAGTGTCTCGAGTCGCGTCGATCCAAGTCCACCTGACACCCGTTACCGACCAAAACAACCGACATAATTTGCCCCACACGGGATCAGAACTTATAAATCTGATCTTTCCTATATCCTAACTCCGTTAGGATGCCCGGCTTACTCCGTGTGCCGACAAGCGCGTTCTCCATCGCTGGTGGTCCGCACACGAAAATCTTCGTATTCTCCGTTTCGGGCGTCGTGATCATGACGCTGTCCAACAACTCTTTCGTCACGTAGCCCTTGGGATAAGGAGAGTCCGGAACCGGGTGGCTGACGGTGTAGGTGACGGCGAAGCGATTGGGGAAGCGGCGGTGAAGATCTTCGAATTCCGACTTGAACAATACGTCCTCATCGGTATTCACGCCGAAGATGAGGTTGATGCGCGTCTTGTCCTCCGGATTCTTCAATATGCCCTGGATCAGCTGGTACATGGGTGTGATGCCGGCACCACCCGCAATGAGTGTGATGGTCGGATGTTTGTTGGGTGTCCATTTGTATCCTGGGATGGGTACCACGAAGCGCAAGGAGTCTCCTGGTCGAAGAGAGTGTATATGCGTGCTCTGCTTGCCGTTGGGATACTTCTTTACCATGAGCTCCAGGATGCCAGGTTCATCTATGACAACTGTCAGTGACGGAACTCTAATCAATGATATAGTAAACCAGGATCATGTGCACTTACCCGAAGAACTGATGGGTGTATAAGGTCGCAAGCAAGGCAACATACAACCCTGCGGCCAAGAAAACGTGAGGAGAGCGGCTGGTAGGAATGTCAGCCAAATATCCGCCATCTCTCTCATATTGCAGCATCGGCAAATGGTAGGTATAATGAAAAAAAAAAAAAAAAAGAAACGAAACGAAAGAAAAAGAAAATCACTTACACGTGAGTCCCAGTCCACTGACATGTTCCGGCGTCGGAAGCGCAAAGCGCAACTTCTTGGTGTTGTGATTAACGACCTCGCTGCTCTGCAACTGCAGCGACAAGAAGGCCGGGCCACCGCCAAAGGCCTTCAAGGGCGGCGCGCTCGCGCCATTGTCCGCATGTGCAACGGCCATTACGTGTCGAGAGTAGATTCCTAGTCCGACGCCAGCTACTGCGACGCTTGCTATTACGGTAGGAAGTCGACCAGATAAAGATAGAATGGGTTTGGTCGTCATTATTCCTATTCTTCCGAAGGGGCAAAGGGCGGGGGGGAGGGAAGTGAACTCTACTTTATATGAACCCCGTCTGTAGGGAGTTCCAGTAATCGCAGACCGGGAAGCGGCAAGATGGGGTGTGTTGATGAACCGGTTGGCTCTTATAGAGAATAAACTCGGAACTTGCAGATACAGAAAGGAAAAGATAAAAAAAAGGATGGTGGGATTGTTGGGAAGGATACAGTGTTAACGGACTTACCCCAACCCAATTCCCTTCCTGTTTTGGACAGCTGGGACGTCCGTGGTTGGTTGGGCGGCGGAGCAGACAGGTCGTGTGTGGTTGCACGAAGTTCGTTTATTAAAGGGTGGAATCCACTTAAAAAAAAAAAAAACAGGAAGTCGCTCCTTTGAGATTCTCGTCGTCCGCACCTTCTTTTATTTTTATATGTTCACCGTATCGTAGTTTATTTGGGGGCATCTTTGGGGGCATCTTTGGGCGTAGATTTATAGGGTAACCCTTTATTATTCTATTCTATGCCTGCGTGTGAAGGCTTTCTTTCGGTCCCGATCACCGACCGCTTTGCCGGGCTACATGATGAAGGCAGGCCTTTTGCCCGCTTCATGGCCGAGCAATGCAGCATAGCTACAAGCTGCCAGCTTATTCAGCTGACTTGGGTAGGTACGGCTGACGACGACGACGGACGATAATAGGTAGGTAGGTACCTACCTAGGTAGGTAGGTAAGGTCATCTGTAGGTACCTTACATGCAAGGCAATCACGGAGGGATCGGGAATGAGCATTGAAAAGTCTTGCGTTCGTAGTACGGCGGAGATACTCGTGGTATATTACCTACCATGCGGCGCAAGACTTTTTTTATTTTTGAAAGATTGAAACCTCCGACTATTCCGACGTTACACGCAGATCGTCGCAGACCATATCTACTTAATACCCACCTAGATACAGATACAGACTGTAATTACTTGGCAAAATGTTTTACGGGGGCTTGGTGCGTGCATTGTTTGATGATTGTTTGCTTGAAGAGGTTTTTTTTTTTTTTTTCTTTATTTCATCTCAACTTATTGGTAGTTCTGGATGTGTGGGTTTCTATTACGGGTACGATTGATCCATTGATTGTGGCGGTGTCACCGCAGATGACGCCTTATGTTTATATGTATATGTATATGTATACATAGGTAACTATGTACCTCGCTTGAGTTCCTCTCGCGAACATCTTATGCGAAGTCCGACGACGAGGTACGCGAACCCCAGCTGGGGTTCGGGGTTTGAGTGAAATGAAGATGACCTAGGTACACTACCTAGCAAGCTGGTATATGTAGCTACATACAACCTTCGCCCCAACTTTAAAATCCTGAAACCACCCTCATTGACTACTAATGCTTAATTGCCCCTTCGAACCCGAGGGTTTGGGTAAGCAGGTACTCTCTAACTCCTGTTTGAGCTTGCCCATGGTAGGTATCACTTACGATGAAATCAATCTTCCCGTAATGAAGCTGCCCAGCCATACGCTACCTACACTAAATCTAGTCGCCACCACGAGGGCCGGGCCGCTAGTTAGCAACTCGCTAGTGTCCCTATCTAACGGACTGTTATGCCCGCCCCAAATTTTCGGATATGAAGAAATCGTTATCCAAATATGAAACTAACTCCATTTCGTTAGACACTCCAAACTAACTGAATCTGACCGCGAACTCTTGGTAGAGACAACAATGGGTTAATTCCGACAGTCTACAGATACATAGTATAACCCGTTCCAAAATTTCAGATATGAAAAGTTGATTCAGACGCGCCCGCCGTTAGGATTATCAGGGGATGGAAACAGACAAACACTGTACATGGTATCGAGGACCGATATTAGTTATGTTAACAGGATGTACGGAACATTCGGTATTTATCTTGAGCGTGGAAGTGTTACAGATAGAAAGTTTATGGCGTCGTGATGCGAAAGCGTTTACGGAGGGATCAAGATGTGAAATATACGGCAGAAGATACCTATAATTTAGGTGACAGACCGTCGGAAACGATGCTTCCTCTTCTTAACTACAATTTCTGGCCCGAACCAGTTAGTTTGGAGTGTCTAACGGGATAGAGTTAGTTTCATATTTGGATAACGATTTCTTCATATCCGAAAATTTGGGGCGCTGTTATGCCCGCTGTATTTATAGCATCGTTTACCTAGTTACACTAGATACCTACCTAGATACCTAATAATTACATTGTATAGGTACCTATCTACCTAGTGTTAGGGGTCGTATCGTCGCGGACGCCGTCGCACAGCTAAAAAGTCTTGGTAATGTTCCGGTATACGGGCAGAACAGGACCTGCAGACTGCAGTATGAGCATCGCCGGAGGACATGAGACGTCGAGACTTTCAAACAAATGCTAGGTCTTCAAGCATGTTTTAGTTGTACAAATAGTATATTCAACCACAGGTTTCAAGGACGTCCAAGTATTCTATCATATAGGAAGCTATAGGAAGCGCTCATAGACCGACAATCCCACCCCCGCTTCTAGGATGGTATATCTCGTGCATATACATGTGTGAAAACGACATCAAGACTGTCTGATTAATACCCGTGGAGAGGGTTGAATCATTACTTGGATGGCGCCGGGGGCATCCACGATGCCCAGTGCATGCGAGAGGATGGCCACCACTCGTCACGCTTCGACGCCGGGCCCAGCAACGACGCATCAATCAAGGCTCCGTAGGGATGCGGGTCTGCCGTCGTCGGAGCACCGGAAAGGTCCAGGAAGTCCCGGTCGTTGCCAGCGGCATTACCCGCCGTGGCAATGTGCTGTCGGCGGCAGGCGTCGAGGTGGTCCGGCGGGATCGCAAGCGATTTCTGTAAGATATCCGGTGCCACGATGATGTTCGCGGTAAGACCTAAGAGAACAATGTCAGTTTAGACTGTTTTATTTCTCGCTGTAGGGACAAGTTTCAGTATTTGGGACTCACCCGCTGCGACATGCCACTCGATGTGGCAGTGCATGAGTAGCACGCCGGGGTTGTTCGACTTGAAACGGATGGCCACATATGCCCCGGCGTTGATGAGGACCGTATCACGACGGAGCGGGTTCGGATGCGGCGCCGTCAGTTCCTGGCCCTGGTAGTATCCCTGTCCCTTACCGTTCCGCTCAAAAACTTGGAATGTAGTCCCGTGAAGATGCCAAGGATGACCACCGGTCTAGAAAGGATGCCAAGAACCAATGAGTCAGCTTCTCCCTCTAACAACATCAAGCGAGGGTTCGACAGGAAGATCCCTTGCACTCACGTCAAAGTTATTGATGATAATCTCTACAATCTGGCCATATTCGACCACAATCGGAATGGAATTCACCCCGTACACAAGCGGGTTCGTCGCATCGTCACCGGTGGTCAATGCCGTGTACAACGTAGGAACCTAACGGAACGTGTAAGTAGGCTCAAACTGGGTGAAAGAATGCCATGACTACCGGCTTACAAGCTGAGGGATGTTGGTGACATCATTGAGGGTAGCCCTAACATCCCAATTGTCAATAATACTCTACTTTCACTGCCGGGTAATTCGCATCTCGGCGCGGGGCTGAGTTACTCACCGGGTCTGGCCATTGATGGTAGTGAAGTTCAAGTCTAAGAGGACTTGCCGATCGACATGGCCATACGCGGCCACCTGATCGGCTTTGTACGCCTCCGATGTGACGAGGTCCAGGTCGTCGAAGTGCGCCGGGTTATCGGGCAGAGGAACCTTGGCAGGTAGCGGCTTGGCAGGATCGTACACTAAGAAGCCGTAAAAGTTGGGGTTATAGCCAGCTGGGATCTCGTCAAACATGCCTAGAAAACAAAGATGCACGTCAGTTGGCCATTGCCCGTTTGGAAGACCGTTTTTCTGCTCAGTCTAGTGGGGGTCGAGCTAACTGACTTGTATCGAGGGCGGCCTGAATAAGAAAATTCTCGTTGCTCGACGCATCCGTCGTGAGCAGGACACCGTACCGCTGAGCAACAGAAAGGTACAAAAGATCGACAGTGTAAGGCTCGGTGTAGACACCATCGACCTCAACAATGGTAAGGTTGTGCCCATTAATCTTGAGGTAGGTGCCGACAAAGTTGCCTGGATTGATGACATGGAGCAGGTACGTCTTCCCGGGCTGGACTCTGACCGAGACATCCTGTCCGTCGTTAAACAAGCCAGTATCAGGGATGGGTTCAGGTCCGCCAGCATTCGCGTTTTCGGTCGATTGATAGTAATCAACTAAATAGGGCGCCTGAGTGTGATACCAGTCGGCAAGAGTCATGACTAGGTCTCCACCGGTGACTTCGAATGGAGGGTTGGGATCATGAACGATAAATGGGCCTCTCAGGCCATCGGCAATTTGACCGAGGACGTGACTATGCCACCAGAATGTGCCAACTTGCTCAAGCTATGACTAGTTTAGAGCTGACCCTTTCTGACGTTAGGCCGGGAGGAGGACTAACCGTGAAGTCATATGTGAAAACTGAACCTGGAGGAATGGCACACTGCGTAGTCATGGCCGGCCCATCCATTTGATTGGAGCCCCGTTGATAGATGCCGTGGAAATGTATACTGGCCGTCTCATTGCCTAGATTGTTAGTTATCTGCACAACAACATGATCTCCCTTGCAGGCATCTATTCTCGGCGGAGGCCATTGATTATTCACGGCGACCACGGGACGTCCGTAACCGTCCGGGGCGACCCATTTCCATCCAAGGCTCCATTGTAGTGATACTGTATTGGGATAGTGGCCGCATATGCCCCGCGCGGCGGCAGAGGCGACGAGGCCCAGGAACGGGAGGACGGACCGCATGATGACTGCTTGCGAATGGAAGCGAAACGAAGCAGATTATCAAGAGGCCAGTATGCCACGGTGAGGAAGAGAAACAAGAAATGCACGTTCATGGGGGCAATGGCCCATCTCTTTATACGACAGCCGGCCCCGTTCATCCTCACGGGCATCGCTAAGTATGACCTCCCACATCGTTATCAAATTGCTTCTTCGATACTACAGCAACGCTACCAGCACACATAGACGCACGCGATGTACAAGTATAGGTATTGTAGCCTGTACCTAGCTGCAAATGAACGCCACAAAGCATGGCGCATCGTGATGACCGTCGCGGGAACACGCAACGCCATTGGTCGGGGCTGGTGCAATTATTGGCGGCGTACAGCTCGCTCGAAGCGAGATTGTGGGGATGTCGGTGATCATCGACGGGCGTCGTCCTGTCATCTTCGAGCTTGCTTTCAGCTGGAACCCCTCAGCAACAATGCCCGCTTCTTAACAACGCCGGAAGGATCATACGGACGCCCTTCCTACCTAGTGTAAACATAGGTATACTTATCGTAGGGGCAGGGTAGACTCTGCGTAGTAAAGTCGCTGATGTGGTACGCCCGCTAACGCCATCACGAGCAGTCATTTCTGTACACTATTACATTGTAGTGTAGGCTAGGTAGTTTAGTAGTGTATAGTCGGGCGGTTTTGGGGCAGACACGTCGCTCGGGGCTCTTTAAACTCAACCACATAATATCTTGTACGGTAGGCCCACATAGCCGTGATGTTTCGACCAAGATGAGTGAGTCTCCATGGAGGTTTCGGAAACAGCAACAGCCAGTCGGAATATCAGCTCGGAAACTTCAATGGCAATCTCCTACGGTAATCTCGAAGGGTATGCGCGTGCGTAGCAGCGCAGCGAATATGACCCGACAGATACGATGAAAAGTCTGGCGGTATCGTATGTTGATCTTTAGCCGCGGGCAGATGGGTATTTGAATTCTTCAAACAAGTTTAAGCCCGTACATGTAGTTCGGGACTCCTCATTTCAAAAGCCATCGTGGATGTGAAGAGTTTACATACTGCCAGCTGGTGACTTGAACTGAGGCATGGCGTAATAACATGATAAGTAAGCATCTGGGACCAATCAACCGCTAGCTATTTGTAAGCCTGCTTCACGCTAACAAGGGACTTGTGCCTTCCCGCCAGGGACTCGCGG
This sequence comes from Xylariaceae sp. X187, assembly GCA_028637585.1. Taxonomy (NCBI): domain Eukaryota; kingdom Fungi; phylum Ascomycota; class Sordariomycetes; order Xylariales; family Xylariaceae; species Xylariaceae sp. X187. Next base: position 621,761 of record JAJIZN010000011.1, on the reverse strand, counting down.
GTTTACTCTTACCTCATTGGTGGGTATGATGAAGTTGGAGGCATGGTATCCACACAGTACCACTCAGCTCCGACTCGAGTCATTCACACCGGCTTTGGACAGTCTGACGTCTGTTATCGATACCGTCCATGGAGATCATCACGATTCCCGTGATTCCCGTGATTCCCGTATCTAATTCCCGTCTTGCATCAATGGAGTCCCTTATCTCTTCGCTTACATATGAAGCCTCCGGCAACATCCGCAAGACATTCATGACTGTTCTGGAAGACATATCATCATTAATTATCCCATTGCCACTCAGTCTGGTATGTGGATATGATTATCTCGGCCACTCCATCTACGGCGTCGACCACATGGCCAGCCCCCGGGGCTTAGGCGAGTGGCGCAATATTTACTACAGCAGGTCGTGCAATATATTCAGCCAGTTTCGTTATCTGACCATCATCTCCGGCCTTTTCGGCCGTTCATGCCATAGCAAGAAGGTGACGACGGCGACGTTCCGGACGCGTCATGTATTTCCCTATCCCCGTGACACTGCCTTGAAATCCCCACAATCCGTTTCCGTATTGAGACTTGGTCAAGCGATGAACGTAGAGGCCCGAGGAACAAGGACGGCATGCCGTAGTTACCGAGATGTCTGCATAATTTACAGCTGGGTAGCTGAAGACGATGCAATCTCCATCGTCAATGCATTTACCTGCTCCAAAGCTGAACACAACGGCACACGTAATCGTGTTTTTCTTCAGAACATGAAGTCGAGAAGGTGATGTGACAAGGGACACAAAAACCAGGAGTAATGGAGTTTAGTAGCGTGGCGATTCCAGCAAAGGACACTGTCACTCTGAATGATATGCTTTTAAAGAAAGACAGACCGACACCCTCCTTGACGCTCTCTGCTCTCGGCAAGATCTTGATGGAGTATTGAGAACTAGAAGAGAGCTCAGTCCCTTTGAGCTACCCCGATCAACGAAAGGTCACTGCCCTGAGCGCGCATTTATTTTGGTTTTCAGTTTACCAATTACCACTACTACATTATGACGGCAAAGGGAAGAACAACGGAAACTCAAACCGTACGTGCAAACCTCCCAGGTACCCGGCGAACCCTCTTCCCCCCCCTTTCGTTCCCTCTAGACGCCACAATCGCTCCTCCTGACAAACTCCCGACTTCCCATCGACTCCTCCACGGCATTCTCGACAACACCTCATCATACCTCGAAACATTCTCCACAGAGCCCGACGACGCTTCACCAATGCTCCGAACAAATCCCCTCAGCAGTGACAACATCAGTCGCTAGTTCATGCCTCCTGAGCCTCTCTACCAGTAGTACCAATACCCCATAAGCCGTGTTAGTCAATTGTTATGAGTTGGGGTGAGCGCGCACTGGATTTACCTTATTCAGACGGACTTTCTATCCTCGTCCTCAGTAGCGTTCCTTCTTGGCAAGGGGTGTAAAACCTTTGCAAGCAGCAATAAGGGTGCTAAACTCAATCTTCGCGGTATCCTTACCCGTAGAAGGGCCTTTCTTAGCCATCTTGGCCTCCTCGGCAGCAGGATTCAGGGGCACTGTCTCGGGAGCGCGCTTTTGAGCAATGGTAGTAGCCTTGTTAGCGACGCTGGTCATATCCTGACGACAGACTTCATCAGAAAACTCCTCAGGTTTCTCTCTCTACATTCGAAAACTCTGCCTGAACGACTTTGTCCATTGGAACTGTTTCGGTCGTCCATGACTTCTTCCACATTGATAGGCCTTTTGATCTCAGTGCCCTTGGGCGGATCTCGATCTACCCAGTCACCCAAAGAACATAATAGAATTAGAAAAAGCTTTTCCTGGAGTGGTATCCAATTAAGAAATGATCATTAATTCTTTTCTCTACAGGGGCAACCCCGTCTTATTTCTTATTTATACGGGCTATTCTCCTATGATACCCTTTTTCTCTATCTACAATTTCCCTCCCGCAATCTTAACGAGCTTAGGAAAGTCAGGCGTGCCAAGTCCAGTAACAGGGTCCCAACCTTTCACAGCCGGGAATCCATCAACACCACAACCGACAGCACTACCGCTCGTGATATCATTCAAACCCCTGTGTCCAGTCTTGTACAGCCAAGGGTTCAAGAAGCCCAGTGGACTCTTGCCCGACGCCAGTAGCGCATCGTTGACGAGACTGAGGACACCGCTAGTCAGAGGCGTGCTGGCCGAAGTGCCACTGATGGTACCCTCGAGACCGTCCCAGAAATATGCGAAATACAGGCCCTGGGCGGAGATATCGGGATATCCGCGTCCAGCTTTGTTGTACAACCCGTCATACTTTCCATCGAGACTCTTGACATACTTCGTGACGACTTGCTCCTGATATGAAGGGATGTCGAAAATCTCACTGAAACCTCCTCCGGATGTGTAGTTTCCGTGCGCGACACCATCGGGGCCAATGAATGCGGGACGATTCTATGACACACAAAATTAGTAAGTCGCCCGTGGCGCTTATCACACACCTTTCCTGATAAAAACAACTACCAAATTTACTTACAGCAACAACCTCGGGTTCAAAGTTCATAGTGGAACCAACAGCCGTGACAAATGGACAAGAGGGTGGAAACAAGGCAAGGAACTTCTCAGTGTTTTTGCCATCGTTACTAACGCACTGGCCATAGGGACCGACACCGTCATCACCGCTGGCGAAGAGGAGAGAGGTTCCACGGATGCCGACCTGTGCGAATTGCTGACAGACACGTCGAGCGTAAGATGCGGGTACCGTTTGCTCGTCATCGGAGTAGGAGGTCGAGATAACGTGAGGGATGGACTTTTGCCCGAGAAGCCAGTTGACCCAGACGAGGTAGGGCTCGTTGGAGTTTGTCGGTTCGTCGCTCGATGGGATGAATGGGGGTGATCCGCCAGTCGAGTAGCTGACGACCGGGGTACCGTAGGAGATACCGGCGATGGCTTGAAAGTCCAAGTTGGCCTCCTGACTAATAGCCTGACTAATGTCGTCGGCTGACAAAGGCCCGTCGCCAGGGCCACCATCAAGGGTGAGTTGTGGGAAGTCGCTGGCTACCGACACGAATTCGGGCCGGTATTTCTTGAGGAAGAGCTCGCCATCGGTGCGGATAGGATGCTCGCCCAAGTAATTGGCAAAGGCAACTTTGTTCTGACCAGCTGCGCGCGGCTATGTTTGGCGTTAGTTTGCGTGATTGTTCACAATGGGCGTGAAGGTGGCTTAGGACTAACCTTGTACCCCTTTGTCTGGTAGAGAGTTTCAAAACACTGGGGGGTCACGGAGGTCACGTTGCAGACCGCGCCAATCTCTGAGTCGGTTGGGTAGGGCTTAACATCAGGGCCAGGGATGACGCCCACGTCGACAAAAGCTTGGGATGCCTGGGCACGAGCGCGGAAAAAAGAGTTGGTAGGTTGGATAGTATCGATGTGATCATGCAGGTGCTTTGGCAGAGACCACGACGGAGCGCGCGCAACTTTGGAGCCGTCCTCGTGCTCAAAAATGTGATATTCAGTGTTAAGAAGCTGCTCGATGGCGCTCACCGGCAGTGAAACTGTGATCCAGTCTTTAGCGGCGCTGTAAGACGTCGGCACAATGCCATTGCTTCCCAGCCACTCGTGAACTAGGTCTGACGTCTGTTTAGTAGGCTTCACAAACTCTTCGACCTCCTCCGCGGACAAATGCTGGCCATATTTGGGGTGGTCCGGATCCGAAACTAGTCTCCATGGTCAGCAGGTGCTATAGCGACTTCTGTTGACATTGAACTCTAAGGATGAGAGAGAGGTGAGTATACATACCCTCATACAGTTGCTTTTCCAACTTGTCGAAGTTGCTTTGTTTCAGACCAATCTGGACCTGCATCACATGGCTGGCCGGCGCTCTCGCAACTTTCGTCCAGCCTCTGGGAACAACGTGTGAGTCTTTAACGCTGTAGGTCGAGCGGGCGACTGGACTTGCGAATACGGCCTGAGCAGCCGCCAGAAGGGCGGCCGACAAAGCAGTAGCGGCAACCATTATTGATATTTGGAGTCAACCACCACAACCTGTTGTCGGTGCGCGGGGGAACGACCGAAACCGAGCAGAAGAGAGGAGGCAGAGGGCCGGGAAGAGACGCCTATTTGTATCCGAGGTCTCAGATAAAGTGCCATGTTGGCCGACCCCTGTTCCTGCCCTTTTCAGCTGGGAGATCGGCGGGATGGGTCTTCCCCGCACAAGTTAGATACATACATAGATAGGATAGGACAGGACAGGATAGGATAGGATAACGTACTGTAGGTAGATAGATAGAAGTTATCGTCGGTAGTTCAGCTTACACGAAATCTCGAGTAGCGCGCGACGAATCAGGCCTAGCGTCATCGCCGCCTTTGCTCAAGCTCGGCTCTGCCCTCGGTTAGATAGATCAATCATAGATGACTGCGGAATCACCTCTACCTTGATTCTTATAGGAAGTCACGGCTGCAGGCGACCGAAACGGGTTTCTGAAACGCCCGTAAGACTTTCATGAGCAAGCCTTTCCCATTCTCACGGTAGTCTCTCTCTCCACGGCAGTCACAACTGAGAGTCACTTGTCACTAGTGACGTCCTCACAAACACGCAGTTATATTAGACAGCAATTGACGGTGCAGCCACAGCACTGGTCTGCTTTATAGTCCGTCAAGTCGGACATACTCTACATCAATTCCATCGCGTCTCGTTATTATGTTAGTAGTAGTGCCCCCTTCAGCTAATCGACCTGCCTACCTAGGTACCAACTAGTTATCGTACCCAAGGAGTTCAATGAATTGAGACTTCCAAGGGATTTCGATCCCGCTGGTGGCTGTGAGTTTGCAGACATGTTGATCAATAGGTAATCAATCTGATGACGGAGTTTCGGTATAATCAGGGAATAATAATGTTACAACATCAGAAGCGGGCGATCGTGGTTTCCACTGTCACGACGTGCTTAGGCGTAGGGGCCCTATTCGCTTGTCTTCAGGCCCATCACATCATGACGACACCACTTGTAGAGCAAAAGGAGTTCAATTGTCGATAATTGGTAGCTAATACTTCTGTCACGCAGGCAAAAGGTTAACCGTAGTATCTCCGATAGTATTACGCTATATATGCCTCGACAACTTCCCGTCAACGAGGCGCGAATACAACGGCTTGTTGGTATGGTGCACCCTGTTCTACATTAGTAGATACTCCATATGACAAGCTTTTTGCTTCCACTTTTCTCGACTGCTTGATTGCAGTCAAAGGCGTTAGTTACAACAGAGTGATAGCGAGCTCGCTCGAAGCCTCTTTCCAACACGTTTCGGCCGAGTCCGTCGACAACGCGGATCTGTTGATGCTATCTCTCCCCCTGATAGCCTCCTGTGCCGAGCCCTTGCACGTGCCCGAACGAAGGGGGATCGGGATATTCGCAGTCATTCTCTCAAGCTCGTATGCCTTGACCCCTTGGACGAGCGAGAGGATGTTTTCAACAAATGACGATCTGGCGTGCGGCTCCAGCTTGGCTTGTACTATGGTTGCTGACAGATTTGAATGACTCCTTGTTGGCTATGACCGTGGTCATGTTCGCTATAGACCGATTCAATCTCCTCCAGATTTGTCCCTTGGGCCGAGATAGCTTCGACCTTGCCCGTCCGTCCTCAAGAAGCCAGGGTGAGAGAGTATTATACCAGATTCGAGGGGATTGTTTTAGACCGTAGAGTGCCTTGAGTAGTTTGACGATCTTTCCGGGTATTTAGTAGCCTAAGGGTAGTTCTAGGTAGACAGGATTGTCAATATCGCCATATAGAAACGCAGTCTTGATATCTAGTTGTTCTATTTCCCAGTCTTCTTGGGCTGCTAGGGCAAATAGAGTGCGATAGGTCTTTTGCCTTATTACTGAAGCGAATGTCTCGGTGAAATCTATTCCTTGTTTTTGTTCGAAGCCTCGTGCAACAAATCTTGCTTTTCGTCGAATAACTTCTCCTTTAGGTCCTAATTTTAACTTGTATACCAATTCGCCTGTCGGTACGTGGAGAGTTCCGGGGTCATCGATTACTTCCCAAGTTTTGTTGTCATCTATAGACTTCATTTCGTCATCCATGGCTCTTTTCCAGTCCTCGCAATGAGGAGATTTCACGGCTTCTTTGAATGTTCTTAGTTCTTCATGGGCGACAGCGTGGTAGGCTTCTTCGGACATGGTTGCTGTGTAGTACGATAGTATGTCTGCCTTTTTGTTTGGCTTTGATTATGTCCAGAGAAGGGAGGCAGCTTCGTCTGGATTTTCTTCAAGTTCGCGTATTCGTTTATTTCTTCCATCAAATGCATCACTTGATTCTGGAGATTAGCGATCTTCTCATTCTGTGAGTCTATCGTGGATCGGTCCATTCGTGAAACCGTATCCAATTGACACTTAAAGGCGTCCGCGACCTTCACCATGGCCTAGTCCACAATCTCGACCACACGACCCTCAATGATGCCAGGGATCGGAGAAAGGCCGGACCCTGCGCCGATGTTGTTTCCTGTGGTCTATCAAAACGCTCAAGAAGGAGCCCTTTAGTCCTTGTCGCCAATCACCAGGGCAAGGCAAAATCAGCGAACAACGATACCAGCGCTCTGATATCGTGCTTTGCTAGATGCTCGCAGAACTCAAACTGTAGAGCCCTTAGAGCTTGCGCTCCCACAGACAACTGTGCCTACCGCGCCGTCCGAGACGTCGTCATTGCTTGATCTTGGTTCAATGAGCCCGGATTACTACTTCCGGGTTGGCAATTCTTGCCAATTGTTTTCGTATGTGCTCAATGGAGTGCCCATTGCATAGGACCAGGATAGATCATAGGTCCCACTGATCGTCTTTGACAACTGAAGACAAAGCTGTGCTAATCCCATAGTCGGGTAATGTCCTAATTCGTTTTCGGACGCTCGCATCGGGGTTAATCATGCAAACGCCGCGAACCAATTGGGTTTCGTCTGACATCCCGTAATGCTATCTAGCAAGTTAACCGATCAGCAGCAATATACGGAGGTCTAAGTAGATTTCATTCACCTACTTGGTGGGTACCTCCTGTCACGCCAGATTGGAGACGTACAGTTGAAGTGATCCAAAAAGACGTTTTTGAGCCTGTGATATCAGATTGCGCCACTGAGCCGAAAGAGTGGTTTGGTACCGGTTGTACTTTTCATCGCCTTTTTAATAGGCTATAAGCCAACAGGTGGACGGAATGAGAGTGTACTGATGGATCGTTGAGCTAACTCGTGGATGTTGTCTGGATTGTCGATGCGAGATGGAGTTCATATAGTTCTGTCGGACTGTTGGACGAAAATCACAAGGCAGTCGGGATGTGATTGTGAGCCCTACGTTATGGAAAGAGCCATACATTCCCGAACCAGCTGGCAGCCACGATCTCGATGGGAGCTGCAGGTCATTCACGAGATTCCTTTTTCCCACTAAAAGCGGCGTGGCTCAGGGAAAGCGCTGTTTGCGATAGGATGGAGAACCCATCCTGATGTAGCGCAAACACGGCCTGTCTTTCCCTACAAATCTTTGGTGACCCTCACCCAATGGGTCGTGCCTTATTGTTTTCAGCCCTTGTGAGTACCTGTTTGATCATGATACCATCGGAGCTCCAAGTCGCATCATTGGTCGACATAATGGACTGATAACCAATCATACCAATTCGGAAGGTCAACACCTGCTTATGGTTGTGCTCTTACTTACTCCCGACCAACAATCAAGTACGCGGTGCATTTGGCTAGCTTACTCCTACCCAGTTCCGGCAGGTGAAAGCTGCCTCTTATCACAACATTGTGTGTGTTCTTGTATTCTCTTTGTATTGATGTTGTATGTTGTAGAAGTAGAAGTAATGGAAGAGGAGTAGCGTACTGTGTACCATAGGAATATTACATACTATGTAGGGGATAGTTACTGATTACATAAGGATTGTGTTACGCCTCTGCTCGAAGCGGGTATCCGTGACGGGTTACATGCGGGTCACGTTGATGCGCAAGTTCATGATGATGCAAACTTCTGTCCGAGATGCGTGATGCGGCGTGAGGTCCGTGAATAAATACCTAACCTGGATATTTCGCGGAATAGAGACTGGAGTTTGTGGATAGTTAGCGATATCCAGTACAAAGTATTATGTTGTCTGGGCAACGGAATCCATTGACGGTGCTACACTACGAATACACAGTTTATCTTGGCGGCTTGAACGGTATTCTAGGTATTGGCTTAAAGATACTGGCAGTCTGGGCGGCGGCGCGGGGCAGGGTCTAGACCACAGCCAGCCAATGCAGCCGGGAACGGAAGGAACAGTGTCCAGTGTAAAGAGGTCATACTGTATGTTGTAACTACCTATTGATGCTAGGGAAGGTAGGTAGGTAAATTCATCTCCATGGAACTTGCCTTGAACATTGACTTCCGAACCCAGATGACGGATTCAATTTCGAGTTTGTTCAAGTTCGAAAACAAGAAGAGTAGGTACGATCCAGTATGCATGATTGTGTCAGCAAGTAACTGACTATGCGTACTGTGATCTGTGCGTCCTCAAATTGCCCGTCGTGGCTATGAGGGCGGTCAACTATGTTAGAGAAGCTCCGTGAAGGGTGGTTCCCCTTGAATCCACGAATATGAGCTGAAATTTAGAGAAACCAGCAACACAAAACAGGCCAGACTTTTCTAATATTGACCATCAAGTTCATTCATCCAAAGCAAAGACTAACCAACCAGCCGTGACTTCTTTTTGTGATACCCAATCTCATTCGAATGCACCTAATAACGCCCACGCTCCCGAAAATACAAATCAATCCGGCATACCCTAGACCATTTCCATCCCCGCCTTCTGTATTACCCAATTTCCCCCGATTCAGGGACCCGACTTTCACATCCGATAGGCTTTATAAGCCTGACTCGGGTCGCGTCCATGAAGTCCAGTCAATTTACTCCATCGAACCATTTTCTCAGGAGGCGGGGGGCCTTCGGGACGACCGGCGGCTTGTATCTCGTCCGTCTTGCTGAAAGCCTCGTCTAGTCCTTGCCGTCTCTTCCTCCAGACCCTGCGGAGGACGAACAGCGCGGATATGAGCAGGATTGCCCCTACTACGCCTCCTACTATGCCGGCGATGCTAGATGTGGATATGCTGCTCTCGGCTGGATGACTCGAATTCTGTGGTTGAATGAGTTGATTGTCATTCCCGTCGGTGGAAGTCCCGTTGTGCGTTTCAGTTGGTGCTGGAGCTGGAGCGGAGAGAAGGATCGTTGGTATTGTATTAGGTGCGTCGGAAGGTGAGGGCGTGCTTCTCGACGAGCTCGATTCGGGGCTTGGTACTAAGCTGATGGTGGCGATAAGGCTCGCGGGAAGCGGAATCAATGAAGGGAGGAAGGAGGTTAAAAAGGTAGTCTCAGACGTCAATTGACCTCCTACCAGGATAGTCGTAGTCGTACTAAAAACAGGTCTCGCTGGGGTCGTTGGGGTCTGACTGATGGACGTGCTGTCCACTAATGTCGAGCTTCCAGCAAGGGGAGTAGTTTCTGGCACCACAAGAGTAGATGTGGTGGATGTATCTGTTGTAGATGGGGGCTGAGAACTTGTCGCTTCAGACGTGCTAGCCCCATCACTCGAAGTCGCAAGCGTGGGGCTCGTCGTTGCGCTTAATGCGGAATCAGGCGTTGTAGTTGCGTCAGCGCTGCTGGTTTCCGTAGGCGGGGCGGAAAACGAAGCGGCGACTACAGCAGCTTGCTGGCGCCGAATATCGATGCCTAATCTTAAAGTATTGCCCAAGTCACTAGGACGGCCAGCCATCGTATTAGATATACAAGGGAACCCAAGAAAAAACGAACAGGGGGAACACCAGGTTCAACGAGATGAAGCAGAGTTTTAATGAGAGTGAGTGGCGGGAGTAGTGTAGCCTCCCATGCCGCTCAGGGGCGGGAAAAGTAAAGACAGCCGAGGAGATAAATAACAACGCCTTAAGGTTAGATAAGTAAAAGCTTTGGTGGAGGGGCAGGCTGGGGCTACCACCGACAAGATCTCAATCTGCCACTAGGAATAATTCCAGAGTGGCAGAGATCGAATCTAGGGGGGCGCCACCGGCCTGTTTCATAGCACAGTCCCGCAGACCAGACTGGCAGACAGGATCCTGTGCGTGGCGGGTTGCAGTCCAGTAGAAGCCGCAGACGCCATTGCGAAGGATGGGCCGGAGGGGGACTGGCGGTCCACGTTGAGGGGGTGAAACAAAAACAAGCCCCTGCAGATCCAAGAGCGATGCATGCCAAGACGGCACATTCAATGCCTATCGGTCAGCTCGATAGCCAGAACTCTCAAATGCTTTCCATTTTTTCATGATAGAGATGGATTGACGACGCGCATGCAGATCAGGAACAAAGTGCTCTTCATAGGATAAAAAGATAATTACACGCAAACTTCTTCTCTTCATGTCCACGAAGACTTCACGGTAGTCTGCGTAAGTACCGGTATATAGTGCCACCACTTCGTAGATCAGTGCCAAGCTTTACCGAGAGAGAAATAGTATCTAGGTATGAGACAACCGGGGCAGAGTTAGTGGCGAACGAAGGTTCAGATGTTGAGACCAGCGGTCAAAAGATCAGCGACTCCCTGGGCAACGACCTCGTGAACCGCCGGGGTGGGGTGCAAGTTGTTCAGCCAAAAATACTCGTTCACAGGAACGCCACAGCTGGGATCGAGTGTGTCGGGGCTTGGAGTACCACTGGGTACGCCAGTTAGCTCATGGGACGGACAATTACGCTCACGGGTATACATACTTCTGGTATGCTGCGCAGTAGTCGGTCGTGTTCTTCAACCCAGCAGTCTGGGGGAACGACGTCGGGTCGTCAAGGATCTGATTGAAGACTGTGTTTGAGTCATAGACCCAGACATTGGTATCGTTCTTCGCCTTCAGGGTATTGCCGAGATCGACAACTCGCTGGTTCCAGTCTGCGACGTCAGCAGCGTCAAGAGAGATTGCAGTCTCTCCCTGGGGCTTGATCAGAGGGGTTCTCTCTAGCGGCGGCACATTGATGAATAGGTAGTTCCGGCCGCCAGCATCGTAGATTTGGTTCATCAAATCCAAAAGCACTGCAAAGATTTGGGTGTTGAGGGCATTGGTTGCGTTGGCGCCATTATAGTAGCTGTACCCGATATCGTTGATGCCGATCCAAACGGCGAAAATCGAATCATCTCCGGACCACTCTGCCTTGGCGGAACTACCGGTGTATCCGGGAACGAACTCTGTTTCGACTTGGTCCTTTACGGAAAGGATGGTAGGTTCGTACGGTTCGACCAGATCCGCTATGTCAACAAGTCAGCATGAACAAACTAGCGTACTGACCCATGTGAGATATGTTGACGGTATTCAGTGGAGTTTCTATTGTTATAAAATTTATAGTCGCGACTCACAATCCACTGTCGCGCCGCCATAAGCGAAGTTGTAGGTCAAGAGAGCCGAAGCATTGTATTCGAACGTTAAATAACTGTCCGCAAGTCAACGGTCAGTAAATCGTTTTTACCGCTTGCAGCACGTAAAGGATAGGAACATGCGAAGTCCTCGTCTAAAAACTCGCAGCGACAACAACCTCAATCAAGAAGCTTCAGATCCAGGGCAAGTTTCATCGGGAGAGTGGAAGTTCTGTGGTACTGACCCAACCCAGTTGGGTCCATTGGAAGATGTGTATCCAGGATAAGCTGGATTTCCCAAAGGGTTCGCAGCTGAGGGCTGCGTGAGAGTGTAATTGTACCCTACGTTTCGACTCGTCAGCAATGAGTCACGACCACATTGGAATTCTTAAGGGTGAATGCAAAAGCTCGGTGTTAAACTGGAATGACTTGCCCGTCTGAGTGTAACTATCTCCACTGGCAGTCGATGACCCAGTCAGCAAGTTGTAGGCAAACGGGGAGAATTGAGTTATGAAACCCGTTTACACACAAGATGAATGCGTTCTTGACATTCTCCCACCCCACCCATGCGTTACCAGACTGACGCGACCGGCCGCCCAACGAAAGGGCCGAGGTGGTGAGCGCGAAGGTAGAGGCAATGGCAGTCGAAAGGCGACCCATGCTGGATAGGTTTGAGTGGCTATCAAGTATCCAGGAACGGTCGGGGATCACGGACGACCGTGAATGGCCAAGGAGAGATCAGCGAGGCATATTAATAAGGGAAACCTCCTCAAACCATCACCGTCGGATCGGCCAATCAACACATGCGAAGATGTCGTTGGCGGAAAAAACTACGGACGCGGATGATCTCCATCACGGGCCCCCTCCCGTTTCTTCCGAGAAATGGAGTGTGCAGACCCGAACTCCCGCGTCCAGAGGCACCATTCTCCTCAGCAAAGTTGATGTAGTAATTCATCTTGGAGTTCATTATCACGTGATCGGAATAGCAGCCTCCGCGATGTAACTTATCAAATAAGTCAAATTGTCGCGTCATGAGAAAGAGTTGTAGTCATGGTCTTACTGTCGTCATAGTCAATTGACTCCGATGTGACGACAAGTGTTGATCGTGAAGGAGAAGTTCTGGGTGTCGTGAGTCGTCATACCAGGAGCATGGCCCGAGACTGCGCTGCCCAATTGGGGATTGTCGCGATGGGACAAAGCATTTGATGATTTCAAACTCCCATCACCATTAGTTTCGTCCTTGTGTTGATGAGATACCTGTTGTTAATGCCACACGGATGCCAACTGGAATAGCGAGAGGAACTTAAAGACCCACAAAGGAGCCCAGCCACAGTGTGTTATCAGCCACTCTCTATCTAGCCTCTGAGTGTGGCTGAACTGATCAGTCAAGCCACGAAATACAGTAATTATGATGCAAGCTCCAATTGCGGCCAGCCAGATTCGCACAAGTCTGTAGATACTTACTGTTTACACATGCGCAACAGCCTCACCTTACCCGACAACATGAGCCACTCAATGGCAGCATTCACGGACAGAACGGACAGCATGCAAAAGGATCCTAGCCATCATTTTACTACAACTCAGTATAGATCTCGCCACCTCATTAACTTTCAGCACAGAGATATTCCACCGTCAAGTTATGGCGCGTTACCAAGGACTCGGCATCTCGGTTACGTTACCAGCCACATAGATAAGTAGCCGAGCGGAACGATTTGCTCGTGTCCGCTGCTCGAGCTATTTCTTGTCGATGCCAGTCAAGTCCTCGACTTCTTCCAGATTATCAAGGCGTGCCTGCAACTTCATCTTCATAATGCCGGCAGCGTTGCTGGTCAACGGCAACCAAAGCGGAACTCTCTCGTTGCGGCTGGCCACGAGATACAGAACTTCGGCCACGGCAGAGGGCGGAGTGCCGACGCCGCTCGCGAGACCCTTCTTCACCCACCCCATCAGCTTACGTGCGGGCATGTCGGCCCCGTCGTAGGCCTCGTGGACCTTGGTGTGCTTTTTGCTGCCGTGCTCGAACTCTGTCTTCACGCCGCCCGGCTCGACTATGCAAAAGTTGACTGGTACCAGGGAAATATGATGTCAGCGTATTGTGGAAGACAGGAAGATATGTCTGTGAACTCACTGTTCCAGTCTGGGTGCAGCTCTCGTGCAAAAGACTCAGACCAACCCTCCACGGCAAATTTGCTCGCATGGTAGAAAGAATACCCGGGAAAAGCGGCCACACCAGCGAGCGAAGAGATGTTGAAAATGATGCCTCCACGATGATCCTTCGACTGTCTCATGACTCTTGTGGCGGTCGTGGTCACGCGCACGGTACCGAAGAAATTGGTCTCCATTTGAGCGTGCATTTCCTCTTCGGTCGCTGCCTCTGTGTCTCCTTCCAGCTCGTACCCGGCACTGTTGACGAGAATGTCGATGTGAAACTCGTCCCCAAAGTGGTCGGCCGCTGCCTTGAAGGCCTTCTCAACCGAGTCGCGTGACGTGACATCCAGAGCGAGCTTGAGAACGGACTCATTCTCTGGCAGATATGACAGGCTCGACTGGTTTCGAGCCGTCGCGATGAGACGTTGGCCGGGCTTGCTCGCCGCGAGCTCTGCGATGGCACGGCCGATACCACTGGAGCATCCGGTGACTACGGGGTGAACGTTAGTCTTGCTAATGAAATCAGGCGGAGTCCATACTGAACCAGGTAGCATCAGCTGGAAGCTGGTACGGTTTCGTATTGACTGGATTCATCTTGGCTAATGGTGATATAATACGTCGATGGTTGAGCTGCGATGAGTTGATGTCTCGTTTCTTGCTTTTCGATGAACAGATTAACAGCTTTTTATCTTCACCTTCAACGGCGCTTGGCCCCGGGTATAACATTATTTCCGTCCATACATCCCATTGTAGTGTGCTCGGCGTGAGTCACGTGCCACCCTCCACCCCCCCTCCGGCGGGCTTAAACAGGCAACGGTTGAAGAGTCATCGCCGGTGCGGAAACACATCCCAAATGCGACGGCGAGCCTGATGGGGACATATCTTTGAATCCTGATGGCGGCGGAATCGCTCAGGACTAAGCTCAGACGGAATTCGGCTGCATTTAGTCACTCTCATTGGTGTATTACGGGTGCAAGGGAGGCCGACCGGTGATCACCGATTACTTTTTTTTATTTTTTTTTTAAGAAAATCACAAACAGACTCTGAGCTTATGACTGTCGCATCAAAATCCCGTTCGGCGTTTCGGAGAGTTTTCATGACTGATGGAATGACCATCGATGAGTAGGTAGTGAACATAGCCTACCTTACCTTACCTATACTTGAGACCGCAATACATTTCGGGACTACATGCTCATCCCTTCAGGTTCGTGATTAGCGTCAGATATATTTCCTCGTTCAACTTTATGTCATCGCCACCTCGTGTGAGTGAGGTAGGTAGGTAGGTTGTTGGGATTGGTATACATACTTTTCATTCTTCATTTGATTCAGCCGGTCAACTACCTGGAATTAATAAGAACAGTCCTTTAACGCTTTTTTTTTATTTTATTTATTTTTTATTCTATTTTTTATTAATAAGTCCATTCCTTTAGAAGTCGGTGTACTTTGATTTCCTCGCCAGCGGCACAGCACAGCACGTCGCCAGATTCTATTCTATTCACGTCGCCGAGAAAGTTTCATTCACGACGCATGCATGCAATGAAAACAAAGAATACGTCCTGCAGCCTTTAAGGGGGGGAGGGGGTTTACAATTAAGAAGCATATTACCACCTAAATGCCCACATACACACGTTTTTTTCTCTCTCTCTGTCTCTCTTTCTCTCCTCCCCCTCCCCCCCCCCCCCCCCCCCGCGCCCGCGCCTAGATAAAACTAAACTACCCCGGGCCAGGCATACAATTCATCCGCCTCAGCAGTGGACCTCGGCAATGGCCTCGCCGGAGAAGAAGATGGCGGGCTTATCGCTGTAGTTTTGACGTCGTCCAGGATGGGGGCCGAGGCGGTGCTGCCGATGGCTTTGTCGGCGGTCTCCTTGTCGGGGAACTCGAGGTTGGCCTGCACCAGGTAGGGGGCTTGGGGGTGGGTGTACCAGAGGACCCAGTACTTCTTGAGGCCGAGGGGGGCCCAGATGCTTTTGACCAAGGGCATCTTTTTGTTTTTCCCCACCCGTCGTGCATGGGTCTTTGTTTTAGCATAGGTAGTATGAATAAAGAGGCATTGGGGGAGTGTGTGATGGGAAGGTTTTCATGGGTTTGTTGGGTGAGGAGGTTGGGGGGGTTTTGGGGGACATGATGTTTTATAGGTAGTTTGCATGAAGTGAATCGTCGACGGGTTGGATGGATGGGGAGTGAAATGAGATGGAGATGAGATTCAAATCGGATTCAACATACGTGCTTCTCAAGGTAGTACTCCTTGTCGAACCCGGTATCATGAGGGTAGGCGACAGATACGATGTAAGTCATTGTGAATTTGGTTTTTTCGTTTTTATTTTTTTTTTCGGTTTCGCGTTGGAATTCTGTGGATGTTGTTGTTGTTGTTGCTGCTGCCGATGCGATGAGGAGAAAGAAGTGGGAGGGGGAAAACCGATAATCGTAAATTTTGGGGTTCTTCGTTCCTCTTTTAAGTACCGGGTCAGATCCGATTATGGGATAACGTCACGGCCGGGCGGTACCCGAAGTCAATAATTCATGCGCGCCACCGCCGTTTATCTATCTATCTATTTATTTATTTATCTATTTATTTTTATGTAGTGCCTCTCAATCGCATGAAAGACTAGATTAATTCCCTCTTAGCCCTGCCGCTCTAGAAGCATCGCGAAGTCGATGATCTATAGCCTATAGGACGAAATTGCTTTTGATTTCCATTGCACATGGGTCATTTCACCTCACGAAATATTAATAATAGACAGCCTATGTATGATCGGAATATCTATCTAATAAGCCCTACTTATGTACTATCTAATTACGTCTCCCAGATAATGTGCGTAAGAAAAGATCTCCGAGGCTCCGATGAGTTTCGATCGACCGTATGGAAAAACCCCGCTTCGGATGCTTACCAAGTCGACTTACTGCTGACGAGTTTTATAGTACCAATCCCGCTCGTGAGGGGTGTCGGCTAGGTATGCCATCCCTCTTTTGATTCGCGCCGGCGCCGAAAAACGCCTAGATAAGTTGTCCTCCCCATAATTACCCAGATTCACTAGGCATTTACTAGGCATTCGCTAGGCATTGGCTCATGTAAATCTTCATGCTATTGCACATTCTACCAGGTCCGGTTCACGAAGGGTAATACCTAGATACTCATCCCGGAGAGTAAGCATTTCATTTCAGAAAAGAACCCCGATATTCTCGACGGTTGTCCCTCACACTCTGGAATGCGTGTCGGAATAACACCGGATTGGAGTAGGTATCGTACCCTTTGCCGGGAATGTGGCCGGAGGTATCGGCGGTATAGGCTGACTAAGCTAAACTCGGCTGGACCGGTGCTAATCGGTGTATCTACTGTATGGAAGTGTTTAGAATGTCGTCGTCGATGAGGGTTGACGAAATCGGTTATCATGGCGGTGTCCGTCATAGGCCGTCAGATGATTCTCACGATTCCCAATTGAATGACCTGTCCGAGCATGCCGGTCGTGTAGACGATAGGCTGTACGCCAATGCACCCTCAAGGTTGTAGGATATATGAGGTAATCACGGCTTCAATGAGAATGACTTGTGACGAAGCGTAGTTGGCATCGATATCAACAATCAGGATCGAGGCCATGGGCGCCACGCCATCGTAACCTTTGTTAGCAATCGTGTACCTTAAAGGAAGCTCCGCCGGCCGACCCTCCTGCCTGAGAAAGCCGGTATTTCTAAGGAGCCAACTGACGCTGATGTTGCAGTATACAGCCAGGCAGGACTGTTGAACACCGAGAATGAAGGCGGCCCATGTAAGCCTGCCCGTGAGTTCGCTCGCTTATAAACAGGATATTGAATTAGACCTCCTGTTGGCTGTGATGTTTGCTAGGGTGGGACCTGGTGTTGGCTCCGAATCGGCGAAAAGACGTGGCAGTGGGTGAGAAAATGCCAATTTCCGTCTCGGCAGTAGGAAATACTGGTGTCCTCTAAGAAGCCAATACTGAAATGGGTTACTGACGAAATAAACCCTCGGTTGGATTAAATATCATCAGCTCCGATACTCATCACTCCAATAGACAGCGGTGATGTCGACCGGATTGTACAAGCTCCTTGGCAGATATCAGAGTTATCTGGCCCCGTAACATCAACTATCTTTTGGGAGTGGGTGGTTGACGCGGTATCGAATTCGGTGCACGGGAAGGTTTCGATATCTTCTCCTCGAACAGTGCTTGCATATAGTCGCCTTCTCATTAGCGATTCTGGCTGGTCGGCTCATTGCGATTCGATGGCTCTCGAGCCAAATATGAGATGGTGGATAAGAGTGGAAGAGCTGCGGATTTGTGATCTGTACTCGTCAGGACTCGTTGAAACATTCGGTTCGCGTCATTTGGCCAAGTTTGTGACTAAGCCACAGCTACAGTTTTTGAGCTCTGGGTGGTATTTCCAGATGGTATAGAGGCCACCTCATAGTCAAAAATCAGAGAGTGCTTAGCTCGCCTCTTGAGCCTAGTCCTTCGGACCTATGCAATCGCGAATATAAGGCCGCCCTGGCAGTAGATGAAAAGAGTACCATCGCGCGTCATGATGTAAGGAAACGTTGAGAATGAACAGAAACGACACTGCATCTCACTCTCAAAAGATGAAAATCCGGATTCGGCTGATGAGAACAGTTCGGATTTCCTGTGAATCAGCTGTTTTCGTTGATATAGTGTGATATTGTATGTGTTTCGCACGTCGAAATCAACATTTTCTTGGTCGATAGACACCTCCTTTCGACAAACCTTGAGAGGCTTGAACTGGTGATCATAATACTTCCGGTTCACAATCTTGAGCCCGTGTTTCTATACCAAGTCTGCCGCCTTTTCCAGTTTCTATTACCACATAGATAAGCCCAGCTAGCAACTCCGCTCGACGCTTTTGTGGGCAAAGTTGCGGGCAAAGTTGTGGATCAAGATCGAGCGATCCTCCGCCACTCTCGGTTAAATGCCGCTGAACTAACGACGGTTGAGGTCTTTGCAAATACATCACAAGTGCTCACGCCATCGGGCTTCTAATGGAGGATGGACTAGTAGTAGTGCCCGTCTACGCACGACGCTTGCCCCAGACGTAGGAAGTAGGACGTAGGCCGGAAAACGGCAGAGTTAGTTTTAGATCTCGTGATGGGAGAGTGTTCCAGCGAGAGATGCGCGTGATTGAATGACGCGAAATAAGTTGTTAGGCGCGTAGTAGTGAGACAAATGACCGGAGGGCCTTGCCAAATACGGGTGGCGCGTTGTGGAGAGAGACAAAAGGTTCAAGTTCGTGTGAGAATACCTAACTTGTAATTAGATGCTGATTTCGCCTACCGAGTAATTGCAGTTGCAGGTGAAGTTGTAGTTGTAGTCGTAGTTGGGATCTGCCAAAATGGGGGAGCTGGAGGATTTCGTAGGGGAAGTCAGAAGTCATACTGTTCCCACCGCCTACGCGAACACTTGTGGCAGAGTCCCGTCCCGTCCGGTGGGCGTCATAGGGATACATAGCTGACATCTTGGCAGCTTCCTATTGGTCTCAATTTAACCGCAGGACGTGCTAGAACTGTTAGCTGATTTCAGCAATTTAGCCTATTTATCCCTAACATACCGTATTATCGCATATCTGGTGAATGACTCATGCAATAGGGCGATCCTAAAGAACCGATAGTTGCAAACGGGATTACTATCTAGCCGGAGATTCCCCATACGCTACAAGAGTCTAGCAGCGCCGGGGGTTTGCTGGAAGTCAACTACCTACTCATTCCAACGCCATTTACCCGAACGATCCATCCGCGTACAGTAATTCAGAAAGGGAAGCGATCTTCTTCATGCGGGTGACTTACATCCAACAAGCACCACGCCTGGACTACCCCTAACGCGTAGGGCTCGCTTCCGAGCAGGACCTGATTCCTCGACTTCAGTAATTTGGCTACACTAGCTGGCCGTATTCCCCCTATGTGAACCTGCTTTCATCGCTACCACAGAGGCCATTAGACACCAACAAAGCTGATTTTGGATGGAGATGTGGTCATCGAAGAGGGCCTCCGGGACGTCTTCCCAGAGCTAAACCAGAAGAAATCATGATTGGGAGTCGCCCATGACCTCAATTGCCTTCAGGCCTCAATGCCACATTCTCGCAACGACACCCCTGAATGGCAGAGCCATCCTATCCCATAATGGAACTAACGTACCTCGGGGGCGGGTCCAACCGGTCTGGCTGATGGAAACGTGTTTCCCAGATTTACTTTGCGGGAGAAGTCTCCAATGCAGCGCCGTTGCAACGACCACATCCACCTGGCGGATCCCCGGACTTTAGACACTGAGGGGTACATCATTAGATCGATCTGGCTCGGGTCTTGACGACACCGCTCATTCTTGGGGGCAACAGAATGACCTCGGCTACGCCTACTACTGCCACCTACTACCTACCTATGGTATAATCATGCCCGGTACCTGCGCTGCTGTAACCTGAAATTAGAGTATAGTGCAAGCCATCCGCAAAGTCTACCTCGAAGAGAACTCAAGTCTCATACCTACTCGCACATACAAGCTGACGAAGTTCTTCGCCTCCATCTTCCTACGTAGGAAGAACCTTGGCGGCTAAATTCAAATCAAATGGGAATATGAGATATTTTGCCATGAATCCCCCTGTCCTGAAAACGCGTTAGGACACTTTCTGTTAGTCCATCGTTACCATGAGTCCCCCCCTGTCCCGAGACTCCAGTCCTGTCAGCCTGTTACATAGTATAACATCTTGTCACGACACCATCCTGAGAAGCGGTTAGTGCTCCTGTTAGCCCGTCTCTGCGGCACAGATCCATGCCATGCTGTAGGCAAACAGACGAATCGCGATCAAAGAATCATTCCCCAGCGAGGGGAGCGCATGGCAAGCAATACACACACCTGTCCGCTCCCCCCATCTCCCCCATGGGCCCATTTCCCCGGCTTCCCCATCTTCCCCCATCCTTTTCACGCATCCTTTTTACGCATCGTGAATACGACGTTGGGCAGCGATGCTACAGCATATACAGCGGTCATCGGTGAGACTGACACGTACCGAGGAGAGTGCCTACCCGCCCCGTCGAGGACAATACCTACCTATATGTGAAGACCCAGTGGCTCTGACGGCCAAAACGCCGTCATTACGGAAATTCCCGGCTTGTGTCAGATAGACAGCCTACCTAGCGTAGAGCACAGTGAGCTAAGCGCCAGCTCAATGTACACTAACAATAGGTCCTTCATCGTCATCAGCGTTTGGCGAGACCTCGTGATGTGCCTGGCTTGCCCAACAGGAATAAGACGACCACAAGCTGAGGGAGCTTTAGAAAAAGCGCTCAAAACCCCCCTCTCATTCTCAGGACAGCCAAGTCGCTTGGGGCCGATGGTAATTCGGGAGGAGGAGCCGATGAAATGAAAAAAAGATCCAATCCAATTAAAAGGCATTCCAGCCCATGCGCCAAGCTGACGACCTCTCAGCCAACAGTTTCTTCCTGCCTAGACACGCTACCAAGTCCACGGGTAAGATGTGCCTTCTCAGTCAAGATCTCGCGATGCTAAAGCATCTCCACTAGGTTGTAGTAGTCGATCCCCGGACGTTGCCATGTAAGTGGTAGGTAGTGTAGCATGTATGGCTTAAGGATTCTATTCCCTGCCGGACCAAACCCCGGGGCAACATTCAAAAGTCGGGGTCCCCAGCTGGGGTAAATGGGGAAGCGTATGCTAACGTCGTGCTTCTCGCTGCACTAGGCCGGGATATTGTAGCTTAGCTACATCCAACCGGTCGTATGGAAGGAGAACCAAGGGATTCTCCACCGGTCCGATCGTCCGTCTCCAGATGCGTGGCTCTGATCTAGTTTGCCTGCTATGTAGCCACGCTCTGCTCTTCCTCGGTATATATACTCGAGCCGGTCCATTATTTTCCATGGGTTTATGTTAAGAGACTGCGTCTCGACTCTCTTCTTCGACTTTCTCCCCTTTCTCTTTTCTCGGGCGTCTGTAGGGTAGTAATCTGTCACTTCTTTTCTTGAATATCATTATACCGATTCACTACTACACCCCAGGCCAGACCGAGACAGACTTGAAGACGGCTCAAACATGCGTCTCAATCTGAAGAGTGCGCCCAGGACCGATCCTGCTGCCGCCCATGCGGTAGAGGACGCACCGGAATTTGAGAAAGTAGTCTGGCACAAGGACCCTGGCTTACGGAAGTTATACTTCTACGCCTTCGTGCTTTGCATTGCTTCTGCGACGACCGGATACGACGGGTAAACATACTCTCCCTTGCACTCACAGGCTCCCTAGACTTCACGATTGTCCCTGTCTACAGAGCCTACGGTAGCTAACGTCGTCTCAAGCTCGTTATTCAACTCCGTACAGATTTCCGAAAAATGGCAGGAGTTTTTCGGATCACCAGATGGATCCCCTCTCGGTCTGCTCGGCTCCTTATACCAGATTGGCAGTGTCATCTCCATCCCCCTCGCGTCAGTTTCCAGTCCCTCATATTCAAACGAGCCGTCAGCCACTAACTACCAACAAATAGTCCCATCTTCTGTGACCACTTGGGCCGTAAACCTCCTATTATATTGGGCTGTGTCATCATGATCGCCGGTGCTATTCTCCAGGCCACAGCCCAGCACATCAGCGCATTCATGGGTGGTCGTGCCCTCCTAGGTTTTGGAAACAGCCTGTCTCAGATCGCATCCCCTATGTTGCTGGCGGAGATCGCTCACCCTCAACACCGTGGCCGCCTTACAGCCGTATACAACTGCCTCTACAACGCCGGTGCCATTGGTAAGTTATTTCAGGCCGGAACGCGGAAAACGTTGCGAGTGAGCAGCTCCACTGACGAGTTGAATAGTTGTGTCTGTCTTGTCGCTCGGTACCAACTACATTCCCAACAACTGGCAATGGCGTATCCCGGCTCTAGTCCAAGCCTTCCCTTCCATCATCCAGATCATCTTCATCTGGTGGGTTCCGGAGTCCCCGCGATACCTCATGGCCCACGACAAGCACGAGAAGGCGCTCAACATCCTCGCCCGCTACCACGCCAACGGCGACGTCAACAATCCGACCGTGCAGTTTGAATACCGCGAGATCAGCGAGACCATCAAGATGGAGATGGAGGCCAAGGAAAACAGCTCTTACTTCGACTTCTTCAAGACCAAGGGTAACCGCTACCGTTTGGCCGTCCTCATCTCCCTCGGCATCTTCTCCCAGTGGTCGGGCAATGCCATTATTTCCAACTACTCCAACCAGCTCTACGACCAAGCCGGCGTGATGAGCTCCAACTCGAAATTCGGTGTAAGAAGTCCCCCCCCGCGGTCCCGTTTCTATTTCGTTGGCAAATTCATTGACATGTCATAATACAGCTTCAAACCGGCACCAACGCTCTCTCCCTCATCATCTCCGTCAGCATGGCCACTCTCATCGAGAGATTCGGCCGCCGACCCATGTTCCTGGTCTCCACCAGCGGCATGTTCGTCGTCTTCATCTTCTGGACACTGTCATCCGGATTATTCGGCGAGCACAGACTCTACGGGTCCGACAAGGCGCTCATCTTCTTCATCTGGCTCTTCTCCCTCTTCTACGCGCTGGCCTGGTCCGGTCTCCTCGTCGCCTACGCCATCGAGATCCTTCCCTACAAGCTGCGGGCCAAGGGTCTCATGGTCCTCAACATCTCCATCCAGGTCGCCCTCCTCCTCAACAACTACGCCAACCCCGTCGCCTTTCAGGCCTTTGGCATCGACCACGCGTGGAAACTGTACATCATCTACACCTTCTGGATCCTGCTCGAGCTCGTCTTTGTCTACTTCATGTACATTGAGACCAAGGGCCCGACACTCGAGGAGCTCGTCAAGGTCATCGATGGGGAGGGGGCGACGGTCGCCCACGTCGACCTCGACAAGGACATTACGGTTCACGAGATCAACGATACAGATGAGAAGGTATAAATAAATAGAGAGATAATTTTTTTTTTTTTGTGTTTAGCTAGGACTTGCGTGAAGGAAAGGAAAAGATGACCAAAAAAAAAAAAAAAGAAAGAAAAAGATATACCCAACTGAAGAGCGCACTTTTCTGTAAATAATTCTTTTTTTTTCTTCCTTTTTTTAGGATAGCGGGAGGGAGGAGGAAGGGTTTGGGATTGTCGTAATGATAAGCGAACGATTTTTTTATTTTTTTTTGCAAAGTAGGGCGTTTCATTTCTGGTTTTCTGGTAGGATATCAACCGAGTAATTCTACTAGGTTACCTACCTAATTAATCGCAACCGGAAAATGCTTCTGAGAAGTCACACTTGGAAACTAACCAAGAAGAAGAAAAAAAAAAACTGACTGCACTGCACTGCACTGCACTGACTGCACTGACTCCTCCCGCTCTCAACCCAAGGCGAAAAGAGGGCGGCGCGTAATTCTCTCCAACGATAACTAAACCCAATGATGCAAAATCCCGTGAGGGTACGGATTATAATGTATCAACGTACAAAAGCAACCA
The DNA here is from genome assembly GCA_028637585.1 of Xylariaceae sp. X187. NCBI lineage: Eukaryota > Fungi > Ascomycota > Sordariomycetes > Xylariales > Xylariaceae > Xylariaceae sp. X187. The sequence continues at coordinate 597,783 of JAJIZN010000011.1, read as the reverse complement.
ACCAACCCACAGCCCATCCAGAACCGATTCCCCCCAACGGGGATCCCTCCCCCCCTTCCTCCTTTCCTCTCAAAAAAGATAGGTATATATACGTAAATATCGATACCTACGTAATAGGTAGACAGCAAAAGCCATCCCAGTCCATCTTCCCTTTCGGATCGCAGGGAGTCGAATCGAATCGAATCAAGGACAAAAAAAAAAAAAAAAAAAACTGAAAAAAAAAAGCACAGCCCATTTTCCCAAATCCATTATTATATTCCAGGTCCATAATAACTCCCATCCCCAAACTCTACCACACTCGTCATTATGCCTCCCAAGAGACACACAAAGTGTATCGCAGTAAGCCTAGGTACCTACCTACCTAGAGATGAAGCAGGCCGCCCCCCCCTCGGGGCTTGTGGCTAGGTTAGTATATACATAGGGCCAGAGCCCATATGTTAGGCATATCAATCGAGTCGAATCGAATCGAAAAAGCGCCGGCCGAGGTAATTAAATGAGATTTTCCATCGTAAGAAATTTCCACCCTTTTTCCAAGCAAGGCATTTTTTGTCGTTTTCTTTTTTTTTTTTTTTTTTTTTTTTGCTTTTTCGTAATTAATTAATAGTCCTCTATTCTTCCGCGACGAGAGTCCTTCGCCATCAAATAAGTTAACAACACCCCGTCGTCGATTACTCACAAAGTCACAGGTCCCCCCCCCATAATTACAAAAAAAAAAAAAAAAGCTAATAAAGTACTATCTAACCTAGATAGCCTTGCCTTGCCTTGCTGACTTTGGGGAATTCGGAACAACTCGTCTATCCTACCTTCTCCCCACGGCACGTGGCCCCTTCCTCTCCATCCGAGTATCTCTCATCCTCGGGGTTGAGATCACCTAGCCTATCTAGGGAGAATCTATTCAGCCCCCGTGTCGCCTGGTTTGTTTGTTTGTATTGACATACAATCAGAACACAGCCTGTAGTCAAGTTCCTATGTATGCAGATAGATAGGTGGCCTGTAAGCCCGTTTGAGTCATACTATTGAGTGTGTAGGATTCTCAATATCCATTCGATAGAAGCGAGCCATATAATAAGGGAGCAACGACGCAGCCTGGATCGCCTGGATCGTACATGGCAGATGGCCGCGGGTGGATGCGTGATAAAGCTGTAACGGACAGTCAGGGTGGACGATGTTAATGCCAAACTCCTGTTCGGCCCAAGTCGTTCATTTCCGCGTTATAAACGCAGATATAATTATATACCTACGTAATCACAGAGACATGATTGAATACAGTATTAAAAGTCAAATCTCGAAAGGGATCAATAAACAAATGATTCGAAGAATATATGAGGGAATAAAGAGCACACCAGCATACTAAAAAGGGGAATAAGGGATATCCATATTTATGGTACTGGATCAACACTGCTTCGACCCCCACAGACCGAACATCGACGATACAAGCAACAGACATGTGATGAGGCTGGCAATATGCGTCTCCAAATTCAAGTCAGGGATGCTACCTAGAGTCCTGCGAGAGTCGAGGAGGACGATAGCAAATCTTAGGTATTTCGGCCAAAAGTGGGAACAGGCCTCGTGAAAAGAAAAGCAGTAGGGGCTCATTACATCGTGTATGGTAAGCATACGCAGGAGACATGGCCGGCCAGGAAAGATACAAGATGAACGATAAATTGAATTGTTTTAGTTCCACGTCAACCACTAACACAGACTTCGGCCCTGTTGTTGACCGGCCTGGGGTGTGCTCAGCGAGGATTGCAGAAGGCTCTCATAGGGGATTGGCTGTTGCTAGACTTTGTTCAGACTCGAACCAACGTGGCTGTCATGTGATATTAGGTGGTAGACTGGGTCACTAAGTGTACCGCAGAGTCTGCATAGGAGAAGGTAGTAAAGGTGTGTAGTATTCACGTCTGCCTAGCGCAGAGCCTCATTTGCCTCGTGCGCACTCCAGACCGCACACCAGCATTGTAATTCAACTCCTCCAATTCGACGCCGATTTGATTCACCAGGAACACGTTGCTATCCGTAGGAATGAGTCAAAGTTGTAATTTGGAAGGAAGGGAATTGGGAGCAATAATCAAGCGATCGTCCCACCTTTTCGTCATCATGGAACCGTAATACGCAAATCAGACCGAGATTCTTCTGATAGCGCTAGGCAGAATACCTTGAAGCGGGTTCCCGCTTGCCGAGGCCAAGTTGCCTAGGGCGAGAAGTTGTCCATGCATTGCGCCTCTAGCCCACCATTTTCTTCTCGGTAACGGGAGTAGCATTACCAGAAGAAGAATTCCTCGCAGATGACATGGCAGGTGAACCGCTCATGACACCAGCCTCTTGTTCTTTGTGCCCAGAATCTACTTTCAGAACCTTGGGAGCAGATGACAGATCGACCATGGGCAAGGCGGGGATATTTGCGATGCTGATGGCGTCGAACCATTTCTGTGCTTCAGCTGGCGACTGGGCTTTAAACGAAAGCTCCGATGTTCCAGCAAGCATACTGGTGAGGCTCTTGCCTCTATCCTTGCCCTTGACGACGAACTTGTCCCCACTAGGAGCCCCGATGACGGCATCGGGCAGGTAGATGGACATCTCCGGCTTCGGGTCATGTTGTATGTTGTCGTCGTCCTTGAACTCGTGGAGATACTTCGTCGGCGTTACGACATAGTAACCGGCCTGCGTGCCCCAAGCAAGCTTGTTCCGAGATTTGCGCTCAAGGTTCCCTTCAATCAGCGGCTTAGTGGAGACGTGAGACTGATTCGGGAAGGTAACGGTATCCAAGCTTCTCGGTGGATCATTCGGGTTAACGAGACGGTGTCCATCTCGTGTGACAAATCCCTGCCATTCCATATCGCCCGGGATATGTTGTGCCGCGGCCAGCATGTCCGCATATAGCGCCCGGGTCTTCTCGGCCTGTCCGCCAACGACTTGGTTGAAAGCCTCCATTGCCTCCTGGATAACCTGAACGACGTGGGCCTCAAAAGCCTGAAAGCCCTCCTGGACGTGGATAAGATCATTGTTGTGGTTATTCTCGGCAATGATTTGCTTGTTCAGCCGATGGATCGTCCCACGCTTGATCACGTAAGGATCCTCCAGAGGTGTCAACTTTCCACCGACAGATTCGAAAGATGAGGCATGCTGTCCTAGCAACTCAATGTGTTTTTGAGTAGCATTTCTAGCTTTCTCGATTTCCTTGGCGCCCTTTTCGACTCCATGGGAGACCTCCTTATGCTTGGCTTTGATCTCCTTGTGGAGACGCTCAAGAATGGGTAGGACTGTACCTTTGAGCGTCTTCTCGGTCTCAGTGTTGGTGTTGACCAGGGCCTTGTCAGGGTCAGCCTCAGTTGTCAGTGTATGGCGACATTATGCTTTGAGACCTACCTGCGTATTGACTCGTATATTCTCAAAAAGCCCGGCGACGCCGCCAACGCCCTGGTCGAAATGATGGCCCTCTCTTAGAGGACGAGCGACCGTCTTAAGGACCTTCTCATACTCTTTGGCGTGAGCCTTGTGAACCTTCTCCGTAGCGCCAACATACTCCTCCAGGTACCCAACCGCATGTTTCCATGCCTGCAACCTCTCGGTAAGTAGCCCCGCGGTCTAGCGTCAAGCGGGCCGTTAGTGTGGAGGGAGGCAGGCGGGCACAGCAAGTAAGACACTCACGGTGTTGGGGTCGATCTCGGGGACGGCCTCGTCGCTGAAGGTGGTCCCCTGCCTCAAGGGCAACGCTTTCGGGTCGCCACTCATCGGGGGCGAACGTTGATCGGGCCGTAGGACGATATAGAGAAAAGGGGCGTGGCTAACGTAGGCTTCCCGCCGATGATGAGGCAATACAACAGAATTGTCGAATAGGGTTTACCTATTAGTGCACCTAGGGGAATTCTTCGTAACGGAGGGAGGGCTCGAGCAGCGCTGGCCTCGCTCATCAAGGGGGTTGTTGGCGGTGGGTGGGTGGAAGCGCAGAGCGCGTCGGTTAAATGGGCACGAAGGAAACGATGCTACCTACACCACACCATATGTGTACACTACGTACACTAAGGCCAATCGGCCCACCGTAGTCAGTATCAACGGATAGCGTAATCGTTAATCACTGGACACTAGCGACACATAGTGTACTGGAAACAGCAGGCAACAAAGCCGACCAGTGAACTCATCAAATTAAGCAGCCGCCCGTGGCGCCCGTGGCGGGACAAAGAGACCGACTTATTGGCTGTTTATTTAACAATGTGAGGGCATGATGAAAAGTTGTGATGATATCGTCAAAGGAGGGGGACCAGATGGACTGGAGTGTCAATGGTGAGGGGCTGTCCTGTATCTAGTTACTTAGTACTGTGTGGATCACATCCGTCGTACCTACCCGCTCCAAAAGTTGTTCACTCTGCCCATCCATGATCCGCCTACCATACCTCTCCATACCTATCTCGGCCATCACACGGCACTGCCAAGTGTGCTCGAATGGGTGAGATGGCCGAGCAAGTCGACATGTCGAACAACCGAGTATGTGTCTACTCTCAGTAAATCTGGTACTACCTACATCCGTCGTGCTGCACCGTGTTCGGCCGACACCGCATCTAGATAGTGTACCCGACCTGCCCGACCTGCCCGACCTGGAACTACAACCTGAGATCAAATCTCAAAATGACGTCAACGTTTCCCAGATTCGTTTACGCATATATTCAGCAGCATTATCTCCTGAGCTTTGGCGAGCACATGCAAACCGGTCGAACCGGGTTCCTCTGACTCGAGATCGGCGTTGCACGCACATCATATTGGATACCGTAGGTACGATCTGTAGGTACCTTACCTGTGCGTCCCTCTGGACGGAAATGGAAACGGAAATGGAAACGGAAAAAGCAAATAATGGTCCGCATCGCATAACGCGGCCCCGTCAAGTATGAGGGACACGAGCAGTGATTCTCACCCTCCAGACCTTTACCTAGATAACCCCTTGTCAATAACCCCCATCGAATACACTCACTATCACAGACAATTCCAGGTCAGCTAGAAAGTCAGGTTTAAAGCCCATCGCGGGCTAAAGGAGGAGAGCTTTATGATTACCGCTAATACCCCAAGTCCCAAAAGGTATCTACCTAGATAGACCATCCTATCCGCCATCTAGAAATAAGTCAAACAATTCCAACGCCCCATCGTTGATCCGCTTATCTATCCATCCAGTCTATTCATCATAACTCCGTTTCCCTTCCATCGAAAAGAGAATTAAAGGGCAAGAAAAAGAGATCCGAAATGACAATCCCATCGTTGAACCATTCTCCAAAGCGCCCTCTACCATTCTATCGTTTTCCTCGGGTCGTAGTCGGCCATGCGTCGAGTATATACCGAGGGCCCGGAATTTAAAAAATAAAAAATAAAAAAAGAGATCTCACGAAACAGTCCTAGTAGCACTACTCCGAGTCAAGCCACCCCTCATAGCAGCATGCCCAGGTAAGAAGCTAAATCCATGAAAGTGGCCGCGCCCCGTACCAGGAGCACTTCTAGATCGCGCGGCCTCACTTCCTATATCCTCCGGCGTGATATCTTCTGTGCTCGACGCCGCCGGATTCTGCGTTGGGGAACCCGGTGAGACCGGCGCGCCTGTCGCCGTGTTATAATCCGGGACTACCAAGGGGCCTATATAGCTGGTAACTCTCGGCGCGTGCGTCTTGGTCGCCGTCGCGTAGCTCGGTACTCTGCTGAGAGCCGCCATGCTAGGGAACTCGGCATGAGTTGGTGATGCTTGGTGATCTGAATGCCCCGGATGGCCGTCTTCACTAGTTCGTCGGGATAATTCCGGAGAGTGGGATAGAGATGAGTCGGCCGTGATGTGTTCGAGATCGCGAGTGGTAAGGTGAGGTGTTCTAGTACCCGGTGTGGTGGCATCGTGTGGTAGGTGCATTCTGCTTTCGAGTGACTCGTCGAGCGACATGGTCTGCAATAACCTAGAAGACAGAGCAGCAGGTGTAATGGCAACGCTTTGGGCGAGTGCTGCCAGATTTTCCGTTGAGCCTGCCCGAGACTGACCGTAGAACGGGCTGTTCAGACTGCTCTGCATTCCGGGGGTTATGATACCACTAATGTCAACATCCTCGTAGAGCTGGTCGAGTACATGTTCGCCGTATCCAGGGGGCGCCATATTGGCATGATTATCCGAAGTCCCGGCATCTGTCACTGGCGCTTGCGCGACTATATTCCCCTTATCATCTAATAACATGTTCGGCGAGATGAAAATGGACAGTGGCAGCGTGGCACGAAGCTGGAAATGTGTCAGCGGGCATTTCCTTTATGCAAGATGCTCCCAATTGGCTTCATACCTCAGAAACGTGGCCGTCAGGATTGGTCAGGGCAACGTTGACCTTCAACTTGTGCCTTATCTTGATTCCTTCGACCGTGCAGTCCTGCACACACCTGAGAAGCCTCTTCGGTAACGGTAGTTCGTGGTGAACTATCCATCCTTCTTGTTCGGTTTCTTCGATCACATCCTGCCAGTGTTTCTCACGGGTAACTTCGATAGGCCATGCGACCACTTCGTACTCATACTTATGTGTTCGCAGCGCAGCACCCTGCCCACCCATCGAGAGTTCCCTGATCTCAACCAATTTGACAGTAACCGAGCCTATCTCCAGGCCTTTCAATAACGGCGTGAACCGCATATCTAGAGGCACGTTGCTTCCGAATACAACGGCTTTCTGAGGGATGGCAAGCGAATATTCAACTTTGTTAGGCCATATGTTCTCCACGGTCATCGCTTGATTCAATTCCAACGCTGCCGGATCCAGCGTGCGAATAATTCGCAGGGCCTTGTAGCAATGGAGATTCTTGACCAGCTTGCCACGCGTAACCGTCGCCTTGAAGAGATACGTAATACCCGTCTGGTAGAGGCCCTCGACGCTCTCAGGCGTGGTACCCGGGAGCATAAGCTCAAATGGCCACTCATAGTTCCCGGCGGCCAAGGTATGGTGATTATCGGCATCCCCGGTGAAAAGATTCCAGACATTCTTCAGGATAAACGTTGTCCGGTCAACTTTCTGATTCGACGGCGTATATCTACCATCAAACCAGGTGATGCGGCATTGGCCGGTGAGTCGCAAATGCACATCTTCGACCTTGGTCGGCTCTTTGATGCACAAGACGACAACACCTTTCAAGAGCTGACTCGACGCCTCGTTCTCGCCGCCACGAAAGACAATGAAGTCGTTCTCAAGTCTGTACACGGATCAGCTAATGCTGTCTCGGCCGGCGGTTTCCCATGGGGAGCCTCGACTAACCGGATCTCGAATAGAGAGCAATGGCGATTCGTATAGTAGAAGGGATTTAGTGATGGCATTTTCGTCGATGATCGGGCAATAATATAGGAAGCGCTGGATGGTGTACGAATAATGAAGCGGAAATGCTATCACGTAGGTATGGGTGCTACGTATCGATGTTTATAGGCAAACGAGTCGGCTTAGCGATAGGTCTCCTGGCGAATTACGGGAATTCCGAGTGGTGGGCAAAATTGCGCCAACAAGAACACAAGGCGCTGTGGCTTCGTGATGACGGGCGACAGCTTCTCTGCGCCCTCGGAGCAAAGCTTTTTTTTTGGTTTTTGACGGTAGGAGGTACTGGCAGTTCCAAACAAAGATGGCTTCCTCAGTGCCTATGCACGAAATCGGAAGGAGAAAGCATCTAAACACGTCGAGTATGAGTATGAGCGCTCAAAGCTTTGTTCAAAAAGGAAGGCGACCGATATAACAAGGTATACTCGGCGGGTGCATCGTCTTAATTCGATATGACGAGGCAGGAATGGCAGAAACATGGAAGTTGGGTGCCAACCTAAGGAGGTGTCACACCTTTTTGTTTGATAAGGACAACGGCGCAAACTGTGTTATCGTTAGGTGAAGCCGCCAGAAATTAGAAATGCTACATGTATACATAGATAGGGCACATACCTTTCCAGGATAACAACGCACACAATAGGTAGGCTACGCCTGCCTGTATTTATACGTAGCGACGGGGATGCGACGACGACGATCTGTTCTTTTCTCAGAAATAAAACAGAAACAAAACGAAAGATACAGTACGGATGAAAAGGAAATTTGCAAACAAGAAGCTTCCAAAACGAGAGAGAAAAGGCTCCGATATAATCCGGACCGGACCGGTAGAGTAGTGTATTAATGGAAGCGCGCTAAGGCAGATAGGTAATCATCGGCTACGTGTGGGTCTCGTATAGTCGCTCCCAAAGCCGTTAGTTGGTTGAGTCATGGCCGCCAATCGCAGGTCGCCGATGCTGAGTGGTACATAGTCCACTTCTAGGTTACAGTAAAAGCAGTGTGATTGATGGAAACGGATCGATGTGTCAATGACGGGTAACATCGTAATGATAGCTGATTGTGATCGGGCATCATGTAACCATTCGCAGGGGTTCTCGCTTTCACTGACACCGGCAGTTGTTCTCGTCATGAGATGATTTCAAGTTTTAGATTGTCACCGGCTTAAGCTCATTAGTTCAGGCTGCTGATACGAACCAGTCCCTTCATTTAATCCCGTCGCGCGCACTCTTGTATTTATTCTTCTTCTTCTTCTTCTTCTTCTCCTCAATCTTCGTGCTCCCTTATTTTTTTCTAGTTTATAGCGACGAATGCAGTAGCAGGCCGTGTCCCTTCGATCTCGTCCCTTATCGCCGTCGTTCTTTATATAGGTCACGGCGATACGGAACGATGCACAGGGACAAAGCCAGCTACTGTATTCGTCGCTATAACTACCTACCTAGGTAAGTAGGTAGAGAAAAACAAACATGAAGAAGAGTATGTACTCAGGTAAGTATGTAATTAATACCTACATAGGTAATTACAGGAGTGCGCGCTCGTAAGTGTGACCGGGTAGTAATTGGTATTCGGCCCGTTACGGACTGGTAAACGCCCCTGGCTCATTGTGCCGGAAGCGAAATCGGCCAGCTGAAGTCTGACGACTCTGGCCAGCTGTGACAGCCCCCGAACGAGTCGGAAACGACCCAAATTTCTGGCTCCGACTCTCCAATGGGATCTCAAATCAACTTGATTGCACGGCCCGTGACGGAATCCTTCCCGTTCATCGCAGCTCTATCTCATAAGAATGAGTTACGTGTCTCAACTCAAGTAAGGGCAATATTTCCCCATCTCATGGTCGACATTCCCAACTCATCTAAACTCATAGGGTGAGGGAGCCTACCTACCTTACCTAGGTGCGAAGTGTAATGAGATCGTCGATGCGTGCGTTGATGGGCAGAGCTGAGCTCACCTACCCGCTTGAGTTGACTCAACTGCCAGGTGTTGTTATGCCGTTTTCCCGGAATTTGCTCAACAAATAACCAGCCTGATAACGAGGTGACCGCGGCCCTCTCCGAGCCAATCTCCCGAGTATCCTAACCGCCTTGATCCGCCGAACGAACCACTCTTTCCAAGTCTAGACCTACAAAGACCTTCCAGCTCATCCATGATCCGCCCAATGAAAACCACATACTTACACTACTAAGGCAATTGAGCCTCTACACTAAGCCTCATGGCCCCACGCTAAAACAAGCTTTCACACTAACAAATTCACGCGGGCCCAGAATCGAGAGAATCCCTCACAGCCCCCGCCGATAGATTAGTAGGTATGCTCACCTCAGACATGTGTTACTCTCTCCCACGATGATAGGGTCATATTTACTGGCATGGTATATGATACGAGAGGAACACACCTTTTTGGGTTTTTTTTTTTTTTTTCCTGAGCCGGACTTCATGTAAGGAGAGACGAGACAGACGAGACGAGAGATATGCAGAAAGGCGGCGTCCACCGAAATTCCTTTTTTTTTTTTTCCCATATGGGAAACCATCGCGTCATGTCATGTCATGTCATGCCATGCCGGAACCACCTCCCCTAGCCTACTACGTAGATAGCCAGACCACCCTCCCCGATAAAACTACGCTACACTATTCCAACCGTATTAGCGTTCAGGGAAATACGCAGGTACTGGCCGTACGGGTGTGCTTCCTTGTACGGTCTTCTGTCTACCTACTGCCTAGAAGTCTCCCAGTTGGAGTTGGAGACTACTTAGCAGATCTGAAGTGTGTATGTACGAAGGTTGCATTGTTATGACAGAAGATAGGTAGGTATCTAAGTAGGACTTGGGCAGAAGTATTAGATACGACTTCTGTGGAGTGTAACTACCAGGTATGATCTCGCGTAGTCAATACGGGTGTGTGCTTAACATCACCGAAACCGAGCCACACGGGTCCGGTACGGGTACCTACCGGTACCTACACTACCTACACTATCTAAGGTTAGGTAGGTATGCGGGAACAAGTCTAAGTACTATAGTAGAACGCGTCGCGGACCGACGGGGGGGTGCGGTTGTAACTTGCCACCGGGCTGAATGGGATCGAAGGAAAGGGCCGAAAGAGCCAACTCCCTCCCATCCATGGACAGCAAATCCGCTTCTTTAAATATACTAATGAGCTTCTACCTCAGTAGCCTCTAGTTATTTCAAAACGGGTCAGTCCGTAAGTACGTAACGAAGGAAATCATGGAATCTGATTACAGAATGAACATCTGTAAAGCAATTCGATAAGCCCCCCCACAAAAGAGGGATATATAAAATGGTGACCTGTACGGACGTACGTGGGGGTTGTTCAACTTCACCCTTGTTTGTTGGTTTTTTTTTCGTCAAGGTGATCAACGCCTCCAACGTGGGGTTCGCCACAGGCTGATATTCAACATGGTAGATAGATAGATTACCTAGATATCATATCTACCTACCTACCTAGCTGCCAGCGGACAGAGGTAGAAGCTATCTACCCTCTACTTACCCTAAGCATGTATATATTTAGCACATAACGTATACCTATGTAATAGGCAGCGTTGCATCACCAAAGACCGGCGGCTCGTATTTTAGTGCCCGTATAAGTAGATAGGTACCTTACCTTACCTACGCCGTCACAGATAGGTACGCTGACGCTGCGGCCCTATCAACATACCTACTTACATACATACTATACTTACTTAGATAGATAGCGTCTAGGTTTGAGCAGCTCCACCTTTGTCAAAAGCGACGATACCTACCGAATGAAGCTTGAGGCCTGCCCAGCACGATCAATCCATATCAATGGTATATGCACCCTGTCCGCGGACCATGCATCAATAATGAGCCGCGTTGGGCAACGAGCATATGCACATCTAGTGACCGCTGCAAGGAGCTTCCCAAGTGATAGAGGTAGGTAGGTTAGGTAGGTAGTAAATGCGCACCTATCAGCAAATCTATCTAACCCACCTACATACTACCTATTATAGTGTGGCTGGCTGTCAATACCTATCTACCTACCTATCTGATAGCAAGGCCGGCATGGGCCCCGATAGGGCAGAATCAAAGACGCCGTCCCTCAACGCAGGGAGGATAACGCAGCGCGGGATGTTTCGACGGCGCCCTGTAGTGTCAAAAAAGAGAAGGTAGTGCAGGGTGTTTCTATCGGGACATCGTCCGTAAGGTAGTACTTAGACACGCTCGGGATTCGAGTCAATCTAGTCCGACGTAGTGGCATACCATACACGCATGGGAGACGGATCTTCATGTCATTTTAAACATTCTCTTTGCTGGTACCACTTCAATTGCTAACGTTGTTTCGTTCGTAGCCTCTGATCAACCAAGACCAGATCGAATCCGGGAAGTCCATGAATGCAGAGCCTGGTACAAATGTCTTTGCCCATGATCCTTGGGACCTGTCACCTAGTCGGTCTACTAGACCTAGTCTCCGCCGTAGTCCGCTGTGCTAAGCTTATGAGTGAGGGAGGGCCCTTATAATCACACAAGGCGCCGATTCCGCTTCGTTATTCCTTCCAATTTCAAAACTCCCGCATTAAGTTGACTGTAAGTAGGTATACTACACCCCAATCCTTAGGGAGGGCCACCTCATACGGCCTGAATATTCCAGTATGCGGCACCCATAAACATGCAAGAATGCCATTGCTCATTAATTTATCGTAGAATGCAACCGTTCAGCTAGGTGAGAGAATCCGATGGCCGACTCCAAGTTCGAATATGACCTACAACCAGCCGACGATTAGCACGTATCCTACAGCGAACAGAGGGTTAAAACCTACCCGTCTTACAGCTGGTCATAATCGAATCTTCAGTGAAAGTGATCCAGCACAGCGGATCCTTGTCAGCGATCTTCGTCAGCACGGGAGGTAGTATGGCTACATTAGACCGAGGCTCGACGGGATGATTGATGCTGGATTTATCGTCACCCCCTTCCGCTGCCGACATCGACTCCGAACGTATTCTACCCGAGGACGACCCCTGGACTTCGCCGCAATGTAAACGGGGTGAGACGGAGTTCTGTGTTCTTTTGTGCGAAGACTAAGGACAGGTACGGTTAATAGTCAGGGATCTGCTGGCGTGTATGCCTGCCTGATATCGGTGAGACTCACGACTTTTGGCTTGTGTAACATTCCCACGTTAAAGTCCCATAAACACAATCGACAGTCCTCGCCGACACTACCAAACCGGTAATTCTTCTCGTCGCACCTCCATGGATCGAAGGCAACCGAGGTTACCCACGACTGGTGTCCTTGGCACCGCGCAATTAGTGTTTTTTCCTGCGGATACCAAATAGAAATCAGATCGTCTTGGCCTCCCGTCAGGACATATTTGCCATCTGGAGACCAGCAAACGCATGTGAATCCACCGTAATATGCATTATACAGCCCAAGTAATCTACCGTGTCCTCTGTCAGCTTTTTTCAAGGCTATAAGCATGATAGACCAGGTTACTTACTCTTCCTTGAGATAATCGATAACTCGCATTGTCCCATCTTCGGAGACGACGGCGAGATGACGACTGTCCGGTGAAAATTGAAATGCATTGATCCGTTGGTTCGACAGTTTCCAGACAGCTACTGGGTTTGTTTTCTGATTCTTCGAGTGGACGGACTTCAGGACCGTGAAATTATCCGAAGACTTAACATTCGGGGGCGTATTCTCACTACTGGGATCAACCTCCTCGTCTTCAGGGCTGAATGTGACGTCCTCCTTCTCCTTGTCATATACGACTAATGAACCATCCATATGAGCAGCCAAGAAGAGATTCTCAGCTCCAGGAATCCAGCGTATTTGCGATATCGGAGTTTTGTTGATGACGCCCTGGGAGATACGGTCAATCCTCAGTTCTCTAACTGCGAGACTATTCTCCTTACGTTCTTGTTAAGCCTTGTATAACGCTGCGACGTTGCCTCCCACCAGATAATCTCACCCGTTGAGAATCCCATGATGACATCAATATGGCTGGCGCTCTTCGTAACCAAGTTAACATCGTGGCTAAGGCAGTGGGCCTTAGTGAAGAGTATCTTAGTCAGGTATTCAACCTTTGTGGGAGACGCCAGGTCTAGCCATTGGAAGGCGCGATTAATGTTGGCGAATGCGAAGACCCCGTCGCTGAGCCTATCTGCCATCTTCTTGGCGAACGACTCATTAATGATGACGCGCGAGATAAAGGACGAATTGCTCTTGGACATATTGTTCTTTGGCTTCCGTCGCTTATGCGGGTCCTTAAACCTCTCAGGAGCGAGGAGCGCATTGCCGTCGCCGAATGCTGGCGTAGATACGGCCGTGGCAGAAGCCGGGCCGGTGGCATCGCTTACTGATGTCCCCCTACCTTCCCCGTCGCTGCTCAACTTGGCATCATTGCCGAAGCGCCATTCGTTTGGATGCTCGGGTATGCTACCCGGTAGGGCTGCCGCCACGGCAAGTTTATAGAAATCCGGTTGCCGCCGGTTCTCGAAGCTCAGGAGGGAGACTTTCGTTCCAGCAGTGGCCGGCTGAGGAGTCGTGGCAAGCGGGTTTGGGTTGACAACGGGGGCTTCTGAAGGATGCGGCGGAGGTGTTGCGAGGAGCAAGTCCTCCTTGAGTACATATGTCCCTATCGTAACAATTTAGCGGCCATAGTGACGGCCGAGCGACGGCCGGGACGGTGGGTCGCCGGCCGGAGTGGGATGGGATGTGCAGTACATACCTTCTCCCACAAGAAACTGGTCTTCGGGGGGCACTAATATGTTATTGGTCTCAATCATTGGACTTGCATGGCCTGCGGCGACAGCTGCACTATATGCCGCCTGGGTTGGATACCTCGGCGGGGGTGGTAGCACACTATGCTTCGGTTACCAACGAGGCCGCAATGGCAAGCAATCATGTGCTCTTGAACCGAAAGAGCATTGCGAAGAGCAATCATTGATGCTATAACGCCAGCGACTGGGGGAGGGGGAAGCTTACAACATGACTGCACCCGATGACTGCACCCGATAACTATCGACGAAATAGATGGCGACCGGGGGCCAATAGAAGTGTTCATGCGAATCCCGTGTAGCGTATTTCCGTGCCGCTGTATCTCTGTCCTATCGTCTATGTCGATGGCATAAGTTCGATAGTAGGGTATTAAAGTTTAGATCACCGAAATGATGGAACTGCCAAGTATGTCGAGACCCAATAGTCGGTAGTGGGAGTGATACCGGTACAGGAGAGTAACTTGTTGGTGTTGTAGACCAGTACCTAGTTAGCTAAATTAGGTCAGTCCGGCGTTATTTTATTATTAGATGGCTCCTGAATGGTTCTGCGCCTACCACCTGTGTAGAAATTATCCTGTATTTCGCATTTGGAGTTGCCAGCGAGGGGCTTGAGCGAGAGCCTATCGCCAAATGCTCTCGGGCGTTGTGATGGTCGCTGGCAATTGGTCATTCATACGCCCATGACGAACAGGGATCGGCCTTGTAAAGTTGCTCTTTGGTCTGATTCCGGCGAGGTCGGTCGTATTGGACCTGGGGAGCTAGATGCACTATTGCGGGGTAATTATGTATCTACCATGTACAATGTATCTGTCGAGGATATTGAGTTATCGGGCTGCTTAAGTCGTGTAGAGTGATACCTATTCAGGTGCCACCCTTATATAACTATGGGCAGTGTGAACTGCACTGGGATTTTACCATCGTTGCTAAGTTGCCAACCAGCCACGAATTTTCTGAACAATCTCTGCAGACTCAGGCCCTGATCGACAAGAAAAGAGCTTGTTTTCTAGTTATCATTTTGGCTATAAGTATCTGTCTCAAGTGTACGATCTGTAAAATAGGTATCAAATGCGGCCGCATCAGGTAGGTTGAGCCGGAACTTCCCGACTCACAGATATGTGTGTCGGGTAGTTATCTAACTAGGGGGCCGTATCTATGTTTGGTATGGATTTGATTACATAAATAGCTAGTTATGTATCTAATGAGGGGCGTGCACCAAGAGCAGTTGGACATCCCCAAATTACGGCATCACCGCTTGCTCGCCACTCCTTCCCGTTTGCTATCTTCACCCCTAAGATTGACTGCTACAGCGATCGATAAACTCTCCTTACCACAGGCATCTCAGTTTTGGCACAATGCCCTCGTCATGAGCCCACATTCCAGTGTCAACATTGCTTTGCCGTTGCATCAACCATGGCTACGGGTATGGACTTGCCTTGCCCGACCCTCTAATTCCGTGTCTAGGCCCTTGCTAACCCGCCGACTTCCGGCTAGTTCGCATATGCGTTTGCGGCGATGAAGGCACCGGCAAGTCGAGCCTGATCGCATCACTCGTGAAGGACGTCTTCGTGAGCAATAAGATTCAAGCCGTCCTCCCGCAGATCACGATCCCCCCGAGCATCGGCACCCCTGAGAATGTCACCACCACTATCGTAGATACGTCAGCGCGGCCCCAGGACCGGACCACTTTGCGAAAGGAAATCCGGAAGTCCAATGTCATCCTTCTGGTCTATTCTGATCACTATAGCTATGAGCGTGTTGCTCTGTTCTGGATGCCGTACTTTCGCTCACTTGGCGTCAACGTCCCCGTCGTACTCTGTGCCAACAAATCCGACCTAACTGAGAATCCAACTTCGCAAGTCGTCGACGAGGAAATGTTGCCGGTTATGAGCGAGTTTCGCGAAATTGACTCATGCATACGCGCGAGCGCCCGAGAACACTCAAACGTCAACGAGACCTTCTTTCTGTGCCAAAAGGCCGTCACCCACCCTATCGCACCGCTGTTCGATTACAAAGAGGGCTGCCTCAAACCCGCATGTGTATCGGCTCTTAGAAGGGTGTTCTACCTCTGTGATAAGGATCAGGATGGATATTTGAATGATCAGGAAATCCAAGACTTTCAGGCCAAATGCTTTGACAAGCCTTTGACACCCGAGGACCTCGATAACATTAAACTCTCCATTTCCAAATCAGTCCCGAGATCGGATACCGAGAGAGGTGTCAGTATGAAGGGCTTTCTCCAGCTGAACAAAATGTATGCGGAGAAAGGGCGCCACGAGACTATCTGGGTGATACTGCGTACTTACCAATATACCGATAGTTTGAGCTTGGCAGACAGCTTCATCCGGCCCAAATTTGATGTTCCAGAATATGCTTCCGCCGAGCTAAGCCCCGCAGGATACCGCTTCTTTATGGATCTGTTCTTGCTATTTGATAAAGATAATGACGGAGGTCTGAACGACCGAGAGCTCGAGGCACTGTTTGCTCCCACGCCAGGGCTACCCCATTCCTGGGTCGAGTCTTCATTCCCGTCATCAACTGTTCGTAATGAGGCAGGCTACATTACACTGCAAGGTTGGCTTGCTCAATGGAGTATGACTACCTTCCTAGAGCCCAAGACTACATTAGAATACCTGGCCTACCTAGGTTTCGAACCTCCTAATCCTCGAGGATCACTTACCTCGGCATTGAAAGTCACCCGGCCCCGTAAAAGGCGGCGACGGCCCGGTAAGGTGGAGCGAAACGTCGTTCTGTGCTATATTATCGGTGCTGCCGGGGCAGGAAAATCGTCGTTACTCGACTCTTTCCTCAATCGGCCTTTCGACGGCCTATATCATCCCACTATCAAGCCGCGTAAAGCAGTGAATAGTGTCGAACTTCCGGGGGGGAAACAGTGTTACTTGATTCTAGAAGAACTCGGCGAATTAGAGCCTGCCATATTAGAAAACACTGCCAAGCTGGATGCTTGCGATCTCATCTGCTATTCGTACGACTCTTCGGATCCGGATTCCTTTTCACACATCGTCGAGCTCAGACGCTTATATCCACATCTGGATGATCTTCCCTCGGTTTACACGGCCCTGAAAGCCGACAGGGATAAGACAACACAACGATGCGAGCTGCAGCCTGATCAATATACATCAAGTCTCATGATGGGGACTCCAGTCCACGTCAGTGTCAAGTGGAATAGCATTGGGGAGCTCTTTGTTGCTCTTGCTGAAGCAGCCACCAATCCGAGTACCGCATTCCCCAAGAGCGAAGAACCGCCTCCGGATAGGACTAGCCTCTATCTTGCCCTCGGAGCGACGACTTGCGCTGCCGTTGCCGCGTTCATGATTTGGAGGCGGTCCACTAATTCCCCATAACACATTTCCATATACTCTCGTCGTTCAGCGTCTCCTGTTTACTCTACTTACCCTATTTACCCTATTTATCCTTTCTACCCGTTCACCAGATCCATGCTTTCATATCCTGCATTGGGGGGGCGTAGCTAACTGCATCTATTCATCAAGCGTTCATTGCTTTTGAGACAATATTTAGTGTTGTTGGTTTCGTTATGAATGATGGATCTCCACTCTGTTTCTCCCGTCCCAGTATGATACCCTTGAGGACCGCTTGGTTGACAGTTATACCTATTCTTATAGTAAAGAGTGAAATTAATATAATCGCAGGCTCCAAAGCTTTAGTCGTTCCCACCGTGTAAGTCACGCCCGTCTTTTACTTGAACTAGTATCGCAGGGCATAATCATCTTAGATTATGCCGGCCTGCTAGATAACCGGTTGTGTTGATCATATCCATCTATGTAAGTCTTTTTGTTGTTGACTGATGACTTCGTGATACGGCTCGACCAAAGTCCCCAGCACTATCGATTTGCCCTTTCTGTACAATCCTTCTGCTCCCCATGTGGAAGAATTGATAAGTGTTTGTCAGAAAACATACCAGTTAAGGTCACGTGTGCACGCCCGGTTTCTCCCTGTTTTTATAATCCAGATCAGCATTCTCTAAAACGAGGTTCATTCTTTCTTTGTGGAAAGTAAAAAGCACCGTGTCTAGTTACTATTTACCTAATTTTCAAGCAATCACAACTCCGTCTCATAAGTAAAACAAGGTCGCTGCTACCTCTACCTGGGACTAAGGGTCGACGCTGTCAGATGAAGGCAGTCACTTCAGTCTGTCTTTGGAACCTGCGTCTATCTGCTAACATAATAAGTAGGGGCCTCGATACCTTCCGCCTGGATATTTCAGAACGGCCAAAACTTAAAAGTTCAAATTAAAGCCTCAGGCAAGTGCCGACAAGTCTGTTAAATATCGTTGTCTCGCCGTCAGGACATCTTTGAAATCCTGGGCTCTCAGCATTCCTTGGCCATTCTACCTATTCAGTCATCAACTTTCCATCCAAATTGATATCATCATACATTCTATTGGCACCTAAGCTGAAATTACTGGCCGAATTAGAATCAAAACATTTCTGAGATTGAGATACAAAAGAGCCACTGTCGCCGTCGATCGATCGCTCCTATGAACACATTGGATGGCGTGTCCTCTACAAACACAGAATATGATCGTCTAAGTGACACTCGAACAAGTCAGCCCACTCGTCGATCCTTGATCGTCTCTACATCGCAAGATCGAATATATGCAGTCATCAAAGGACACCAAGTCTCCAGCACGACTTTCGGACCGTCAGGCATCGGTTCCTGATCCTCGGGCGGAAATGACACCGTCATCTGATCCAAACCAAGCGTCTTTATCTAGTCCCCTAGCCAACCTACACGATTATCCCCCTCAAGCCAGCCTTCAGTCAGACGAACATAGTGGCCAGACATCGCCAACCCGCCTCGAAGCGAAGTCACATGACGAATGCCTATCTGGTACAGGCTCAAACAATATCGCCGACGAGTCGGTTTCTTTCTCTGCGCCAGTTGTTACTACTCGACACTGGAGCTTGCCCGCAGGTTTCGGTGGCGATAGCTACATGCCTTCGTGTCGCTGGCAAAACCAGCTCCCCTCCGTCGCCGGGACATCGTCTGACGGTAGTATCAGCAAACAAACCATCGAAACTATTCTATGCCATATAAATACCTATTTATCAGACAGGCGACTGAGTGCTTGCTCTGATAAATTGGCTGAGGCGGCAACTGATAGTCAAGTCGTCCCCACGCCGTCGGCTCAGACGCCGCAAGATGATGCTCAGTCTAAAACTTCAAAAGAATCAGCGAAGCGGTATCTGGTCACTTCAGATGACGTTGAGAGAATGTTGGATATCGTGATTGCTGGTGTACGCAGTGCCCGAGACGATGGCACGCAGTCAGAGTGTCGATCGCTCCTATTCCCCGAGGGGACCCCAGCCAAACCGAGTTTGCGTACGGAAAATATCGTGCCGTGCATGTCCTCTATGGCCGATCCGGCTACTACTATCTACAACCCTCAACCCTGCTTCAGCTCGACTGGCTTTGTAGAGGATACGAGTGGTCAACGTTCAACGCCAAAAGCGACATACAGTATGTATGATACCACAATCCCTTAGTTCTTCATTCACCCATCCGTGAACTCTCGTTCTCGAATGTAGCAACTGACGTCTGGCTGGGACTTGTTAGTATCCCGCCGAAGCATTACGGAAATCAACTGGGGGTCATTCCCCGATCATCTACATCATGACAACGTCCCTACGCACAACGCTGAACTGAGCTTTTCAGAAGCAGGTGCCATAAAACACTACGCTTCCCCATGGTCTCTACAGGTACATAGCCCTCAGAGCACCCGCTCTTCCTGGTCACAGCCACGCCGATTCCCACCGGGGCTGACTTTTGACTTTGGTTCAAACTACGAACCTGCCGGTCCCTCTGAGAGGCATTTTCGAAGGGCAGGGCCACAACGGACGACGTCTGAACCTTCTGATCGTTGCCCGTTTAGGGATCATTGCGGACACGTAACCACACTGATTTCCCCAGCGCCATTTCCCCGATTAATATCGAGGTCTTGCACGAATGACTGGCTGACACCGTTGGGCTTGTTCGAGACCACGGAAGTTGAGAGGCAGATGGTCCCGAGTATCTCTAGCGCTGGCGAAGACATCCATAACGGCGCTTACATATATAGCACGCTTCCAATCTTGGAAGAGGATACACAATCATCGCCATCGCTACAGACACAGAATCGTCGATCTTTTCAACAAAATAGTTCGCTCTCGCGAGACGATAGTGGTCAGCACTTCTCCTTGGCCAGCGAGGGTGGCAGTGTTACTGGGACAGAGCCAGGTCACCACGGAAAGGTCAATGTCAGGGGTTCGCGCGATGGAAGCCGAACCCCCCACGGTGATTTTCTTGACGGCTTACGTTGTCATAGTATTATATCTCTTTTAGATGATACAGCCGATTGCATTCCTGGAGGCGTAGCCGTTCAGGCATCACGGGCAGAGATACCATCGGAGAGAAGGAGGAGAGGCCGCTCTAGCCTGGAAGTGTTGCGGGATATCCTGGATCGATCGGACACATCGGCGACGCGGGCTTCGCGATCGAAATCAGAGCCTTTGGCGGCGGCGTCTGGCTTTGAACGGGAACATTCACAGGATCCGGGACCTTGTTTTGAAGACCAGACGCCGCATGTCTGTACTGATGAGCAGGATAGCCTCGTGTCTTTTTAAATGAGGCGGGTCGTAGGTAGACTGGGTAGGAGTATACGGTTATACCTAGAATAGGGAGAAAATAATAAGAATCACTTGTCACCAAGGTTACTGGGGGACCCTGTGTTGAGTCCTTGCTTTGGCCCGACTCTCTGGTCTCCGTACGCCCTTTTGGACTGACAGACTTGCGAAGACTTTTTGATTTACGCTTTTTAGATAGGTTGCGTTGATCAATTCTTGAAGCGGGCATCATACATAACCCTCCATGAATATTTGGAACCTTGATATTGTTATGTGTTTGGGTTTATTACGGAAGTCTTTTCTCTTTCTCTCTCTAGGGCATCAATCATCATCACCATCTCTCTCTCTCTTTATGATATCAATAGCCAGCTTAGGTACTTGCGCACGCCCCCCCCCCCCCCCCCCCCTTTTTCTTTTTCTGTTTAATTATCGTCGGTACTTTTTATCACGGCTTTCTTCTGTTCCTTTTCTTTTTTTTTCAATTAAGCATCCTTGGAAAAGAATTGGGTTTGGTTTTGGGTTTGAGTGAGATATATAGAAGTGGATAAATTTTACTAGGTACTCAAGACGTGGTGTGCGGTGTTGTGTAGACTTCAGATTAGACAGCAGGATGATGGGTGACGTTTTCGGAGATGAAAGAGGATTCTGGGGAGGGGAACACTTGTTGGAGTTGGATAGTCAATATAGAGAAATGACAATGAGAATGAGAATGATTCTGGTTCTGGTCCTTTTCAGTTGGCGGGATGAGGGAGAAAAAGGGAATCGAATAGGCGCGAACATTATCCCGCTGAAACTACTCCTCTTTTCTCTGAAGATGAAAAAAAAAAAAAAAATTCGGCGGTATATAGATAAATATATATATATATATATATTTTTTTGGTTTCGCGATGTGACCTCGCGCGTGTGATGACGATTGGATAATTGAGAGGCTCCCGAGGAGACGGCGTTATTTCCAAAAGCTTCCACTGTGGGCGTAGCCGGGCTTTCTCAGCGACGTGTCCCTCAACCCGTTATACAACGCCTTGACCCTCGTGACCTCGTCTTCCCACTTCCGGCCCTCCGTCGCCCCGTGTTTCTCGACGATCTCGCGCACCAGGTCGCCGACGCTCCGCGCCGTGAAGAACTTGTTGCGCCGGTTATACAGCGGTCTCGCGTCGTCCCTGGAGTCCTCGAGCGTCTCGGACTCCGTCGACGCGGGGGCCGCCGGCGGAGGATTCCCGAACACTTCCTGTAGGATCTCGATGTCGTGTGGACTGCCGAACATG
This sequence comes from Xylariaceae sp. X187, assembly GCA_028637585.1. Lineage (NCBI taxonomy): Eukaryota > Fungi > Ascomycota > Sordariomycetes > Xylariales > Xylariaceae > Xylariaceae sp. X187. The sequence continues at coordinate 575,844 of JAJIZN010000011.1, read as the reverse complement.
TCGCGACTGTCCTCGTGGGTGAAGAGGTAGAAGACGTTGTCGAAGCGGCTCCATGCGATGCCGGAGAGACACAGGCTGCAGGGCTCGTGTGTGGCTAGAAACACGCAGTCCCGCGGATCCTGGCGCCGCGATGACACGGGCCTGTGGTTATTCGTGGCGGCGGGCGGTGTCGGTGTCGGTGTGCGCCCGAAGAATTGCTGGAGACAGTTGATCTCGCCGTGTAAGAGGGGTGATGCGCCCTCGTTATTCGCCGCCGCGGTTATGGGCACCAGGTTTGATTTGGAGAGAATCGCGGCGCCGGAGACTTTGTTGTTGCCTGAGGAGACGGTGGACCGCGTGAGGGGGATGAGATCCTTCTCGATCGTGGTGAGGAGGGCGTTGAGGAGCGCCGCCGCGTCTGTGTCGTAGGCTTGTATCGTCATTTTTATTTTGTTTTTATATTCTTTATATATATATATTTATATATATATAACTTGGCGCAGGGTATTATCTCAAGGATTGGAACAATAAGTGGCCGCTGTCCCTTTCGCTGCCCTTTCGTTTAGGCATTGACTTTTACAAACCAGACTCCCCGATGTAAAGACTGGTGTAGTTGTCGAGCCAGGCAAAACCATGAGAATAAAAGCCCACGGCTGGATTGGACGGATTATAAGTACGGTGTATTCCCTCTCCCGCCCCAGGCTCATCTTGCTGAATCCAAAGAATTGTGCATGCCGGATATCAACCCCGAACCAGTCTTACTACAGACTTCGATAGATAAGTTCATCCCGAAAGACGACATTGTTGGAGAGGTGTTTGATTGGTTCCGCCCAAGGCCTCCCTCCCCCTGACCATCTCGACCCGACCCTGAGCTCTCTACCAACTGGTACGGACGTACTGTTGGCTGTATGTAATATGACTGGTGCTGGAGATCGTCGGAAGGCGGTGTCGAGTCCAGCTTTGACCTTGACTTTGACTCTGATTTTGGCTTTGGCTCTGGCTTTGGTTCAGCTTGGACTCGTATTGATTACAAAGCGTATAGTCAGTGTATGTAATGGTATGGAATGAATACCGGTAATTAATTACACTTTTGAATCTGATCGTGGATTCGTGCCCCACGAGAAAACGACCCGTACATATTGAGCTCGGATGGCGTATGTAGTCATTTTATCAGATTGATCAGATGTATGAGCGCCTTAACATGTGTACTTTTGCTTTTAGAGCGTTTCGCGACACGAGAGGCATTGGTGATTCATCGTTCTTTGCGGGCTTGAGAAAAGGGGGAGATGTGTGGTGTATCTAGTCCAAGGTACAGACTTGAGTAGGGAGCAGTTGTGAAGGCTTGACTGGTGACAAGAGCATTGTTGAGGCTTCTTTCCCGCTTGGAGCTCCGTGTGAACCAAACTTGACACACTTGTCTCGGACTGTGTCGAGACTGGGGTAATGCGGTATGTATACCTATATAATCTATACCGGGCACGACTCTCTCCGCTGCTCAGTCCACTGTTTAAGTAGCACTGTTTAGCACAATCACCTCGCTAGCTCCAGGGCACGGATGGGGGTTTGTACACTACCTGGCTGAGGAGCGACGCCCCTGGATGGCCAGCAGTGCGGTAACACGGACCAAACAAGGCTTTCAAGCCACTAGTTCAGCCACATCCGTTTTGTGGCTTGAACTTGCCCTGGCCGTGCTACTTCTGTGTCCCCGACTCGACTCCCAGGTCACCTCAAACACAACCTGGCTGAGACCTACGACCACATAGATTCCCAATACCCAAGCCTATTACGAGATCTAGTTCTTCAGGTTCGCTCGTCTCATCTTTTTCATTGGAACTTTTCGAGTTGTGGTTATCTCAGCATGGAGTTCCCCGACGCTCCCTCTCCGTCACCCCCGCCCTCGCCTATCCAAGACCGGCCGTCATCGCCTGAGTTGCCGCTAACCATGACGGCATCCACGGTCCTCACGGCTCTGCCCCGCGATGCTAGCTCGGCCTTGGCTTCTGCCGGCCAGTTCGACCAGGAGAAAGTCCTCGTGCGCTTCAAAGCCGTCGGCTCAGCGCCGCAGTTGAAAAATGAAGTCCGCAAGATCAGCGCCACGCAAAAGTTCGAGACCGTCGTCGCGTATCTGCGTCGGATATTATCTGTTAATCCGACCGATGGGTTGTTCCTCTACGTGAACAGTGCATTCGCCCCAGCACTGGATGAGATCGTGGGGAACTTACACAGAGTATGTCAGCCCGTCTCTGCATGATTTTCTGTGAATCGTAGCCCTTTCACCTGTTACCATACGGAAGCATACGGAAGTCGAGTTGCTAATATAAATCACTAGTGCTTCAAAGATTCAAGTAATCAGCTGATTGTCGTCTATTCAATTACCCCTGCTTTTGGCTGAGGTTTTATAAAGTGGCCATCTAACAACCACGAACCAACCACGAACCTCATGGTATCGCTCTAAACTTTCGCTGATGCAAAACTCCTTCGGTCGGATTGCCGATTATCTATCCGCATGCAAAATGAGACTGTCTATGTCTAACCAAAGATGATGCGAAAGCAGTACCCTAGGGCTTCCCGGTCTCCTTTATAAACACGTCTAGCTCCTCCTTCGACATGGGGTACGTGTGCTCGGGTGCTGGATAGCTACGGCTCTTCACTTCGTCTCGATAGGATTCAATCGCTCGTAAACTCTCAGCCCAAACATTGCCGTATTGCTTGACAAACTTTGGGATGGGCCGGCCCGGGGGAAAGTATCCCGACATGTCGACCTGCACGAGAACCTGGCCCGAACACCCGTTGCCCGCCCCGATGCCGATGGTCGGGACCTTTAGCTTCTGAGTGATAACGCTGGCAACCTCGGCAGGGACAGCCTCGAGAACGGTAGCGAAACATCCTGCATCCTGGACTGCCAAGGCATCTTCGAGGATTTCCTTGGCGCCATTCGATGTTTTGCCTTGCACCCTGAATCCTCCCAAGGCATTCTGCCGCTGAGGGGTCAGACCGACGTGCGCCAGCACAGGAATGCCTGCCCGTGTTATCTTTTCAATTGCTGGGGCCATTTCCTTGCCTCCTTCCAGCTTGATGCCATGGACACGTCCTTCTTTCACGAACCGAATGGCCGTAGATAAGGCCTGTTCAGGTGATATCTCATAAGAGCCCATGGGAAGATCGCCAATCTTGAGAATTGTCAATTCCGCGAACTTGACGGCAGAAAGGGTGAGGGACTTACGATGAATGCGCTCTTGGTAGCTCGCGCGACCGATTTGCAGTGCAACAACATGTCATCGACGGTGACCTCGCTCGTGTCCACCATTCCCAAGGCGACCATGGCCAAGCTGTCACCCACAAGAATCATATCCATGCCAGCGGCATCAGCGACATGCGCACTTGGGAAGTCATGAGCGGTGATCATGGTGATGGGCTCATTTTTCCGATACATAGAGCGAAGCGTCCCTAAGGTTACCTTCTTCCTTCCGGGATTCAAAGGTGTGCCGAAGGGTTGATGTGAACTCCATCTCCGTTGTGATGGTGCTGGCTGCTGCTGAGAGAGTGGCGCAAATAAGGGTTTGGCAGCTGATATTGGTGACGACGGTGGCGTGCTCATCGCGACGCCCCGATATAACGATAATGTATACCGCGCCCGTGCTATGGAAGCCATTCTGAAATGGGGGGAAAAAATACAACGTCTGGTTCTGTGACAAAATGGTGAATTGAGAGTTCTGTGTGATTATGATATATTACTCTAGATTGTTGGTGAAATTTTTTCTCGTCGGCTTTGCTCACCTTTTTATCCACCGCTGGCGGGTGCTATTTATGCCTTGGTCATGATGATTTTTGCCGCGTAGAACTGGGTCTCCGACCAGTAGGTAAGATGTGAAGGGAACGGGAAGAGCGACTCAGGACGGAAAAAGTGCCGGCATAGTCTAAGATCGACAACGAGATAGGTAGCCGAGGGTTGAATTTGCAGGTTTTAATGTATCATCATGGGCATCTTTGTGAGGTTGTAATGGGGGGATGGTTCCTGCACATGTGTACATTTTATCTTTTTGTCAACGACACCTTCTGCTTCGGAACTTTTCGTTGGCGGGTTGTCTCCGTCATCGCCGACTGGCCTACGGACTAGACTAGGTAGGTAAGTAGGCACGAATCATTGCCGAGGTTGGGTCTTAGTCTCGGGTTTAACCTTTTTAAGGTGTGGCTTTCACTAATGTCGTGGCTGTGTAAACTACCTTACCCATCTAGGGTAGGTAGTGTAAGTATCTAGCTGGCTGCCTGTGTTAGTAATCTGGAAGTCAGGTGTACCTATCTGTATCTATCTATCTAGTGACTTCTGTCCGGGCCCGCGGCCTGCGGCGACGCCGCGACACTCGGACTATCTATGGTTGCATCTACATATTATCATGGAAGGGCATCAACTCCGGCTGAAATCACACGTTTGCACCAATGATCGCGTGTTACCTCCAGACTATACATACCGCCTATACCTTTTTTTTCTTTTCAAGGTTGCTTTCTGATCTACTTATTCCCTATTATGCTTCTTAACTTAGCACTGCCGGGTAGACTTATCGTATCGTCCGTTGAAAGGGGGGGTTTGAGTGACGGCCTCCCCGGCGAGAGTCATTTGGTTGAATAGCTTCACCATAGAATTTGTTAACAGTTAGTTACCTCTTTGCTCTTCTATTAGGAAGAGCAATGGTTACTCGGTCGGCGAATTCATTTCCGTATACTCATCGAGATGCTTTTCACTCTTGCGGTTAAGGATTGAGATGAGCCGCAATAGGAGAGAGTTTCATTTTCATATTTGACATGTTCATGCGGCTCACAAAAGAAAATAGCCTTGAAGCGTCCACACCCACTACTATGGAGATGAGCTTCTAGGAGTGATGAGGTGAGCTACGGCCGACGGAACATTCATTGACAACTGGGACAAGTTGGATGACAACGCTTTCATCATTGAACCAAACTCAAAAACCCCCCCTCAAATACCCAGTTCAAAACGTGGCTCGGGGAGACGACGCATCTAATGCTCCCTTCTCCACGTCAGCTTATCCCTACACTCTTTGCTCGTATGCTCTTGTCGCAACCTCTTCCCCTCGTCCCATTTCCAGAGCTCGATGACCCGACGCCGTCCCCCTCTTCCCGAGTCGCTCTGCCACATCTGCTCGCTCGGCATGAGCTCCAGGTCCCCGGCTTTCGTCGTCAGAACAAAGATGTGGCCGCCGACAATCACCCAGTCGTCGGTGTGACCGAGCAACACGGTCAGGTGAGATTGAGATGGTCTCGTCTCCCCTGTGAACAGGCCGGTGGTTTTCTGTCTGTTTGTTTCGACGTCGTGTGCGGCTTTTCTTTATTGGGGGGGAAGGTCAGGCATTGGGGAGTGTTTAGTATGATATATAGAGTAGGTGATAGAGAGAGAGAGAGAGAGAGAGAGAAAGAGAGAGAGAGAGAAAGACGTACCGAATCCAGATGTGAGTGAACTTTAGCTTTTGCGCGACGTGTTTCGCGAAAGCTACGTGTGCTTCGACTTTTCTTTTCGATCGCCGCTTCATCAATTCGATTTCTCGATTGGAGAAGAGGACCTGTGGCTTGATGGTCGGCACAAGAACGACATACGTGGTGCTCCCCAGCCTCCTCCCCCCCCCCCTCTTACCTATACCGCCGATAACAAGGACAAAAGTGGTAGAAAACATACCATAGGATCAGCCTCCGTTCCACTCCCGGCCGTCTCGAGCGCCAGGAGGGCCGTCTTCGTCACTTTGTCAAAGGGCAACGGTCCCCCGTCGGGCAACGCGTCGCCCTCATTCCACTCTCGCGACTCATCCGTCTCGAATGGCTCCGGCGGCGCGTACTCCTGCAATCGCTCTGTCGGGATATTCCTCCCGTCGCCGCGCGAGAAGGGATTCCGGTACTTGTTCGGGCCGCCGACATCCTGGATCTTGTTCGGAGGTGATTCGGGATCCCGGTTCGAGCCGGAAAGTAGATATCGGGATGTGGATTCTGGATTCCGCAGTCTGCTGTTTGTATTGGTTGGGTTGTAGTTGTAGTTGTTGTGGTAGTTATTGTTGTGGGTGGTGGTGGTGGTGGTGGTGCCTGGGGCTCTTCGTAACGAGACTTCGTAGCGGAAACTCTTCCTCCTCTCTGCCTCTCGGGGGGATTGGGGCGGCACCCCCCTCGTTTTCAAAGCCTGGGAGAATTGTTCAAACGACATGTATTGAGTATTCTATTATAACTTCTTTTTTTTCATATATATATATACACACATATATATAATATATATATATATCTTCGTATCTGCCATCGCCCAGGGTTGAAAAAGAATGAGGTGGGCAGCTAGCTATACGTTATGGGATCTTCCCCCCCCACGCTCTCGTTACAAAGACGCCTTCGCCAGTGTGTGACGTCCTCGAGGAACAAAGCAGGCATGACATGTGCTCATTCATCTTTGATCACTGCAACCGTCGCGGTTGGAATTGTTCTTTGAAAGGGGGAAACTCCGTCTTCTCTCCCAAGAGGAGTGAATCGGGGTGTCCTGTTCATGAGCACGGGATATTCTGTATATCATACATGTGAACTTGTTTTTTCTTTCTTTCTTCTTCCATTATCGACTCAGAGCTGGGCAGGCGCCACAGTTCGTATTGGTCGAAGTCCAAACATGATCTGTTCGTGATCACACAATTAGAAGATATAGATAGTCCTAGCGAATTCTGTCCAGCCGTTTCAAGGCATATTAGACATCAAAATAGATATATATATACGTTTTCTAATCTGGAAATGCTTTTGAATTAATCCGAAAATTAATCCAATGCAAGATATAAGACCGTGACAACCCAGGTGTCAACCCAACGCGTCGGCCTGAGCCCGGAATAACTAGGCCAGTTATTCCACAGCCAGTATAAACACAGAAGAACGACCAGCGACAGCCCAGCTATGCAAACATACCGCCAACGGCGGAAAAATCCTATGGGATGTTGATTCTTGAACCACCTATGTCGTAGCACCCGCGATGCAGGTATCCGGTCCTTGGCATCGTACCTCAATAAATTACGGAGGAGATCCGCGAAATCACGGACTTCCTCCTCGGTCAGATAGTACGGAACCAGCGTCGGCCTCATCCTTTTTCTCGCCGGATCTCTAGGGTCGAGCACTTCAATCCAGGCCAATTGTTCCGCAGCGAGCTTCATCTCCAGCCTGTCCGTGAACGTAGCACCGCTGAACTCTCGCTCTTCCTCATCGCTCAACGGCACCTCCACCGGTCCCGTCAGAGGTCTCAGATGGCCATGACTATCGACTATATCGTCCGCGTCGTCACTTCTTTCCACCCATCCGTCCTTCTTAAGGAGGCCCTTGGCGGCGTATCGGTATCCGATCGGGAGCGAACCGACGAACCGCTCCATCCGGCGAATGACAGAATACGCGGTGTTAGGTTCGTACTCGTCTAATCTCAGCTCGAGAAAGGTTATCCCCAGCGACCATAAATCGCCCGCCGGTACCGCCTGGCCCCTCTCAAACAGCACTTCAGGCGCCGCGTACCTCTTAGGGATCCCGAAGTGCGTCGATGGGTCATCAGTCGTATAGGCTTCGCCGAAATCAACGATCACGGCCTCATCCATGACATATTCCCGGAGCCGCTGCCACGGCGCGGTGGTGACCACGAATCTGGGCGCGTGTTTGCTTGGTTTCCCGCTGAGCGTTAGCATCTCGGCGACATCGGGTTGTCCCAATAGTTTGAACATGGCGTCTTTCGTGAGATGATCGAGGCAGCCTGGTTTTAATTTCATCAGCACGTTTTGAGGCCGGAAGTCGCCGTGGCAGAGTCCATGGCTATGCAGAAAGCTGAGTCCTTTGGTCATTTGATAGCAGATGTTCTTGACTCTCTCCACGTCTAGTTTCAGCTCTTCGGTGCGCCAGTCATGAGCCGGCGGTCCGAATACCGGTAGGACCGTACAAAAGTGTCGTCCATTAGGCGTCTTCTCCCAGAACGTCTCCAGGCCCATGCCGATATGGTTCGCTTCGAGTTCTTGCACGCTGATTTTCTTCCGCTTCATCAGCCGCATGGCCTTCTTCTCGCCACAATCCGGCAACGAGCTGCCGGCAGCGTTTATCTTGACAGCCTTCCACTTCTTTGTCGCGAGCTCCCAACACAGCCATACGATGGCATTTCCTCCGTAGCCTAGTTTTTGATTTATTTCGAACCGTCCATTGAGGATGTCTCCGATGGATAGGGGTGCGAATCCACCCGGTCGATAATCACGGAGTGCTTCCACCTCGTCCATGATCGGCACGTTCCTATACTGCCACATTTCTGACCCGTCATTTTTGGGCTTGTCTTTCGCCGCTGGTGCTGCTGGTTCTGGTGCTGCTGGTTCTGGTGCTGCTGGTGCTGGTGCTGCTGGTGCTGGTGCTGCTGGTGCTCGTGCTGCTGGTGCTCGTGCTGCTGGTGCTCGTGCTGCTGGTGCTCGTGCTGCTGGTGCTGCTGGTGCTGGTGCTGGTGCTGCTGGTGCTGGTGCTGCTGGTGCTGGTGCTGGTGCTGCTGGTGCTGCTGGTGCTGGTAGTGCCGGTGCCGGTGCTGGTGGTGCCGGTGCTGCCGCTGGTGCCGGTGCCGCTGGTGCCGCTGGTGGATGTTCCGGATCTTCAATAAATCCACTAGAGTCAGTGTCGTCGCTCAGGGCCGACATGTCCCTATCCGGCAGCATTTGCGATTTTCCATCTTGTTGAGTTTCGTTCGCCGCCGCCGGAGGTTGTAAGTCGTTACCCATGGCGCGCGCACGATGAACCCCGATCGCCTTCAAATGCCAGCAATGAGCAGGGGATCTGTACTGTCCGTATTGAATAATTTCAAGCGTGTGAATGTGAGAGACTGCTGTGGAAAATTAATGATTTGACCCCCTCATTGGATGAGATCTGTGTATTACGGCGTCGGTGGGCGACCGATCGTCTTCGGGCTCTTTGTGTATTGTGCGAACAGGAATGCCTGGTTTATTTTATGGTAGTGCTCTCCGGTTTCATCGGGCGCACCGACCGTTATAACCGAGATGGAACCCCGAGGGTTAAAACGGAACGCAACTTTGTTTTCCTTTCTTTGTTGGTCTGGAAGTGTACCCTTCTTTGCCGGGCGCGGAATCTGGAAGGGGAACAAAGGCACGACAACAAACAGGTATGGCCATCCCATTCAAAAGAAATCAGCACATTGATGATTCCTTTTGCTTCCTAGGCCGTTTATAGTCACAAAAACGCCCTTTGAGATAGTGCGAAAGAAGGGCGCGACCGATCAATTTGGTTTCATCACGACAGGCGACGACACTTCAAGGCGGTTCCATTAGTAAGTTTGATAGCTTTTTCAAAGGCCTCAGTATATGTTGAAGTCGTGAATTCATTTCATGCTCATAATCCCTGTCACTAGACACCCAAGTACTGGAGCCGAAATATCTAAATTTCCCAGTCAGCCCTCTTCATACTGAAAATGGTGAATAAACCTGTGCGATGTGCTGTATACCATCTTTTCTATCATTCCGCCGGCCTGATTCCGAGAAGGTCCTAGGGGTATCGAACAAAAGGTGCGGAGCCATCAAATCATAATCTATGTTGTGCGGTGTGTACGTATTGGATGGAAAACACAGTTTTAGTAGAGGCCAAATAAAATGGGTATATCCGGGTGGAACTCGTTGCCGTAATTCCAGGAGGGCCCTACACCATCTTGAGCCTCAGTGACCATCTTAAGACCACTCCAGTCATCTAGGCCCTCCATCATGGTCGTGGCATCAATATCTGTCATCAGCGCTTGTCTGTTGGCTGCATTACCTCCTTCGGTTATCCCTTGTGGTTGTTGTTCGTTCCTCTTACTCAGGACTTCCCGGGCTATTCTTGTTATCTCGTCCAGATTATGAAGACCTTGTGGCCACACATTGGCCAAGGCTTTGATGTAACCAACTACTAAGCGAAGCTGGTGTCTTGCAACGGCGAGTTGCCGCCCAGAAAAGAGCAATTTGATTGCTGCGAGCAGGGAATTCGTGCCTGAGGCAGTCATACAAATCGTGAACGGGCTTCGACGGAACGGTGGTACGGGCAAGACAAGAAACCGAAGCTGGGCCTCAATGGATTGGAGACATCTTTGGGTGTGCATAGTCTCGGAATCTCGCGCAGACTGCTGCTCAGGAGGTCTGACGAAGCAACTTACTGTGCCCTCGAATGGGTGGTAAGATAGTTTAGAGAGAGGTCGATGCAAAGCGATGAGATTCCTGTTGCGGCGTTAGCGATAGAGGTCAAGACGGCATATACACGAATCAACTAACGCATGGACAGCCATATGGGCTTGGAACATGAGCTCGTCGACTACGCTGCCCTCTTTGAAAACCTCTTTCTTGCACACAGGCAGAAGGAGAAACCAGCTGTCAATAATGGCATCTATCTCCGCAATAGTCTTCGGAGATAGCCAATTGGAACTATCGGGTGACATAGCGGAGAGTGCCAATGCGATGCTGCGCGTAGCGCCGATGAGATACGCGAACGATGAGAAAACTTGATTCTCGGAAGCGAATTCCCTCAAATCAAAGTCATCTAGAGTCTTAGGTGTCGGTATTACCTATACACGAATATCACTATGAGCCTCTGTAATCCGAATAGGGACTATGTGACTCACTCCGGACTCATATTCCTCATCCTCGCAGGGCAGCTCGGTCTCAGTTTCCACTTCACCAAGGGGAAAAGACGGTGCACTATTGATGGCGGCGAAATAGGCATCAACGCAATACATCTGCCACCAGGTCCTCCGAAGACATTCTTGCAGAACTGCATCGTTGCGAGCATATTGTGCAGCAAAATGGCGACTGTTCATACCCAGATCCAGCGCAATTCCTATAGCAGCGTCAAGCGCTCTCTGAGCCTTGACTTTATTGGCGTTCCAGTAGGAGGCAATACAGTACAGGAGATGACTTTGCACCAGAAACGGGTCAGGCGGGAGTTTCTTCACAGCTTCGAATCTATCTGTGGCCTCGACTTCTAAGAGCTGTGGCGTATAGCGAGTCCTCGAGTCCGGGTGATTGTACATGGAGCCGATGAAGCGCATGACAGCCAGAAGCAGCTGAATGCTCTCCTGCCACGGCGTCGTGTCTCCATAGAATTGGTGGAGTTTACGTTGGGGCAGAGCACAGGGATGACACCTATGGAAGTTTTTGTAGAACAGCCTGACGAGGGGGTCTTCTGCAACGCTCGAAACCAAAATGTCGGCAGGAAGATCCGGGATCGAAGCCTCTTCGGTATTGATGCCTCCTGACTCAGCAGGCAAGACGATATTTGTAAGTGGCAGGGAAGTGTTTGTAAGTAGTAGTCCAGGAGCGCCACCAGGAGCTATTCCACTCACAGCCGGCACCGGCGTCTCTTGTTCCACCTCCCGTCGGGGCATCGGTGCGGGACTGGGGTTGGCCGGAAACTCGGCGGCGGCCCTATCACGGGCTTGACGACGCTCCGCGAGCCTAGCACGGTTCAGCCCGCCTCTGCGGGATTTCACATACTCGCAGGTTCTCCCTTCGAGCGAACACCGTAGGCAGATGGGCTGTTGAGCGTCACACCGCACATGACGGGCGCGGCATGGGAGACAGGCTACTGGCACACGGGTAGCCGAAGCGGCGGCTGCGGCGATTGAGTCCTCTGAGCTCATGCTGTAGGTAACAAAGGAACGAGCTCGACCCGGCAATATACCTACCTTTAAACTACCTACCTAGGTAGGTAGGGACTAAACGGATTCACTTGAAAGCGGAGCGACCGGAGACTCGGAACAGCGGGTATTCAAAAGCAGGTACAGTGGGTCAAAAAAAGTTCCGTTCACTTTTTTGCGAACTCGCATTTAAGTGTCCAACTACCTTCAATCTTCAACCGTGGCTCCCAGTACACCACCGCATTCGCCTATTAAGAAAAGAACACTATTCGCCTCATAAAAGGCCGGGGATTGCAGTGCTGTATTTTTCAAGGGGGGTTAGCTCAAGATTAGTTGCGTAAATCGGCTTCGGAAAATGGGGTCGCAATCGTGGATTGGCCACCATACTCACCTGATCTTAACCCGATTGAAAACCTATGAAAATCACTGAATGAACGCATCTGCGCCACTGAACCCGGTTGTAAAGGGGCGCGCGCTAGCGGCCGCACCAACATTCCATGAGTTTCCACGAGTTCGGTGATTGGTAAGCTCCGCCACGCAATTACCAATCGAACGCCGAACGAAGGCCGACGGAGGTTCGGGAATCGCGCACCGTTAAAATATCGCACCACCCGTGCGATATCGCGCGCACCCTCCTTCCTGATTCCCCAAGCTGTAGTATCGCCGTACACCTACCGATCGGAAGCCGAACATCACCTCGTTGATTATACAACCCTTGCATTGGTGTTATACACCCCCTTACACTCTACAGCTTCTACTTACTGTACAACGACGCGATGTCGACTCAGAGAGGTAGCAGACGAACCAACCGCGCCAGGGCTGTCGCAGGACAACCGGCGGATGATGGTACCACGGGACCCTCGGGGGACGTGGAGGCCCAACTCCTGGAAGAAGGGGCCCCTCTTCGCGAGGACGACGAACTCGATCCTGACCAGGATGCGGGTGAAGGCAACCCAGACGGGGATGCCCCGGCGCTGGAAGGCGACAATACAGGTAACGCCCCACCAGACCCAGGTTTCCAACCCCCAACCCAGGGTACAGGACCCGACTCGGGTACCCTTGACCTGAATGAGCCAGGCCCCAATTCGGAGACCGGACAGCGAACACGCCGTCCTGATGAGGTCTCCCAAACGGGCTCTGACACTAACCAACTGGCCGACATCATCCGACAACAGGCGGAACTCATCCGCCGACAGGATGAGCGGCACATGGAGATGTTGGCCCTAGTGACCGGATCCCAGGAACGGAACCACAAGGAGGACCACACCAAGGCCCCCCGCTACAACTGCAAACGACTGGCCCAGGACGCCACCGCTTCGGAGATCGAAGACTGGATCGACGCCATTACCCAAGGCAACCACCAGAAACCAGGGCGCCCTGAACATATCCAGATCATTTGGGCGCTAGGCCAGGCCTCATGGGAAACGCAAACCAGCTGGCGAGCGCACTGCAAGTCACTTGGCTACGAGAACGACACGGACGCCAAACTCGAGGACTTCTGGCGTTTCATCCGACGTGAAGACGTCGACCCGGAGCTTTTCTCCCGGACCTATCGCGACCAACTGTGACGGCTGGCACTAACCACCGGTTCCTGAACCGGCGGTCGTTTCAGTCTTACACGATCGCTTCATTCCTTCGCGCCGGCCACGCCGACTCTACAGGAGTGTTCTACGGTTTCGGACCAGCCCTAGGGCTCGCGGGCCTACGCGAGCCCTGGGGGCCAATTGTATATATACGCCGGTCGCGCACCGCACTCCTGTATTTACTCTTCTTTCTTCTTCATGCTTGTTTTTCTTAGTTATAGCGAGAATACAGTAGCTGGCTTTGTCCCTACGCTTACATTCGTGCGCGCCGTGACATAAAAACAAGCATAAAGAAGTCGTCGAGCTTTGTCTGACACTGAACCCCTCCTCCACCATTTCTCGCGAAGCCCCGCGAGAATTCGACGAACCACAGCCCTGACTCTGGTCGTCCTCCACACCCCACCATACTATTATTACTATTATTTTTTGCGTCAAGAACTAGCACTTGTTTAAATACGTTTTTTCAACATGGCGTCGGAAGCCTCAAATCAACTCTTCGACGAGGCCGCGTACCACGACGCCCAACCTGGTCCATCCCAGACCGCGCGGTCGCCCGCGGCCACTCGTTCCCGCACAGCCAAAGCCAAGGCCAAGGTCAAGACCCCCGCCATCGACGAACCCCCCGTCAGCGGTCAAGACCAACGCGGGCGTTCGCGATCCTCTCAAGCCTCCTCTCGACACTCGAGACGATCATCCACTGCCGAGTTGCGTGCCCTCGTCCTGAATCTCGCGGCACGTATCGAAGCAATGGATACTAGAGACTCGGTATTGCCAACAACCGAACCCTACACACCTGCCCGGCGTTTCGCGACGCCCGGCGAACTCGACGAGCCTCGTTACTCGCACGACGAACCTCGCCTCGTTATTCGGGTGGACAACCCACCACACTTCACCGGCACGCGTGACGGTCCAGCCCTGAAAGACTGGATACACCTCACACACGATAAAATGAGGGTCGTTCCTCATTCCTTCCCAAACGAGGCCATCCGTTTCACGTGGCTAAAATCCCTCATTCGCGGTCCCGCGCTTGAAGCCCTGCGACCCTATCTGGACATGTCAAACCCTGGCCGCTTCAAATCTTGCCAGCAGATATATCAATTCCTGCAGGACGTCTTCTCGGATCCCGATGAGGAGGCCGCGGCTCGCGACGAACTGCTGCACCTCGAACAGGGCTCGTTGTCGTTCTACGAGTTCGGCAACCGCTTTGTCCAACTCGCTACCAACAGTCACACGGCCATGAGCGAGTGGAAGAAGCTAATGAACCGGAAACTGAACACCAAACTGCACGAGGCCGTCCTAGGGAAATACATGGACGACTCTGTCACCTTCGCAGCCTTCCGCGCCTACTGTTCCGCCGTCGATCAACAACTTCGTGAGATCGCGCGTCACACCCGCAACAAGATGGCTCGGTTGGCCGCCGCTCGTACCTCCACCCCTAGCACCAGCCCCAGCACTTCCCGATTCATCCCGATGAGTAAAGTTACCGTCAACCCCATCGCAGCTTCGCGTTCCCCAGCGACTGGCTCCCAGCAGTGCTACAACTGCCGACAGCCCGGTCACCTCGCTGCTAATTGCCCCCTTCCACGCAAACCCGCTGTGGCCTATGTCGCAGCTGAACGCGAGGAGCCCGACGAGGACCCTTACGCCACACCCCTCGAAGTCGAGGAGGATACCGAAGTCGCAGAGTCTAGCGAGTCTTCGGGAAAAGTCCTGCCCTGATCCCAGTCTCCGGTCAGGGCCATATGCCCAGTATACATCAAATAGTGGAATTCAATTCTAAATTTCCTTCCAGAATTCGTGATTTAGTAGGCGGCCCCAAATTTACAGTTACCGTGGCGTTTCGCGCCCGCGGCACTGGCACTGCCTATTCCTTCCGAGCCCTGGTAGATACTGGAGCAGGAGCATGGTTGTTAGCTGACAGGACGGCCCTCGCACCATACCTGTCACACCTCCAATCCCCCATTAGCAAGTTCCCCGAAAAGATCCCAGTGAGTGGCTTCACGGGAGAACGCTGCGACGCATTTCAGGAGTATTTCCACGCCGACATGCAAGTGGGCAACAGAGTCTTCAAAGACTCCCCGTTTATGCTCGCGAACCTCGGCGGCGGCGGCACACACCAGATCATCATTGGACTCATGTTCCTTGAGGTTATGGGGATAGAGATAAGTATCTCTAACCGATCCCTCGTCTTCCCCAAGAATCTACCCCCTACTAGTGTTCACCGCACCGATATTGTACTCCCTCACACCAGATTACTCCCCAGACGACCCGATCGACGCAGCCAAGCGGACGTGGAACGTCGCGATCGTCTCTGGGAGGGGCTAGAAATCGACGCTGGCATCGCACAGCTTTCGCGAGAAGTCTCGAGCCCTGATCCCCCTACTACCTCGCCACTGCCGCCCGGGGTGTTGCCACATCCTAAGACATTGACACGGCGACGTTACGCGAGGACAACCTGGGCTGACGACATGCAAAGCAATCTACGCAAAATGAACGACTCAATTGCCGGCATAGCCCCCCAGCGTCCTCGCTCGCGCTCGCGAGATCGCCCCGTCACCCCAAACCGACCCAAGCCTCGTCAGCCTGACTTTGACGTCGCTTTCATCTCCGCCATGGCCTTTGGCCAAGGACTTCGCAAGGGTCGTCGTCGGGGAAACCAGGCCCACGGTCTTATCGACGGCTGTCACTTCTCCATTCAACAGCTCGACTTCGAACTCGAACAAGCCCTCGCGGGCGAAGACGAGCAGACGCGTGAGCAAATCCTGGCCCGACTCCCGAAAGAATACCACCAGTACGTTGACGTTTTCTCTAAACGCCAGAGTGACGAGCTTCCACCCCATCGCTCTGCCGATTTTAGGATCGAACGTAAGAACCCCAGCGTACCCCTGCGAACTCGTCCCCTCTATGGTATGAGTGCCGAGCACCTCGCAGCCTTACGCGAATACTTGACGGAGAACCTCAGGAAAGAATTTATCGTCCCTAGCGCTTCTGAATACGGTTCCCCCGTCCTCTTTGCCCGCAAGCCCGGCGGAGGCCTGCGGTTCTGCGTTGATTATCGTGACCTCAACGCCGACACCAAAAAAGATCGATACCCACTGCCCCTCATTGGAGAGACTCTCGAGCGTATATCACGGGCTCGTGTCTTCACCAAACTCGACATCCGCCAGGCCTTCCACCGCCTCCGTATTCACCCAGATTCGGAGGACCTCACAACCTTCCGTACTCGCCTGGGTCAATACAAGTACAAGGTGTTACCCTTCGGCCTGTCGAACGGTCCCTCTGCCTTTCAACGCTACATCAACGAAGCCCTCTTCCCCTTCCTTGACTCCTTCTGCACTGCTTACGTTGACGACATCCTCATCTACTCGCAGGACCCTGCGGAGCATCAATCCCATGTCGAACAAGTGTTGTTGAAGCTGCGCGAGGCAGGACTTCAGGCTGACATTCGCAAGAGCGAGTTTAGCGTGACTGAGACCCGATTCTTGGGCTATATAGTCTCCACCCACGGCGTGGCCGTGGACCCGGCGAAAGTCAGCGCCGTTAAGGATTGGGAAGAGCCCACCAAGGTGAAAGAATTGCAGTCCTTCCTTGGTTTCTGTAACTTCTATCGTCAGTTTATCGACGGTTTTAGCCGTATTGCCAAGCCCCTTCACCAACTGACCGCGGCACCCCGCTGGGCCTGGCAAGAGCAGCACCAGGAAGCCTTCGATACCCTCAAGACAGTCCTTACCACGGCCCCCGTGTTACGCCACTTTCGTGAGGACCGACCCACGAAGCTCGAAACTGACGCGTCCGACGGCGTGATCTCGGCCGCCCTGTCCCAGAAGGCTGACGACGGCGAATGGCACCCCGTCGCGTTCTCCTCCAAGACGATGTCGCCCTCAGAATGTAACTACTTCATTCATGACAAGGAGTTGTTGGCGATCGTCCAGGCCACCAAGGATTGGGAACACATGCTTCTATCCCTTCCTGATCCCCTCGACGTCTACACTGACCACCAAGCTTTGCAGTACTTTTCGACGAAGCGCAAGCTCTCGCAGCGTCAAGCGGGCTGGAGCGAGCACCTGTCGCAATTCGACTATGTTATACGCTATCGCCCTGGCCGTGACAACCTCATCGCTGACTTGCTTTCGCGAAAGGCTGAGGACCTGGCTACCCAGAAGGCTATTAAGGACCATAACAGGACCATGGTTCTGTTGCCCCCTGAGCGCTTCTCTGGTGGCGTCCAGCCCTCTGAGTTGCCTGACCTCCCCGACCTAGACCCTGTGCTTTGTGAGGTTTCGTTGGCTGAACTTGATCCCTCGCAGGATGACGCGAGGCTCCAAGGGTTACGCCTTGTCGACGCTATCCTTGCTGCCAACAGACACTCCCCTACGCTTGACCTTGAACGTATGCGTGCCACGCAGGGCGACGCGAAGTATTCCCTCCAGGACGGCCTCCTCCTCGCCGGCGACCGGCTAGTGGTTCCTGATGAAGCTGACCTTCGAACCCGGCTCTGCGACGAGGTCCACAGGCCCAGGAACCGCGCCCACCCGGGCCGCAACAAGATGCGACTCCTCCTCACCGCCCAGTACAGCTGGCCTGGTATGGGTGCCTTTATCGATCGGTACTGCGCCAATTGCCACGATTGCCGGCGTAGCCACCCCTCCCACCAGAAGCCTGCGGGCTTGTTGCAGCCCTTGCCGATCGGCGACCGTGTGTGGCAGCACATCTCGATGGACTTCATGTCTATGCCCCCGGATAAACACGGCCACAACGCTGTCTTAGTTGTCGTCGATCGCTTGGGTAAGCGTCCCTTCTCACTCCCCACCACCAAGACTTGTACCGCTCGTGACCTTGCAGAGCTCTACTTTCGCCACATCTGGCGAATCTATGGCACCCCTGAGACCGTGACTTCGGATCGCGGCCCTCAGTTTATCTCGGCCTTCCTTGACGAGCTCGCCAAGCTTACCGGCATGGACCTCCGGAAGTCCACCGCGGAACACGCCCAGACCGACGGGCAGACGGAGATCGTGAACCAATTCATCAAGACGAAGCTCCGCCTCTTCGTTAACCACTTCCAGGACGACTGGTCTGACCTTCTTCCTTGCCTTGACTTCGCCATGGCCACGCAACCCCACGCGAGTACTGGCCTCTCCCCGGCAGAAGTCGAAATGGGTTTCCTTCCACGCATGGTCTTCGACTGGTCCTCTCGCTCGGGGCGCCCCGACTCTAGCACCGCGGCGGAACACGACAATCGCCTCGCCGCCCAGGCCATCGCGAAGCGTCGCGCGGACGCAGTCGCCTGGGCCAGGGCCAACCTTCTCCGCGCTCAGGACACACAGCGTACCCAGGCCAATCGTCACCGCCGTCCTATCGACTGGGACGTCGGCGACAAGGTCTACGTTCGCAAGGGCAATTGGGCAACGGACCGCCCTAGCGACGGCCTTGACAACCCTTACGTAGGCCCCTACGAGGTCAAGTCTAACCCCCATCCTAATGCCTACGAAGTTGACCTACCCGACAGCATGAAGGTTCGACGCGTCCTCAACGCCTCACGGTTGGTCAAGGACCCTAACAACCCCGTCGCGGATCAACGCGACGACCCGCCCCCGCCTGTGATAGTTAATAACGACCAGGAGTGGACGGTCTCTAAGGTCCTGAGTTCTCGAACTTACCGCGGACGCCTGCAGTACCAGGTGGCCTGGGAAGGCCACGACCCTGACCCTACTTGGTATCCTGCCCGTAACTTCATTAACTCCCCCCTCCTTGTCAGCGCCTATCACCACGATTACCCCAACGCGGCGGGCCCGCCGTCGCGGCTATCCGAGTGGATTAAGGCGGCTGCTGAGGACTCCTACTTGGAGCCCTCTGACCTCGACGACGTGCTTGCGGGCACTGGCCAAGGCCTGCGTCGTCGGCGTAGGGCCTAGGTCACCACTCCCCCTTCATGTCACACTCGTTCTGTCTCTGCAGTCTCGCGCGATCCCTTTATTGCTTTCAGACTCTATTGTACACACGCGTCCCCTAGGAGCGGGGTCCACGAGGGCGGAGGTTGAAACGGCGTTGAGGGGTCTCGGGGGCGGCGTTCACCGCCTCCTCCACCTCCTCTTCGGCCTCTTCCTCTTCGGCTTCCTCCTCTTCTCCCTCTCCGGCCACCTCTCCTTCTGCCTCCTCTTCGTCGCCCTCGCTCTCGCTCTCGCTCTCCTCGCCGTCACTCTCTTCCTCGGTCTCCTCGTCCTCAGTCTCCTCCTCTTCACCGCTCTCGCTCTCGTCCTCCTCTTCCTCTTCGGCCTCGCCCGGCTCGGCTACCTCTACCTCCGCCTGCTCCCGCGGTCCCCGCCGCTGCCGGACGTTTCGGCCCTCCTCCCCTCCTTCGTCCCTACGCCGCTTCTTGGGCGTCCGGACCCTGGGATTTTCGACGTCCTTCTTCTCGACGAGACCGACGGGAGGAAGGGCGAGGCTGTTGATCAGCCTCTCGCCGTACTGACCATCCCAGAGTCGCGAGAACCCGAGGAAGCTGCGCCGCCAATCCTGGCCGGACTCGTGCCACGTCTTGGCCCAGTTTCGCTCTCCGACCGGCAGCTTCTGGTAGAAGTCGTGGGTTTGAGCCACGATCAACGCCTTGTCGAGCTGATACAAGGACTCGCTCTCGCGCGAAGGCGTCTCAGCAGTGGCCTTGATCCGCGTCTGGTACTCCTCTTCGGTCATGGGATTGTCGGTGGGGGCTCGCTGTTTTTATTTTTTCTCCCGGTTAGCTCCTTCTCGCCCCCCCTCGCGATTCTTACTTACGACACTCATCTCTGCAACGATGGCCGTCATGGCCACAAGCTGTTCGTTGGCCTGCGCGGCTCTCTCCATTGGGGTCAGCTCGGGCAGCGCCCATTCATCCTCCTCCTCTCGAATACAGGTCGCCAAGAGCGTCTCGACCCGGCGAAGGGTCGCGCGGAGACGGCCATGGTGCATTATCTCCCGGTTGGGAGGGTCCTGCAACGAGACCATGTCAATACCGTCGTTGGCGACTACCTCGGCCGCGAAGATTGATATTGCCTGCGCCGCGCCCTTCAGGAACGCGGGGATCTGCGCGGATTAGCCACTGCCTCGTTGACGGGGTTCTCTACTCACCGCGACGCAATGGACTCGACGGCGGTCGCACTCCGAGCACCTGGTATCGACGGTGGGAGGGCAGCCGCAGACGGTGCGGTAGTCATGGTTCATTCGGGTGACACAGCTGGCGCAGGGCTCCTTTCCAGGTGTGACCACGTCGTGGCCCTCCGGGGTGATCCAATTTCGGCGCAGGTGGTCCCACGCCTTCTCGGGGTCAAAGACCCATTTACGCTCGAAGGCGAGCTTGCTCATGGTTGGCGCCATGTCGCTTCGTGTCGCGGGTTCTGGTTCGTTGTCTACGCAAGATTGTGTTGGGTCGACTGTTGGTCAATCTCGCGGGATCGTACAGGTGTTGTGCTTGGTTAGCAGGAAGAAGACCGGGGAGCGGATTCTTACCTCGGTATTGGGCCCCGTGGGCCCGGGTCGTGCCTTCCCTACCTTCGCGGCGCCTCGCGCTCCTTCCTCCTGTTGTGTTTTCTTTTTTTCAATTCTCTGGCCTCGTCGCCTCGGCAACCTCGTTGTCGCCCGTGTTCGCGAGACCTTGCTCCCCGGGCTCCCCCGGGGGGGGTAGTGTGACGGCTGGCACTAACCACCGGTTCCTGAACCGGCGGTCGTTTCAGTCTTACACGATCGCTTCATTCCTTCGCGCCGGCCACGCCGACTCTACAGGAGTGTTCTACGGTTTCGGACCAGCCCTAGGGCTCGCGGGCCTACGCGAGCCCTGGGGGCCAATTGTATATATACGCCGGTCGCGCACCGCACTCCTGTATTTACTCTTCTTTCTTCTTCATGCTTGTTTTTCTTAGTTATAGCGAGAATACAGTAGCTGGCTTTGTCCCTACGCTTACATTCGTGCGCGCCGTGACACCAACTGGAGGACATCCGTCAACGTAACGACGAGTCGCCTCGGGATTTCTTCGCCCGCTGGCAAGTCCTAGTGCGAAGACTGCGAACCCAGTGCAACTTCGAGGATAATGATGAGCTGGCCCACCACTTCTACTACCGGCTTACGGACCCCCTCAAGAGGTCGCTCATCCGGCTACGGGTCCCCCTTAGGAACGCTGTTAACGTCCAAACCGAAGCTGAACGCCAGTGGAGTATCTGGAACCCACCCAAGGGAGGCACCAAGCGGGGCCGTACTGACAGCAAATCCCGGGCCTCTGTCAGTAACGTTACTACGCCCACTACGGTCGGCGGCTCGGATCGCGAGGGTCGCCGCATGAACGACGACCGCTCCAAGTCCACTAAGACTAAGGATCGAGACAGGGTTTCCGCCAGCACTCGATGTTACCGGTGTAACAACCTCGGACACATGGCACGTACTTGTCCGGAACCCGCCCCCCAGCTAACCGGCAACCAGATGTCGAAGCCTGCACGAACGCCAGGCAGCCGAACCATCCAAGAGGTCGAGGCCGAATGGTCCGAGACTGAGGAAGCGTTAAAAGTCAAGCCAGAGTAAGAGAGTACGTCCAGAATACTCTGGCTGATGCATTTAGGGCGTTTGGCATCAACACGCCATTCCGATCTACGGCTACCGTCGTCCCGGATGGCGAACGAGAAAAGAAACAGGTCATGGTCGACATGGACACCGGCGCCCAGGTGAACACCGTGTGTAAGGACTTTGCCCGGAAACGGCTTCGCCGTATTGACATGCCCCTCCCCACACTATCGGGAGCCAGTGGGCGACGCATACCCTGCCATGGAGCCTACCAGGCTCGCATCCAGATGACGGACGCCGCAGGTAAGGAGCGGACGTTTGAGCAGATCTTCTATGCCATACGACGAGACAAGACAGCCCCCACACTCCTACTGTCCCGACCAGGTATGGGTCGACAAGGCATCATCATTGACACAGCGTCGGACCAATGGCTCTTCGGCAACCACGAGGAAGTCGACCCCGAAGAGTTTGCGCACATGGTCCTCGGTGGCGAACAGGCCTTTATTGCCAACCTTACACACATTGAACTTCAAGGTGAACTCCCCATCCCCGAGATTGACGGCGACACAGGGGATGCCCCAGTGGTGGACCTCCCAAGCTGTCTGGAAAAGTTTAGACACGTGTACTCCGAGCAGGCGGCACTGGAGCTACCATTACTCGCAGAGGCGGAACACGCAATCGACTTGATTGAAGGCGCCAAGGTGCCATTTGGGCCGATCTACCCGACAACGGAGGCCCAACGGAAAGTGCTCGAAGAATATCTTGAGGAGAACCAGCGACTGGGAAGAATCAAGTATTCTAAGGCTGACGCCGGCGCTCCCATCCTATTCGTCCCCAAGAAGGATGGCACCCTCCGACTGTGTGTCGACTACCGCGGTCTGAACAAGGTGACTATGAAGAACCGCTACCCCCTACCACTAATCTCCGAGGTCATGAATCAGCTAGGCACTGCAAAAATCTTCTCCAAGCTAGACCTCAGAGACGCCTATCATCGCATACGCATCAAGGAATCCGACCAGTGGAAGACCGCTTTCCGAACGCGTTACGGGCAATTCGAATACACCGTTATGCCTTTCGGATTAACGAACGCCCCAGCCACCTTTCAGGCCTACATGCACAAGGCTCTGGCGGGGCTGGTAGACCACATCTGCGTGGTGTACCTTGACGACATTGTCATCTTTTCGCAGAACGAGGAGGAGCACGCGAAGCACCTTCAACTGGTTCACGAACGGTTGGCGGAGGCCCAGCTGTTCGCTAAGTTATCGAAGTGTGAGTTCTTCAAAACCGAGATTGAATTCCTAGGTTTCGTTGTCAACACCGAAGGTATTTTGATGGACCCTCGGCGGGTGGCCGCAATCCAAGAGTGGAAGGCACCCACGTCCGTTCATGACATCCAAGTCTTCTTGGGGTTTGCTAATTTCTACCGAAAATTTATCCCCAAATTGTAAAGGGACAGCTATTGACACTCCGGTCACACTCCGGCAGTACTCCGGCTTAGTGGCGGTCACGTGGTGCGCACTGCGCTATTTAAACCATTTCAGCCGAACCGGCCACGTAGACAGAAACTTCCCTCCTTAGCTAGAAGTTTTGCCATCAATACTACTTCTTGGGATCTAGCCATCACCTTGCCTTTATACACTATTGCGCAACCTTTACACTAGCGCACAGACTGTGAACAGCCATGAAGGCACAGATCGCTGTGGTTACCAGAGCAGCCACCAGAAGGACTGCGGTAACAGAAGAGCTGCACGAGTCGTCAGTTGAAGACGCACCATCAGAGGATGGAAGTGCCGAGCGGGGTGAGTTCAGACCCCAGTTGTAGTCCTGGGCGTGAGGCGCCAACGGGTGGAACAACGAATGCTGACCAAGTGACAATAGAGGATGAACTCGAACCCATTGTCGAAGACCAATACATGTCAAGGGCACTGGCCCGTGAAGTCGCAAGGGAGGAGACCACATTCCGGTCCGACGCCTCCACGACGTTCTATGAACTGGTGCGGGATCTCCAGACAAGAGACCTCACCATTAGGGAGTTGGTTGAAATCGCAAATCGGCGATCCGGGACACGTGGCGGCTATCACGTCGATTCCAACGGGACCCTGATGTTCAGGAACAGGCTCGTTATCCCCGGTCAGGCGGCGCTCAGGCGGCAACTGATTCATCAACATCATGACGACCCTAGAGCAGGTCATATGGGCAAGAACAAAACGGCAGAACTTCTACGCCGTAAGTTCCACTGGGAAGGCCTCGAGCAGGACGTGCGCGACTATGTCGCCGAATGTGAGGCTTGCAATGGCACTCGGAGACCTCGACACAGTCCCTATGGTGAGCTGCAAAGCCTGCCATTGCCAGACCAGCCGTTTCAAGAAATCAGTCTTGACTTCATCACGGGACTGCCCGTCTGCACGACGAAGGAAGGGCTTGAATACGACGCCATCCTAGTCATCGTTGACAGGTACACGAAGACAGCCCTGTTCATTCCTACCACGAAGCACTTGAACGCCGCTGAGCTTGCGCAAGTCCTGTACGAACATGTGGAGTGTCGTTTTGGATCACCAGAAGGTATCGTGAGTGATCGCGACAAGTTAATCACGAGCAAGTTTTGGAAAGACCTCTGCTACGAGCGTGAGATCAGACGCCGACTCTCAACGGCTTGGCACCCCCAAACAGACGGCCAGACAGAACGGGTACATCAGACACTTGAAAAGTACCTTCGCACGTACGCCATTGGAGAGCCGGACGCGTGGGCACGAGTGCTACCAGAGGCTGAGTTCGCATACAACAACAGTCAACATGCGACAACGGGTTGCTCCCCATTTGAGGCCTTATATGGCTACCACCCTCGTATTATTGAATATGTCCCTGAACGACTCCAGTCCAATATCCAAGGAGTTCGGGAGAGGCTACAGAAGACGGCCGCCGTTCGCAGGGCATTGAACGAGCACTGGGCTCGCGCGGTGAAAACGATGCAGCGCAATTACAACAAGCGCCACACACCGCAAGAGTACAAGGCAGGCGATGTGGTCGGCCTCTCAACGGCTCACTTCAAGTTCAAACAAGGCAAGAAGATCGCCCCCACATACATCAAGGTGGTGGTGACCGAGAAGATTGGATCGCAGGCCTATAGGGTTAAACTGCCAGAGAAGTATGCCAGAGTGCACGATGTTTTCCCGGTCTCATCATTGGAACCGTGGACGGGGCGGCAAAGGGACGCCGCTGTGAATCCGCTGCCGGACCTGGAAGATGAACAGGACGAGTGGGAAGTTGAGGACATAGTACGTCACAGGGATGACAGGGGCCAACGCGAATACCTCATTAAGTGGGAAGGTTGGCCTGTTGAGTATAACTCCTGGGAGCCAAAGAGGCACCTGGACGGGGCGAAGCAACTCCTCGAACGTTACAAACGTAAGGCGAAGAGGGTGCACACAAAATGGGATGACTAGGCAGGGTAATTGATTTAGCAATAACAGGCAAATCACAGAGAGACCGGCCAACAAGGCAGTAGATGCAGTGAAAAAGTGACGATTAGCAATTATAATTACAATAAGCTAAGTGTAGTTGAGCCATGAGGGCATTCGTAACATCGTACACACGCGCCGAGGGATGCAGCCGGCGACAAGCCGGGGCGTCAAGGAGACAGTGGCGGGGCCACCAGAAAACAGAGGGAGGAAAAGGTCAACAAAGACCTAATTTTTGCTCTTTTTGGCACTAGGCCGAGCGTGGCGAGCGGTCCTCTTCGTACCGCGAGGGAGGAGGGACCGCGGCGCAGTGGCGGTGGTTTTCAGGAGAGCTGCGCCAGCCTCATTCCAGAAGGAACCATTGAGGCAGAAGAAGTGTGCGGGCCCGTGGCGGAGGAAGGACGCCATCCAGTCAGGCTCGTCGCCGGCGAGGCGAACTGTGCAATCGTGGTTCTCCAACAAATCGAGGGCACGATCCAACTCGGTGAAGGTCTGATGAGCAAGATCGGAATCGGGCTGTGCCTCCTGTAGGCGCCGCTCAAACTCCTCGTTCGGCATGGTGTCGCCGTTGGTGTGACGCTGGGGTTGCTTAGTACATTGCAACTACTAGCACGGGAAAGGATCACTTACCTGGTACATCTCCAGGCCAAGAGTGATGAGGTTGTTGGTCGTGATACTGCGAACCTCCAGGGATGCGAGACGTTCGGCATCGGGGAGGGGAGCGACCGGACGTTCTTCGTCTTCAATGGCTTTACGCAAAGCCAAACCAGCCTCCTTGAGGAGGTACAACTTCCGCCCGAGAAACGCAACACGGGCAGGAGGAAAGGGCGGATCGGCGGGGCGTTCGGCCTCATTAATGTCGAGATACTCGACATAGGCCTTGCAGGCCGCAACGCAGTCGCGCTCCAGTCGGATGTGAAGGCGCGAGAGCAACTGACCTGCACCAACAAGGGTGAGGGGGAGCTGAAACAATTAGCACAGGCGTATGGCCGACGACCATCGGGAACTCACAGCCAGACAGGCACTATGATCGCGGACACACTGTCCGCACTTGAGATCGTTTGCCCCCGAGCAGACGCAACGGAGGCGAAGATCCAAATGTGCCTTGGTAAGGCACGAGCCGCAAGGGGCCGTTCCGGGGACCTCTTGGGTGATAACATCACCCGACTCCTCGTCGGTTGAGACCACACTCCGGTTGAGGTGCTTCCAGCCAACCTCAACCAAGAAGGTGTACTTGTGTAAAAATGCTGAGCGAGACGTCATCGTGATAGCAAGAGAAGAGAAAAGTGCCAAAAACGGCGACTGTATCGAGATCAGATCGAGAACAAGAGACAACGCTAGAGTCGTTACTTACGAAGGCAAGAGGCAGAAAGCCGGCAAAAGGCAGGCGAACAGACCGGAAGCCGGGAAACGGGGCCGGTTCGCGGGAATGTGACCCGAGGGGTGCGGTCTCCAACCAGAAGGGACCAAAACGAACAAAAACGAGGCAGTTGTGACGACCTAAAAATCGTCAAATTTGTTGGCTTACAGAAGAAGAAAGGAAGCCTGAACTGGGGAGTGGGAATTGCCACCCTTATATAGTCAGCCAAGGGGGCCCGGGCGCCATTCAGAGGCACGCCCGACGGCAGGAGCAACAGACATTACAATCATAATGGAAAATTTCGGGCAGGCACAGAGTCATAAGACATGCCAGATTGACCTATAAGAGGTTAGACATACTTGTATTGGAAGGCACGCTCTGCGGCCTAGACGGCAAGTAACGGCCGCAATGAGGAAATACAGGCAGTCACGGAGTCAGAACCCGCAGGGCCGATTACTATTGGACGGAATCCACGCGCAGGAAGAAGGCGCGCACTGCGATTCCGTCACCTATATGAAAAAAAAAACAAGCAACACAAACAACGTAGCATGAGATGATTGACGGGGAGGGCCCGTGCGCAAGGGCCGAGTCACAGAATGCAGGTTGAAAAGACCCTTGAATTGAGACCGCATGACGGCCAGAGGCCTCAGTGGGAAAAATTGTAAGAATTCATGATACCGGAACGCGATTGCTATCCGTTCGGCAACCGGGCGCCAGGGACTGGCGCCCTGGGGGGGGGGGAGTGGTGTAAAGGGACCACCGTAACCCCACAAATGCATAACCACCGACAAGGGACTGCCGGCCTTGTAGAGGGGGGAATGGTGTAAAGGGGCGCGCGCTAGCGGCCGCACCAACATTCCATGAGTTTCCACGAGTTCGGTGATTGGTAAGCTCCGCCACGCAATTACCAATCGAACGCCGAACGAAGGCCGACGGAGGTTCGGGAATCGCGCACCGTTAAAATATCGCACCACCCGTGCGATATCGCGCGCACCCTCCTTCCTGATTCCCCAAGCTGTAGTATCGCCGTACACCTACCGATCGGAAGCCGAACATCACCTCGTTGATTATACAACCCTTGCATTGGTGTTATACACCCCCTTACACCGGTATTTAAACCATGCCTGAAAACGCCTAACTGCTCAGTTTATTGCACGAGACTGTGGTTGCAGTATGGGAAGCTATGGAAGTTGAAGTGTTCAATCACCTCGTCGCGATCATGAATAATCGATTGAAAGCGGTAATCGAGGCGGGTGGGTAGTACGGTAGAGTTAGGTGGACAGAATTGGTACCGTTGGAAAGCCCGGATTGAGGAGTACGAAATACAATGTTTTTCAGTTCATTTGAAGCAGAATTGAATGTATTACGTGTAATTGAAGTTGGGGTGGTCAAAAGCTCAATTTAGGATTGGCGGCTTAAAAGTGGACTGAACGGAACTTTTTTTGTCTGACTGTAGGTAGGTAGTCATCGGGGTAATGTAGGGATGACCTGGGAATACCACAAGCAAGTCGCGGTGCCAAGAATTTCTGTTCTGTCCAAGAAGTTGTGGTCATCTTAGCGACTATTAATCCGGCGGCCAATACGGAATACAGCCACGGAATCCGTGGGATTATTATTCTCACGGCCCCACTTCATTTTCCGTAGTGCACACGTCGGTCGCGATTTTCGAATTCATCACAACTTCAACACGGGATGAAATGGGAAGATAGGAAAGTATCTAGGTAGGATGTGTTTTGAAGCAGGGTGTTCATTTCTACCGCCAAACTCTACGAATTATTGAGAGTGATTGGGGGAACCCAGACCATATTCAAGGGCCCACTTAATTTGTCTCCGGCAATAACTGTTAGTTGCGATTTTGTGTGGCGTCAGTGACCTCACAAAAAACTTGTCATTGGTCAGGATGCGTACTGTACCCACTTTGGGCTCGTACCACCAGCCACAGCAGTCCCACTAATGCAGGCGGAGACGGTCTGGATTCGGTACGCATTGAGTGGCGCACATGGATGGCCCAGAGCTAACTGCGGCCGACGGGCAGCCGAAAACATCGAACTTGACACATGCAGCCACCTGTCAAGAAGCAGCTCTCAGCCGGCAGCATAGCATACCACAGGCCTTTGTCGCAGTTACCATCGCGATCTACAAGGTCATTGTGACAATCTCATGGGATTAGAATAACTACAACTTACATCCGCGCAACCGACAAAACGCAGTAAGCTCAAGTGCTCATCGAATTTCGCAGGCTATGCACTCCTCTGTGAGCATTAGATATATTAGATCCACGGGTCCTGCGTCTGCGTAAGCTGTTTTTAAGTCGATGATCTTACTGGCCGTCTTACCATCAGCATCACTAATACCGAATATCCGTCTCAACAAATCTGGTCGCTCCAGAGCACTGCATACCCGGTCATCTTTGGGGCTTATCGTCGGTAAACTGACGGAAAGCCCTCAACCTGTCATCATGTCTTCACGTTGGACCCCTCCCCCCCAAAACAGTCGCCGACGCGTTTCAATGGCAATACCAAGCTTGAAAGTCGGAACGGCGATTGTTGCGAGTATGACTTGAATACCCGACCCGGCCAAAGTGTCATTTGAACATGAGAAGTCAAGCAGCATCAGAGATGAAGCCTTTATAAAAAAGCGAGCAGGATTGCTATAGTGAACATGTTGTAAGTTCATGCCGACGCAACAAGAATTCGAACAGCCTACTTACCTCCCTCATCCATCAACTACTTCCAATATGTCGAAGCGCATCATCATCGTCGGCTCGGGCTTCTCTGGCTTCTGGGCCGCCGTGAGTGCGCGTCGCTTGGCTAGCATAAGCTTCGAAAAGGGCATCTTAGGGGCTGATAGGGTTGATGTGGCTGTGGTTGCCCCTGATGCGAATCTGGTGATCCGGCCCAGACTCTACGAACCCGATCCGGCAAAAATGAGTGTCCCGGTTGATGATGTCTACCGTGCTTGCGGTGTTCGCTTCGTGCATGGCATCGTCGATACCATCCGTACGGTAGACCACGAGATCGAGATGATTGACCACGCCGGTGTACGATCCATCATGACTTACGATAAATTGATTCTGGCGGCGGGTAGCCGCGTTGTTCATCCCAGCACTACAGGACTTCACGACTACACCTTCACAGTTGATCAATTGGAGGACGCCGTCAAGCTGGACAGACATCTACAGAGTCTCGCTTCGAAGCCTGCTAGCAAAGCCCGAAACACCTTCGTTGTCTGCGGCGGTGGATTCACCGGTATCGAGGTCGCCACCGAACTCCCGTCCCGCTTACGCGCAATTCTTGGTCAGAAGGCAGACATTCGTGTCATCGTTGTGGATCGAGAACAGGATATCGGTGCGGCTTTAGGATCAGGGCCCCGTCCTCATGTCGTCGAGGCATTCGCCGATCTTGGGATAGAGAGCATTCTGAGTACCAGCGTCACTGGGGTCGACGCCAGTGGCGTGATATTGTCTTCGGGCGAGCGCATCGAGACACTTACTCCAATCTGGACTGCCGGTGTTCGCGCAAGTCCCCTGACAACTCAAGTACCCGGCGAGAAGGATGCGTTCGGTCGTCTCCGCGTCGACGAAGACCTACGCGTGTCATCTGACAAGGACATCTTGGCGACTGGAGATGTAGCGTGCGCCTTGACTGATGGTGAGGGCGGTCACTATACCAGGATGTCTTGTCAGCACGCGATTCCGCTCGGCAAGATCGCTGGCCACAACGCCATGGCGGATCTGCTTCAAATTCCAGCAATACCGTACTCCCAGCCCTTGTACGTCATATGCCTTGATTTAGGCGCCACTGGTGCTTTCTTTGGCAAGGGTTGGGATTTTGACTCCAAGTGGGCCGGCCCTGGAGTGAAGTCCGTGAAGCAATTCATCAACGGCCTCGTTATCTACCCGCCCCGGGCAAATGCTGGCGAGGCCTTCGCTGCGGCGGAACCTGTCACTGATTATTCTGCTCTGCAACGCATCGCCAAAAATGCCGGGATCATGCTCTAAGTTTCACTGGGTAGAGGGATGTCAGATTGGTATAGAACCGTCATAAGTAGACAGCAGGTGGATTTCCATAGCCCTGGAAAGTCACCGCTTTAGTTTTCCCCGTCGTCCGTTCCCAATCCTTTTCCGCATTCGCCTCATCATCACAGATACTTTACATAGATGATTAAGTCCGCAAGCATAAGGTAATGAGAACTGACTTCCTTGTTATTGCAACATGCATACCTCGAGTTGATCCGTAGAAGGAACCTAACAGTATGACCAACGCAAGACTCTCCGTCCTGCACAATGAAGTAAAGCCGAAGTCAGTTCTCATCAGGGAAAACACTACTTTTGCAGTATAATGATGATTCTGACGGCTATACTTACCTATAGTTTACAAAGACCGTATGCATCTTATCTCGGCGCAGTACATGACACGGAGGCTTTGTTTCTATTTTTTGTTTTTTTTTTTGTTTTTTGTTTTCCGCTGGCATAATAGGAAAATTGCCCTCTTACTTCCCTCGAGAGTGGCGAATAGACTTTGATCTCGCATCGCCGAAGCAAAAGCAAACTAGAAGCCACTACTAGATACCAAAAGCATCGTGAAGATGTTTCTCAACTTTAAAAAAAAAACTGCATGATTCCAAAAGAAAAAAAGATAAAAAAATTAAAGATAAAAAAAAGTGATATAGAATACATTACACAAAGAAAAAGGTTCCGTAAGATTACAACAATGGGAACAACCCAAAATAAAAAAAAGCACAGACCAAAAACTGACAAAAGCGCAGATGAGCAAAGGGGGAGGGAGGGGGGATTTTGTTCTTTTCCAAAGGACCGGAAAAAATAACCTAACCTAAACAAAAAGAAACTCACAATACAACGATAACAATACTATTGCAAACCCACCGTTTTCTCTTTCTTCCTCGACCGAACCTTGTTTTGTCTTGTATAACGCGGGCTCCAAAATAAAAACGACACACAGAAAAAAAACAACGGCAAGGTAAGTCCCCTATCTAGTGTCTCTACCTACCATCCATTCCTGTTGTTGTCTCTCTGTTTCAACAGTAAAGGGCATGGACCACCTTCGTCGACGACAAAGTTCCTTTATCAAGCAGACCGACCTATAAAGTCCATCAATCGCAAGAAGAGATAAATCAGAAAAAAAAAAAAAGAAAACTCTTTTTTTTTCTTCTTTTTGGTTCGCCACAGAGAAGAGCGGAAGATCCAACATTAAACCAAACCGAAAGTCCCGACTCAAAAAAACATCTCAAATCTTCCCCCCTCCCGCGTCCACGACCAAACCCCCCCACCTCAGTAACCACACGCGTTTTTCATTTTCTGATTTTTCCAAGTAAACAAGCCCTCTCAGAGAACCTCTTCGTTCTCGCAACGGAAAAATACCAGCACGACAATGCACTGTAAGGCACTCGCGCGTGTATTCTCGATCATCGCAGCTCTAGTCTTAGCCGAGTCCTGCCACAACAAGCATCGCCATTACAAGAAGTTAAAGAGACGAACCCGAATACCACGATCACAGAAGAGCAAGAGAAAGAGCAAGAACAAGCAGCAACAGCAGCAACAGCAGCAGCAGCAGCAGCAGCAGAAGACGTGTCAAACCCACAAGAAATCAGCAAAACTCCTCCCATCAGAAACACCTGGGTCCAGCCATACCTGCAGCCGCCACAAGCCGAGAAAAGAACGCAGAAAAGTATTCAACGCTTCGCGTCTGATCGTCTCGTCCTCCCGGCGGTGTCGTCATCGTCGTCGTCACGACATGACAGATCCCCAGGACGAGGAACCACGACGCTCCAAGGCGAAGAGATACAGCCCGTCTCACAAGGGATGGCAGACGCCGGAGCGCAAGAGCCCCTTGCCGCCCGTGACGCCCAAGATGATCAGGAATTGGGCCGCGGCGAGCGCGGCGAAGCTGATACTGGCTCGGCAGTCGATCCAGAGCAAACCGCTGCCGAGAACGATACCCACGGACCGGGATCCCATGGTGCCGAGACCGTTTAAGTGCGAACCGTCGCCGTTGCGAGTTTATTGCATGAACGCTTCGGAGTCACATTTAGACGACGTAGACTAGGTAGAGGCGGAGGCGGAGGCGGAGGCGGCGTCTTGTCTAGTATGGTCATATGGGGACGGGTGGGCGGACTGTCGAGATGGAAATGTATATCGAGGTCACCGGACCAGTGGATATTTCGTCCATAGGCGTTTTCAGCTATTATTAGCGAATGGGACTCGACCTTTTTTTCGAGATAAACTAGGAGTATGAATCCAAGGAAATAACAATAAAAATAAAATCAAAATAAAGGAATTCAGAAAGAACACATATGCTTATCAAGCGGGGGTTAACTTGAAGCCGACGATACTGAGGATAACTCGGAACATTTTGATCAAACCATCTTCACCATGAAAAAGGTGAACGAACGACGTTGGATTCCCCGCCAGTGCCGTTTCCAGTCCTAGTCGGAAGACCTTAACCTTAGACTCTTACAATAACATAGTCGGGAAAGAAAGTATTGTTACCCGTAGACATGTCGTTTCTTTGTTTCTCGTTCATCTACCATCCCTTTTTTCATCCTAGCAGACGCTTTCCCCTCTTACTCTTGTAGCAAAGAATCTCCAAGGATGACATCTCGGTCATAAAACGTCTTCGAGGTGACCTATGCAACAGCCGACAGAAGCATTTTCTAGACTTTCAAGCCCCAGCGGATGTTTTTGTTATATCAGCTCACACCCAATGGGCTTGGAGTGCAGACATCCACGGTAATGAAGCGGCCTATAAGCTGGGAATAGGAGGCCATAATCAAGCTTCATACGAAAGCCTACTACGGGGTCCTTGCTAGAATCTTTTGCTGCCGAGATTGTTAGCACAAGTCCTAAGTGGCAGTCCGTGAATCGCGGCTTCGTTTCCTCGTCCGCGCTGCTGTCACGAAGGGTGAAATGTTCATCGTAGTGCTCATCAAATGGTATTACACTACATAAGGCGCAACAAATGCTCTCCTGGTCCTTTCGGCGCGATTATGCTTGAAATGCCCTGCGATGGAACGCCCCTTTCGGCGTGGGTATCAGTTTCAAGTGTCATTGGATTAAAGACCTTTGGACCTTTCAGACGAGCCGGGCAATCGCTCTCGTGATATTTCGTAAGACGGCCGAGTTTGGAGCTTTGGGACCCATGCTAGTAGCCAGCGGCAACTGATCTGCGAGCTCGCGTCTAGCTGCCCCTTCAAAGCAGAAGGGCACTTCAACCATGCCGTTAATCTCAACTGTGCCTTCAAGCTGCGAACTGACAGCCTGTTTTCTGGTTCGTCATCCCGCAGATACCCGCCAATATGCCTTCAGGCCAAGCATCCCACTGATCGGGAGGAAGTGGTCCGTGGTTCGAGATTGGACTCGGAGGCGAGTCTAGACGGCGCGGTCTTCGAGAGCGGTTGCAGGCCGATACGGTCAACGATAGAGGAACTTTGCTTGGTGAGAGGTTTAGGCGCCAAGGTCAAGAGTATTGGACTAGGTTAGGTAGGGAGTGATGTGAGTAGCTTCGTATAGCTCAGAGCATCGTCCTGAACTTGGGCATGGCAGCATATTGTTTCTTCAACGCCAGATATCGGCCCGGCCTATGCTCCCAAAAGCATCAAATTTGGGCCATAATCGCCAAACCAGGTAATAAGAAGCCAAGCAAATAGAGTGTAGTATTGACAGCTGCTCCGGCGAGGCCGTCCCTTTGGGTTTTCTGTGCTGGTAAGTAGAACCCCCGGCGATGAAAGTTCCAAATTTTCAACTCACCAAAGCAGCAAGAACATGACTCCATTGAGGTAGCCAATCGATCTATGTAGCTATCCGAGACATGTAGACATGCATTCGATATAAGAATAAGAAAAGCACAAGTACGGTGCTATCCTGTATTTGAAGTACGTTACGTAATGGGCGTCGGGTGTCCAACGTCATTGGCAGACACAACCACAACGTTTCCTACCTCGGCCCGTGCATGGAAACTGGTGCTTCAACGGTTCTTCCAGCACGACGTTTAACCGAAGAGGGGCAGATGTCCACTCATAGGTTCCGTAAGTTGTAACCCACCAGATTACCCCTCGCATCGACCAGAAATGCCTAGGTTAGGTAGTTATCCCCTCCATTGCATGTCGTGGGAGAGCGTCACCCGGGCAGTACGCGACCCAGGCGCCGTTAGCCCTAGCTTCTGCCCTAGACTAGCAGAGCCTGTGTATAGTGAGTACGGTGCTCGAACACGGAACAGTAGGTAACAAAGCCATCGATTGGTTTAGTCACATAACCTACCTACAGATTAACGTATTAGACCCCCATCAGGCCCGGGCCAAGATCCGGCCCACCTCATTTTCCCATACAAAACCGCGATTTTCGAAAAGTCACAACTTCTTCAATTCAACGACTTAGACCGTAAAACTTTGACATAGTGCGTAGAATTACACAGAGAATAGGAATATGAGGGTTTGAAAAGTTTTGTCCGAGGGTGGGTGGCGGAAATTCACTTTATGCTTATATAGCATA
This sequence comes from Xylariaceae sp. X187, assembly GCA_028637585.1. Taxonomy (NCBI): domain Eukaryota; kingdom Fungi; phylum Ascomycota; class Sordariomycetes; order Xylariales; family Xylariaceae; species Xylariaceae sp. X187. The sequence continues at coordinate 540,790 of JAJIZN010000011.1, read as the reverse complement.
TAGCGCCAAATGGTTTACAAGCATAAAATGGATTTCCGCGGCTCAATCCAGTCCGAAATCTTGCAAACCTCACTATTCGTAATCTCCGTGCCATTTCACGCATAATGTCACAGTTTTACGGTCTAAATCGTTGAATTGTCGAAGTTGTAGCTCTTTGAAAATCGCGGTTTTGTATGGGAAAATGGGGTGGGCCGGATCTTGGCCTGGGCCGGATGGGGGTCTAATACGTTACAGACCAAAGATGATTTCCATCGCGAATAACTATCACCGCCAACCAGGATTCCATTTGTCACACAAAATGCTGGACCTACATCGCTCGGCTGTCCATAATAGTGTCTGTCCATATCGTTGCATTATCAGTTGGGAGGACCATGAGGTCCGATGCTACGTTACGACCATGGCGAGCCACAACCTGCGACTCGCAACTTGCGACTGTGCCCAAGATCACGGTCTTGACTCTTTCGAGGGTCAGGTGACCTGCCCACTACCCACGCACTTCCATTGGAGTTTTCACGTCAATCTAACAAACATGCGTCGGTAACCATTGGAGTCTATATAGCATGGTCGAGAGTCACCCGCGGGGGAAAATTAGGGTCATCTTTTGCATCCCTTACTTTCAACTTTCACTTGATTTTTCCCGTTGCATACCTTAATATATATACCACGTATACACATGCGCAACGTCGCGACCTTCGTAGGTACCTAGACTTAATATATCTACATTCGCTTGGTTATACACAAGGTTGATGTCGACCGGATTGGGACAGACCCAGCGGTGTCCCTGGCACTATTCTACCCTACGAATCGGTAGCGCGGTGCAATCAAAGGAAAACAAGCCCATTGCGTCCGTACTCACCCAGCTTACGTATCCACTGCAAAGTATGGAAATGTGAGTTCGAAGCATGAAAGAACACCACGCCACCTTCACCGCCAATGCGTCAACAAAGTAAAGTAATGTGCAGAGTGCAAAGTCCGGGTGCCCAAAGGCGAGAAAAAGAAAAACCAAATACTCCGTTCCATGCCATACCATGCCATGCCAGAATCATCATGTTAGCTACTCCGCGGGTATCCATTGAAGACAAGACTGAGAAGTTGTGGGAGCAAGGACGTATCAGGTTGACCATGATCACCCCACGACAATCCTGCGAATGAGCTCGAAGACAGCGTCCGTTGTAATGCAAAGAGGTCAAGATCGGTCGTGAATTCTCAAGTGGAGATCGATGAATGCGCCAGCATCTGACAACTACGCCATGGACCCAACGGTTAGAACATATCTCCTTCCGGGGAGCCGTTCCACGGCTCCGTTGGCTTCCATGCTTGGAGTTTTGGCACGCGTTCCAATTGTGACAGTAGATCGTCCAACTCAACCCAGTTGTCATCGTTATCGGCAAATTTACGATGCTTCTTCGACTCAATGTGCTAAGACTGGGTTAGCAATAGGTCTAAGGATGTTTAATGGGTTTTTTTTTTCATCTTTTTCATCTTACCTCGTCGAAATCAGCGTATTTGTCGGCGCAATTCTCGCAGTAACCAGGTTTCAGGTCACGTCTTTTCCGAGGGGCATCCCGCTTACTCAACTTAGGATCTTCAGTCTTCTTGTCTTCTGCGGAGTTTTCATCAATAAGTTCCAGCTTGCGGCTAGAGGTTCGGCCCAGAGTAGGAGGACGCTGTGTCGAGTTATCTTCACGAAAACTGGTCTCGGTGGTTTGCCGGGAGGTGAGATCTTGTGATACTGCGGAAGTTTGCCGTTTGAGAACCTGACGCTGGAGACCATGAACCTCCTTGCTCAGACCGGCAATGACGCCGGGTGTAACGGCGGTAGAGGAAACCATTTGTGACCGAATGGCGGATGTCACATTCGAGGGTTGTACACCAGACGCTACCGGTTCGCCGCCAAGCTGACGCTCTGCTGCAGCATGACTGGTGAAGGCTTTGCGGGAGAAGTCTAGATTGTTGCCTCCGAAGTTTAGAGAAAGATTAGGGAATTCAACCGAAGTAATGCTGGATTGGCGATGGCTACCTTGCTCCATTTCACCCAGTGTTCGTTTTCCGGTTATTGGCCGAGGAGGGGCCATTCTAGGTGCTTGAGATGCGGGTTTCGTCTCGCCCACGTTTTCCTGATTCTGAGATCCGGCGAGCGCCTTTTCACGCGCTTCTTTGGCGTCTTCGGCCTCCTTCTTTTCTCTTGCTTCCCTGATCTCCGAGTCTTCGATAAAGGGGCAACGTCCTAGAGCGGCTGTCTGAAACTGAGGCCATTTGCCCTTCGACCTATCAGCAACTTTGGTATACTCCTTGACCATGATAGGCTTTTGCTTCTCTTCGATATCGTACACGTAAATGTACGGACCCTTGAAATGGACAAGTTCTCGGGCGAGCACGGTGGGGTCGCGATCAGAGGGTCCGTTCGTGCGCTCTTTTTGCAACAACTGTAACAGATTACCGTCCTTGCCTTCCCGAGATTCCCCTTGTGCAGATAGAGTGTGCTTCCGGCGTCCGTATGCCATATCAGCACTACGGTAGGGGTCTTGCTCGAGAAGCAAAGCGGTCATTCGGAAGAGCTTGTCCGCAGTCCATATTTTCTTGCCCATATCCCTGGCCCGTATTAGGATATCCACGGCTTTCTTCGGCGCTTTCAGGGCCTGCTCATTGGGCTGGGGCGGCGCTCTTTGGGCACGAGCGCGTAAGTCGGCATCGAAGAGTCGTCTTTTGATACTGATGTCCGACGATCGTGTGAGCAAGGAAGGATTGATCGTCTGCGCTTGCTCTTGCTCCGGCTGCGCGGCCCCCTTCAGCGTATTTGGGTTGTGGCTATTTTCACGACTGGCGGCATCTGCGGCGGGAATGGTCCGACTCGTGACGACATGGGTTACATCGACGGAGAAAAAAGCCGTCTCGTGCTGTATGCATAAATATTGTGTCAGTAAGGAATTACGTGGGCTACGATACAATACCGGCTGAATTGACAACTTACACCTCCGAGTGCAGCTATCTGTCTTTTCAGTCTGTGCGCTACGTCGTTTGGGATCTGATCGAAGTAGAAGAGTGACTTCGGAAATCTGACACAATGATGGTTTTTCCAGACTTGAATGTCTTCTATGTCCTTCTCGGTATAGCCAACTCCAGCAGTCGCGTGTTGTGGATGGGACGCCGATCTGTCTCTAGCTAGCTTCACGTCGTGAGTGGCATTAGTTGGACGACGTGACTGAACAGGGATCTGACTCTTGGCAGCACGTGGTTGTTGCGATGGTTGTTGCGATGGCGACTTTATTACGCGCTGAGTGCTGGCATCAATCACGAGCTTCTTTGCCGGCGGCGGCTGGCCGTAAGGCTCTTCCCGTTGAATCTGGGCCAAGGTACGTTTCTGCTTGAGGCCAACATGTCGAAGAGGCGAGTTGGCGGCATTCTGGTTGGACGAAAGAGGGATTCGTTTACTGGACATGATGGGATAGTTGATAGAAATTGGTGGTATGGATGTCGCTGCCATATAAAAGACTTCTGACCATGCTTCGGGGCGCGCTCGAGTGTAGGATATGGAATGCCGAGTCGCCGAATCCGAGAAGGTCGAACGAGGCCGAGTATGAGGATGAGGATGAGAATGAGGATGAGGATGCGGATGCGGATCGGAGAATATATTAGGGTATTTCGCAGCAGAGTAGTCGACAACACGCTGAATTCCCAGGCACACAAGCCAATTGGCTATGAAAATCGCTCCTAGTAGCAGCAAAGGAGCATAAATGAGCAAAAAGAACAAAAAGAAAAAAAAGGAACACAAAAGGAATGCTTTGGGCGGGCTGGGTCATTTGGAAGGTTGTCGGCGTTGCACGCAACGAGAGGGGCTCCATCCCATACCTGGTAACGTAACGTGCACGCGAAGGCCAAAGAACGTGACCGTGACCGTGACCAACGGGGCCACAACGCGAGCTAGATTGGGGGATTAGGATATCGACGATACGGGCGCTGAGAGTCAATGGTTCACAGACAAGAGACGCGCAAATGCCGAAACGCTCAGTGACATATAATGCAGCCGCCAATAAGAGCAGGAAAGGATAAGGTGAGATTGAGGACCGCGAGGAACATGTGGGAAAAAAGGCATGCAGTGGGTGATTGTTCGGGCGAGGACCAAATAATACAGCTTGGCTTAGCGTGTCTGCTACAGGGAGCAGCGGGCTGCAGTAGGGCCCTATCTATCTATTTACGTGGTGCACGGTGCACGTACCCACTGGGTCTTGGTACATTCATAGCCGATATCGATTGACGCTAAGACACGACTTGCGGAAGTACCGATACTAGAGAACCGCCTGGGTCTACCTGCCCTGGCCTAATACGGCTACAGCACAACACAACAAATAACAAGCACGGGCCTACAACAGCAACAAAGTCCAGCGCGACGGTGCACGGCAACAGCACAGGCGGGCAACTACCTAGATACCTAGGTAGGTAGTTAGGTACAGTACATGCATAGCACACTAGCTATATATCCCATATAGGTATATGGAAACGTCGGGTACTTACAATTACCTAGGTACCTACCTACAGCTTTGACGAGGCCAGTTTTAGTGGGATGAGTACCGTTTTAGTGCATACTTCTGCTGCCGTTTACGTTTACTTAGGGTTCCATCCCATGGAAGTAATGGACGTCTTGGCACTTTGGACTTTCCACGGCTCGAGAACAAAAGTTTGTCGGATTAGATAATGGACTCAATTAAAGTGGAAGTAACTTCCTCCGACTGCAAGCATCGCCGGCGACTGCAATTCATCTGCAATTCATCATCTACTCAGCATTGCCTCATTCGCCTTCAAGCCACACACTAAACAACGAGAAGAAACTCATACCATACATACTAGTGCTAGCACTGGATTCTGTCCATGCTCACGAACCCGACTGTCTTGTTCGATTCAAAGTGCAGAAGCTCAGACACGGGTTGAATACTTCCCCCCGGTCCATTTGGTAGTCTGACATTGAAGTTTTAACTTGTGCCCTTTGCACAACTCATCATGGGAACAGATGGTCCTTTATCTCCCTTGTCATAAAAGACCAATCATCCATACAAAGATTTCGCTATGAAACCGACCATACTGCCGAAAAGGCAGCTCCAGACCTCCCTTAGACACCACGTCATCCCTTCATCATCACCATTATATGTCCGCTCAAGATCCATTTCAACATCAGTCTCAGCCTCACTTCTACCCCCAAGACCAGCCTTCACCCAGCCTCTGCGATCGTCATTTGTACGCACTCCCAATCGACGAGGCTGCTCAAACGCTCCCGTCTCACAGCTCCTCTACGGCCAGCCCGTCCACGAAACTCACCCACATCTCCTGAAACCAGGCGAGTTAACTCCAGGCATAACAGCACAAGAATATCATGACCGGCGGTCTGCCCTATGTGCCTCACTTCCCCCAAACTCTGCCGTTATCCTACGCTCCGCAGAAGTCCAATATCGAAGCGGTGCTGTGTTCCATGCCTTTCGCCAGGAATCCAACTTCCTCTATCTAACCGGCTTCAGCGAACCCTCGTCTCTCGCCGTGCTACGAAAAACGGGCGATGCGCCGAGCGATTATATCTTCTATCTCCTATGCCGCCCCAAGGACCCTCGCAGTGAGCAGTGGAACGGACCGTGGAGCGGCGTCGACGCCGCACGCGACGTATGGAATGCCGATGAGGCTGGGGACATCGGCCGCGCTGTCCCGATACTAAGCAACGCACTGGCGGGCGTGGAGAAGGTGTTCACGGATGCCGAGATTACGAGTAACGGCTCGGAAACGCCGTTTGCGAATATGCTCAAGCATGCCGCACCGCGTATATCTTCATTCAGTCCCCTGAAACCACACATCAATGCCTTGCGCGCTATCAAATCCCCGGCCGAGATTGCCAACATGCGACACGCCGGGCAGCGATCCGGTCGCGCGATCACAGCCGCTATGCGACGCGGCTGGACATCCGAAAAAGAACTCGCCGCGTTCCTCGAATATACCTTCCAGACTACCGGGCTGGATGGACATGCGTATATTCCCGTGGTGGCTGGCGGAGCAAGAGGTTCCTTGATTCACTATACACAAAACAACTCGCTTTTGGTACCGGGCGAGTTTATTCTGTTGGACGCCGGCGGTGAATACGGGACATATATAACGGACATCACCCGCACATGGCCGGTAAGCGGCAAGTTTGAACCGGCACAGCGGGATCTCTACAATGCCGTCCTCAAGTCACAGCGCTCTACGGTCTCGCTCTGTTACGCGGAATCAAATATGACGCTCGACAAGCTGCACAGTATCACGGAGAACTCATTGCGCGAACAGCTCAAGCAGATCGGTTTCGACCTCCATAGGAACGAAATGGATGTGTTGTTCCCGCACCACGTGGGTCACTATATCGGGCTGGACGTCCACGATGTGCCTGGATACCCGCGTAACGTAAAACTGCAAGAAGGCCATTGCGTCACGATCGAGCCGGGTATCTACGTGCCCAACGACGACCGGTTTCCAAAGCATTTCCGTGGCATGGGTGTCCGCATTGAGGATAGCATTGCCGTGGGTGATCAATGGCCCTTGAATCTGACTACCGAGGCAGTGAAAGAGATTGACGACATCGAGGCGCTCAGAAGCTGAAAAAAAAACAAAAAAAAAAACATAATTATATTATCCACCCCGAATAGGAGACTTATCCTTTGTTGAGGGAAGAGTCGAACTCGACCGCTACCGCTGACTTTTGGGTCCGGCGTGTAAGAGTATTGTTTCTCCTTTTTTTTTTTGTGTATATACCTAGATCGTCAGGAAGGAAAAGTTATAGATGAGGGATGTCCTTTGACAGGGACCGCATTGCATGCCCTGGAGACTGCTGCCTCTGCGAAGGGAAAATGGGTGTGATGGGAATGATGTGTACAGGTATTCTTAGATAGGTAAATGGCAAAGATCCCCTCACGATTGCGCTCACTGAACTGAAGGTACCTGTCTAGGTACTACCTACTTATATTGATCTGTTTTACCGTTTTGGCATACTTTGGTTATGTGACTCGACAGGTTCGCTGGGTTCTTTTATTTTATTGCTCTTGACTGAGAGAGAGCTAGATAGGGAGTGGAGGGGGGCCGGCTGAGCTCTTCGTTTCCGTGATTTGAACCGGTCTAGTCTAGTAATACTAGATACGGACGGGACAATCAAAGAAAAAAATAGACGGGGGACATCCATCGTCATCGGGAGAAAAAAAAAAAAAAAAAAAAAAAAAAGAAAAAGACCGTTTGAGACTAGGTTAGGTAGGTATATGAATATCAAGGCCTCGCGAGGTTGGGATGGATAGATGGATAATAGATGGATAGATGTGACTACACGGCAACGACTGATGTAGCTATGAAAAAGTATGAAGGAGTTGTGTAACTCGGTTGCGAGGGACGGGTTCTGCAATGGGTCTGCGATCCCGTGTGTAGGAAACGGGTCGGTGCCGGATGCGAATGAGTAGCGGCCGGCTCAGCCGGCTCTCTGATCCCGGCGCTGTTCGATTACGGTATCCTGTCTTGTGCGGAGGTACGATAATACATACATACATACATGGACGCGATGCAGCCTTTTCATCAGGCTCTCAATGCGGGAAAGTCGATCGATAGGTGGCATATGTATTGTAATTATGATATAGTGTAGGTAGCAACCAGAGGGACGATTCTCTTTTTTCTCGTCTCAGGGTAGATCACGTCGGCCTACTCGACCGACAGAACGTATTTATCGACAACAAGGGGGCTTGTCACGAAGGGAGACACGATTAACACGTAAAAGGCAGACTTGGGCGGAGGATATTATTCACTCCTGGGTTTGACTTCCCCCTTTCCTTCTCCTACGCCTTCTCCCAACAAGCCTCATTCATATCATGCTTTCATCATATAAACAAGATGAGTTGCGTGTGTCTGCATACAACAAAAGTAATATCCTACGCCCTTTTCCCCTTGGTTTTTGAACACCCCCCTCTCTCTCTCTCTCTCTCTCTTTTCACAAAAAACGCCAAGAAAATGCAATGTAATAACCGGCTTTTTTAGGCTCTCGTGACGATTGGGAAGTTTATTAATTATGAAACACAAAACAAAACAAAACGAACGGCGCCACTTATATGGATTGGGGAGGGGGGGATTGAATATAAAAGTAAAGAAGGCAAGTGAAACAAAAGGAATAAGAATAAGAAACAAGACGCTCAAAAGCGCGTGTTATATAACGGACCCGCGTAGTTCTGAGGTTGCCGCCAGTTAGGCCCCAGCCCAGCACCGAGGAGCTGTTCAAACGCCTGTAATCTTCGGCATAGCTCTTCGTTCTTATGCGATGCTGAGCGATTCCGTCGTTCTAACTGACGGATATACTCGGTTGCTTTGGCTAGAACTGTGCCCTGTAGAAGCCGTGAGTATAAGGAAAAAAAAAAAAAAAAAAAGCATTATTGAGCTTGATGACAATTGTTTAGGGCAGGGAGGGAGCTAGTATAACTGACCTTGCTGACCTTGGGTGCCGTCCGCGACGAGCCAACAGACGAGTTCGGGTCGTCGTCTTCAGGGATGGCGCGCAGGGACGGGATGGCGTCGCGGAGCTCGGCGATCTTATCTTTTAGATTGGTGCGGTATTTCCTTTCGATGTCATTATGCGCTGCGCGCTCGCTGCTGTGCCTTGGTTTCTCCCTTGTCTGTGGCGCGTGGGTTGATCTCGCCCCCGCCGTGTTTCCTGGAGATTTCCGGTCCGGGGAGCAGGAGGTCCTGGATACGTTCGCGCAACTGTTGTTGTATGGCATCTCGAACTGGAAGTCTGCCACGGTGGGCGGTGGGGAGATTTGCTGTGTCGGCGGTGACTGTTGGCTTGCGCCCAGGGCAATGGCTAAGAGACGTTGTCTTTCCACGTCGTTGATGAGCATGTTCGTGTTCATATAGTCCATGTGGTAGCCTGGACGAGGGGGTTCCCAGCTCAGTGGAGTCGAGTAGAGACGCTCTTCGACTTCGGGCGGCGGCACCCGCGCGCTGCTGCTGCTGCTGCTGCTGCTGCTGCTCGTGGTGGTGGTGGCGGTGGCTGGTTTTCCTAGTTCGGGAAGCAGAGTCATGGAAAACAGGTCATCGTCGTCATCGTCCGAGAGCGCTTCGTCCAGGGCGCTATCGTCGATGAGTTCGCTGGTCATTAGCTGCAGAGGCGCGTGGTTGGCGTCGCCGGGGTTGGGAGGGGTCCTGGCCGTGCTGGAGTGGGATAGACGCCGGCTTGGGCTCAGCGACCTGGCCGGTGCATCAGCGAAAGAAGACTCAGCGAAGCTGTTGAGTGAGAAACTCCTAGCATCTGTCCCCGCGCATCCGCCACACGTAAATGTAGGACAACAAAAGGGACCTACGAGCTTTGTGTCCGACTGTGGACTGTTGCTGCTGTCAAATAGTATCTCAAAGGCCTCCTCGTCGCTGTCGAAGCGAAGCCAGTAGTCTGAGCAGTCCAGGGCGGTCGGATCCGGGATGGTCTTGGAAGAATGTGAGTCCTCTGAGGAGCACTGGCGCTTCCTAGGTCCGCCTCTCTTGGTCAGGTTGCGCTTATGAGGGGATTTAGTACCTGCTTCGCCAGCCAGTTCGGGAGATGCGCGAAGATCGGGCGATTTGCCGATCGGGCTCCGTTTGTGCAGTGGTTGTTGTCGTAGTTCTTGTTGTTCTGGGGTGAAGGCCGCGCCTGAACTTAAGGAGTCAGGCGTGGAAGGGTCGTCCAAGTTATCCCACACTTCTGTTGATGTTGTGGATGCTGTTGATGCGAATGGCCCGGCGAAGTCTGTAGAGTTTTCGAAGATGGCGCTGGCGTCCTGTTTTGTATATTAATTCCTGACTTTCTTTTGTCGGGTGACAGCTTTCAAGGGCCAGGGGTAGGGGGCTGGTTGGTGAAGGGAAAACGGTAACGGGAACGGGAACGGCAACGGGAACGGTAAACGTGGTCAGGCCACTTACGTTGGCACGGGAAGACGAAGGGCCGCCAGTGTCTTGTGTAGCACGTGAATCCATGGCCAAGTATCCTGTGTCTTGTGTCTTGTGTCCTGTGTCCTGTGTCCTGTATCCTGTATCCTGGTAAATTTGGAGGCGACGGTTGGGTTGGGCTCGGCCACCGAGCTCTCGCCAGTCCAGTCGACTTGCTAGCTGCTAGCTGGTGAGATAGGACTCCGGCAAGGACCGTGTAACGTTTGCTGGATGTGACAATCAGCCACCGGCAGGGTCCGTATGGCTATCACCGAAGCTTCGCTCTCTTTTTGCTGGCGGATCTGAGGGCGGATGAGGCCGGTCGTTTGGTATGAGCTGTCCTCTCCTCGACAAGAGAGTCCAAATTGATATTGTGTGCTTTAGGTCTTGACGCTCGGGTCTTGACTCTCGGGTCGTGTACTAGGTACTACAACGATGTGGTGAGGTGAGGTCCGGGAAGGTATCTTATTGTGCAAAGAACGAGTTGCGAGTTACGGCTAAGATAGATACAGAACGAGGATCTGATACACAGAGAGAGAAGCCCCCCGACTTGGAGGACGACGAGCAACCCAGTCCCTTATTATTGTAGGCACAACGCGGTTCATAAAAAAAGCCCAACGAGGACGTCCCCAATGACTCAACGGAGGACTAGGACTACCTAGGACACTCCAGATCCATCTGGTGGGTTTCGTTCAAGCGGCAGTTCATCTCGAGAGAGAACGATCCTACCGAGTGTGTACTTACCGGTACTCGCTTCTCATAAAACTCTGCGCCATGCACCATGGTACAATGGCCGAGACCGCCCGGCGCTGGGGACAGCGAACACGAAAATGGCCTGACACCTGTGGTAGTAGCAGCAGGCGCGCGAAATGCTTGGTCCATGTGGAGGGTAGGGTATAGATGGTCTCCGCCATGTAATAATAGGGCCCTAGGTTCAGAGCTTAGAGCGCGCGCCGGGGAAAAGCGATAAGGGGCTAGTTGGTCGGCAAATCACGGATCGAGCTCGCAGCCGGGGCGGCTCTAAGTCTAACTTGTCGCTAAGTTTGGGAGAACGAGGGATAGGTAGTGTACTGTAAGTAGACCAGAGCAGCAGGGAACATAGGTAGATAGGTAGTCCCGCGGAGGATGCCTCCGGAATGTACGGGAACCGCTTAGCGGCGCGCAGATGGAAATGCTGTCGATGTACCTATTCCATGTTGTAACGGTATCGCTCTTGTACCTACATTCAACATGCAACCTCATGGATGGCTTCATCTACATCCGCCATGTTAGTAAACACCCGATGACATACATCATGTACGGAGTACCTACATGTAACCAAACGGTACCTGTATGGGCGTATGGCGTGTCTACTACCTCTGATAGCCACGACGTCGAGGGTACCGGCGGTACTGGATATGCAGCCGGTCTCCAAAGGGTCGTGCCGGTAGTTACTAATTAGTCTTGAACTCATTCGAGTCGCTCCAGTGCCTAATGGAGATGCTGAGGGGCACATCATCCATCGTCTCTACCTATCAAACAATGTGCGATGCAATATGGGCGGTATGATAGGATGAAAGGCCATTGGGCTCTGCATGGGTCCGCCTTGTAAGTGTAGGAGGTACCGACGACATTTGCTCGTATAGCAAGATAGTCTTGGGGTAAATGTGGCATGTGGTTATAGTGTGGGTACATTGGTTGCGGTGCATCGTTAGGCGATTCTATCGGCTGCCGCTGTCGGAATGCATACCTACTTACTTAGATCATCGGACTGACTATCCCTCACTATCTAGTGGGTAGATAGATGTCGTCACGCATCGGTAGGTATCGGTATCGGTATCGGTATCGGTATCGGTGGATGTATGTGACCTCGTCGAACTAATACTTAGATAGGGAGTTCGATGTTGGTTGTTGGAGGTTCCAGGCATGGCACGGGCACAGGCGCGGGCGCGGGCATACTCAGTACCTTCGATATCCAACGGGCGGTGACGGGGATGCGGAAACAACGCTGTTATCAAAGCGGGTGGGATTTGTGAGAATTCGATCGGTGCCAACATGCCATTTCCTCAACATCGATATCTTGAGGGCCAATAGCAACCGACGTGGCTGAAGGAGATTACTATGTGAAATTATTACTAGGGATATCGGCATAGACACGGAGCTTGGCTACATGTTTACCCATGTAATGCGAGTCCACTGCCTTTAGACGAGACGATGCATGTAGGTAGGCAGGTAGGTATTTTGACGATGCACCTGAGTCTGTACAGTTTGTACAGTTTGTACAGGTGTAGACTGACAAAGCTTAGTCCGTCGCTCAATCGCTTGATCGCTTGATCGCTTGATCGCTTGATCGCTTGATCGGCGAGGCCCTGAATAGACGAGGTAGGAGGTTCAAACACTAAAATTAGATGCCGTGATAGTGTAGCGCGAAGCAGCGCTGGCCAGATGGTCTAGATGGCGACGTTGGGAATTGCGAGGTGAGAGAAAAGAGATGCTAGAGTCTACTGTGAAGGGCTGGAAGGCAAGTACCGAGTTCGCTGGTGGGGAGTTCCCCGTACGTGTCCTATTTCCGGCGAATTACGAAGGACGTAAGATACACTGCAAGGTTACGGAATACCTAATCCGTCGATTACCGAGGGATAAAAACGGGTTACGCCGCCGGATTACGTTATACCGTTTCCAAGTTTGGGGCAAATGGGCCAAAGTCGTGTTCGGGTTCGGGCCAACAGCACTGCATGATGACCGCGAGTGCCACACAAGGAATGGCGTGTCGGAGAATTGATAATTGTGGCCTGACTTTAGTGGGGAGCCAGCAGACTAGCCAGAATAGTTTTCTGGTTGCTGGTTGCTGATTGCTGGTTTCTGGTTTTTGGTCTCTGTCTCTGTCACTGGTCTGGTCTTGTGGAGTCTCCGAGTCTGGTGTTCTGGCAAAGCACGTTCGCTACGCTACGGAAGTACCGTACATTGTAGTACATACGGTCTGTACATAGAAGATGGAACCGACCGCATTCTGCCAGTACCAGCACTAACCACATGTACACCTGAGTCGTGGATGAATAGTCGACGGCCGAGTTGACGATACTGCGATATACTTAGATAGGGCAGCTGAAAAAAACCCTCCAAGTTTGGCTGTCGGCCGTGGTTGGCCAACATCCGTCCTCGTACTGGAATTCATCTGTAGCAACTACCATTCATTGCGCGCGCCTAACACATCACATCTGTGATTCACGACATCGCGAGCCTGGGACGGTGATGCTAACTCGTACGCCTTCGAGTGTGTAAGTAAGAATTCTGTCAGAACTCTGTCAGGGCCAAAATCTCCCCGCAATCTCCATAAAAGTGGGGAGATCAGGCCATATTACAAGCTTGATGGGGACAATCGTATGAGGCTTGCGTTGGGTCGCCGTCGGATGTCTCCTTACGTTTGCTATCTATCTACATTCCTAGGCTGGGGCGTGTGTCTAGAAATGGCGCATCTGGGAATGCTCTTCGGAAAATATAACAAACTACCTAACCTAGGTACGCTCTCTAGGTAGATAAACGGTTGCGGTTTGTATGGAAGATAATTACAGTCTGTGTACACAGACACAGACTGTTCACACCGCCCAAATATCTCAAAACATTTCACATGCTAACCTAGATAATTGCCATACGCAAATAACTTCTAGAACATAGAACAAATAGCTTCAAGATTTAGGTAGCCTTTTAGCATGTGTGCGTTACCGGTGTCCCTGCGGAATACGATGGTGAAAGACTTGTGCCCGTTAAATACGGTACTCGAAGATTGCCCGTCTCGCGGGCCGCGAAGCTCCGGTAACGCTACCTGCGATTACCAGTGTCCACATAAGGTACCCACATGGTAAGGTGCGGTCTGTAGATACAGTCTGTACAGTCTGAACAGTCTGTAAAGGTGTCCACATGCTGTGGCCCCCAACAACTTGCCAGCGTATTCCTCCGGTCCAACTCTCCAACTCTCGACTCTCAACTCTCAAACTCTCCAACCCCTCCAAGCTGCCATCAATGTACGTTCTGCATCTTCAGCCTTGAAATACAACTATGTCCACACCCACCCTCATTCCCGCCTCTTCTCTTTCTATCCATCCTCCCCTATCCTTCCATCCCTTCATTGCTTACTGCCATTGCCCCTAAGATGTCGACGTTGGTCTAGCCTCAGCCCATTCTCGGCTTGCTTTTGATAGCCATGGCCTGTTTTACGCATTAGACACTGCTCGCTACTTACCGTCAGCTGAGCTCGAATTCCTCGATATTGGTCACGTCGTGATAAAACCCCACTGCTAGTAGTTTTCGGCCGCGATACATACATTTCGCACATCGGTACGGCGCGGATACATGACCGATACAAGTGACAGATACGACCTTTGTATGGTAAGCGTGTCGGCTACCGCACCCGGACCCCAAGTAACCACGCCGTATCCAAGCATCTCCTCATCGTACGATTTTCGCAAGCTGTCACCTCCCTCCCTCCCTACAGCATGACAACCCAGGTACCGAGCATCGAAATTCCAGCCGTAATATTGCGTGACTCTGCAAGTACGATGTATTTCTTAGGTATGTCTTACATTTCGGGATCGTAACGGGATTGTCTCCGGGACCACGCCGCTTTTGCGTTGCAGTGGACTTACAGCGGCCTTAACAGCGATCTGAACAGCTCGGTCGTGTCCCTGCGCTGTGGCAGCATCCCACTTCCTCTCTCCATTCATACATTCTTCACCCCTCTGCCACGGCGGGTTTAAATTCCAATCCAATTAAGTCACCGTCATATGGAAAAAAGGCGTGATTGCGGTAATGTGGGGCGGTATCACTACTAAGTATGAGACGGTCTACATTGGAGACCAGATGAATGGTATCCGAGGCAATGTTCGCAATGGCTTAGGCATTGCCAAAGCTACCAATTATGGCCAAGAGCGTCCTGCTGCATATCAATCGCATGCCAACTTTACCAGAACGAAGACACCGCAGCCAGTCAGAGTCAGGTCGCGGTGGGTCGGCCCTCTGGACCTTTGCCAGCCGGCTGTTCTGACTCCTGAGGCGATTCAATGCTTGGGATGCTTTGCCCAATCTATTGAGAGGTGGAGGGAGCCCTGGGCTGGTGCATCAACGAGGAAATAGCGAGCATGACCCGACCCCCCCGCCCGCCGCCCTCTGCTCGAGCCCGAGTTTTCCAGGTAGGCAGCGGAGACTGTCGTTACGGTCTGACTGATCCTAGGTGATCTCGTGTCTGTAAGCGAGGACCTGTGCCCCCCAGTTGGGCACCACTAATTTTCGCTCAGAGGATAGCCTACCTAGCTAGCCTACTCAGAAACCGATGCCTAAGCACGAGTAGTTGCTATGAGCGCGATGCCGATACCCTATGGTGTCTTTCCGCGAAACTCAAAACTTGGCCCAGCTTCAGAGTTCAGACAGGCCTTGCTAGGTGCTACAGCGAAAGGACTTCGACGGGTGGGCCAAGCAGTAGCGTCGCCTTAAAGAGAGGATGGTTACGTCCAGTTTCTCAGTATGACCAAATCGTTCTGGGTGGCCTCGTTGGTTTAAACCTTTCGAGGAGCCACACTGCTCTGGTTACCTGTCTAGCGCAAGGTCCCTACTTCATCCGGTTCTACCAGCACCCCTCTGCGCTCGTCACCCAAATACAACCGGGGGAGGGGGGTGTCACTCCCTGCGCTTCTTGTTCCGTCTTCGAGCGTTGGGATCGCAAAAGGGTCAGAACCTAAACCGTGATAGCCATTCAGGTCATTGGTGTGTTTAATATGCGCATATAAGGTAACGATCGACACCCTCTCTGTTCCACATTATAGAGAAGTGTCATCTTATATCGATGATCGTACATTTCAGCCGGCCAGCGAGCCTCATGTTGAGCCAATCCTAGTCGCCAACAGCCAGACAACATGCTGCCATGCACCTCCTCACCCCTCACCTCTCTTGACAGCATCGCCCCACCTCAGCATCACTCCACATTCCGTCGCCACGAAGCGGGTGCAAGCTATGAGCATATCAGCCAAATGGTGTCGAAACGTGATATCTCTATGAGAAGACAATATACTACTGATACTGTCAGGTCTCTAGTCGACACTACCTTGTCCAACGTCTAGCCTCCATGAAGAGGTTCATTCACATGGCGCTATCAAACTGCTACCGCTCCCCCTGGACGTCCTGCCCGTGTCCTCAGGGATGCCCTCGTTAATGACGCACCTCGCCGCGAAGTAGATGGTGTTCGCGTTCCCTCCGCACCTTACTTCGCCTGGGCTGCACCACCCCTTCCTCGAGCGTCGTCTTCTGGCCTCTTCCAGATGTCTATCGTAGAGGTAGACGACAAGAACACCGACGACGCCGACACTGCAAGTCAGGCCAATGAAGTTGACAGCGTAGCCAGCCATGATGACACTAGTTGACGACATCGAAGAGCAAGTAGAGTCCATTAGCCACAATCTATTCGGCGCGGAGGTCGTCAAATGGTCAAAGAATGATATCGTCAAGCGGGACAAACAGTCCCCCGCATAAACGACTATCATCCTATCCCAACCCCGGATGATTCATACTTGAGTCACGCAGGTTTTGTCACCGACACGGACGCTGACGATGCCATGGTCGCCGGGGGTTGTCCGGTGAAGGAAATATATGGGTTTCTGGCACCACAATTAGGAAGAGTTCGTCGCATTGCTTTGAAGGTACAAAGAAGGCCAATGTTGCACAAAGAACCGCGACGTCTAACCGCCTACTTCCTCGATCGCCTGATGGAGACCAGACAGAACATCGTTCGAACTGAATTCGGACCAATTAGCATGGCCATTCATCTCTATATGCATGCGATGCTTTCACCAGTATTAGCCCCTATCTGTCACAGAAAATCTGTCGCCTCCTGGCCGCCAAGCATATCCGTCGCGGCGGGACCGATGTGCTCGCTAGATTGAAAATCCAGCGACACCAAAAAGGCGAGCGCCGTCGTTGCTCACCTCATTCTCGAATCGAATAAACCTGGGCCTTGCAAGCAGTGCGTGAGCGCCAAAGAGCAAAGGATCCGTCGGTGTCTGCGCCTTCTTCGGAGGGCAGTATTTTGGCAGCGCTTTCTGCTGCTGTCAATACTTGTCGCTCGCAGCCCACTGCTCACTATATGGGCAGTCAGATGACAGCTACGCCACTATCGGTTAGTATACGATACGATAGATAATGCCCACCTCATCATAGGCTTATATGCTGCCAGACGACCCCAATTTTGTGACGTTGTATGGGCTCGAGACGCCAATAAGGAGAGCAATTCAAACTTTATTACTTATACCATTCGAAGCCCCCCAATCGCGCGAATCGAATCCGATCGTCGCAAGATTGAGAATTACTCAGTGGCACGATCCCGCATCACTTCTACGACCCCTTCGTGCTTCCTCGTGTCAGCTCCCGTCGTATTGCTCGCGGTGCTCGTGGGGATGTGTTTTGACTTGCTCGCCCAGTGCTACGACTGTCTTCGGAGGATCTCTACAGAGCGATGATATCGCAGTTAGGGTCAATATCGTCGACACGTAACCTCGATTACTCGTCGGTGGCATATATGCTAAAGCATTGCGACTCTCAGACTGAGGTGGTCCAACCTGGAGATAAAGTTCGCTGAACACACGGCGAGAGCCGGAAAGCTGCTCCCCCTACCTAAGCATCGACGCTGGATGTCGACCTATAGCTTCATTCAGAGTCTTGTGCGGAGCTTTAAGGGTAGTCAACTTTCTCAACCTCGACTGGAAGACTGCCTCCAGAAATTGGCGGCATTACTTCTCACGATGGTATCGAAAAATTCATCGTCGAAACCCATTACATCCCCCGCCATAATGAAGAGGCCAGGCGACAAAGACTTCCCCCTATACTACGGGTGAAGTGGCTTGGATACGACGATAAACCATGAGAACTAGCAGACAACCTGGTCGCCGACACACAACATCTCGTCTATGCTTACCATCAGCGTACTCAATCAGAACCCCACCTCTCGATGTCGCAGCAGTGCATTGGATTAAGTCGTTATAGCGTTGTGAGGACGCAACGTCGTTTCCCACATCAGGGGGTTGCTGTAGTGTCTTCCCTTCCTGAAGACGTCAGCAGAGGACGTCGCACCGTTGTACGGGCTGAATCATGGATATCTCGTCTTTCCCTCTTATCTTCACGACTGTTTAGATTCAGATTTAGATTACAGATGTCTTGTTGTGTCCACAGTTGCTCTGCCCACGTGTGCGTATGCGACCTTGTCTTATCTGTACGATGGATTATGGTGCGCCGAGGCCCCCGAATTGCTGGTTATCCGATAGAGGCTGAGTCCGAGCGCCGCTGTCGATCGTGGAGCTTCGGCTGGCCCACCTATGGCGATTGCTGGCGGCGGTTGATTTCCCACCGCAGATTGCCCCAATGGAAGATCCGACTTAAATGCAAACACTGAACGGACGCGGTCTAGACTGAGGGGTCGTCGACGGAGGAATCCTCGTAAAATGTCACAGGGGCAAAGAAACAGTTCCGTTCGGAGGTCGTTGAGAGTGACCCGTCTAGCATTACTGTCAGTGGAAACTATGGTTAACCTTTTACCCCTCTTCTCTTGTCACGTTTACATGTTGACATCCTGCCAATGAATGTTTTGCGTTTGCCCAATAATAAATAGTCCATTAATTACGCTCCGACAACCTTGCATAGGATGATGTAAAAAAGATATATATGCCTAACATTACTTCAGACGAACTGACTGACTGCCTGTGTCTGAAAGGATATAATGCGCGCACTACAGTTTCCCAAACCCCAAACGAATTTTTGCCAAATGGAAAAGCCGAAAGCCAAAAAAAAAAAACATTTACCACTTGCTCAGTAGCATCACCTCCTCATCCCTCATCCCTCATCCTCCCCCGCACCGCGCCCACCTAACCCTAGTAGATCCCTCCCTCCTTACAGCCGTTCCAAAAACATGCTAAAGTCCAGCGGTATCCTCTCGCCCATCCAGATAGCGCGTTCGGAATGATCTCGCAGCTCGGACTGGACGTGCGGGACGCCCGCTTCGACCGTGTTCGGGTGCACGAGAGCGGACAGGGGGCCCCGATGGACGGCCAGCCAGGCGATGAAGGCGCCGAACTGGGCGGGCGTGAAGAGGTTTACCTCGAACATGGCTACTGGGTGGGGACCGACGGGTCGGTCCCAGAATTTATAGATTCTCAATTCGGGAACTGTTTTTTTGGGGGGGTCGGTGAAAGGGGCCCCGGGAGGCCCGGGGGGGTTGTTTATGTTAGTAACTACTAGGTGGGCTTTGAGCGGGGAAGGTGGGTTTAGTAGGGGTAAGGGGTAGGGTTAGGAAGAGGGGGAAGGGAAAAGGGAAAGGGAAAGGGAAAGGAGAAGGAGAAGGAGAAGGAGAAGGAACTTGAAAAGGTAGCTTACATTCTCGTCTGATGCGCTCGTGAAGAGCGCGTGCGAATTTGACTTGGTCTGGGTTATTCTGCCAATGGTATATATGTATATCACTGTTGTTTTTGAAAAAGTTTTAGTTTTTCAATCAGTAAAAAGCCCGTCATCAAGATTTTTTTTTTCCTTTTTTTCTTTTTATAAAAAGGTCGTTTTTGTATAGAATAACACTTAGAAGGGACCGGGTGGTATTTTTTTTTTTTTTTTTTTTTTTTTTTACACTTACAAGCCTCCACGTACTCCATTGTCAAGAGGCGCGGCGAATCTTTCATATGCGTCGCTCAGCTTCTCGTTCGGCGGGTTCACGAAGCTCTTCCCGTCCGCCGCCAGGTCCTGCGGGAGAGGCGCCGCGTCCTCGTAGCCGGCCAGCGGCCACGGGTGATCGGATTTCAATACAAGCGACATGGTTGAGATCTGTGGAAATGGCTGGATTGTGAGATGAAGATGAGGAGATAGGGCGTTTGTCCGTTCACTGATCTACAACACGGGGTATAAATCTGGGGTCTAGTGTAGTAGGACAAGTCGTTCTTGTGGCCATTCTTATATTGAGTGTTGATTGATGCAATCTGGCGTTACAAATGAAACTACCACCAGCATTGTAGAACAGTCGACTGTAGACCACAGGTCATCTCATCTTTCCGCCGATTGGTAAGCCTCGGATCCGATGTTCACCGTATCGAAGCCGAGGAAACACGATGAGAGATACCTCGTGCATTCAAGAGTGGCTCGCGGGGAAGTATGTACCGCTTTACTGTTGTCATACGGTGAGAGGGAGATCACTTTGGGATCACCGCCTTCATCTTTACAGTGTGCTGGAGTATGATCATTGACCTAGGTATTCTTCTGGCAGTGGGGATTGCCCATACTAAGTAGATACTACGTAGTAATCCCTTACAAATCAAACCTTGCTCAGTAATCCGCCGCGCGTTCGAACTTGCTCGGACTCGGAGGCGGCTATGTCGAACTCGGAGCTAGCGTAAGACTACTCCGAGATCAGCATAGCACTATCTAGATAGGTTACCTAGTTAGTTAGATAGATAGCGAGGCCGAGCTTTGGCTGCTTGAAAGTTGATCGAGGGGAAGCTTTCCGTTTCTTCCCTTTCACTTGTCGACGTTTCATTTTTGTTTTTCCTCGCGACGACGCCGCGAGCGCGTGCAAGTATGGCCCTAGATACAAAAAAGTGAGAAGCGTAACATACGGAGACCGAGACCGACGGCGAATAAAATCGATCCTAACACAACGCGACCACACGAGGCCGCCGCTCATAATGAGACTAAGCGCGCACACGACACAGAGCCGCACGCATGGATACCTAATGGCAGGACATGCACCATAGAGAAACGGCTCACCTGCCACGCAAGGCCATATCGAGAAGACGCTGAGAGAGGAAAATTTAGCAACGATATAAACAAATATGATGGCCGGTAGAGTGGCTGGCTGAGTGTTTGCCAACTCGACGCGCAGCGCAGCGCAGGCACACGGGAAGATAAGACTGCTGGGGACACTCATGTGGATTATCGACATAGGATCGGCGACCATGAAGGCAGTAGCCGCAAGACGTTTTCTTGCCCCAGAACCGAGCTTCGTCGCCGGCCTCTACCTGTGCGTGTAACTGGAGACACGGTTCTAGTCAACGGCATAATATGCTTCTCGTATTGATTTCATCTTCGCTGCCTGTCGCGCACTGTTGTTGCAACTTGGCCTGCAATAAGGCCAAAGACCCGCTCCCGACGAAGGTACCCTGCAGATTAAGTTAATGAATTCAGTGAGTAGTCACCTGGCTACCTAGGTATGGTTGTCGTTACGGAGACGTCGGCATGACTGTGGGCCGAAAATCCGCGCAGACACGTTGATATAAAGTACTTGGATGCCGAGTCTTGCGAACGGATTGGCACACCCCCTGGGGAGACCCAAACACCCCCTCCATTTTGTTCGTTGGATTTGCGTTGGCAGCACCAATTTTGGAGGGGGAGGCAAATCTCGTAATTTGCGGGGAGAAAAAGAAAGGCGACGTGGAGCACGACGATCTCGCCCGCAATTTGCTAAGATGCTTAGGTTAATTAGTGGTGTATACTTACACTACAGCGGTGTCGCATGTCTTGACATCGCACGCCCGCGGATACCGGAGCGTGTCGCCTCTCTCAACCTTCGCGTCGATAGTATGGAGGCGGCCAACCGGACTGCCTGGCGGCGACGCTCTACGTGTACAGCATAGCCACACGAGAACGGCACGAACGTTTTCAGCTTGTTAGCGATATACCTAGAGTTGCTCTTCTGTCGATCTTTGCCAAACAAAATACCGGCTCGCAGACAAACTATGGAATCGCTACCTTCCATTCGACTTGCCCGGCATCGGTTGGGGTTGGTCAGCCCTTGCCAATAATTGCAGGTCGTCAGATTCGGGTATCAAAACGAAGAGCCCCATGCAGTCGGTAGGGTATGCAGTGTGATAGCCAGATGGGGATGCCCGTGGAGGCTTCTGGGAGCGTATGTGTCGCCACGTGTGCGTTGAACTGGTGATATATGCGTCCGATGTCGATAATTGGGTTGTGTTTTCATGTAGGATAGAGCGGCGGGAATTTTGGTTGGTTGCCCTTCGCCGCATCGTTTCTGCAGTTCAGTTGAATACGAACCCGACAATGGACATCAACCATATTATGTGATCTTGTAGTGTAGATGCCGCTCAGTCGCTGTCGCGTGGCACATAGTTAGAGGTCCGACGCAGGCCAACAGGTCCACTACGATTATAGGGTCGCTCTCATGAGAAGATCAGATGCCCGAAGGGCTGATTGGCGTATCAATAGGTGTGCCGTTAGACGCTTCAACGACGAGTACAGGTAGCGAGGTATGCTTGCAGACTGCGGTCATCGACAAAATAGACCGAGCTGAATAGATCTTTAGGTGGAAAGTCAGGCCACTTCCGCATGTAGATTCGATGTAGAACTGATGTACTTGACTGAACCTCTTCCGCTTCAGCTTTCCTGAGTTGTCCATAGCGCATAAAGCGTGCGGAGCACGGAAATCTCCTCCAGGGATCACGCAGCGTCCAGCTCAACACATCATATGTTGGGAAGAGGCTCTCGGCCGTGGATGATGACCGGGCCGCGCTCGATGCTGATATGGATCCGTTGATGCTCGCTTCTGTAGCGGGGCTGAATTGTTGTAGACTACGCAGTAGAAGAGCCTCATCATCTCGTCGGGACAAACATTTCCCTCGGGCATCCGGTAACGGTCGCTTCCAAGCTCGATTTCCTCGACCACCGTATAACAATTACCTACACGTGTAACAACTGTCAATAAACGAGGATGGCATATTGCCTACGTCACAGAGCGCCATGACATATATCTTAGGTAACAGATTATCAGTATAGGAAGTCGTGCTTCACTGCAAATTTGTATGTATGGACGCACAGGAAGGTCCATTCCTGATGATTCGGGTAGGTGTACAGTCCGTAACTACTAGTTAATGGTCGACCTGTAGGTCACGACTCCCTCATGAACACTGGCACTCAAACACGTACGTAAGTGACAAGCCCTTTTCACGAAGGTGCTCGGGCGTCGACTTCCCATCGCGATAGACCTGACGCAACGCTGAGTGCTACATCCCTAGTCAAGTGAAACAGTCAAGTTTATCAGTCAGGGCAGGCTCAATCCAGTAGTAATAATGGTCAAGCTAGAAGCACAAAGCTCTCCTCGCGACTTGTTCTTTTTTGGAAATTATCTCGTCTCTTTATCCAAACCAGAAAGAAACTTCCCTGAGAATCAAATCACCAGAGGCAGATACCGAGTTGTTTTACACTGTGGCGTGTCTATGAGTGATTATATGTTTGGCTTGACTGCTTGGAACTCCCTTACAAAAAGAAATGAACAGCCTCGCGGTTTCCTGCATATGGCGTCGCCGCGAATAATTCGATGCGCCGGCAAGCCCCGGAGTTGCTATTATGTACAATACGCCAGAGATTCCCGGTTTGCTCGAGCGCCCTGATCAAGCATTTTTCGAGAGTCTGCCGTTCCACCCCTTTTTACAACTCGCTCCGGCTACAATATCAAAAAAAAAAAAAACATGACTAGACTCACCAAAACCGTTTATATCGTCATAGCCGGCACCAATGAAGGTCCCAAGCCCCTCAGATCTTGGTCCTTTCATGGAGTCATCCTCATCACCTAGGCCTGGGCTGACAGTGATGGAGACAGCGATGACGAGGTCACCACTCAATAGCGGGACCCTCTTGCTCTCATCACCGTTGTCATGGAACATCCCGGAAAGTCCTAAAATGGCACGGTCCGCGACATTGTCGAAGAGAATCCGGTAAAACGAGGTAAAACGAGGTAAAACGCTAACATCTAGCTAGGCTATCGCCAACTCATCGAATTTAAGAAGCGCCGGGACGGAAAAAGGGAACAAATTGCCCCTTGGCCCGTCCTTGAAGCAGCCACCAGAGGAAGTGGTTGATGCCGCCCAGATCTGTATGCCGGTTATCAGTTTGCACGAGTGCAGCATGTGTGCCGGCATGTGTGCCGGCATGAAAGTAAAGGGCCGCTTCAGCAAGTCCGTCTCGTTCGGAGACGACTATTTCCGCGACGACTACACCGGTTGCCCATATAACTCAACCAGCACGGGTAGTACACTTCACGCTCACAACAAACGCTCGGCCTATACGATGATGAGTGTACTTTCACCCTTACTTTCCAATGAGTACTGTTTACTAACCCTGGATTTGCTAGACGAGAATTAATGCTTATGACTGCCCAGTGTTACTACGTGCCTTTATCTCAGCAATTTTCTAGACTATCACAGTTTCACCAGATCGCATTGAAGACCTCTCAGCCTAAGCTACCTAACCAATTTGATGCAATTCAGCATCTCGTGTTTAAAAAAGGCGATACGGTATCATATGGATACATCCCGTCGAGCTCTTCGGGCGGCACGCAGTCGCCGGACATACTGCGCCCAACATAAAGGGAGCAACTTATACTGGCGACCACCGGACATTCACGATCCAAGAACTAGTATAATCATCCTCACCATTCACGTTGTCAGCCAAATTGACTAGATATCACGGCGATGGCGGCCACAAGGATATACTAAGACCCATCCCGCGGATGTCATCCCAGGATGCAAACGCAGGTGCGCAGAATGCCTCGTATAGAATCTTCAGCTACTAGCTTCTCCTAGAATCATAATCGTAATACAGATACTTCAATCCAGCAAGGATAGAGTTGAGGCTCATCAATGACATGGTCCTGCGATCTGACGAATAGTGCGAACTTCAGAGCATCCCTGGGGCAGAATAATGAACCAGAGCACCCACACCGGAATACTTAACATCAATGAAAATAATATATTTAGGGTTAGTCGATCTCCCATCTACTTATGTGTCGACAGAACGTCCTAAAAAAGGATGGCAAAGATCTGATGGCCGTTGTTTTGAAACCAGTGTTTTAAAGCATCGTCAACTTGGTGTCCGTGCCCGGAAGCTTAAACCTTACCACTGCCCGGCTATGCGGTATTGAACTTGCTTTCTAGAATGCCGTCATGGCCCATGGATCCCAAAGAAGCCCTGGATAAATTATCTAATCCGGGGGCCAGGGGGGCAGGGTCCTCCGGACGTATCATTACGATGCGTGAAACGAAGCTGATCTATGTCAACCGAGATGCAGTCCTTCCTTGCCCTGTTAGTGAGTCATGCAAGCAGTGTCGTCAGAGTGTACAGACATGGGGAAATCAGCATGCTGTCAGAATGTCGGCCGGATGGCTCGTCATAAAGTGATCCTGCGAACTAGGCGGCTACCCCTGGGACATCCCTGGGACAGAATACAGAGAACCAATTTTTAGCTGTCACATCGGTGGTAATATGTGCTTCATGTCAACACTCTCTGATTTGGGGGGCACAGATTCTGAAGGGCGTCGAGCTCGTGGTGTTGGGCGGGAATGGGGAAATTAAGGCGGGCAGGGCGTGTGTTGATCGTTCACCTCCCCAGCCAAACTCATGTTTTCGATTTGCTTCGACGAATCCATCGATATCGGCCACGTGAAGGCTTGCGAACATATATTAGGACACTCACAGGCGGGATGGAACCCTTGGTAGTTCTCTGGTGGGAGGGTGGTTACAGATTGACAGGATTAAAAGCAACTCGGTCTAGAAAGGACTGCATGTACTTTTCCAAAACGTCAAGCATGCCTTGTAACTGCGGCCTGTCGCTTATTCCTATCGTTGCTCATTGTACTCGCCGTGAAGGCAGCAGATCTACATGTCATGGAGTGTAAAAGATCGACCATAGCACCCTTCATTGGCACTATTACATTATATCCGCCGCGTCACAACACGCCGTTATAATAATAAAGGTATCGTGGGATACAAAAGGAAGAAAGGGTTAAGGGTAGAGGATATCGAGAATCATGTGGAGACTGTAGGTACAGATAGCCCAAGATCAGACATCCTGACAAGGGGATATCCTGAGTCCCTGGGCCAGCACCAAGATGTGTATCACCTGTCTGCCCCTTGAACCTCCTAGAGTTTGAGACAACAACACGGGTACGGTACAATAGGGGCACGAAGCGGACCGGTCTCTTGCGGATGACCTTCTAGGTTAACTCACTCGAACGGGGCGCTGCTTTACAGACGCTGAAGGACATTCTCGCAAGTCGTGATGGGGATGGGGTACTTAGTTGCTCGTAGACGAGCTGGAAATTTCGTTGGTCACTATTGATCTGTTGGAAAAGACTTACCTAATTATCACCACGAGCGAGCGAAGTAATTACGAATCTGCGACTTTGTTGCTAGACAGCGCTCTACTATATCAGCTTCCGTGTACGTGTACTCTCAGGGCCGGTCTATTCGACAGACTTCGCCTTAAGCCTGTTTATATCTGTAATCTCGTAACATCGCTTCCTTGCCGTTGCTCGACTAACTACCCGTCATGTTAAACGGCCGATTGAAACGGTTGAGAACTACTGGCTTCCTTGGGTTCTCCGTAGTTTTGATCTAAGGGGATGTATCATACCTATAATGCGACCCACGTCGTCGATATAGTGGTTTTCTTTTTCGGCTTGGGTGAGTGAGTGTATGAACTTGTGCACGGGCTGACTCGATGGTATATCCGGGGTACACACACGTCGTTACCATACTCCGGATGGGTCGGAGCGCCAGATGGACTTCGAGTGCGGTGAACATCGTGAATGTAGGTACTCTTAGAACCCTAACCCTAACCCTAACACTGGGTTTCACGACCGTGTGAGTAGAGCCAGATGATTTATGATCATACTGCGGATGTGGTTAAGCTACCTACCTACCAACGAACTTGGAGTTTGGTGAAGACCAAGAACGTAGGTGTTCTTAGAACCCTAACCCTAACCCCGACCATAACCCTAACCCTGATAAACCGGGTGTCGTTTCTGGGATTCTTTCCTAGGAGTGGTATACAGAGTCGACATTGTCATTTAATAACCATAGACTCTACATGGAACTGAGTAGACTAACAGTGATAAGATCGGAGACCCGTCAACGGAATTAACTGGCAAAGGGAGTGGCGTAGTGTGGGCAAATTGATGAGCTCAGATTTATGTCGATGGCCATGAGGTGCGAAACAAAAGGATAACATAAAAGTCCTTTTCAGGGCTCATCAGTTAGGGTATCGATACAAAAACTTTCACGCACACTTGGGCCTAAATGACGCAAAGTTGCTCGTGAGGGGTACCCAGCATCTACAGAATCATCAAGCTACTCGGGGCGAGCATCCCCGAAATGTCACGGATGAAGGCTGGGGGTCCAGGACTTGGTCTTCCCGTCTATCTGCAGAGTGCGCCGGGCATTGCAAGCCGAAACTTGTGATGAAGCTTGACGCCGTCGTGCCCTAGAACCACCGACGAGCTGAAAAAAGAGGAAGAGATAGGACGTGGTAAGGGTAGTATAGATACATATTGCCTATGCCTTTGAGGGGAAGGGTTGAAGATGTACAGGGAAAGTTGAACCCCGCAAGCTCCCGGTAATCTTAACGAAAAGCTTAGGGCCGAAAATAGAACGCGGTTATGAGTCGTTCGCTTGATGCCTGTCCGGGTCACAGACGGATACAGACACTTTGAGTAATCGACGAGTTAGAAACCCTTGGAGTGTTACCTATGGTCAATAACCCTCAATTGTGGTTCTGTCAGGAATAGTTCGACAAAACCACGCTCGCGAAAAATCACAGGGTACCAGTCGGCAGTCGCAGAGTCGTGCCCTCATTCTCGGAAGTCTAGCACCGAAACAATGGAAACCGTCTAGCGCTCTCATGTTGTCGAGTCAGTCTCACAGATGGCGATGGCTCACTTCCAAGCTGACTCCTGGCTCTTAGGTCCCGATTCCTGAATTCTGACAGAAAGATTTCCTAAGATACTGAGTCGGGTTCGGGAAAAGGATTTCTTCATTTTTTTGTGTCCGTACCTTAACCGAAGACAGTGTAGGTGTCTGGACTGTTGAGGTTATCGATCAGCCATGAGTTGCGGACGGAAACAGCACGGCTCTGTTCTTGTGAAAAGTAAAATATCATTTCACGACCTAGCTTAGCCACGTCAGCCTATTTGAGGAATTGAAAAAAAAAGTGAAGTACCGCATGTAAAGACAAGACATGAGGGCAGAAAAAGATTGAGAGCTGAAGGCTCATGAGATGCATCAGCCGTGAATCGAACACGGGGCCCATCGATGGCAACGATGGATTTTACCACTAAACCACTGATGCTAGAACTGGTTGATGGAAGACGGGGCAGATCGGAAGACTTGATATTCGGCATTCCCCAGATCCGGGCCCTGCAATCTATTGTAGTGTAGTGTAGATAGATAAGTAGGGCCTGGTGGTGTGGGACTGGGTAGCGTGAGGATTCGGTAGTGTCGCTCTCTAGCGACTCAGGGTCATAAAGTTCGGACACCCTTATGATACCGGGATGATTCCAGATTGGATTACAGCCAAATAGCGACGAGTCGACAAAGCGGTGTGGGCGCATTGAGGGCATACTTGGAGTTCTTGGATAACGTGAAGTGAGAAAAGATGTCGCTGGTATCGGTCGATTCTAGAAGTGCGCAATGGGCAAACACGGTGTAGAAGATCACGTAGACACTGTCTGAGTTATCGCCTCTGACGACTGCTGAAGCCGCTGTAAACCACTGACAGAAGTCGCTAAATGCATTCTCAAACTCCGTTTTGAATGGTCCTTCTGCACACGGTGGATCCCCTAGGTAGTACCTTAGAGGCTTAGTCTATTTGTTTGTTTCACAGCCCTCGGGTATCCACTTGAAACGGGCCGACGTTGAACCGATGAGGGCCCACTCTTGCCTTCTAAGAAAGTCCCACTAACTTCGGAAACTCATAAAAACTTCTAGAGCTTTCGGCAGCATCACGTTTTCTCAAAGCTCAACATCAAAAAGAGTCAGTTGGCGTACGAGCCCCCCATGCCGACAATTCTCCCACCATCACTTGTTGATTACCACGCTCACCGAATGGTAATCGAGTAGTTCCTGCGTTCCACCTCGTCCCGTCCATCTGTCCCTCATTGCACTGGTACGTATTTGAATCGAGTCTGCTCTTCTGTTCTCTTTGTCTCTTTATCTTCTCGTCTCGTCTCTTCTCTTCTCTTGGTTTTCTCTTCCCTTGCGCATTTTCCTCCCGTGGGCTTCTTGTCTCCCGGCGCTATTGTTCCCCATCGTTCCGCGTTCTTCCTGATGATACTCCAGCTGGCACCAGTCATAGAGCGACTTGTACTCCCTTTCATTGATGACCAAATGCTTAGGTCCTTAGTGGCCGTTATCTGAATCAGAACGCTTGCCTTTTTCGCTCTTATCTGAGTCGCGCGTCTTCCGCATTTACACGCCTGCTAACCTGCATGTGTATCTTGTAGCATCTTCACCAAAAACCTCTTGCCAAACAAGGCACCCGTATAGCCGCCTGCGTCACGTCACGATGGCTCTGCACAACCCAAACAACTGGCATTGGGTCAGCAAGAACACCTCGCAGTGGGCTCAGGACTGGTTTCAGGTCAATCTGACCCAGCTCTCGGCTCAAGATGGAGAGGTCACTGCCAAGATCAGCAAGGTGCTCAGTATGGACGGCGACGTGGACGTTAGTCAACGTAAGGGAAAGGTCATTACTATCTTTGATGTGAAGCTTGTACTCGAGTACTCCGGTATGTCTTGAAATCACTCGATGTATATGCATTGGGTTTCGTCACCTGACCAATTCTAGGATCTACTCCGGAGGCCCCAAGTGTGTCCGGAACGATCACTGTGCCCGAGGTTGCCCATGATACGGCAGAAGACGACTTTGTCGTACGTATCCACTGCCACCGTCAACTAACAGGACATCTAGCCGTGATCTTGGTGCTAACACCAACGTAGTTTGACATCGATATTCATGCAGAGTCCAAGGAGAAGGCACCCGTCAAGGACTTGATCCGTGCTAAACTTGTTCCCCAATTGCGAAATGAATTCTTGAAACTCGGTCCTGCTATGATTGCTGAGCACGGTAAAGACATCCAGCATACCGCAGGCTCCAATCCCTCAAGCGGCTTCTCTACACCTAAGTACCACGTGCCTACCGGCCCCGTAGCAAAGTCCGACACTGCATCTAGCACCCGTAAGAATGCCAGCAGCGTCAACACTACCACGTTGTCCGAGCAGGAGGAGTTCAGAACCACTGCTACGGAGCTGTATCAAACTTTCACCGATCCGCAGAGACTCACTGCCTTCACCCGCGCTCCCCCAAAGAGATTTGACGGCGCCAAAGTCGGTGGTGGATGGGAACTGTTTGACGGAAACGTCGCTGGCGAATACACAGAGCTGTCTGAGCCCAAGAAGATTGTCCAGACTTGGCGGCTGAAGCAGTGGCCTGAGGGTCATTATTCCCAGCAGACTATCAATTTCGACCAGAACGACGTGGATGGCGTGACTGTCATGCGTGTCGAATGGACTGGTGTCCCAATTGGTCAAGAAGAGGTCACCAAGCGAAATTGGGACGAGTACTACGTCCGGTCTATCAAAAAGACCTTTGGGTAAGACCCTCTCTACTATCTTCACCACTTGCAAGGAATTGACAGACTGACATCTATTCAGCTTTGGAACAATTCTATAGATGTTCTTCAGTTGTGCAGCATATTATGGCGTTCCGTTGGGATTAGAGAATCATTGAGCGAACCCAATTGGATTGAGCCTCAGCTCTCCTTGGTCTCTGATCGATAACTTAGAGGTCAACCACAAGACGGGGTTGGCGTTGCCATAGAGGATGTGTTGCGTCTTAAGTAACAAGCTCATAGAAGTACGATTGATACGACCAATGCTTTGCGCACGAGTGCTAAGAATGATATCTCATCATGGAGTGTAGTGCCTATGGACTGACTTCGTCCCCTTCGTAACAAAAATTCGCCTAGTTACTGGGGCTTGGTCTGTCTTCAACCAGGTTGGACTGGTGAATCCATCCAGCTTAAATGTATCCGCATGGTGTGCTTCATCACTCGCAGTTAGACCATTCTGATAACCAATTACAATTGCTGGGTGTCGAACAACAAGCTACGATCGATCCTTTCTCATAAAGTACGTAAAACGTGATACCAGTTCCCAGTCCCGTTCATTCCGTCCTTCTTTCAAACACCAAAGGAAAGACAGATACATTTTCAACCGGAATATTTCTCGGCATCGCCGATATCCACGACCTGGCCATTACTCGTGACGGCGACCTTGGCCTTGGTGGTGCTGTGCTTGCGCGGATTCCTCGCCTCGAAGATCTCGGTGAGTTCCTCTAGCGTCTTACCCGCCGTCTCGACGAAGAAGAGGTAGATGACTACCATCTCGATGACGATCCAGACTATGTATATGATCTGCGGTAGATACCTATGTTAGTTGCGATGCACAGCACAGGTAGGGACTATGAAGCAAAAAAAAAAAAAGGCTCGGGATCGGGGTATGGAAACGCACTATATAAGGAAGTGTTAGCAGACCTAACTGTGCAAAGGAATGTTAAAGGATGGAAGGGGGGATGTGAACCATATAATCTCCATCCAATCGCCTGAATACCAACGCTAATCCCATACGTATTAACAATGATGGCCACATTCAAGAACAAGAAGCTTAGTCCAGAACCCTTGGCACGGGTCCGGTTCTCCAGACATTCGACGGCGTAGAGAGTCTGCAGCGGCGTGAATCCCCAGGCGAAACAGATGCCGAAGAGGTAGATGGAGACGATGGTCCCGTACGAGAGATTCGGATGACTGCTTGTCTGCGCGGTGAAAGCTGTCAGGAGGACGTAGAATACACAGGACCCGGCGAGACCCCAGAGCATCATTGGTCGTCGACCGAGTCTGTCGAGACAGGTTGCTCCGTAGATGGCTGCGATTAGGGAGAAGATGGGGTTGATGGCGTTGATGAGGAGTTGGGTGTTTGTGTTTTTGATACCGGCTGCTGCGATCATTTCGGGCTGGGGGGAGTCATGTTAGGTTTGACTTGGTGAGTCCCTAGGGGGCTGGGGAGGGAGGCTTGAGTTTACCAGGAAGTATGAGACTACGTTGTTGCCGCCTGTTGTGATTTAGTTGACTTGTTCGGGATTCTTATGTGAGAGCGTGACTTACTCCATTGGCCGCTGAGAGAGATATCACGGATTCACGATCAGCTAGGTACTCCGTCTAACGAAAGAAGGGGGCGGGCCTACGACATGATCTACTCACAAAAAAGACATGCCAATAACCATAGCCAGGCGATAACGAGCAGCTCTCGTGTTGATCAACTCCCGGTAATCCCACCAAGGATTTTCGTCTCTGCTCGCTTGGTATTCGTCGACGATCTCGCGGTACTGGAGCTGGACTATGGGGGAGTTGGGATCGCCTTCACCATGGTACTCTGCGAAGATCGCAAGCGCTTCATCTGCTCTGATCTTCCTCGTTAGTTCCTATCTTGGTAAAGCGGGCTATTGGGGCTTTTCTTACTTACCGGTCGTTGTAGATGAGCCATCGAGGACTCTCGGGGAAGAACAATATAAAGACGAGGACGACAGCGGGGATCCCGGCCTGCACGATCGTAGGTGTCCGCCATGCCCACGAACTCCTGACATTCCTGAATTCCCGTCAATCCGCACAATCTCTGCATTCACGTTTCCAGTTCCAGTCGATACTCACAAGTTCGTCCCGTACGTCGTCCACCCGGCAAGGATATTCCCCACCCACCAGAAATTGTTATACCTAATCATGACCAAAGTCAGCGGAATACCCATCCCATCTCCTCCTCTCTACCCCATGACTTATCCCATACATTCCGGCCATAGTCCCGCGATAAGCCGGATGAGCCAACTCAACCGTATATGCCGGCCCGGCAGCCGAAGCGATCGAAGCTCCGAATCCAAGGATGAACCGACCCCCGATAAACTGTCCCAGGGCATCCGCAGACCCTTGCACGGCGGTGCCGATTAACACGAGGGCGCAACCGATGAAGATACACCAGCGACGTCCCAGGCCGTCGGCGAATAGACCGCAGACTATGCACAAGGCAGGGGAGTTTTTAGATCTGATGATTATTCACAGCCAAACGATATTCTTTATTTATTTTTTTGGTTTTTTTATTTTATTTTTTTTGGTTTTTTTTTTGAATTTCTTTTGCTTTTGATTTTCATGGTGAATACTCACATGGTGCACTCGCAATCTGACCAATCTGATAAATAATAAAGACGATCCCCGTCGTCGAGCCGGCGCCGTCCAAGCCGAAGGTCTCCTGGTAGGGCTTCATGGCGTTGATAGCGCCCATCAGGGAGCTGTCGAAGCCGTTCATCGTCGAGACGAGATAGCCTACGCCCATGATCATGTAGAGACGGATCATGCTGGGGGATAGCAGGTTGGGTTTTTGACTGGCTATGGCGGCTTCTAGGGCTGCTGAGGCGGTGACTGGGTCGTTGGATTTCACGTCGGAGACGGAGGATGTGTGGTTTAGATCTTGATCCATGGCGGAGGCCATGATTGATGGTAGGAGTCTTTTTGGATGTGCTTGTGGACAACGACTGATGACGATCATCTAATTACTACCTACAGCCGAATAGGACGGTGAGAGGATCGTCTTGGTTACATGAGGGGTCATCGCCTTGTTTATACCGTTCACGCCGGTTAGCCATGGCATTGGAATGCTATCATAGGCCTTGCCAAGGACAATGAAATTCCTCGGCAGGAGTGCCGGGTACATAGGTAGGTATGTCTCTGGATAAAGGAACATGCTTAAAGCCATCGGAATCTCAAAGGTGCGGAGACCAGTCCAGACTCTGTACCATGACGTGGGGGAAATCTGGGGGGAATCTGGGGAAGGCTTCCAGCGCGTGACTCTGTGGTATGGATGGATGGATGGCAGGGCAGGTCGATCCGGGAGTCAAGATTGACTGCACTGCAACGTCGTTTGCCGTAAATAGGTGTCCGTCCGGGGATGAACTGCACATGTCAACGTTCACTATTCTCATCGCAGACAAATACCCAACCGACAAACTATACCAGCCCTTTCTTATCTATCTAGAAGAGTTGCCAATAACGTAGGTATCAAGTTTCTCTCACGATAGGGACGCCGGTCTTCTCGAAGAGTATTCGGAAGATTCTGCAGCGTGCTCACCTGCTCGCTACCTCATCAACAGTGACATTCGCGATTGAAGGTCGGGTAAGACTCGTCGCAGTTGATGGTCGCGATTGGGTTTCGAGAACGATCAACATGAATAGGTAGAAAACCCATCTCCATTTATGACGAGCAGCGGCGAGGGCAGTATGTAAATATCGCATATAGTTGACTAACCGTGGACATCCATAGGTGCATATAATGGTTAGATGACCTGCTCGGCCACCACTCCCATCAAGTCTGCGTGTGGCGCCCGAGCAAAACAGTGGCCCATTCTACACAGTGTCAATATACAGTGCTAAGCGCCCGGTCATGTGAAAGGGCACTGTTCATTGCGTGTCAAAAACTGACGCAGCTTGGAAACGTGGACAATCAACTCCCATTTCATGATCGCGGGTATCAACCGTACAAACTTTGGATGCGCTCGATGCCATCCGCTGATATACATCCTTGAATCACCAGGGCTTCGTCTCTTACTTCTAAAGACAGCCTAGAAAAGAGGCATGAGACAGACGACGACGTTTTGTGTCTAGGTACCTTATCGTCTTGAGTCATCGACTTCCTTGGCACTCACCCCTTACCTTTGGGAACCTGCTATTTCACTCTCGCCCGCTCGATGACCTTCTTTACTGTTGTTTTCGTGTTCGCAACTTTGTTCTGTGCCTCTCACTCCGTTTATTGATTCCTCCATACCCTCTTACTGACGACCTCTTATTGACCGTGCTGATCGTTCTCAACCATACTCAACCTGCCTTCAGTCCTATGTTTCCTCGTTAGTTTGTTCTCACAATGTCATCTGGTTCCGACCCGTGCTGGCTCTGTACCGTGAATGGGCCGGTTATCGGGGACCACGACCGCCTACACATGAACCTTCGTGTCGCCAACTCTAATCTAAGCACTGAAGCATCGTCTCATGCCGAACAAGCTCACTCCATAGTCCAGCCGACCCAGCTTCCTGACTGGAGCAATCTCAAAATCATCCATCGAAATACACTGCCTTCCCGAAGCCATTTCTTTCTGTATGATAGCGAAGAAGATGCCATCTCCGGCCAGCTCAGTAGTAAACACCGAGCAGCCCTGCTTTCAAAGGCCTGGACCTCCCAAGCCTTCCCGACACCAAAGTCCTCGGAAGAACCATCTCAGGGTCTTACCCCTTCTCTCGATAATCCCGGTATCTTACCAGATCCATACGCCCAAAATAAATCCCGCGCTGTCTTGCTCTCTGGCACATGGAGGTTTGATCTATCGACCAGTCCCTTCAAGGAACCCCGCGACTTTTATAGGTCCGATTTCGACCATGCTGACTGGAAGCCAATTCAAGTCCCTGGAATGTGGCAATGTCAGGGCTTCGGGAAAGGCCCTCAGTATACTAACGTGAACTATCCTTTCCCCGTAGACCCACCTCATGTCCCTTACGACGAGAATGAATGTGGTCGCTACGCCACGCGCTTCAGAGTACCCGACCGTCTGAAAGATGGTAGTCAGTGGAGGCTTCGATTCGAAGGCGTCGATTCTGCCTTTACAGTCTGGGTGAACGGTCGAGAAGTCGGCTATTCACAAGGCTCTCGCAATCCCAGCGAGTTCGATGTGTCCGACTTTCTCAAAATAGACAGCGAAAACTTTCTATGCGTGGAGGTTTACCAGCGCTGTGATGGGAGTTATATCGAGGATCAAGTCAGTATTGTGTGACTTCGTTGGCTTTATTCATGATCATACTAAATAAATCTACGTCCAGGATCAGTGGTGGCTTAGCGGTATATTCAGAGACGTCTGGCTTCACTCGTTTCCTTCGTCTCGATTTGAAGACGTACATGTTCAGACGCTTCTGGACGATGATTATCGAGACGCAGATCTGGTCGTCGATGTCAAGGTCAGCAAGCCGGACGACGAGGTCTCAATGAAGCTTCTCGATGCCGAAGCAGGAATCGTCATCGAGGGGAAATTCACTCCCACCACAAATGCCGGAAAGTTTAGCCAGCGCATCAGCAACCCTCAAAAATGGACGGCTGAAACACCGTATCTTTACACTCTTGTCCTCCACGTTGGAGATGTATACATGGCGCAGAAAGTGGGGTTTCGCCGAACCGAGCTCATCGCCGGCGTGTTCTGTGTAAATGGAAATCCCGTTAAGATACGCGGCGTCAACCGCCACGAACACCACGCAGAATCTGGCCGGACCGTTCCTTACAATGCACTTCTCCACGACCTCGTGACAATGCTGAGCTTCAATATCAACGCGATTCGCACTTGTCACTACATCAACGATCCCAGATTCTACGACCTCACCGACCTACTAGGCTTTTGGGTCCTCGACGAAGCGGACCTAGAATGCCACGGGTTCGGTGAAATAGGCGGTGATCCGGCTAGCTATCTCTCAGACAACCCGGATTGGGAAGAAGCATATGTAGATCGCGCTCACCAGATGGTAATGCGTGATAAGAACCACGCTTCTGTTATCATGTGGTCGCTGGGAAACGAGGCCTTCTACGGGAGGAATCACCAAGCCATGTACGACGAAATCAAGAGGATCGATAAGACGCGATTGATCCATTATGAGGGTGATCAAGAGGCCCGAACAGCCGATATCTTCAGTCGGATGTATACTCCTGCCGACGAGATGATAAAGTATGCCAAGGAGGAAGACTGGGAAAAGCCATTTGTCATGTGTGAATTCGCCCACGCCATGGGGAACGGGCCAGGCGCAATTCAAGAGTACACAGAGGCGTTCTACAAGCACCCGAGATTGATGGGCGGGTTTGTATGGGAATGGGCGAACCACGGCCTCCTTACCCAGACGAAAGATGGGCAGAAATATTACGGCTACGGTGGTGATTTCGGCGACGACCCGAATGATTATAACTTTGTCATGGACGGCCTGTGTGATTCTGAGCATACCCCTGGCCCGGGGCTGTTTGAATACTGCAATGCCATTCAACCAGTTCAGGTCGTCGGCGTTGACGGTCCTCAGATCAAGATCATCAATCGCTATGATTTCCTCACGCTGGATCATCTCTCATGCTATTGTGAGCTCATCGCTGATCGACAGCAGGCGATTGGACGAGATATTGCCATCCCGCTTGGCGTTAAACCGCATACCGAGACAACCATAAACATCGAAGGATCATTCACGCACGCCTTCAGCACGAGTGGCGTCTGGCTACAAGTGAACTTCATCGTACAGTCGGGCTCGAAATGGCTACCACCTTACCATACCGTAGCTCGAACACAAGTCCGACTAACACCGCCCGAGTCATTACTTCAGCTCAAAACACTTACTCCGCCCCTTTCCGACGGGCCAAGAATCAAGCACAAAGACAACTTCCTCTACGCCACAATAGAAAACGGCCTAACATTCGGCTTCGACACCAGCACAGGCGTCTTCTCCTCCCTCACCCACGTCTCAAGCCCGCAAAGAAACCGCCTCACCCTCCCCTTCACTCTGGATTTCTACCGCGCGCTCACAGACAACGACCGCGGCAGTCCCTTCAGCCAACAATGGCTCTCCGCCCATCTCCCCCAAACCAAAAACCATTTCCAACAAATAACCCTCACCCCAACCTCCACATCCTACATAGTCCAGATAAAAACCCGCATCGCACCCCCCGTCCTCGCCTGGTGCGTCAATACCACCACGACCTACACCATAACCTCCAAGCACTGCACCATCCATATCCAGGCCCAGCCAACCGGCCCTCTACTGCCCCCCACATTCGCTCGCTTCGGCCTATCCTTCGGCCTCCGCGACGTCAACATCGTCGAGTGGTTCGGTCGCGGCCCCGACGAATCCTACGCAGATCGCAAACAGTCCCAAGTCATCAATACCTGGGGTAAGCCCGTCGACGCCATGTTCCGCGAGTACGAATTCCCCCAGGACGCCGGCAACCGGACCGACGTCAACTGGGTCGAGCTCCGCGAGGACTGGGGCGACGACGAAGACGCGAGCCGCGTCCTGCGCGCCCGCTTCGGCGATCACGAGGGCGCCAGTTTCAGCGTGATGCCGTATGCCACGCGGGATATCGATGAGTGCGCCCATCCCTACGAGCTACGCGCCCGCAAGCGCGACGATCACATCGTGCGTCTGGACTGGTTCCATCACGGCCTGGGGACAGGCAGTTGTGGCCCCGCAACACTGCCTAAATACCAACTGCGAACGGATCGCGAGTTTGATGTTGAGATCTTGCTCGATTAAATACAGTTCTATTTCATCTTATTTCATCTTATTTCATCTTATTTCATCTTTCCTCAGTCCGTATTTCTATTTGTTTCAGGCTGGCTATGATGAGGTTCGTTACGGGTCCATGACAAAGCGAGGCATATTTGTATAAACACGGTAGACTGACAAGACAATTCCCTACATAACCGTCAAAAATGAGAAATGAAAATCGAGTTCGAGAACTTAATTCGGTCCCTCTATAGAACCTCAATCGGTCCAAAGTGATACTGATAATCACAATACTGAGTACGCCTAGTGTAATTCAATGAATAATCATTTATTCCGACCACACCAAATGAGCAACGCAGTGGTCATGCATGACCTATAGGTAAGTCTTTCCCGCCTTCATCATCTCTCACCCTCAACAACCTCATCTTCCTTCCACCCCATCACTCATACTGAAAACCTCCAGCGGTATAGTTCGATGGGGTGAGTTTTACTCCCGTGATATCCGTACAACCCGTCACGTCGAATCCCGCCGTCTTCCCATACAGCTTGAAGCTCGAACCAGTACCGGGTATGTCGGGGCAAAGCGTAACGCCTTTATGGCCGTTGCCGTCGTCGAAGTTGAGAATCGTTCCCGTGGTGTCGTTCATCATGCCCACCCAGCAGGAGAAGATGCCATCTTTCGGAATAAATCCCGAATGAGCACCTAAATATTTGACCTGGCCGTCGGGTTGGACATAAATCTGCTGACCTCCTGGGACCACGACCTATGATATTTCCGATTCTTTTGTTATTTTATAGTCTCTGTGAGCAAGTGATGTTGAAAACCCTCTCAATCTCTCCTTTGTTATTCATCGCGTGGTGGACCGTCCGTTCCGGGCGGGATACGATCTTCCCCCCTCTTCCCTAACCCCCGGGAAGCTAAACATGAACGCCAAGGACGAAAGGCTGGAGCTGATATCATACGTACCGCCATGGCTGACATCCACCCCCGCACCAAGGTTCCGACCACTGGTGGGCAAAATTTAGGCGGCACCGTGCAGTATGTCGACGGCCGCAAGAGGCCGGTAAGGAAGCTCTTCTTGGCCGCGTCCAGCTTTTCCCCGTCGAAGACCTTTCCGGGCGCGAAGACGGATACGGAGGATACGGACGAGAAATTGGATGAGGCGAAGACTGAGGGGATGAAGGCTAGGGCTACGAAGGGTAGAAGATGCATCTTGTTTGGAATCTTGGCGCTTGACTTTGGTCTCGATGGGTGTGAGTTTGGTGAGGGATTTGGGATTGAGAATTGAGATTAGTCTCGATGCGTTGTGAAAGCTTGACGTGTTTTCGGGCCGTTGGCGTGCGTTGACGGTGTGAGTGAGTGATTTGGCGTCTGGGAAGCTAACAATAGGTAGAACGTGAGAGAAAGAATACTTGTATCGTCGACGCAATACTCCGGCATCTATTATAGAGAGAGGCTATGACAGGAGGATTGGTTTTCGGGAGGAGAAAATGTCACAAGAAGGAAAGAGGGCGGGAGCGGGAGGTTTCTTGAGTTGAAACAACTTACTACCTAATTTTCCCCGAATGACAATTGACAGTGAGCGTGTGAAACGGGACGAGACTTCGTCGCGTCGTGCCTGCTAAAGTTTCATATGGGTCGTTGTCGTTGCCTACTTCCTCATCCATTCACGTTCAAACTGACTGATTTGGTTCCGTAGGTAAGCACCCACGAACTTTATAGGCAAGACCTATCGAGACGTCATCACATCTCTAGATCCAACCTTCCATTCCCCAATCTGGCAGTTGCCACTCGTCTACTTAGGTTAGCTCATCCGACGATACCCTTTCAATCTCAGGGCAGTTACCCCAAACGACGAGTCGTACCCCGTAGGTACTGCCCGTTGATTATTCCGCTACTGCGACGTCTGGGGAGCCCAATGGAGTAAGGGGAAACACAGGCAAGCAGGTATAATATGTGAAGCCAACTATCAAGATACCTATATTAGCTATTTGAAAATCACCCGGCCGTATTAAACATGTCAAGGCTTGAAATAAATAAAAAAAAAAGCTTTATACAGAACTGCTTGGCCAGGGCCCTGTTTCTTTTCCAGCTTCGCGGACACTGCTCCGACTCCTTCGTGTCACAGTCGAGACTGAAAATCCGACACGGATGTTGTCTAGGACCCGATCGTACTCATCACTGAGAATGAAACCGGGAGAAACGCAAAGGGGGGGTTGGTTAGGGTTAGGGTTAGGGTATCCCCGGGATACAACATCTCCTAGATATTCATCCCGCTGATGCTTCCATAACTCATCTCTTACGTAATTACTCTTACCGTGTCTCCCTGTTATTTTGCATTGCTGGATCGGACACGTTTGTACAATCCTGTACCTGATCCGACCCTTCACCTTCGACTCGGAGGATATCGGTCGACGGTCCAATGATTAATATTAATAATTACTTAGGCAATGACTCTATCCCCATATAATGGAAATAGCCACCACAGATTGCCTGGTGTAGCCGGCGACAACCTCAGATCCGGCGTATCGATTCATCCCGGCTTGGGAGATCATACC
The DNA here is from genome assembly GCA_028637585.1 of Xylariaceae sp. X187. Lineage (NCBI taxonomy): Eukaryota > Fungi > Ascomycota > Sordariomycetes > Xylariales > Xylariaceae > Xylariaceae sp. X187. The sequence goes on along the minus strand of JAJIZN010000011.1, from coordinate 500,124 downwards.
TCTTCCGCGAGGTTCTGTTCTATATCAACCTCCACGGATCACGGTATTTAATACTGCCGTTTTTCTGCATGATAATCACACACAAAGGAGTACCAGGCGAGCATATGTTTGTATATTAGATCCTGCGATCGAGATGGCACAGCAAGAAGTTTGGCAGAGCATGTATGAGGTTACCTCAAGATTTGATCCCCTCGGTAAACATGAAACCTTTTCCACAACACATGCCTCCAGAAACCTCACGAAGCTCAAATGCTACATGTATGCTATATTTGCCTAGTCAACAAAATTGACCACGCCACGAAGACTTTCAATCAGCTCAGAGTCAAAATCAGCCACCCAAGCTGGCTCGCCGGGCTCAACTGTAGCCTGAACCAACTGGTGGTCCGCTTGAAATTCAGTGATTTGGGGTTGCGGCTCAGAGACGGAGAGGCTCATAGCCGCCGCGAGGTCATTACCTCCAGAAAAATGGGAGGTATCTCCTAGGATCGGGGAGCCCGGCGTAGTTCGATCTAGTTTGGCTGGGGCAATGCAGTCAGGCGCTGGAAGACTCTCAATGAATGAAATATGCTTTGCGACACTGCCAGCCTCACTGGCTGAGGGTAAGTCGAGCCGATCGGAAGCCTTTTGTAGTTCCTCAACTGTAGTAAAGCTGAGATTCGAGTCCTAACCGTAATCCATGCTTTCCTTCAGTCTTTGTACTACACCCGGGTATAGAGTCTCATCACTGGCTCTGGTAATTTGCGGGGATGTGACCCTGATTGGGTCTGGCTGTTCGCATTTTTTCTTTAAGAAAAAGAGTTCGTCCAGCTCGGGTAGGTCTGACAGCTCGTCTATGTCGTCCAGAAGGTCATTTGTGCAACTGGTATTCGTTTTTACAGCTGTGATAAGACCATCCTTGCCATGGCTATCAACAGGACCAGACTTGACATTGTAACTTTTAGTCATGCGCTGCGGAAAGATCCCATGGCCGTTCACTTCTTCATGAAGAACTAGTAAATTCTCCCGATTTCGTTGATTTGGACCGCGAGGCTGTCTCTGAATCTCTGTCACTGAGTCGCTGTCATCACTTGTATCATGTAGATCGACATATTCCACGTTAGTGGGTATACCGGAGGAGGGACCTTCACGTTCTAGTTTAGTTCGCTTATGTTTCGCAATATCGAGACTTCCAGACTCATTCGGGCGTCTTCTCTTCTCTTTCGAGCTCAGCCGTGGTGGTTGACTCGTATCATTTCGATCACTATAGGGCATGATTTTCTTATAGGTCTTGGTTGATGCCGACTGGGGCCGAATAGGGTTCTCTTTCATGCTTTCTCGCTCTGAAGATCTAAGGGTCTCGGAGATATCGGCGCATGGCTGGGAAACCATTTCGTTCTCGCGCAGGCTGCCTGCCTCGTTCGAGTTTTTCTGTTGTTTAGGCGGTCGATATTTATCAATCCCTTCGTGACAACATTTATGGTTGCAGGCCTTGCCCGTTTTCGTAAGTCCCCTGTTGCGACAGTAATGGTTACAGAAGTATCTTCCATTATCCATCTTTGGTGGTTCGGGTTTGGATGAACCATCACCTTCTAACAGCTCATCGATGAGTGGGAATTCGTCTTGGCTTTCATCTGACGAATCTGAGTACACACGTGGAGCATCCAGATTCTCACGACTCGACGATCCCAGAGCTTCAAGCATATCATCATCCGAGATACAGTCGTAATCCGCTTCAAGATCCGTAGATTTAGGTTGATAGACGTTCGGGCGGGCCGTCTTAACGTTTCTAAACACCGACGCGGGAATGTTCGGCTCCAAAGCCTTCATCACCTGTGTTCCTACAATTTCCTCACAGCTGAAGTAACAGAATATAGTCTGTTTAGGCCCCGTAATAGCGACTGGGAACTTGAGATCTAGTCCATTTGGACTATCAAGCTTCTTCATAGTCCCGCGCCAGATATACGCAAGGTTGCCGTCCGACGAATGAGCAATAAAAGTCAACGCGGGGACTTTGTCCTTCCAGGTTGGCACTGCGTTCGTGTTACGGTGCCCCAGGTGTACTCTGAGAGTGACCGAAACTTGTTCATCAGACTCAAGCCTTGGTGCTCTAGATTCGATAATGTCGGCTTTCAGCGTTAATCTCGGGAAGTTTTCCAGTGTTTTCTGGATGCCACGGCCATATGGAGGATTTCTGCTGGCGATGCGTTCTATGTCATGGATGCTTTTGTCAGCAATAGCCAAAACACTAGGAACCCCTTGGCTTGTCCACTTTCGCACAGAAACTGGTCCAAAACCAGGTATCTGAGAGAGTTGTGCTGGTTTGCCCTCCCACGCATGAGCTGCAATAGAACGGGAAAGCTCGAGTCCTGCTTTGGTGCCTAGTCCGTCACTGTCGAATACTTTGCAGTCAATTACACAACGGACAAGGCGCCTTAGACGATCAAATATCACCCTCTTCTCTCTCTGAATACCCATGCGAATGAAACCGCTTTCTTTATCGGTCGGTAGGTCAACACCTCCCAGGTGGATTTGTACTATCATGAAGATCTTGTGCCAAGTAAGCGACAGCGTTTCTTTGATGGGATGAAGAACAAGGGGGGACTTGTTCAGTTCTCGAAAGAAGGCTCTCTCAGCGGGCTTGAACCGGAAATCCTTGAATTCCGATGCCATGCAGATGGCTTGAAGCTATAAATCTATATTAGCAAACGGAGTAGAAATGGGCTTGTTAGGCATTCACACGCACCATTTTCTCTATAGGAGCGCCACGAGGAATTGAAAGCAACGATATCATGGTCTCAAACTGGATCATGTATTTAGACATAGCTTGGCCATACTCGGTGCAAACTAGCGGCGTACGTTTGGAAACAAGCTCATGTTCTTGTAACAGCTTGACATTTCGCTCGCACCACTCTTCCACCTGCTCATCCGCCGAAGCTCCGTTTTGAATGTTACCAAGGTTGTACAGTTGAGGTTCCTTTCGTAGTCGTACGCTGAGGAAGGTTCCGCTAATCCATTTCTTCGCTGTAGGGATATCTTGAATAGTTCCTAGTCCGATCTCAGAATTAATGTGCTCGAGTAGATTCTGGTGCAGTGTGCTCTCAAGACGTTCTTCACCCGAAACAAGTTTTTCATATCGTTGGGTATTCGGCGCTTTCGTCATGATAATAGCAGTAGCGCTGCTGTCAAATTGCGGGCGTCCAGCGCGCCCCAGCATCTGCATAACTTCTAAGTCTGAGTACTCTTGAGGCCCGTCATCGGTGTAATGGCTGGTTCCCTTAAGGACAACTGTGTGGCAGGGTAGATTGACTCCAACAGCCAGAGTGGATGTACAGCAAATAACATGAAGCTGGCCATTGAGGAAACCCGCTTCGATCGCAGCCCGATCTTGGGAATCAAGGCCCGCATGATGAAACGCAACACCATGACGGACCAGCTCCTGCAGATCCTGAGATAACACCGGAATTCTGTCACGAGGTGGTGGCCACGCACGGTCATCAGCGCGACAAGTTGACCACCACTCTGCTAGCGATTGAGCTGTCCGCTCACAAGATTTTCGCGTGAAGCAGAACACCATGATTGGCTTTTTTTCAGAATGTTTTGCGATGAGAAAATTCAGCTTCCCATCAAGTGTCTTTTCAAAGATAAAGTCGTTGTTAGCACCCTCATAACCATACACATATCTCTGTAATTTGACCGGCCGTAGCTCTTCGCCAAATACTTCAAATCTTGCCGGTTCGTGTTGATTCTGGTGGTCGCGGCCAATCCATTGAGCGACATCATCGATGTTGGGGACTGTTGCACTGATGGCAACAAAGCGAATACTCGCCCCGATCGTCTTCATTCGCGACACGACGGCTTCAAGGGTTGCCCCTCGGCTATCCTTCAGAATGTGAACCTCGTCAATAAGCACGAGACGGACTAGATCCAACAATTTTCGATGATCTTTCCATTTCCTCGTTATCGAATCCCACTTTTCAGGGGTAGTGACAATGATAGATGCGCTTCCAACGCGGTAGGCCTCCACTTGCGAAGTGTCGCCGGTGAGCTCGACACATGAAAGATTCATATGACTGAATTTCTTCTGCCAATCCCTTGCTTTTTCGGAGCACAGAGACTTGGTTGGAGCTTGGTACACAATTTTGAAGTTGCCAACCCCCTGACTTGATACAAGCTTGCAGATGGCCATCTCAAGAATTGCGGTCTTTCCAGAACCGGTAGGTGCAGAAATGACAACATTGTCATTTGTTTCATACACCAAAGGGAAACACTTTGACTGCACAGCGTTGAATAATTGAAATGGAAAGATGGCACGGAATTTATCAGGTAGCGATTGGCGCGGGTCGACAAGGCGCGTATTATTTACGATGGGCAGTAGGGTAGGCGCATGATCAAGGTCAAGCTCGAGGTTCTGGTTCCATTTGGGAACGGGGCAATCGCGATTGACGACTCGCCGTTGCTTCTCTCGGCTTACGCGTGCCGAAGGACTCGAATGCCCGGCATTCGGTGGTGAACTACTTGCCAGGGAAGAGCTGATGGTTGGCGTTGTTTGTACTGATGTATATGTTAGCTTTTTGAGTGGACTAATGTGCCTATTTTTCAGTCTTACCATTGTGGCCTAGGGGCGCAAAGTGGTGCGCATTACGCTGAGGCTCTGCGCCTCTCCGCGCTTGGCTTTGTGAAATAGATGGTGCGTACGTCGACTGCTCACGCGGTTCGAACGGGGTTAAAGTGTCCCGTATCGGCAACTGGGTTTGCAACGTTTGAGGCACATTCGAATAACGCAGCACTCCATGTATAGGAGGTGCGTGGTTCAATATTTGACGTTCAGGTTGCTGATGGGACGTGTCTTCAAATTGCGATCTATGTTCTGGACCCCTGCGAACGAATGGTCTGAAATGATGGCTGGCGTCACCTAGTACTCGATTTGGCCTATTGGCATAACCACTCATGGGTTGGGAGAGATGTTGGCCGAGACCACTGCTATGAGGAAAGCTATCATTGCCTGGAGAATGATATGCGGGCTGGGGACGGCCAAGGAGGCTTCGATCTATGGAGTAGGGACAGAGAAACGAATCAGCTATAAAACGCTTCTGAATTGAGTCGGACGGAATCCCGGAGCCTACCGAACTCATCCAAGTCGTCATATTCAATCAGCTTTTCGGCAGTTTCACCCCATCCGCTCGTGGAGCTCGATCCGCGCCAGTTGCTGTTAGAGGTTGTGATTATCTGAGGCAGGTTTTGTGACGCATCAGGGAAGAGGCTGCTGGTATGGTCGATAATTTGCTGGATATGACGGTCACGATCCTCTCCGCTCGGGGGGCCGCGAACATGTCTGCGACTAGTAGATAGGGAATCTCCAGACATGGCGTGGTAATGGTCAAGATCATCACAGGGCTATATTGGTAAAAATCAGAGGGTAAACATCAGCAACATGCAGGCACACTCATTCAACACCATTTCACGAGGGGCTTTTGCAATTGATCGAATAAGATGTGCAGGAGAAATTGAAGAGGCGGAGAATATTGATTTTGTGAAGAGGGGATAATAAAAGTGCGTCACATCAGCTCGGGCTGCCCTTATCTTCGTCATTGCTCTTTCCTGGATAATATGGCGGTTGCTCCTTCTCTTGTAAGATCGGATCAAAAACCAGGGTCAATCACGTGATAGAAAAATCAAGCAGAGAATCTTGAACAGGTCAGTCTGGGTATTATTATTTAGTAGTTCCTGATTGCGGAAAGCTGCGAGTTACTTGATATCGTATCAGAGGAATCTTGTAGGAATTGTAGAGATTCGTTCTGTTCGCACCAAGCCATAAGCATCATCCGTCATCGTTCATCAAGGAGAACGGCGGCCGCGAAGAGACGAACGTGTATAGCCTACGTTACTTCACGGAATTCGTGAGTGTCCGATGCCGAAATCCAATGCTCAATTTACCGTAGGGCCACGTGGACGGCAGCAGTATGTATATCGAATATTTGTAACTCTTTTGGGGTCGTCGAACATCAACATATTCCTAGTCCGTCTAGAAACTTCTTGCGATCTCATGAATCATTAGGGCCTAGTGGTTATAGTGAATGATATGCAGTGCACTCTCGAGCAAATCTCTGGTAAACGACCGCTGGTAGTGCACGGGCGATCTTCGGCAGTTAGACCATCGTCCAAGCAGTCCTGACGTTATGTTATATATTCCCACCATCAGGGACTCATAATAGGCATGACTTCACTCGTCTCGGGCCCTATCTTTGCCAGGAGAACCACGGAAGCTATACCGGAGAGGCGAAGAGGGCCTCGATGTGGAAAGACCGAGACTTTTGACATTGTCTAGCTGGCCCGGTACCCCGAGTCTACTCGATGACTGAGGCGTACTCACGACATCCACCGTAGTCTTTTCGTAATTGACAATGCTAATTGGAGGCAGGCGCTGTCGCTGACGACCAGGGCTTGCTGCGTAAAGATACGTCGCGAGAAAGACCAGCGCTGTACCCAGGATAAACTAAAATTGAATTAGTAGATTCATAATAATCGGTGAGCAGGTGAAACCTTACTGTAGGAGTAATCTAAGCATTCGAATACCAGCTGTTAGTGATGGGCCTTCTACGGCGAGTCGCGGGGGTGGTAACGATAAAAGGACATAATTCAAAGACTTGCAATAGAGGGGGAATCAATGGCTGCAAATTACTGACCTCGGACGCAACGAAAAAACAAAGGGTAAAGACGAAGCTAATGACGATACTAATGCTCGTAGCGAAATTCTTTGCAATGTTATCGGCATATTTTATGCATAGGGATGCTAGAATGCCGCCGCCGGCCTGCAGGAGGATCATAGACCAGACAACCCAGCTATATCCGTTAAAAAAGCCGTGTGTCAGGATCTCGTCGCCATCCTTGAACAAAACGCCAAAGAGGAAGGCGGAAATGATGGAGTAAAAGGAGAGCTGAATGTTCCGAATCCAGACAGACGCAGATGACTGCGGATCCTTGAGAACTTTCTCGAAGAAGACCCCTGTAAGGCTGGACAGCGTAGCCACAACCAGGGCAGCGGAAATGCCAATGGAATAATTCCCAATAGGTAGGGTATCCTGGTCCTCTTGAATTCCCTCGTAAGAGGCTGATCGCTTTGCTAGCAGCTGGCTGGCATTCGCAACAGATTCCGTACCACGCCTCGTCAATTCCCGGGCCACCGCGCCCAAGTCACCGCCGACCTGGCCTATCTCATGCGCCGACCGAGGGTAAGACTGATCTGTCGTGTCCAGGGTGGTAAAAGCGCTGTCGTCCCAGCTGGCTGAAGGGATCGACACGAAGGAGACCCCGATGGTCAGGATGATGAGGGCGATCCACTTATGATAGGACAGGGGCTTGCCCAATATTAGCACGGTAAAAATGGCCGTCATGAGTATCTAAGCATGGCGCATTAGGACCAACTCCAGATCGCATATTGCAGTCACGAGATGTCATACCTTGAGCTGCAATACAACCTGGTAGTGAACTGGTTCCAGATTCTCTACGGCGACGTACTGCAGTGTGTTCTGCAGCGTGTAGAGCGTCGCGGGTATGGCAAGTTTCCACCCGTCCCCTCGGAAGACAGACATGTAGATCTGCTGAAACATCACGGTCGCTGGGGTAGTCGGGGCGAGGGTAGTTGAGACCTCGGAGATCGCAAAGGTCAGAGAGATGGTGAGCTTGATCAGCTCGGTAAGAAAGATGGCGGTGGACGTGAAGTATCGGTGGTCATCGAAAGTAGGCATGGTTCGTGTATAATGCGCCATGAGAGTCGCGGCCGAGTTTTGGAATGTCAACTATGGAGAAACGTATGTGTGTTAGTGACAGAGGAAGCGCAGGGCAGTGACTCTGTAGACATGAAGCGCGTGCTTACGCTGATCAGCGAGACCTGCTTCAAGGGCAGGCCAAAGAGCGTCGGGCGGCTCGCCATCTGTGGCAGACCTGTTGTTACGTCGAGGAGGGCCATGGTGAAGTTGTGAGTGTCGGTTTGACTCTCTAGAGAGACATTTCAACGCGACCCGGACTCCTCCACGATCTCTTTGTCGGGTGGCCTCTGACGTCACCGTGGTCTAGGTTCGGCGCAAGCCGGTACGGTAGGTGTCGAGCCACGACGTCAATGTGGTTACTGGTAATGTGGCTGGCATGTGTGGTTGGTATCTATCTAGGAGTGGTCAATAAGACAGCGCATGTCGAGGAGTTCTGGACGAGTCGCAGAGCGACCAACAGTTGGACAGGGCGGTCGTTGGTAGATAGTTGATCAGTTGACAATAATACCTAAGTGCCCTTACACGATAGGGCGCGGCACACGCACACGCACACTCACATTCACAGGCATACTCACACGTTCACGCTCACGCTCACGCGCACGCTCGCGCTCTGCACACGGTCGCAATTGCTTACCAAATAGTTGAGTAAATGCAAAGGGAGAGAGTCGATGACGATCTTTTACTTACACGGCATGCGCCCACATTAATACATGTCATGTGCAGTCTGTGGTGTACAGAGGTACGGAAGTCGGAAGACAGTCCGGATTCCTGACTGGCCTCTGACTGGCCTCTGCTGAGGCAGTAGAAAGGCAGTACAGCAGGTGCAGAACAGCTACAGATTACAGGACTTGTGGGAATCCATTGTCTGATTCAGTGATTCGTCTCCCGTGCAAGATATGGCAACATACTGTAGGCAGGTGCACCTTCCCGTGTCTGTGTAATCCGTGCTTGCTGATTTTGTCGCCATTATGAATAATCTGTGAAAGAGTCACGGAAGGTCCAGTGCCCGGGGACTGCGTCATGTTTTCGCCCAGGCATTTCCGCATTTCGTTTCTTGACTCTTTGACTGAATTCCGAAGGGCCGAAGGCATCATCGCTAGCCCAACAATTTGTTTGACTCACGGCGTGAATCCATCGGATGGATTCCATCCACGTACCAAATCACTACTTACACAGTACATACACACTACTAGTGCAGACTCTGCAGAGGCAGTTATAACTTATGGCAATACCGGTAGACTGTAGACACGACAATCACTCTTCGCCGTTGAAGCCGTCGTTATATCTAGTGGTCGCGGCGTGGCAAGCTAGGAGATCGACGTAATAGTTATGTAAGTCCAACAGCCGCCGCCCGCCCGCGAAATCTACCTATTCTCGTTGAGTCGTTGCCATTCAAAAGAAAAACAAATTGCAAAGTCAAACCCCAATCCATCACAAACATCTTATCTGGCAACGGCAGTCAGTCTCTGGAAGCTACAATGCGCTCATAGGTCGCAATGCCTAGTCAATGCAAAGTCGAGACAGCTCATTCATCTACCGGTATGTGGTGAGTCTTTCACTGCTACTACCCAACCTTGGGTGTGTATGGCATATGCGCGCTGTTAGCTAGCAGAGGTACTCTGAACTTTGAAGCGACCGAACCACCAACGTTAAACACGTCCTTCGCGTCGCGACGTCGACATGTCACTACTACCTCCCGACGACAACTCCAAAAGTTTGTGTACATTAGCTGCCGCCGATCCTTCCCATCAAGCTTCATGTGGCTACAGTCTGTACTTACTACTTACGGAGTACGGATGTACCTCTGCATTGATGAAAGCTATGGGCCCATGATAGCCACTCCGCCTCCTGTCAAATTAGCGGGCTTCTGAGCGGGTTACAGCTAGCCGCCTCACCAAATGTATCCAAACGGGTCGCTGTCACTGTGACTTACAAGGTATGTGCGGTATATAAAACGGCTCGAGAGAGACACAGTTTCAGGGGAAGAGAGTCGGTTTCATCACTCCGCATTATCCTCATTCACGAGCATGTCAGATGTCTGTCTGTGATGGATTCTGGCAAGCAAAACAACCTACACTACATACATACTTGAACTACATGTAGTTTGTTATTGATCCTAATATTCAATAGGCAGGTCACGGACTCTACATTCCTCGATGGATCTAGCATCGTCAGTTCCTCATTTCCATTCACACCTACCTACTTAAGTTGTGTACTTAAGTACGGACGCCATCATGTACCTACGCTATAACCAAGTACCTGCTATCTAGACACGACTAGACACAACTAGACAGGACTAGACAGGACTAGATAGAGACCGGCCGAAGCTGGTTTCTGGTTTACCAGGATGTCGGCGTCGCTACCCGCGCCTCGGGTACTTTAGCCTGCATGCCGTCAACCAAGCATCTCCAAACCTCGGACAGCCTATCATAGGAGAGATTTGTTACCTTCAAGTCAGCAGGTCTTGTGGCTCACCTTGCTCGTCCCCCCCTTTGGTTAGATCGATCGTAAGTATCAACCAGAGCCTTGCCACGTTGTTATCACAGATTTCGCTTACCTTTTTTTGTTATCCTGTCTCCTGCAAATCTCTTCAAATCATGTTCGAGAGAGTCTCCACCCTCAGACGGCCCTTAATCTACAGAAGGTTCGCTGGCTTCTTTATTTTTTCTAGCAAATTACCTATCCCTCGGTGTGTTTTATTTCACTCCGGGTTAAGGAGATGCAAGGGGGCTTGGCTGTGTACTATGTAAGGGTAAGGTACCTATACAACCGCCAAGACAGGCACTTTTGCCCGGGTTAAGAGGTAATATAACTAGACGGTTGGTGGTATTAACTTCCAGATTAGTTGGATTGAGCCCTACATAGTACTTACTAATTCATGTATTAAGTAGGAAATCATGTGCGGAATAGCTGGCGTTGGAGGAGGTAGAGGATACCTACCTCTTCATGACCTCTTCGTGAGGTATAATAGGTGAAAAAGTACCGCATGTAACCGGACGGCTTCTTCCGTCACGTTACGACCGATCCCTCAGCTTCATTTTACAGACAAACTGTACCCGTGTCTTAATCACGGGACGTTGTATTGGGGAGGGGGGGAGGGCGGGCACCAGGGGAAACATCACCCCCTCGCTTTTATTGCCATGCGTGCGTGGAGAGACGGTTACAGATGTGTGTGTGTGTACGTGTGTGTACGTGTGTGTGCATCATTACAACCGCACGTGCTGGGTGCATCAGCATCGATGTGACGGACGGACGAGCCTTACATGTGACGGCAACGCAAGGCACGCCTGTGGCTTGTAACGGTCGAAGCGAAGCGAAGCGCAGAGGAAAACGAAACGAAAAGACTTGTGTTTTGTTTCAATACTAGCTAGACCTTGATAGGGGGTTTGACTTCCATCGTACCTGTGTAGATAGCAGATAGCTTGCACCGGTAACGAATGGTAGGTAGGTAGTAGGTAGGTATCACCGAAGACAAACAACAACAACAACAACAACAAACAAGACAGAAGAGAGGTAAAAGCTGCAACGTTCGGTAGCAAGCAAAAGTCGGGTTTGATTCGATTAACCTAACCTAGGTATATCCGTGGAGTATTCGGTATTGTCTTGTCATGTCTTATCTTGGTGTTTTTTTTTTTTTTTTTTCTTTGGGGGTACGCATGGCATGGTATGTGAGATTCTTGACAAGTCGAAAAAAATTATCCCTATGTCTATTACCACTTTTCCTTTCCTTCTTCTTCTTCTTCTTCTTCTTCTTCTTCTTCTTCCTTTTCTGCTTCTATCCTATCCTTCTATCTTCGAGATGTCTTTTCATAGAGATCTATCGTCTAATACATTTGTCATCCATTGAAGTTTGTTTTGATTTGATTTGTTTTGTTTTGATTTGGTTGTTGGTTGGTTGGTTGGTTGGTGTGTGTTGATTTTCATTCCGTCCCCCCCCCCCCCCCTCCCCCGGTGTTTTTTTTCCCCCAAATGCTTTCCCCTTGTATTCTTTCTTCCTCTTCTTCTATTCCTCTCGTGCCTTGTATATATATATATTGAATAACTCCCCCCCTCCTTTTTTTTTTCTTCTTTTTTTTTTTCTTACATCATTCCCGCCTGTGAAATCTATTCTTTTAAAAAGGTGATAGAAGAGAGATGTAGACAGAGCCTGTAGAGAAGTAGAAAAAAAGGGAGGTAAAGAGTAAAAGGGAGGTAAAGAGTAAAAGGGAGGTAAAGAGTAAAAGGGAGGTAAAGAGTAAAAGGGAGGTAAAGAGGTAAAGAGGAAAAAGAAAAAAAAAACCAAGGGCCAATAAGGGGGGTTTCTGATTCTGGGATATTACATGTATCCGAGTTGAAAAATAAGGACAATAAGGACAAGAATAAAGAGTCAGAATAAGAATGGAATGAGATTCAGAATAAGAATAAGAACAAGCAGGTGGGGGGTTAGGGGTAGGGGATTCGGCGGCTTGGTGGTTTGAAATGCGTATCATACACCAAGCAAGTAACTGACCCGACCGACTGACCAACTGACCAAGGCCGAGACCGAGACCGACCAAGAAAAAAAGAAAAAAAAAAAGGAACAAGAACGAAAACGAAAACGAAATAGAGAAGATGAGAAAGGTGAAGCTTCCCGTGGGAGTCAAGGGAGGATTTTGGAGAGGCCGGTTTTAATAATTAGGTAAGGTTAGGTAGGTTAGGTAGGTTAAGAGTTCAATCATTAGGATTTTGGTTTGTTTTTACTCTTCTTCCTCCTTCTTCCTTCTTCATACACTCTCTTTTTATTTTATTTTCGCATCTTGGGAATTGCGAAATTAGAAAAAGAGAGAGAGAAAGAGAGAGGGAGAAAGAGAAGAGAGAGAGAGAGAGATGTATGTAATTGACAGATAAGATAGATAAGATAATCTCTCTCTCTTTGACAGAGGAGGGAAAAAAGGGGAAGGGCACAGGTAGGGGTCCTTGAATGTAGTAAGGAGGTAGTAGGTAGTTTAGTAGTTAATGTTTTCTAGAACACACACACACGCACACACACAGTTCCCCCAACCCTGGTTGTTTTTTTCCCCTCCTCTCTTGTGTTTAATCATCGTCGCCCCACCAGGGCATAGGGGAATTGCTGAATCCGACTGCGCTCAGGCGTACTAGGGCCTTCTTGCTCTTCGCGGCGTCGGTCTGGGCGCTTTCGGGCGTCAGACCGACGGGGATTGTCCGTGGTGAGGGCGGAGCGAGTTGTTGCTGTTGTTGAGCGGGCGAGGGTGAGGGTGAGGGCGGTGCACTGCCCGTGCTGGCCGTCAGGTTGGATGTTGTTAGCTTTGGTGGTGTCGGGAGTGGCCAGGAGGGCGGGGGCATGGGTGGTTGGGGGAATGTGTCCAGATCCCCGTTTAAACTACCCGGCGCGGCGGCGGCGGGGGAATTAGTAGTGGTATGATGATTATGATGATGATGATTGTTGTCTGTGTGGGGATTCGTGGTATTGGTATTGGTATTGTTGGTGCTGGTTTCTACCTCCGGGACATCGTGGAGTCGCGAGGCCGTGGGCGGATTGTTCAGAGAGTGAAAGGGAATCGAGTCTTTCCGGTACTGGCTCCCGTGACTGCTGCTGCCGCGTCGACTGCTCATGCTACTGCCGCGTGCGGACGAGCTGAAGGCGCTGTCGCGCCGTAGCGCCATGCGGCTGCTGCGTCGCTCGTTGGCGATGAGGTCGTCGCCGTCGCTGTCTTCCATGTAGTCGTCGCTGAAGTCGAGGCTCGATTCGGCGGTGTTGACGTCTTCGTGCGGCTGGTCCAGGTAGAACAGGATGCGATCGTTTCTGCTGTCGAAGGTCGTGGACGTCGTGGAGGCCGTCGCCGAGGTCGAGGCCACGCTGGTGGAGGAGGGGACATTGACGTTCCCGAGATGAATGCGCAGGATGTTTTGCTGGTCGGCCTCGCCGAGCGGCCAGACGGTGCTCTTCGTGCTGAGACGATTGAGGTTGGCATTGCTGTCGCTCGTCGGCGTGCCGCCCTTGGTGCTGTTGGCCGTCGACGCGGCCGTTCGCTGGCCCGTGCTGGCGGTACTCCCGCGAGTAGAGTAGTTCGTCCGACTCTTGCGGTCGTCATCGCCGTCGTCACTGGCCGATTCGCGCATCTTGGCGCGCTTCTGCCGGAGGGCCGCGAGCAGCATCTCCTCCTGCTTGGTAACGGCCATCAAGCGGGCCTCGTTGACTTCAGAAGAAGATGCATCCGCGTCTCGCTGTAGGGACTCCCGAGACTGCACGTAGAATTCGACGCTGTTGGGCGAGAGTGGCGGAGTGGGTTGATCGGCGCTTGTATTGTTCGTCGTGTGCGAAAAGCGCGCGGTCGATGAAGTATTGCTTTGGCGTGAGAAATGCTTCTCGAGTTGCTGCTGTTGCGTGCTCACGGAGGATAGGGAACTCTTGGTACTGCGATCCACGGCCGAAGCTAATGGCATGTATCGAGATTCCGGGATGCCGAAGCCGAAGCCGGACGGACGGGGTAGACCGGGTGAATCGGGGGTTTCGAGGTGTCTGCTGGATTGGGCACTGCTACTGCGGCTGGCGTGAGGCACGAACCGTGATGGCGTCAAGGTGCTCGCGGAAGAGTGATTGGAGAGCGAGTGCGAGTGCGTGGCGTTGTTGTTGTTGTTGTTAGCTGGTGGGTTGGCAGCCCTGAATGCTGCCACGGATTTGACGGCGAGATGTTCGTCCAGTTGATGAAGGGATGGCCTGAATTTCCGGGGCCCGGTAGAGCCGTGGATGAGGGTTGGACTCGGCTGACCTCTACCAGAGTAGTTGGAATGGTCGGAAATAGAGGAATGCGCAATACTTCCACGACGAGAGGCTGACGCCGACGGGGATGAAATGTCCTCGTCGTCTGAAGAGTCCGAGAGTGATAATATGCTATGTTGCTGTCGATCCGACTCGACTGTGCTTCTCATCGAGGTCGTCGCCTTGGATGTCCGGGTATAGCGACTCGACACGCTGGCTGGATAGCCGTTCCTCGACGAGATAGACTGCGCGTGGAGGACGCTCGACGATTCAGTCATGGAGCCGGTCATCTTGCTATCGTGCGATCCTCTGCGAAAGTGGCCCCAATTCGTGGTGGGCTCGGTGGGTGTAGACCCGGGTGCCGATCCGGGTGACGGCGCAACCAAGCCGTGGTCGAAGGTGCTGCCTGTGGCTCGGTGTTTGTTTGCTGAAGCGTGTTCCGGGTAAGTCTCTGTATGCTCCCGGTCCACTCCATCATCCTTGCCCGTCGACTCTTCGTGTTGGAATGACATCTGTTCATAGTGATGATAGAGCCGGTCCAAGCCGGATGCATCGGTGATCCCCTTGGACCGAGGCGACACGCGGACGGCCCCTTGCCTCACGGGCCTGTACACACTCGCCTGTTGATCGTCAGGGGGAGGCAGTGGCGGCAAGGGAGGCTCCGTTGTGGGCGGCGCGATCGGTTGCGGAGGCGAGATATACCTAGGCTCGAAGTCGGAATCGCTCTTATTCCAATCCCGGGTATTGTTCCAGTCCTTGTATCCTTTCGGCCGTAAGCGGGAGAGGTCGAGTTTGGCGGGTTTCTTCTTCTTCTTTGTAGATTGCGCCGGCGGCACGGGGGAGCCTGTGTTCACGGGTCTCGGCGGAAGGCCTTTGGCCATGGCGGAATTCGACGTTTGCTGGGATATGGCAAGAGGCATCTTTTTCGGGTCATAGTGACTGTCCATGGACACGGACGACAGTCGCTTGTCTTGGCCCGTCTCTTTGGGTATGTCCAGGTTATCTCGAGAGCCGTCGCCGACGGTGAATGCGGATCGCTTTATCTTCAGACCTTTCTGGGCGAGGTCGTTCGTGCTCTTGATCTTCCGCGGGCTGATCGGGGGCTCTGTCTCCCACCGATGGTTTCTGTCCTTCCGGAGGGGGCCATCGTAGGGAGTCGGGCTCGGGTTGCTGTCGGATATGGATAGGCTGATGTCGCCGGTAGATCCCGATTCCCAAGACCGATCGACATTGACGGCCAACCGCGAAGGGCCGGTATTGATGCCGCCTTCGCCTAGGATGCGTTGCGCCTTCGACAAGGGACCGGAGACGTTTACCGCCTGGGCTTGCTGCTTCTTCGAGCGACCGGGCACGGAGAACTTAAACTTGGACTTTATACCGCCCGCCATCTTGAATAATGAAAGACCGAGTTGGCAGCATGCGCTTGTTCCGGTTTTTTGTTTATTTTGTTTATTTTTTTTTTGTTTTATGGTCGAATGGAAAAATGAAGGACCTCGGTCGTCGAATTGCTCTCCTCTTTTTTGCTTGATCCACGGAGATATTAGGTGATGGTTGGTTTATTTTTGAAATTACTCGAGGTCGGCAGCGGCAGACTTTCCACAGAGTCTCAACGCCAATGCCCCAATATCAACTGAATCGTGTTAGGCCATGTACCTGCACCGGAGTCTCGGCGGCCATAAGCTTTTTTCTCTTTTTTTTTTCAAAATAAGGATCCACGTTGTTGAAAAGGGAAAAAAAAAAACGGAAAAGAAAAAGAAAAAAAGGCTCTCGAACACCGGACACGGCCCAACGGGTCGGATTTTGGCGCAAGGAAATCTCGGAAGAATGAAAAAGAGTGGCTTTACAGGCGTAATGATTGGTCCTTCTGGAGCAATGGTTCGCTTATTAGTGTTCAATTTTGAGTTATTCCGTCGTCGAGGTTCGTTGCTAAGCGCGAGCACGACTCGTGATGGCCCGTCCCGTCGTCACGATTGCCTGTTCCTCCCTCGCTCGCTCTCTCTCTCTCTCTCTCTCTCGTTCTCTCGTTCTCTCGTTCTCTCGAACCGTTCGAGATCGAGACTGTGGGAGGGGAAGTGGTCCTTACTATGCCCGGCGCGACCAGCAAGCGCAAAACCCAGGTAGGTAGTGGGCGGGAAAGACGATATGGTACGGTATGGTACGGTATGGTATGAAGGATGGCTTTTTTTCCTCATATATGTGAACAAATAAAACTAATGTTCGCGTTCTTTTTTCTAGAAGGATTCACAACCTAGGCCAGACTTCAAGGGTACAGATAAGCAAGACTCGATGAGGATTAAAGGATAAGGAAAGGTACTTGAGCGCCTTTTTTTATTCATAAAAAAAGAGCCGCCGGCGAGCAGATCATGGAAGAAGGAGTGTGAAGAGGGAAGATGATGGTAGGTAGGTAGTAATATCTAGTCCCTAAAATAAGAGGAGGTTGTTGAAGCGTCAGGTAGGTCTAGGTATAGGTATAGGTATAGGTATAGGTGTAGGTCGAGGTAGAGGTAGAGGTAGAGGTAGAGGTCGAGGTATACCTAGGTATAGGTGTAGTTATAGGTGTAGGTCTAGGTGTGGGTATAACTGTGGGTATAACTGACGGGGTAAGTATCCAAGTATTCCGGCCAAATGAAAAACGGGGGTCCAACCCACACATCGACCAGGTTTAACTTGTTACTTGTACGGAGTGCATGTGCCGTGCAGTCGAGAAGGGGCACCTGATATGATACATTTCACTTCACTCTCAACTTCAACTTCACTCCATACTGTAGGGGAGATCCTAATACGTATAGGTACCGGAGCAAGAACAAGAACAAGAACAAGAACGAGAGCAGAAGTCGAAGCAGAAGTAGAAGTAGAAGCAGAAGCAGGAGAAACACAGTCTAGCCTCTACATAGTAGGAAAGGTAGGTAGGTAGGTAGGTAGGTAGGTAGAGTACCTAGCTGGTACATCGTACCGGAGAAGAAGCTGTGCGGAAAAGAGGGCCAAGATAGATACTTAAACCCGGAATACTTACTACGTAGTACTTACGATCTGTATTTGCCTGTCGGGAGTAAACAAGTTGGCTACGGTACCGCGCGCAATCCCTTCCCGACGCCCCGTACTATGTAAATTGTAAGTAAATTGTAAATTGTAAATACTAGATAAAGAGTGGTAAGTATCTAGACGAAGCTAGCTTCTACTTAGGAGATTTTTAGAATGCTTCACTAAACCAGGTCAAGAGTAGTGCCGGGGATCCATCTCCAAACTATCGCCACTACTACACACCATACGTGATGATGCCACTATCTATCTAGGTACTCACATACTACGCCGTGTGGAAGTGGTGGGTGTAAATAGTGTTAGGTGTAGGGTATCTGTACACTCACACTTACACTCACACTTACTCTCAACGTTACAGTATGTGTGTGTATGTATGTGTGTGTGTGTGTGTGTGTGTGTGTCTATTCTAAGCAGGACCAAACAAGTTCAACAGCTTGTTAGCTACCTTACTTAGATACTAGCCATACAAACGCATCCGTGTCGTCGTGTGGATGAGGCAAACAATATGAGTCCACTGTCCAGTCCTTGCCGAGAGTCTTCCATACAGCCTCCAAACTCACGAGATAACCAGGAGACTCTCCTACCGTGCGTCTGGTGACAATGTCGCCCCGTTAGAAGGGACGGGACTCGTCATGTAACTACTATGTACCTCGTAACTACATAATTACATACATACCCTACATAGTACACTCTCGAAGGAGGAATCACACGGGGTCCGTGAACTCAGGGGCGCGGCCCGAACACTAGATAGAAAGAAAGATGGACTTTTGGGTCACGGTAGTTAGACGGAGTGTATTCGGTACTTGCACGACTACTTAGATGCCTATCAGAGCCTGTCTACTATCTACGGTAGTGTAGACCATGACCCCTGAACAAAGCAGCGACAATACGAATACTTACTTAGATACGGACTTCCATACGGACTTCCATACGGACTTCCATACGGACTGTACCCGTATGTTACTGTTTTGCTTTACCTACTTAGACCATCGTCAAGCTTGCAGGTCACAGAATGTTGGCGAATAAAACCTAGATACCTACTTACATACATAGGTAGTAAATAGTACCTATCTAGATAGTTATGGAGTGCCTCCTGTCGGCCAATTGACACCTATAGACTACCATGTGTTGGAATCCCTTTCCTGTTCCTTGAACCCCTTGTCCATTCTGTCAGTCTGTCTGTCTGTCAGTCTGTCAGTCTGTCTAATGTAAGTGTCGGTACTTGGCTAATTACAGCAGAAACGGGGGCAAATGGGTAATTATCTCGGGGAATACCATCAACCGGTATCTACTATGTACGGACTACAAATTGCCTATGTACACTACCTGGTGTACTGACATGTCCTCAAGTATATAGTACATTGCTGTCGCCGACGCAGTAAGTAAGTCTATTTCTCCGACGCGCGACAAAGAAGCTTTGCGTTGCCATTTGGAATAAAATTCCCATCTTATCTATGCCTACATATATCTATCGGGCCGTATATCTAATCCTATCATGCCAGCTCCGACGATATGTAATTACCCTTCCAATTCATATTCGATCGAAATAGAGTCTTTTTTTTTTTTTTTTTTTTTTTTAATCTTCAATCGGTCGTCGGTCGGGCCTATAAGTAACTAGGTAGATACTAGATGGGACAGTCCGTAGTCATGTACAGACTACCTACGCCTGTCTTAAGTAGTACCTTGGACCTTGGAATGTCGTGCATGGTTTGATAGTCACAGGCGCAAGCCCAAGTGTACTACGAGTACGGACGGACTGTACGGACTGTAATCTGTACATGGTAATTAATGTTTCTCGGCGCTTTCTCGCTGATCCAGGAACCAGGCCAGGGACAAAAAAACAACCCACCAAGGTGTCTTCAAACGCCATGTTGTAAGTCCAGCGAACGGAACAGCCACCATCTATATCTAAAACGTGTCTACGGACTTACATATATGTCTTCCAAAAAAAAAAAAAAAAAAACACACCTCCATTGACGCCCTATACGCAATGAATTGATTCTAAATCTAAAACCCTGAACACTATTGGAGATAGTTTATAAAACACATACACGTGTTCGTGTCAATCTTTGCCTTATCTAACCCGGCAAGCAATGAGGCCGTTTACTCTATCGTTTGAATGGCCTTGAAAAGCATCTACGAACTAGACACCTTGCCTTTCTTTTTACTCCTCCCACACATCGCCGAGGAGGGTCGGTTATCACTAGGTTAGGTATCTATGTAGATAGAGTGGCGCTTTTTGGATGGCCGAGTCCTACGATACCTAGATACTCTATGGCGGGTCGGCCAATTGGGGTAATCCGTCAAAGTTTTTATTTTTATTTTTTTTTATTTTTTTTCTTTTCATTGTTCTTTTAAGATGGAGAAGATACTTGTATACACTACCTACTTAGAAGTTACGTTACGCCCAATCTCCAGCGGGACGGAATGATTGCAGTCCTACTTACGGACTACGCCGAGAGCAAAGCAGGAGAATGAGTTTGGCTCAAACCGAAGCTGCTCGTCAATGGGGAGACACCTGGACTAGGTAGATTACTCGACACTGTATTCGCCTGTGTCAACCAGACCGCCCATTCCCATAACTATCACGATACTCTCATTCACTCACTCTCTCACTCACTCACTACTTTACACGTCGTAGTAAACATGAAACTTCACCGGCAATAATAAGTATCTTCATAGGTAGTCATTTGCGCATACTTTCAGCTGCCATCGGCAAGCACATAATGCCGTATCTCATGTATATCAAAAGACGACATTGTCCGCAGTGTATTCCGTGCTTTCTGTTTTGGAGCGGCGGTTTCCGTCAACGGGTAATTAACTATGTAGATATAATTCAAACCAAAAGAAGAAACCGACGACAAGACAGACTAAACGAACCCAGAAATGATGATAATAACAACGCTGTGATATCACTTTTTTTTTTTTACTTTCTAACCTTGGGTTCGTGTAATATAACCAACTATCTAACTAGATATATAACTATCTAGATAATGTAGAATGAATAATAGGTGTTCTGGCGGCGCGATGGGAATCTCTCGACTGCATCCGCGGAATGGGATAGATCGCAAATCACGTAGTGATCTCATTACGTACATTGTATCTTTCGGGCTTCACGCCAAGTTCTCGACATCGCTTAGGTCCGTCCCGACACATCATCTGGCTCATCACTTTCAGAATCCAGACTATGTATCTACACCCTGAGAAGGGAAATCCGTTGACATCTTTTTTTTCACCGGCCTACCTTTCTATATATCTGCTTTGCTCGGCCTCACCACCTACAATTCCCCCGTCACGGAGTTCAGGTGGCCGAGCGTTAACTCTCTATTCAAGTACATCCAGTCAAACGAAAAAACCTATCATAATAACGAATCCAAGTATGTTGTAAAAAATAAAAATTTAAATATATGACAGATTTGCAAGGAGGATTGCATGAGCTTGGCACAGTTTACACTACCTGGTACGAATCAGTCCCTACTTATTATTATGAGTCTGTACTATATGCTATGCTATGCTATATTACCACCTCTTCGAAGTCGAAACCGGCGTGCGCGGCGACCCAAGTAAGCAGTTAACTATCTACATAGATTAGTTAGTTACCTACTGTATGTATCGAGACACCTAACCTTGGAATTCTTCTCGAAATCCAGAATATGTAATAGATCATGTATCGCCATTCTGAATGGGTATAAAAGTATGGTACACTAGGCGCCACCGATCTGGACGAAGCATCGCTCACCTTGACATCATACATGGACAGTTGGTTAGCCACTCCGAAAGAACAAAAAGAAAGAAAAAAAAAAAAAAAAGAACTTCCCGTGGCTACCTACACTAAGTAGATATCTATCTACCTAGAATGACTGATAGTAATACTGATACTTGATACTGATAACTATACTGTGTAATTATGAATTATATACTACTTATGCCGGAGTAGTCCGTAACCGTGACTGAGGGCATAGTTTCACGACCCTTTTTTTGTTTGTTTTCTCTATTCATCCCGTCTGTCTGTTGGCTTTTCTTTTTGTTCTCGTCACTCGCCGCGAAGTGTGTGTGCCCGCTCACGCCCGTTCCGTTCCGTTCCGCCCGCCCGTCCGTCGGTAGATAGTAGCTAGACTGACTAACTATCTATCTACATAGGTAGGTTGATAATAGATAAATAATACATGAGTACCTAGATAGGTAGATAGGTAGCGGGATGATCGTTTCAAACGGGAATTCCTTTCCATCTTTGCTCCCATCCGGTCTCCCTCTGGAATATCTTTTTCGGCATTTTCATTTCCAGAAGATTATAGTAACTTACCTAGGTAACCTACCAGTTACGATAGGGTAGGTATACCATCTACATCTACATCTACTTACTTATACTATTCTAAACCACACCATGTAACCTCTCTATACGGTACCTACCTCTCTAAGTACTTGAATATGCTACGCTATCCAACCCGCAATGTCTACCGGTGGCGCCGTTTACTCTGCTATGTATCTACTTGTACTATGTATACTCGAAGATACCTACCTACCTACCTACCTACCTATCTACCTACGCACAAGTAGGTATATATATAGTTAAATGTATGAATCCCGGAGGATTCAAGCTTCCTCAACTCTCTACTTATCTACACTAACTTATACTTTAAGAGTACGGGTACCTGAGTACTTATTTCGGTTTGACAGCGACCTACCTAGTTTCAGGCCCGACTTCCCTCCTTATGCCGATGGATGGGAACGGTGGAGAAGATTGCTTGATGTGGTGTTAATGCGATACTACCTACTGGAATGGCATTAGTTAGGTATACACTTACTTACATACTTACTTACTCTCGAATAGGCACCTAGTTACTACCTACTTAGGTACACTGGAGTCCTTTGGACGAGGAGGGGACGTATAAGTAGTGTGGTGTACTTAAGCAGTGTATTCCCAGTACGCCGGGCAGGATCGACATGGGAAAGAAAGAACAAAAAAAAAGGTAAGGGACTCTGGATAGGGACGATATATCTTGGTTGATAGACACAGGTAGGTAGATGAGGATGAGGATGATGATGAACCCTTTGCTATCTACCTAGGTATCTAGGTATCTAGGCATATATATATATATGTTTACATTTTCTTTTGAGCCGCCTTTCCTTCAGGATAGATAGATAGATAAGGTAAGGCAAGGCAAGGTACCTAGACGAGCCGCGATATTGAAGAAAAATACCTGAGCATCCTTTGCCCCTTTTGTCTCTCGTGTCGACTCGTGGATAACTATTCGACGATGGGTTATTTTTTTTTTTTTTTTTCATGATTCCGGATTCATCTGACTATTCAATCTGATATATCTACCTAGTACCAAGCTTCTTTGAACGGGACGTGGCATGACCATACACTTATACTATCTAGTTACATACATATATACCTTAGGTAGAGTAGAGTAGAGTAGGCAGACACAAGACAAAACGGACGGACGGAACCAAGAAGAACCCGAAGGGAGGACCACAAAAAAGAAAGAAAAAAAGAAAAAAGAAGATATCTACTTTTACCATGATGATGATCAGAGTGACGATAATGACCCGGAAGTATAAATGACCATGCTCTTGGGATAATTGGGGGGGTGGGGGTGAATATAATGCGCAGGGTAGGTAGGTAGGTACCTAGGTTAGGCAGTGCGCAAATACATACATACCTAGATCTCTAGCTAGATATCATATCTCGTTGACAGCTAAATTTTTTTTTTGGTTTTTTTTTCGTAAATTCTTTCTTTTCTGGTGCGGAAAGTGTGCTTCAGGATGTCGGTAAGTTACAGTAGGTTAGGTAGTGGTTGCTCAAGTAGATACCTAGTCTACCTACCTACCTACCTACTTACTTAGTCCCCGGGACAAGCTTCCGGTGATGTGGCGCAGAGAGGTAACTAGGTTAGGTGGTTCATGGCGTAAACACGAGTCTATCGAGCGTTGAGGGTGATGGCGCGCTGTATAGATATTGGAATAGTGTGGTAGGTAGGTATCTAGTAGAGAGGAAGATCAGGGTCGCTCTTTTATTAATGAGGTAAATAGTCTGTGATGAGAGGGCTTTAGGTAAGATCAGATAGTTTTGAAGATCCGGGGGGGAAACCGTGGGTTATATCTCCAAGATACTATCAAAGGCAAGCCAATGATGCGCCATGGGGGAGGAATTTCGGTAGTCGTGTAGTCTGTATCTAGAGGCAGGATGATGCTGGCTGGGTTTCGGTCGACTGCAGTGTAGTTACTCGGAGGCTTCATAGGCACCTAGACTAGAGTCGCGGAATAGGTAGTCAGGATAGGTAGTTATGGTGGTTGACGTATCGGGTGTGTCTGGTCGCAGAACCCAATCGATAATAGGACCGTTCATATTTTCATTTTCCCATGTCAAACTGAGTGGATGACAGGTCACATTATATCAACCATTCACCGCTGGGATTCGGGAACTCCGGGAAGTTCTTGCGCCTAGGTATCTATTCAAGTTAGCCCACGATGACGATACATACCTATGTAATTTAGAAGCTGAGGTGCGATAGGGAAGCGCTCGTGCCTTTATAACGAGTCTGTACTTTTCTTTCTTTGGGAGAAAATTGTTCGCTGCCTAGATTAGATGATCCGAGATTCCAGGATGGGTAAGGAGGGAGGGACATTTGCATGGGCATGGGTCGAGTAATATTCTCAATCTTTTGGGAGGGTGGGCATTTGTGTTGGGGGAATATCCGACTTTTGGTGAAAAGAGTGCCAGACGTAAAATAAACTGAGAGCATGCTCTCTCTCTATCGAGAGACGGATTCTAGAAAACCCCGGTTTCCGTTGGAAAAAGCAATGTCATGGTTTGTTGTCGCCACGCATCGCAGCTTAAGAATTGAGATGACCTGGGTTAGGGTTACGGCCAGGGTTATGGTTATGGTTAGAGTTGAGATGTTAGCTATGTAAGAGTACCGCGTCACTTGCGCTGTTGAATGGATATTGTGTGAGGTGGTTACTGTGTATCTAGATAGGGATATAAGGATCACAGAAGCGCGGGTCAGTGTTAGGGTCATGCATATCTTAATGAAGACGATGAACATCAATCCGTGACTTTTTCGAAAACAATGGCGGACGAAGACAGGCTCGAGGATACGAAATGTTCCTCTTGTTAGCTTCTTCCCTCGCTTCATACTTGCATACGTTACCCTCTAGACTAATACATGCGCCTGGCCGTGGTCGACTACCTCGTGACTGCGCTTGAGGAAACTTCTAGTCGCCTAGGCACCCTAGGGGATTGTGGAAGATAACTATAAAGCATCGGAGGCACATGTTTGATTGCTATCGGTGTGGCTTACCGGCATATTACTGTAAAGTCGCCATGAATATCACTCACGTCCTGGAAGCCTGACCATGTAATAAAATAAGCACGGTCATCAGCCATATCTGGCCACTTCAAATGAGAGTGCTGCAGATGGAGTAAGACCTTCTCCTCTCTGTGCGATAGCGTCGTCAAGGTGTATCATCCATGTGTCAACACCAGTGAGCATATCAAATCTCAAGATCTTTATGTAAATAATCCGAACGCTACACAATCTATCCTATGCCGCCGTTTCCGCTCATGTGAAATCAGGCCGGCGGGAGGAAGGACGAGAAAAGAGCGCCCTGTATACTCGCATACATGACCATGAACGTGACGACCTGTTTCCCGGTTTCTGCTGTTTTGTCGTGAGACAGAAGATTGGCCAGCCATAAATACCAGAGAGGATAGCCCGATGATATTCTCGTGATGATCTGTACATGGTAGGTTGTTATGGCGAGGACAGTCAAGAGAAGCTGAATCGATGCCATAGATCGGAGAAACGAGGCTAGATTGTCTGACGTCGGCACGTCTCTTACCCCGCCGTTTAGGATATGGGGATCGGCGAAGAACGCGATTCCTGATTTAGCCAGGAAATACAACATGGGAGCAGCTAGCAGGAAGAGAGGTATGTTTGGCAGAGTCCAATATCGCAAGAACCCGACATTCCTATGAAGAGTCAGTCAGTTGAGGCCGGATATAGTAGAATAATTGCCACTAACCAGTAATGTGCCTGGACAAAGGCGTAGATACTAGGAAGCTTCTCGGTACACCACGGTCTGAGTTCCGAGTCAGGAACATCGTAGCAGTAAGTCCGATACGCGACGACTTGGGGAATCAAAAACCCAATGACAATCGCAGAGCCGCCGACAAGCAGAGCTAACCTCCTTCGAATGCTGTTGGCAGAAGGTGGCCGCGACAATTCGCGCAGCAGTTCAAAAGCGAAGAGGACGCCATTAAGCGTCCCGTTACTTCGGAAATTGACGGCAAACCCGAACCAGAGGCCCGAGGTTACCAGACTCACGTCATGTACGAAGGTCCGTCCCTGACTAAGGACGGCCTTGGCAAAGAAGAGATATCCGATGAAGGAGAGAAGAGCATAGGGGCTTTCTGAATACGGTGCGGAGAGAAATAAGCCCGCGGGTGAGAATACATGGAGCACGGCCGTGACTAAGGAAAGCCGCGTGTTCTTCGTGACCGTAAGGCTGAGTTTGTACAAGACCAAAGCTGACAGAAGATGCGATACGTTGGCCACGAAGATGGCGATGGAAGGTTCAAGAACATCGTATTTTGGGATACCAAGCCACGTGAGTACTATAAGGGGACAACGGTCAGTCATGGATCTGTAGTCATGGATCTGTAGTCATGTATCTGTAGTCATGTATCATGTCGATGACTCAGAGAAGGCTTGCCTTTCACGGAAAAAGAGACGACGGTGGGAAGGCCGCTGGCGAAGGCCCATTCTTGCTCAAATAAATAGCCGCGCCGGGAAGCTTCGACGAAGTAGATGGCATCCCATCTCGTCAGTCTCGTGACTAGGTCGATTACTGATTCGGGGTTTGTTGCTTGGTCAGCTAAGAGAGTGCTGGATGTATCATATGCCGAGCCCACCCCGCTGCCCAGCGCAATGGCAAACAGGAAAGTCTTCCAGGCAAGGAATATGACAGTCAAAGATCTGAATGGACGACTCGTGTCAACAAAAGACAACATCGTTGAGGGTAATAACGTTTTGTTCATATGTGGTGCATCTATTTCTATCTTGGTTGACGGGTCGGGAATCAACAAATGTTACATAATCAATCACAGTCTGTAGATACAGCCCGACATAGATCTGTGGCTGAAGACATCTGTGGCTGGGTTGTGTAACCGTGTGTAACAGCCACGAAGTGGCTTTTCAACTGTGCTACCTACGTAATAAGGGGCTGACGGGCGTTAATTATCTACCTATGTAAGGTAATTATGTGTCTGTAGGTTTGTTTCTATAAATATTCGTGATTGTCACCAGCTACATACACACGAAACGTGCTGCGTTTTCTAGTCACAACCGTCATTGTCTGTCAGCCCTACGTAAGTAGATACTATCTACACTGAGGATTTCGGCAACGAGCCTCTCGACGTTCAACTTAACCTGTAAGCCAAGTTAATGATCCGGATGCGTCATGACTAGCAGGACGGCACAGATCCTAGCCACGATGCCGCCTACCTGGATTGTCCATGTTTGAACAGTTACTCTCTTAAAATACTATACAAACGGCACCGAGTCACTGCTCGGTGAAGAGTGACTGAACAGTGAACAGTAACTCGGCTTTTGTGCAGAATTCAGGGGATTACAAAGGGGACTTTAATTAGAGTTTAAGGGTTGCTCTAGAACACCGTAGGAAGGTCCGTACCTAGTGACTGTGCATAGTAGTGACGGCAGTAACGGTAGCCGGTCTTTCCCGCTAATATCCGTGGGTCCGCGACTTCCCAGTTATATTTTACTTATCTAAGCGGCAGGCGTGTTTTGTTGTCAGGACTCAGGCGGTCTTGTTTCGGCATCATTCCTTCCCGTACGCGATTTTTTGGCTGCAAGTGTAACTAGGTACCTAGGTTAAGTGATTCATATCTACCTGTGCAACTTCCCTAACGATTTACGCTAAGAGGAACGAACGTCAGGGCTTCAGGCACTAATGACACAGCGAAAGTGCCTATCGTCACAAATATATGGCGCTGTTGTTGAAAGACTTTGAAAGAGGAAAACGAAGCCGGGGGGATGAATGCGACTTGTAGTGTAATTACCTACCTAGCTTGTCTCTAGGTGGGTAGTGTACTGACTGCAGGTGCCAGCTACCAAAAGTTTATGGCAGCAGCGTACTTAAGTGCTAAATGATGTGCGTGGTGCCTAGCGAACGGAGATATCGGGTATCGGTAGGTGGTAGTGGGATCAGCCATGCATGGAATCCGGCAAACGCTCGCATGCGTGTACGAGTACGAAGGACACACATAAGTAGGTACATAGATAACTAGATATCAATTCAACGAATTGATCCTAAGCAGGTGTCTATTTGCAGTCAGAGAATCACAGACGATAACGTCGACATTTGAGCTGCTATTTATGTTTATGGCAAATAAAGTTCAGTCTCTGATTACATATTTTAAGTTACTCCCCGTAAATTGCAATTACCTTTATGGAAAAGTTGAGGTGGGGTAGGCATTACAGTAACTACCTAGGTAGGTAGTTATTGCAGTCCGTCTGAGCTCAAGTTAGGACGGGGTTTGAGCAACCGTGCCGAGGCCTGACGTGGTTACACGTAGTGGAGGTAGCTGCCACCTGAGCCCCGACCGTCAGTTGGGTAGATGCCAGCTGCCAGCCGCCGACATCGAATACGGATACGCGGCAACGGCATTAACAACAGAACTTTGCTTGACTATCAGCAACTAACTAATTACGACCTCATATCGCTTTTTCACCGGCTTCCCCGTCTAGTCTGGCAAATGCTCAACTTACGCACCCTACGCACCGCACATACCTAGAGGAATGCCTGCTCACCCGACGCTTTGTTCGGTACCATCACGTCAAATAATTTCTCAACCGTCTCTCGTTTCTTCAGCACCACATTGAATCCCCCTATCTACTTTTCTTCAAGCACCACGCGCACTCTCTTTCTTTTTCTTTTCCTTTTTCCTTTTCTTCCTTTTTTTTTCTTTTTTTTCTTTTTTTTTCCCCCTGCTGCCACTGGCGCAAAACGTTCGCTATCTGGCACCGCATCTGTATCATTTACAGTACTGCCTCCATCGCTGCGCATGCTGTGCAATTCTATTTCCCCACTGGCTGATCGCCCATCCTACTCCAATCGCCTGTTACGCTTTCGAAGCCAAGTGTCTCGTACCGAGTCCCAGTCACGGGGCAGCTTGCATGAGTGTGGCTTTGGAATCTAGATTCAGAATTCAGAACTTCTTGCCCTGTTTGCTCTTGGCGCCGTCTGGCAATAGTAACGACCACAACCACTACTACGACGACGACGACGACTTTTAGGTCGACTCCAGACACTTTCATTAGGGATATCAAGGATTCCATCACGCACGCCGAGTGTCGTGACATAATCACCGCTGGCTCTTACTCATTCTCAAGCTTCTACGCACCTAGTTCATACCCTGATTCCTCACCGCTTGCGTGGCAGCACAGTACGGCGCAAAGGCCTAGAACAGCGAGGTCCTCACCACTGATACCTCCCGACGGACCCTACCTACTGTAAGTACACTTAACACCACCCGCTCTTCTTATCCTACCTATCTAGCTCCCTCCGACTTGGAACTTGAGTCCGGCTTGGGCCCTCCAGAGTCCAAACACCACGCCCTGACTCGGTCTTTTCCGTTCACTCCGGTTATTTCTAGCGCTGTACTGACGATCGTGGTCCTCGGTGGTCCTATCTAGTCTATTTTCACACCTAGTGGCTCATAGTTTACCTAGGCATCACACATACTGTTCCAGCCTTGAACCAGGATACCTAGGTATCCCTCCTGCACTCCTCACTTCTCAACTGTGCAAGCGGGCTTGCGCATTCGCTTCATATCCGGCCTCCTTCTCCTTCATGACGCCACTGCTTGCTTGCATTTAAAACTCCCACAGTGTGCCGCGTAGTGCCGCGTCTTTATCCCGCCGACGCTTAATCCTTAGTAATGCCCTGTTCCTGGTCCTGTTCCTGTTCCGGAGCTTCGACACTCATTTCTGAACTACTTATACGTTTTCTCTCGGTGAGACAGGTGGACTTTTGTCGCCCTCACCACTTTGCGTCTTCTGTCGATCCTACACTGGCTTGACAGACTACGGTATCTTGCGGTATCTTCTTCCTCCGAAGCCTGGTGCTTGGAACCACTTGGTAGATGGGCTGAGTGCCATCACTCAGTCTTGCTATACTCATCGCGCTTCCTTCGCTTCTGTCTTCCGCTCCGTATAACGGCTTTTAAAGGGACTAATCGACATGTTTGTCCATTCTGGCGCAAGCCTACACGGCCACGTATTCTCCAAACGAGCATCTCCAGCTGTCGTTGGCCCCAGCAATCTGCGCCATCCTCTTCGACGGTCAACATTCTCTCCAGTCGCAAACCGAGCCGCTGCTCAACCTCTTGAGTCGCCCGCTCCCAGTCCCGTCGCCTCAGACTCGAAGAGGCCCAGGACGTACTCCGCGCCCCCCACTCCAGCGTCAGGCCATGTTCGGATGGATTTCCATGGGCCCAAGAGCGATGCCCCGAGTGCACGCTCGGAAGATCTGAGTGAAGATGAGGAATCGGTCGCTTCTGACACCAATGTGACCAGGGTGTCTTCAGTTCGTCGAAAGCGCCGATCCCGCGCCCGGAAAAGCACCACATATGTTCTCGCCCACCCTCCTCCTAAACCACGAACCAAACAAAGGATAATCCATATACGTCCCAGTCTCGTGCTCCAAATGCAGAGAGTCACCCCCGGATTACGACCTATACCGGCTATTGATGTTTATCCGTCCTCCACGATGTCAAGGTCGATAATTGCACCACCGCTAAACTGCTCTCCCCTAGCTGCCGGAATTAAAAGAGAATTGAGCAATCAGGATATCTTGCTGGTCAGAAGCGAAGATTACGATTCACAGCCTTTGGGATCTGATGTTGACCAGGATGATGAAGAGGGCATAGTGGCGCGTGACGTGCTCGCTGTTGTATGCCCCTCCAAGACGGAGGATAAGGCAGAAATTGTGATGAGTGACGGGATGGTCTGGGCGGTCTCCACTCGATCCAGTGGGAACACCTTCGTCTATGAATTCACGTCGGTCGGTCCTCTGGGTGCGACGATCACGGCTCGATGGGTTCGCAAGCATAATATTCGTGCTTCATTACCGGTCACGTCAGTTTCGACTCCGGCCTCAATCAAGCCCCATTTCCCTGATTCAAAATTCACATTTAGCTTCATAGATCCTAGCAGCCGTCGCCATCCAATCCTAGCTACTCTCACCAGCGCGTCCCTCACTATACCCGATACCTATACGACTATTTCTCAGACCCCAAACCAATCTCCACCATTATCACGAGGATCGTCCTCCCCAGATCCCTCATCCAATGGCGACCAAAACGAAGAAGAAGGCGACGTACGACCAGTGGAACAATGGCAGAAGTCTTTCATTTTGATATCATCTGTCTGGGTGGCACTTCGTAATGGTTGGGCGGTCAATTTCCGGCCCCCAATTCATGGATTGGCTACTTCGCAAGCGGAGGGACATGTTAATGGGCGTCAACGGTCGGTTAGCCTTAGCACCAATTTTTCCCCAACGGCACTGCACGCAGAAGTCGCAGGGATGCGCAAGACACAGCAACAAATGCCTCGGTATACGAGTAAGCTCCATATGCGGACAAAGTCTGTAGGCTCCAATCTGCGGCAGACACCGGAGTTCCCACAGGGAAACGATGAGAATTCCGCCAGCAAGGACGAAGACAGCCGTTTGGCTGGACTCGACAGACGGGCCCTTAGTGGTGACTGGAGTGTCGGACTTCCTAAACGCGCTCGTGAGAACAAATCGACAACGACTGAATATGAATGTGTAGAAGGGACGCATAATAACAACGTCCAGGCTTCGTTTAAGAAGACTGACACGGAAAAGTCTCACTCAACTCTGGCTCCGGCTCCGATGGCACCGCCGCCAATGCCGTGTGGACGTCGTTCGGTTTCGGCTCTTTATTTACCTTTTGCTTCGTTGTCGTTCGATAAGGATAAGAATAATGCTGAGAAACACTTGAGGCAGCCGAAAAAGGCACATACCGTGGATGCGACGACACAGCAACAGCAGGCAAAGCCACAGCAGAAGAGATCTTTTACTTTTTCACGGAGAGGAGGCTGCGATACTAGTCAGGAGCCGAGTAAAGGCCGACGACAAAAGTGGAAAAACGTGACGAATTGGTTTCGAAAGCTGAGTGAGCGATAGCATCGCGAACGGTATTTCGTTAACATACATTTTCACAGGGGGAAGCGAAGAAGAGGATGACGAAGACTCTAGATGGTGGGATATGGCAAATTCGTTCTGGCGCTTTCGTGCCGGTGTCATTGTCGTGGTGACGAGAGGGGATCCCATGATATTAGAAAGAAAAGTCACGACAATGCTGATGCGTCAACTGTGACCGATGGGGAAGATGGCGGCGCCAGATCCTCTCGAGAATAGGTAGACGGTTGCAATCGTGACTGTTTATAGTGATGCTTGCGATCGCATAACGCATTTGCTGGATGCTGTGTAGAGAACTACCTACCTAGCTGACCTTGGCTTGGTTTTGTATAACTGGCGAGTTACGCGACGACATATCTATATAAACTGGCTAGCCCTCTCCATGGCTTACCTTTACTTTACCTGCCCGAGCATGTCCTGCTCTTGGCTATAGATTAGAATAAATAAATGAAAAAGAAAACACAATGAACAAATTCAACACCAACAATAAGGAGTGAATCGCTGTCGTTGGAGCTACATATGTACTTGCCCGCCTCATTAACAATGTAAAGTACGGCAGCCTACCTACATATAACTAATTACTAACTAACTATCTATCTAGAGGAAGCCGACAGAAGCGCAAGTGCTTGTAATAAGCTGGAGTTATTAGCGTAGGCAAGCTACATACCTATTTTTTACCTGCCACGCCCGTCCCCAACCTCCACGCAGTGAGTATCTACCTAAGTAGATAATTAAGTAGTGCGTGGTAGATAGAACCCAACCCCCTCCGGAGTTGTGGGGGTCCGCAATGGTCAAGTAGGTACCCAGAGTGAGGAACCCGTGAGTAGAAGAAATCGAAAATTGACTAAGATGAGTGGTATAAGTGGTAGGATAATTTGGTACTTTGGGGGACATTAGGAAGGACTTAGATGACTGATGCTTTTTTGAGAATCTAGATCTACAATAGATTGATATCTAGATCTGGGTTTACCTGCGAAGATGGATAGATAGATGGATAGATGGGTGTAGGTATAGGTAGGGGTAGGGGTCCAGATCGAGATCACCGACATTGTGATATGAACTTGAGCGGTGGTGAAGTGATGGGAAGGGATCTTGCCGCCGTATACCGGAGTGTGTAGTTCATTCATTCGATCTACCGGTATCTAGATACATACTATCTATCTATCTGCCCATGGGTGGACAATCTTACCCTACTTAGGAACTGATGATAGCCCCATCTAGATACATTCTAAGGAAAAGCTCTCCCGTGTTGCCGTTATCTAATCAATCAATCAATCAATCAAGCAAGCAAGTCGCCACCAGGATAAATCAATACCCCATAGGTATGTAAGATTATCTCTTGTGCTTGTGCTTGTTGTTGTTCTCCATGTCCCTTTTCAAGAAACCTCGCCTGTTTCCCGTCCCCGATTCGATTCCGATCTTAGTAACAGGGTGTTCAATATTATGTTATATTATGTTATGTTGCATATGTATAAACGTCCGGTCGAGTCCCGCGAAATTGTAATTGTAATTGTAATTGTAAAGAGGGGTCCGTTTACGCGAGCTTGGCTTGGGCTTGCTTTATCAAGAGTTCTTACTATAGATGTTACCTTGGTATCTATAACACTCATACTTATACTTTGCCGAAAGGGCTTTTACCCCGCGGTCGCTGTTTTTGAACCTCCGGACGGGATAGATGGATGAAAGCCTTTCCTTGGAGAGTTTCTTTTTTGTTTTTTTTTCAATCTTTTCTTTTCTTCGGTGCTTACTCATATATAATCATCATTAGTCTTTCATTGGATTCATTTCCTCTCAGTTCAATTTCATTTTTCCATCCTCATCTCATTCCGTTTTGTATCATTTTGTGTTTTTGGGGGGGAGGTTATCGTTTCGTCGAAAGAAAGAAAAGAGCAGCATGACATCCCGAGTCCACCACGGTACCAGCACCGTGATGATGGAGACGGAACCTATATCCCTATCGCCCTTACCGCCCTCACATGCAAAGACTACGGCGGACGTCGCTTTAACTTTAACCCCGGGGTCGTATATCCAAAGGCCAAGTTCCGAGGACGAAGAAAACCGACAATCCTCGTCCGGGCCTCCGTCTCCCGACCACCCGACCACCGCCGGAGCTCATAGTAAAGAGCGGTGGAACCGGCCCCGGGGAAACATCCCCCGCGTAGCCTCGTGTTTTTACTCCTTTGTCGTGATGGGGGCGAATGATGCTGCTTATGGGGTTAGTAATGCCTCCCTCCCTTGACATAATCATTCATCACTTCGGGGCGAGGATGGATACAGATAAAAATGAATATGAAGATGAAATATATATATATATATATATATATGTATATATAAAAGAGAGAAAGAAAGAAAGAAAGGAATTTGCTAACGAGTGAAAACTAGCCTCTCATTCCATATGTACGACACTCCCCCCTCCCCAATCCCATTACCCTCTTTCTTTTTTTTCTTTCTCAGCAACAGTCCTTCTTTTCTCAGATAATGATAAAAGTTTGAAATGCCACACTTCCTCAACAAAGAGAGAGTACTAACCGCGCCCATCTCACAACTCCCCAGCTCCAAGCCTACTACCACCTCTCCTACCTAATCATCTCCCTCATCTTCCTCTCGCCCTTCATAGGGTACACCGCCGCCGCGTTTCTCAACAACTACATCCACACACGAGGCGGGCGCCGCGGCGTGGCCCTCGTGGCATCATGCAGTCATCTCCTAGCCTACATCGTCATCGCCCTCCACCCGCCCTACCCCGTCCTCGTAATCGCCTTCGCGCTCGCGGGTTTCGGGAACGGAATCGCCGACGCGGGCTGGAATGCCTTCATCGGAAACATGGACCGCGCTAATGAGCTCCTGGGCATCCTCCATGGATTATACGGTGTCGGCGCCGTTCTCAGCCCGCTTATTGCCACGAGCATGATTGTCAAGGCCGGGCTGCCTTGGTTTGCGTTTTATTACTTGATGGTGAGTCGGTCAGTCCGTATTTTACCCCACCCCCCCCCCCCCCCCCCCCTTTTTTTTTTCTCTTAGATGGATGGCTATCTATCGCTATTCCAGAATGGTAAATTCACGTGAAATCTCATAACATTTTTTTATTAGGTTGGACTTGCTAGCCTTGAGATCATCATTACCGGCACGGGTTTCTGGAAGGCGTCAGCACGCGAGTACTGCGAATCTGTGGCTGCCAGTTCTGGGTCGCCTTCTGCCGGCGGGCTGAAGGAGGTTCTGTTCAGGAACCCCGAGGCCCGCGTCTCTTGGCTATGTGCCCTGTTCCTCCTGGGCTACGTCGGACTAGAGGTTGCGCTCGGCGGCTGGATCGTCGACTTCATGATCAACGTCCGCCACGGAGGCGCTTTCGAAAGCGGTATCACGGCGACGGGATTCTGGCTGGGGTTGACCATCGGGAGGTTTGTCTTGGGATTCGTAACCCCGAGGATCGGGGAGAAGCTTGCTATCATGGTACGAGTACCTACCTCTCTGTGATCACGCTTTATCTCGAGTCGAATCAGATCGTTGACTGGATGGAATACAGATATACCTACCCATCACCATGGGTCTCGAGCTTCTATTCTGGCTTGTCCCGCAGTTCATTGTTTCAGCCGTCGCGGTCGGGTTGCAAGGTTTTTGTCTTGGGCCCCTATTTCCGGCGGCCATTGTTGCCATGTCGAAACTGCTTCCGCATCACCTCCACGTCGGGGCGTAAGTAAAATACTTTTTTGACAATTATTTTGAGTAGCTCCCACTGGCTGCTTTCAAGTGTTGAAAGCTGCCTGTCAACTCATCACCCCGAAAGTCTTCAAAACAAGGTAGTATGGTGGCAGCTGACTTGGGACACGGCAGTATCGGATTTGCGGCTGCTTTTGGGGGCAGTGGAGCGGCATTCTTGCCGTTTGTCGTTGGCGCTGTCGCGCAAGCAAAAGGAGTCCAAGTACTGCAACCTATCATCCTCGCGCTTCTGGCGGCCATATTTTTGGTCTGGTGGTAAGTCGGTCATCGGATTCCGAGAAGAGTGGATCGCAAGTAATACTGACCTCCAATTTCATAGTGGGTTGCCGAGGATTGGGAAAAAGAAAGATTGAACAAAGATTTTATGAGACGCTTTGACTTTGCAGTAATACTGCCGTCAGTAACCTGGGGATCTGCTTGGAAATTGGTGTTTCGGGTAATCGGATTATCGGTATAGATAGGCCCTAGATAGGCCCTAGATGTCACCGGGCATCATTGACGAAACTTACCATTTGATGCATCTTGGACCAAATGGGGACTTCAATGTGACGGAGGTAATTAATCTGTATTCAACTTCAGTCTGATGTGCCGTGGCGGGTGGCTTCCCCGGTCGGTCGTTCAACGTAATTCCCTACGACGCTTTGGTCGCTGTCTTGCAGAAAGCGGTGCACGCGTCGACTTCGGGAGTAGCGGGGACCTGCGAGTGATATGTAGTATGCGCGGAATGGCCTGGATGCATCCCATGTGCATACCCGGCACTGCTTTCGTCGTAGCGGCGCAAATATTGGGTTACGGTAAGGTCACCATGGTTCCCCAGGTATACAACCAACAGGCCCGTGAACAAAGAGGGGGGCGCGAGGGTTTGGTATGTTTGAACCCAGCTCTATGGGGTAAAATGGCAAACGGGATAGGCACGAGTTGGAATGTAGGAAGCGTCGAAACGCATTGGGAGGAGACAGGAGCTTGGCTTCGCCTTGACAACATGAACAGAGAAGGTGTGTGATAAAAGCTTGGCTTGTAGGGGTTCCGTGAGGGGAAACTTATAACACGTGCCTAGAGATACATCTCTACCGATGTACCGCACTTGTTTGTTACGTGATGAAACTGGAGAGATCTTCGGGAGGATCCGCCGAGAAGGCAAGGTAAATGCTGTGGATGGTCAGGACTGGAAGCACGAGGCCGCAATTGCGTGTTTCCTACTTCGGTCTTTTGCCTTTACGCGCTTACTCCCCCCTGGCAGACCCTAGATAGCAGACACTGACAGACCCTGACAGACCCTGGCAGACCCTGGCAGTGCTCGGAGAGAGGCATGGCAAGGCGGCTGTGCGCAGGCGAGATGATGCTGCCGTGCTACGACCTTGATGAGGATCCCATTCATGTGCGTGACCGATTGGGTACTCCTGGGTGGGCCCCGCTGCGACCTACGCTCGAGATCCAGAGCCAGAGCCAGAGCCAGAGCCCGAATGCTCGGAAATCAGGCTAGGGGCGGGGTTGGCTTTTATCCTGATACGCACAAGCAATGAGGAGCTTGGGGGGTATCTAGCCACTGGATAGGTACCGGTACTTTGCCTATGGCCCTATTAGATCTCTCTAGGCTTAGGGCGTGGCCGACTTCCATACAGGTCCATAGGTAGGTAGACAGGAAGGACTGAAGACCAAGAGCCGGTCCGGACAGACGGAGTAGGACAATCTGCCTTAATAGCGACATGATTACATGTAGGCAGGTAGCTAACGTCGAATACCTCCGGTACCTTTTACTCGGAGTAGACATCGAGACTCGAGATCATGAGGGTGAGGGTGAGGGTGGAGGTGAGCGGGAAATTCCAAACTTGCAATGATGAGAGCAGTAATAGAGCAATGAGCTTGCCTGTGCTGTTACAGCCTGGTAACATGATGTATAAGCTTAGGTGTAGGTAGTATAAATGGGTATAGGAGGCAGGTTGCAACGACCGGCGGAGTCCGTGATTATGGTTTGCGGAGATGGTCATCCGTACGGAAAGCCCTGCCTCAGGCAACATTCGTTTTGCGTAAGTGACAAGTGACAGTAAGGAGACGCGGACGGAACGCATCATGAGTGGACAGAATGGGGGAAATGGAGCTGCATTATTAATGTGCATCTTACATAACTAGATACGGTGCTTGCACTAAGTACCTAAGGTATACATCAATGAACAACCAACTCAGCCGTTGCTCTTAGGTACCTGATAAGGGCCTAGAAGGTACCGGCCCAAGTTGGTACGTCAGTCGAGTGCGGGCAGCTTACCGGTAAGTCGCGGGTACGACTTCACTAACAACAGGGAACGGATCGATACTCTGCTCTCCGCAGGACACACGCCCAAATGGCAGGTACCCTCCACCCACACAGACTTGTGGCTCAGATAAATTGTGAGTACGTAATCCGTACCCAAGGTGCTGCACTAATCAAGCCTGGCCGATAGGCAGCTGTGTGACGATTCAAGCTCGCTTGCTAGGTACCTACAATTACGCCCCATACAATACATGAAGGGACTTACAGGTATTCGTTCATCGTCTTTTGATGATAAAGCCTTCAACTTTCCTACGGAGCCGTTATACCTAGGTAAGGTACATACTCTCCTACAACATCGCGCACTTCGGCTTTCTCAACACTCCGAGGCCCCTTCCTTTCCTTTCCCTACGCAGGCCGAAGAATACGGAAAGTGCATCTCTATGACCTCAAGGTGTTGCCCCGTTGCTAGTCGGTAAGTCTGGACCCGGTTGACTTACCTACTTCGCGGGGAGATCGATAGAACTACCATCTTCTGCTCTTGCTCTTGGTTCTCTCCTGCCCACCACCTACCAGTTTGCTGATGAATTCCTAGACCATCTAGATAATTTTCTGACCCGCCAGACACCATCTCCAGTTGTTTCTAACGGGACTCGAGCCTCAGCTTGACGACTATCTACGTCCTTTACTCCCTCCCGACCCTACCGTTGTCTGCCCAAACCCCAGGCCGTAATAAGCTATAGTT
Organism: Xylariaceae sp. X187; assembly: GCA_028637585.1. Taxonomy (NCBI): domain Eukaryota; kingdom Fungi; phylum Ascomycota; class Sordariomycetes; order Xylariales; family Xylariaceae; species Xylariaceae sp. X187. The sequence goes on along the minus strand of JAJIZN010000011.1, from coordinate 461,641 downwards.
AGTAGCGCCGCCAACAACGTATCGAAGTACGACCTCGCACCAACGGCCGGGTCGCATGCGCGCCGTCTGCTTAAATATCTGTCCTTGAGTGTCTCTATCGCTCTCTTGCGTATCTGCCTCTGTTCTATCTGTTTGTCTCGTGACCCGGGCCGCGGACTTGGGAAGCACCCTGGTGACTACGGAACGATACACCTATTCTTACAAAGCAGACGGAGAAAAACATATATCAGTTCGTCTCGAGGCTCGCCGTACAGCTCCATCGCGCCGACCTCCCGAGACCGTTAGCATCCCCGGTCGGGATCATTCATTTGCCATGGACGAGGGCTTCGATTCGTCGGGATCGGTGTTCAATCTTGCCTCTCATGTTCTGGGCTCCCAGCCCATTGGCGAAACCATATCGCGGGCGACCTCACCCGGCTTGCCCCCCGAGGCCACCGCAAACGATAGCAAGCGCTATCGGCCACGAACTTTCGCATACTTCCAGCTTCTACCATACAATGTAGAAGCCGAAGCCCAGCGTGATGCTGCCTTACAGGGGATATTAAAACAGCTTTACATAGCAGTCAAGGCCGAAGACTTCACTTCTGGCGCTATGCACTGGACGCGCCAGTTAAACTCATGGCTTGCTTTGAAGTTTGATATGCCGCACGAGCTACGGGCCAGGCTCGCGCGGCTTTATTTTCATCTGGCGCTGGCTCCGGGCCTCGATAGCAGCGCGGCCGACCGATTTTCAAGAATGGTTGTTACACTTACTAGGTTGGTCTTTTCCCGTCTCTTGAGCTTTCTCATCACGACTTGCGGTGGCTCAACTAACTGTGCATGCTATTATAGGAAAAAGCACTTTCTTAAGCCGTTAGATGATCTGATATTAGACTGGCGGCCCCTCTGGGAGGAGATAAAGACTATTCTTCTACCTGGCGAATCTTCGCCGCATCAGTTGACGTTGAGACGCGGTATTAAGCATATCTGGAAGCTATGTCTTCACTCACAGTCCTACTTCGACCCGAAAGAGCGATTTGCGATGTTGGAAGAGGTCCTTCCATATTTCAGCACCTCAGATCTTTCGGATGCCTTTGTCGTACTCGGAGTTCTCAACGTGCTCATGCCCACAACCCCTGCTCCGGCGACTGAACCACTCTCCCAGCCGTCGGACTTTCTACCCACCTTTTTCCACCTGTGGTCGTTGTTGTCGCGTTCTAAGACTGTCGACAACACGGTGCTGGATCTCTTCTCAAGATTGGCACGGGATTACCTGTGTTGCTTACATGTACCCTTTGGCGAACATGGTATATTTACACGCGAGCAGTCAGACCTCATCTTCACGGCCATCCTTCGCCTCACCGATATCCCCGTTGGCCAAGCAAATTCGCCGTATAGTAACATCGACTACTCCGCCGGCATGGCTTTGTTTTTGGAGAAGGATAGGAAGAAACATCCTGCGACATACATCATTGCCCGCTGGATAGTCTCATCACTGTCACCTCATTGCCTCGATAAGGAGAGTTCCATCTTGAATAGTCTTGAGGGTCTCATGGAGTCTACCGAGACGTTTTTCCACCCGTCAAACCATGGATCCTGGACGAGAATGCTATCACAGTTGACGTACTACCTCTCAGAGTTGTTTGTAGCTCGTTGGAATAAGGAACAAAATGGAGAACAGGATACGCCGCCCGACCGACGGATCAACGCGGCCTTGAAACGACGGCTGGTGTTGTGTTTGCGAGACGTTACTTTTATGGGGGTCTATGGCAAAAGCAGCGTCGTCACGTCCATGTACTTCGGTGCCCTTCAGAATCTGGCCTTCTTAGAACCGGATTTGATGCTTCCTGGCGCCCTTCAGCGTTTCTACCCTAGTCTACAAGGCCTGGTCGAAGTCCACCGAACTACATCCAGTCTTATCGGCTTGCAGACGATTGCGAATATCATGGCCTCACAGAAAGGATTCAGATGCCATATTACTGCGCTATTAGCACTAGCCCTTCCCGGCATTGACGCGAATGACCTCAGCAAAACGCAGTATACCCTACATTTCATCCAAAATGTGGCATACAGCATCCCTTTTGCGAACCTCGCCAAGGAGAATAGCAATATTCACGATACCAGTCTAGCCATGCAGTGGGTACAAGGAGAGATGGATCGAATGGAAGCGGAGGGCCAAGATGTTAAAATTGATTACAAGAATGAGTTGAGCGACGAAGATGAAGCCGACATAGCTCGGTCGTCTACCGCTGGCTTTGGAGAGTTCGTTCTGACACTCCTGGGGAAAGTCTTTACCTTACTTGAAAACCTGCCGGACTCGTCGCATTTGAGGTCTGGGTCACCTGAGGACAATATCATCAATACTCTGCCGGCGGCGTTAACCCCTCTGTTTGCCTCATTGTCCCCTGAACTCTTCGAAATGGCTCTGGAGAAACTGGCGACCTTTGTATCATCACATGTTGTACATCAGGCACGCGATGCTATGGCGTGGATTTGCAATGCCATTTGTAAAGCCAACCCGGAAAAGACGCTCAAAGTCTTCATTCCTATGCTTATAGTCAATATTCGGCATGAAATTGACTCTAACGGCGCTGCCTCCGACCGCAGCAGCGGCACGGAGATCCTTCCACGTGATAGGGCACTCGTCTGGCACATCAGCATTCTGAGCATGTGTGTTGTCCACGTGGGGAGCGAAGTGCTTAATTACAAAGACGCGCTGTTTGACATCGCCGAGTACATGCAGGACAAATGCCGCGGTCTTCCCACTCTTCACATTAGCAATTTTATTCATCACCTGCTTCTTAACCTTACACATACTTACCCGATTGATAGCGCCTTGTATGAGCCTGAAATCGTTAAGCGTGGTTTAGATATAGATGACTGGGGAAAAACTACGGCACCTGCGGAGCTTACCATTCGGTGGCATCGGCCCCGAATTGAAGAAATTCAGTTTGCCGTTGAACTGTTCGAATCCCAAGCAGGTGCGGCTATGCGCCGACTAGAGGCTCTCATGAGTGACGAGCCACCTGTAAGCAGAGGGGGTAAAAACAAAGAATGGTCAGATGAGACCGCCCGCCAATTGAGTCAGCTACGGCTAGTCATTTCGGGCGTTGCAACCCTATTCGATCCGAAAAGAGCCTCGGGCGAGACCGGCGGCAATGGAGACATCGGTGATAACACTGGAGACGATCTAATTATGCAAGACGTTGATGATGAAATAGATGCTGACGACCCATTGGCAGAAGCCGGCGAAGATGACGAGACTAAACCTCAATTCAAGTATCAAGCCGGCTACGTACTAACTCCCGGCACTGCTCCCTATAACCGCATTCACAATCTTCGGGAAGACATTGGAAGACTGCTGTCGAAAACACATTCGTTTCTGAATACCCACCAGGAAGATGATGTTGCATCTTTCACGGCGCTTTATAGTACCTATCGTACTTGGATCACTGACGTCGGTTTTGAGCGTTCTGCGCGCCCCTTAGATCGCCTTATCCGACTTTACAAATCCGATATAGCTCCCTTTAGAATTGTTGGTCTGCGCAAGCATTACCCGCGTCCGCTGCTTATCAAGCGCGCAGATGGATACCAACAGCAGCGTCTCCGACATAATTCTACCGTTCGACGTAAGAGTGAATTAGACAAGCAACTGCTTCTTGACCTCGCCGAGTCATCAGTATCCTCATATGCCGATGTCCGTAGGGTGGCACAGGGTGCACAGGATGCCTCGGTCAAGACACTTATCGGGGGAAGGCCGTTGGTCATCCCTGTCATCTTGGAAAAGTTCCGCAAAGCTCTTAATGAAATGGACCATGATAGAATCAAGGGCGCTATGTATACGCTCATGTATACCAGTCTCCTGAAGACGTTGATTAAAGACTGGCGTTTCGCTCCAGACTTGATGCATCTCTACATCGATACAGCCGGGGTGGATAAGGAGTCCATTCAAACGCTCGGAAGCTCGGCCTTGTACCCGCTCCTTGAATTCGGCAAACGGTTCGAGATGATGGTCATCACAGATAGTGCTATCTTGGACCTTATTAAACCCGACGAAGACTGTTCGACGGCGATTGCAGCGAGACACGAGTTCGTCGTAGAGCGGAGGGCGAAAGTCGAGAAAAAGAAGGCAACTCTTGGTCTTGAATTGGTGGCACTGGCAAAAGACTCTCACTGGAAGACGGCCAGTCGCTGCGCCATCTTTGCCGCCAACCTTTCAATCCGTTTCGACACAATCGCACCGGCTCAGTTCATCGAGCTTGTCGCCAACGGCACCAATGACCCTCATCCAGGGCTGAGGAGCAACTACATGGCGGCATTTTCCGTCATATTTTCCATTATCAATCAGCGAATCATCTCTCAGCACAGCTACCGCAACTTTCTTCTGAAGAGGGAATTCGATACAAATAAGGTCACCGTGCCTATACTAAAAGGCGACGCAGAATTCACCGCCAGACATCTGGAGAGCTTTGGTCAGTCAGAAAATGTAGAATATCTGGTTGACGTAGAGTATCCAGGCTGGCTAGTGTGGGGAAAGAACTTTCACGCCTTCAAACCGAATCCGAGCCAATTCGATGGCTACGATGACCTAGAGAGAGGCGTTCGGAAGCAGATAGGCCGCTTAATCACCAAGGAATGGCTTTCCAAGTTCTTCGATCATTTGAAGCAAGAACCACGGGACGCTCAGTCTGATAGATTCCGTACATCGAATGTCGTCCTCCTCATGCATGTGTTCGAACTCATGCACACCGGCGAGACTGAAATCAATTTGGATGATGTCAAGGAGTTGACGGCTGCGGTCTATGGTGATGGCAGTGACAAGCATCAGCATCGAGCAACAGCGGAGATCTTGGGAGCCATGGTCACCGGCGTAACTGATTCCCCTGCTGAAATACAAAACATGGTGTGGGAATTTGCACTCCCAATGATTGTCAATATCTTTGCGGATAGTCTGACACCTGAAAATCAATCGTACTGGGTTACCTTCCTTCATGTCCTCATGGATAGCAAAGACCCTCGGCGCGCACACGATCTCGTGACTAAGCTGAGTTCATTCCGACTTGATATCAACTCTAACGCAGCCTTCAAAGAATCCTCCAAGGTGCAGCTTCTAGAGTACCTAATTACTGACAGCGGTTGGCATTTCCGTCACGAAAAGCCGATCTTAATTGATTTCCTCAAACACATCGATCATCCGTATAAATCCGTTCGCGAGGCGATGGGTCGCGTCATTGCGGCGATCTATCGGACTCGGTACCACGAATCCTTCGAGAACGTGGGCGTTCTACTTGAACAAAACAAGGCTGAATCCAGTATCGGAATTCGGCCTTACGTACCGGATGAGGATCTTGCTGCCACTATCAAGGACGTCTTCGATCGCCTCGAGCAGTGGCGGCAAGAGCGCACCCCAGGTCAACAGACGACGTCGTCGTATACTTCGGGCTCTAAGACAGTTCTTACGTGGTTGGACAACACCCTCTCGTCGCAAGAATGCACACAACTGATACCCTTTTTCCCGGACCCATTCATCGGCCAACTATTGCATATGATGGATGTGAAGGAGGATCCAGAATTGATGCGAATGGCATACCATGTGTATCGCCATCTTTCGAACATCCCCTTCCGCACCGGCGAGGACGCACCGTTCATTGCGGAATTGATCCGCCTTGGCGCGACCGCTGCGAGCTGGCATCAGCGGCTCCGCGCTCTCGTCAATATGCAGGTCATATACTTCCGACGTTTGTTTCTCATGGAAACCTTACAAAGAGAACTTCTTCTTGATGCCGTCGGTGATATGCTAGGTGACGCCCAACTCGAGGTGCGGACGGTGGCGGGGGCCACTCTTGCCGGTATGATTCGATGTTCACCTACGGCCATCCGTACGCCTATCATTGCTGCCCTGAAGTCGCGTTTTGAGACTCAGCTTGCGCGTAACCCGATGCCGAAACGGGGTAAACCCGGCACGGAAACGCCGTCGGGCGATACTCAGAGGATCATCAATCGACATGCGGCGGTCTTGGGTCTGGGCGCATTGATTGAGGCGTTCCCTTATGCGACTCCGCCACCGAGTTGGATGCCTGAGGTGCTTGCTCTCCTGGCTAGAGGCGCGGCTAGTGACCGCGGCTTAGTAGGGATAGCTGCCAAGGGCATATTGGCCGAGTTCAAGAAGACGAGACAGGATAGTTGGGCTGTTGATCAGAAGGTAAATATCTCCCCGTCATTTATATGGTGTTCATATTACAGATGCTAACGATTCGCTTTTCTTATAGTACTTTACTTCTTCGCAGCTGGAGGATCTGGAGGGAGTTCTATGGAAGAGTTATTTTGCGTAGTTCTACCTACTCTCTAGACGGGTTGGAAGAAGGAGGTGGTTGGGGATAGCATTCGTTTTCTTTTTAAACTAGGAGGTTTGAATGGAATGGAATGGAATGGAATGGGGTCTATGAATGGATAGTGATAACGAGCAGTCTAGATTTTTATGTTAAGATGTCTGCAATGACGATACCACGAATGGGAGGAAAAGGTGTGTGGTTTATAGAAGCGAAGGGGTCGGTAACATTCGTTTCTGAGGAAGTCAATGGTGAAAGGATTACATTATGCGCTGTGTTGTCTAACCTAGTAGGTTAGGTTGATAGAGGACGAGAGGTTGGTGGTTGTAAGGTGGTGTGAAGGGGTGAGCTGGAATTGTGTTATGCGGCCAAGAGTCAGTCCGTCAGTTCTAGATTAGCTGCATGTCATGAAGGTTCTGATGAGAGAATACAATTACAGCAATCCGTACGAGGATAAGGTTGGATCCTGGAGTGCTTGTGAGGGCGTATTGTGTGGTGTGTAAGTTTTGATTGAGCTGATTTATGTATGTGGTGGTTATGCTTGGTGAAGACTGGAAGTTGATGTGTATTCATCTTCATCGGCATATGTTACTACATCCATTCTCATCCATCCTCTCACGCAAATGGCCGTATGCGAACGGACAGGTGGTATTAACCCAGTCAATCATGAGAGTGAGCTGTAAGACTCCAAGGTTACTTACTCATGTCGGGTACATCTCCTCTCATCTTATCGGGTTGCAAAGGAATGCAAAAAAAAAAAAAAAAAAAAAAAAAAGACAACGATTCATGATATGAATCGATGAGTTCACTATATGAGATGCATATGCAAAGGTGAGATTCATCTCAGGATGATTAGTTATCTAGGTTAATGTCTTGATGATGTATGAAAGGCGAGGATTGATGAAATGAGTGAGCTCACGTAAGCTATGGCGTCTGACTAAGCTAAGCTAAGCATCTGTGAATGACTCTGTGGGGATCCAGCGCGGGAATTCTTTGTCTCACTCAGCGAACTTGCATCATCCTTCAACACGTATTACCGATCTGTTACCACTTCAATCGCCCGTCAACATTGAGGAACCGGGCGGCGAGCGCGAGGCGACTATCACATCAATAATTAAACATAAAAAAAACAAAAAACAATGGGCGACAATACGGAAACGAGCAATAACTACAGCGACGAGGTCATCAAAGCACACGTTGAGAAGCTCGTCCAGAGCAACCTGCCCAAGTCGCCCATCTATCAGTTCCTGCTGTCGGACGTGCGGATCGTATGGGCGACGCGGGGGACGGTGCGGGCGCGTCTGCGGCCCACGGACAAGCACATGAATTCGGCGGGGGGCATGCACGGGGCGGTGGCGGCGGCGATCGTGGACTGGGCGGGGGGCATGGCGGTCGCGACGCATGATTTGCGGGCGAAGACGGGGGTGAGCGTGGATATCCATGTGCGGTATTTGGCGGTGGCGAGGGAAGGGGACGAGGTGGAGATCGAAGGGGTGGCGGAGAAGGTGGGGGGGTCGATTGCGTTTACGAGGGTCTCGATTGCGAAGGTTGGGATGGAGGAAGGCGGGGGAGAGGTCGTGGCTAGTGGGACGCATACGAAGTATGTTAAGGTGAGGGAGACGACGAAGTGAAGGGGTACTGGGGATATATCTGGGGAAGATGGGGATGGTGGCCTGGTCTGGTCTGGTCTGGTCTGGTCATGGGAGCGATGGCGTTGCTTCTTATGATCTGGAGAGGCTAGGTGATGGGATGGGTTGATGTCGGTTCTTCTCATTGGAACTCGCAACGACCTGATTTCTATAGATGGATTGCTTGGCATTGAGAACCGGGGGTAGAGGGCCATCATAGATATTACACTGTCTAGAGGGATAGACAGATGAGAGGATTTGAACTTTTATCCTGCCTTTTCTCGTCTTCACTGGCTACCATCTATCTATTTCCTTGGGAGAAAGAACCCCTCCCCCCCTCCTCCTTTATACACAGAGTTTCATACAAAGTCCAGGGTTAATATATATGATATACAGCCTAGGTAACGTTAGGAAGTAAACTTCCCACCACACCCGCCGCAAAGATCTGCTGATATGTGGCTCTCGATGACATCGCGCAGCTGCGGCGCGAGTTTGAGGAGTTCGTCGGTCTTGAGGCACTTCATGCCGCAGACGCCGCAGGTGCGCGATACGTTTGGTGCTAGGACGGGGATGCCGGTGTTGGCGCAGGTTTCTTGGGTTTGAAAAAGTTAGTCGTCGGTTTTTTAAAGGAAAGATATATATAATTTATATATATATATATTTTTTAAAAAAAAGAAAAGAAATGAGAGATCTGAACGATATGGAGAAACAAAAAAAGGAAAAAGGAAAAAGGAAAAAGGAAAGTACCGAAAAGATGTCCCGCCCGACACTGAGAAGTAGATTCTGAAAAAGGCGCCAGCGACGCATCGCAGAATACACACAAAAGCCCGCGCGCGACGGGCTCGAAGCGTTCTCTGAGTCCCCGGCGATCACGGAGGATGACGTCTGCGGGGGCGGTGTATCCGGGGACAGGGGCGCCGCCTCCGTACATCCATTCCCAGGCCTTGGCTTCGGTGCTTAGACGTGATTCGGCTTCGGATTCCCGGGCGGGTAGGCGTGAGAGTGCAGGGTCGACGGGTAGAATGCGGGCATTCCTGCCGAATAAAACGCGGCATTTCAGGCCAGCAAAGGTATCCCGGCCTAACTCAATGTTACTGTGTTGGCTGATGAATACGGCGCTGGTGCCGCCGCCTGGACTCGATGCTAGGCCCCAGATACGCACGCGGCCGAGGTGGATCTGGTCGGAGGTGTCTACGCCGCGGATACCGGGGAATAATGCCCTGTCGTGGGCGTTGCCGGCGTCTGAGTTAACGTTGGAGTGGGAGTTTCCGGAGTGGGAGGAGTTGTGGGAATGGTCGGAGTCGTAGTAGTAGTCATCGGAATTCAAATCAACACTATCGAGATCATCGTCGTCTTCGTATTCGGAGTATTCGGGCGATCCGGCGCCTTGGGTTCCTTGCCGGGTTTGGGCGTAGGCCAGGGCGCGAGGCAGTTGGTGCTGGATTGTTTGGAGGATTTCGGTGGTCCAGAGGGGGGTTTGGTCGGGCTCATCGGGGTTATTGGGATTGGGGGGCACGATTAGGTTTGTTTGGTACCAGGAGGGATTATCATGGGTTGCGGAGAGCCGGACCAGACTGTAGGATGGGACTGATGTGTTTTGCGAGAACGAAGGCGGGTGGATTACTAGGCCTGGATATGTGAGTAAGGGGCAAAGGAATAGGGGAAGGGATTGGATGCGAACCTGTTATGGGATTTTGGATGTTTGATAGGTCGTTTGGATCTGGATATGTTGTGCCGCAGGTGACTGTCTCGTGTTTCTTGATGGGAGCAGTGTGGTCGAAGGGGAGCTCGAAGGCCTGTACTTTGGTAGGAGTGGCGATAACACCCCGACAAATATGAGAACCCGTCGATGCCCAGATCTGAAATTCAATCAGCCTTGGTCATGGGAGCCAAAGGTGAACAAGAATGAAACGGGATGAGATCTTTACCTTGTCTTCCCAGACTACAAAGGCGTCGGGAGATAGATAGAGACAAACGCCGCTCAAGTCTGTTGGGCTTGTTTGAATATGCGGTAGGCTCTCTTCACCTCCTCCATTATGGATCGTGATCTGTCTGAAGCCGATGTAGTTATGGGCTACATATGATATGATGCTTGTTAATGAGTTTCCACGGCGTAGCCATGGACTCCAGCCCAGCGCGAACGAGGAGGTGTGATAGACATAATCAGGATGGGTCGGCTACATGAAGGATCGTCAGTCAGAATCACAAGTCCATGGACCAAAAATAACAAAGAACTCAATACGGAGCAGGAAAACCCACATCACTCGGCACTGGATGGGGTCCGTCGGCCGCAAAACGCGCAACCTCCAGCACCGTCCAGGTGCCGGGATGTCCCCTCGGCGCATTCGCCTCATGCCTCGTCCTCATCCAAATGACGACAATCTCCCGCTCGTCGTTCAAATACGCCATGAGGGCACCCATGCCCCGCGTATCCCTCGCCCACGCAAACGACGTGATATATTCTTTGCGATCAGGCGCAATATGTCCCTCCATCGCGGGGACCAGGAATCCGCCCCCGACATGCCACGCCGACATCCAGGGCCTCATAGTCCGTGCACCGGAACCCGTCGCTTCACTTGCGCTTGCGCCTTGGCAGTAGACAGTTACGATGCCGGCGGCGGTATGCACGGCTAACACGGCTCGGCCTACTCTGCCTAAGCCGCAGGGCGACCAGGCGAGCGACACGGTGTGATTCATGGTGCTGCCATGGCCGGTGATAGCACCTGACCCGGCACCTGTGAAAAAACTATAGCCGGCGAATTCCTGGTTGACGGCATCGAAGAGATGCCGGTTTAGCTCGGGACTCTTGAGAGGCGCGACGGGGAAGCGGAGTGCGGCTTCATCGTATTGACGGGGTCCTTCGAAGGGGTGGCGGGGTTTGTTGTTGTTATTGGTGTTATTGTCGTTGTTATTGCTAATGCTGTTGTTGTTTTCAGAGGATGAGGGAGAGAGAGAGAATTCGGGGACGTAGACAAGGACGCTGTCGTCGCTTGCGATGGCGAGTTCGCCGTCGGGGGACCAGGTTATGTTGTGGGTGGTTTTGGGCAGGACGGCTAGGTTGAAGGATTCTAGGGGGAGAGCAGTTGGGGTTGGTTCTGTCGCCATTTGTAATGCGACGCGACTCCGATCGCGAATCAAATTATGGGGTTGTGAAAGACGCCCATTCGGTGGAGGGAGATGGTGATAAGGGCGAGAGTGGGATGATGTCAAGTAAGTGTTGCGCCGAATACTTTATATCGTTGCATGTCTGCGATAAGAAGACTTTTGTTAGTTATTTCCGATCCATATAAAATGGATAAAAGGACAATGAATGCAAAGGCAAAGGCAAAGGCAAGGACATATTTGTTCAACAAACCATCTGTGCATTTGTGAGTTTCTGTGTCCTCCATAGTCTGTCTGTATAAATAAGATCTTTTGTCATCAAGTATAATCTAACTATCGCGTATCATCGCGCCGATTTACATTCAATTCATTCATTCACTCAATCAACTTTTGCGCTCACAAAAACGCTATTTTAAATACATTCTACACACAAAACCCTGATAAGATTCACAATCATCATAACTCATGCATTTGGAGTTTTATTCTCATTTTATTCTCATTTTTATACATTATCGTTAATTCTTTACTGGTATCGCCAAAAACGTAGGTACAACCAACGCAACGCAGGACTCTCTCATCACCGTCTAGACTCCAAGTATGACCCTAATGTCCAAAGAGCAGTACAGCCAGCCAACGCCGTTGCGCCAACCACCTTCTTCGTCCACCAGTCATCAGTGGTAAGGGGTTTGGCAAGCTGGACTTTTGTTCTAGCTTTCTTTGGAGTTTCTGCTGCAGCCGCTGCTGTAGTATTCTTGCTAGTTTCGCGGTCTTCTTCGTCCGCCAAGGCGAGCAGTTGCGCAATGGTGCGACTGAGGGCTAGCATCTCGTCGTCGACCGTCGCGTTCTTTGCGCTATCTACCTCGACGTTCTGGATGTTCCCGAAGAAATCAGTCAACAGACGACCCCGCGCCGCCTCCCGACCGCCGCCGAATAGATCGTATCGGACACCCGCATTCGAGTGTATCTTCTCGAAGGTATAGCTGTCGAAGAGGTCGCCCACGGTTTTCTTACTACTGAGATCGCGAACTTCGGATTCGAGAAAGTCGAGGGTGTAGTATGTATACCGGTCGATGACGGCGACACCGACGTCATTGTCGGCGTGGTGGGAATAGGACGATTGGTCGATTTCGGAAGAGCCCGTCGCAATGATGTTGGGCGAGTAGAGCTTGCTGTACATGGTGTTGGCCTGGCAGGTGTCGATCATGAAGAGGATCTCGTGATATCTAATTACAAGCGCATGTTAGTCTCTAGACTTCGGCCATCTTTAGACCTGCCCCCCCGATAGATGTAGAAGTGTACCTTCTCTTCTCCCACATCTGTTCAAAGGCATCTGCGAGATCGAAGGCGCCAATCTCCTCGGCGTCTTGAAACTTGAGAAACTCGTTTCCACCGTGTCCGGTCATGTAGACGAATATATTACTCCGGTCATCGGTCAAGAGGCGCTTGCTTCGGGGCATCTCGTCGCCAACGCGGTCGGTCAACAAGCGGATGAAGTTCTCGACGGTGACCTCGTATCCGCGGTAGTCGACCTCGATGTTATCGCCATAAAGATCTACGGCACGATCGGAATTGCTGTAGACGGTGCCGGGAAAGGCGTTCCTCGGGTTACAGGCCATGTCGTCGGGCAGCATCAGGATGATCTGGGAGTCGGGGATACCGAGACGCTTGACAGTGCGATACATGGACAAGACATTGGCTAGGTGGCGGTAGTTGAACCAGAAGCGCGACGTGCCGACCAGAACGGCCCAGTTGCTGGTGTGTTCGGCGGCCACATGGTGGATGGGGGCGAGCAGGGCGGATGCGAGAAGCACGGGGAGTTGGAGGACCCGCGAGAGCTTCATATTGGGCCCGCCTCCTACTATGACGTGGTTGCGGACTATGATTTTGGGCGCGGGCCTAAAGATCGTGTGTATGCGACAACGCGGGTGAGATGGCAAGACCCTAAATACCAACGGCAGTGAGGGAGATGCTGCATCGAATTGACAGTCAGTTAATCGTGTCTAAAGCAGGTATCTAAGTAGGACGGATGAATAATCCCCAAGGAAATACGGACGTGCCTACCTAGATAGGTAGTTAGTTAGATAATTCCACTCGTTGGCAGAATGGGGCTCACCGCCTGGCTGGTACCTATAGACCCACTGTGGTGTAGGTACCTACAGAGGGTCTTCAGGGGTACGTAAGCGGTGGGGATCACTATCTAGCCGTTATACATTCCAGATAGGTAGACCATATGTTAGAGGTGGGTAGTTAGATAGGAAGAAGGTATTCACGCACCTACAAACAGTGACAATTGTCCACTTCAATCTTGTGGTATCTAAATGACGGTAATGTTGCGCCAAGTCGACGACGAGCATTGGGATACCAGTACGTCCGTAGGTATTGCACTACCCGGTGCCGATAGGTTGACGAACAAGGGACCTTACCTCCAACCTACCTACTTACCTTACCATAGTATGTACCTCTTTACACGTGTAGCAAGCAGTTCTCCATAACTACCTACCTAACTACCTAACCTAGGTAGGTGGGTAGGTATGGGATAGGGACCTATGGCCTCATGGGCAAAGGGATTTGTCCATCAAGGACTTCATGCAAACTAATGCGAGCTACACTACTCAGTAGGCACGCTAAGGGTCAGTACTGACAGCTACCTATTTCGTGGCTCCACAGGCTATGGTTTAGCGGGTTGATCGCTGCAGAGGAGGCGGATGGCGACAGACAGCTCAAGTACCCGCCTTGTCCACGATGGACCCGCCCTACGTAATACAATCGGTATCTACAGACTGTACTACCTAGATACCTAGGTACCTAGTCTACCTGTAAACTTGGTCCACGGATTGTCAGGTTTCGAGGTACCTTCCACCTTGGAGGTTTCTGGACCCTGAGTCCTTGAGTCCTGCCTTGCCTGCTACAGTCAAGCCGCTACAGTCAAGCTACATAGACTACAGGCGACATACAGCAGGAGCCGCTTACCCATGGAAAATCACATGCCCATACCACCTTCTTCCTGGACTATATTATACGTAACACTGCCCGCAAGCTCTTTACACGATCTAGATAATCTGTAGCCACTTATCTACTCACCTTAACACCACTCGTAAGCTTGCTGAGTCTGAGAGAAGCACAATTGCATCGTCGACGATGTCCCGAGACCGATAGCACGCCCCCCCGGGAGAAACAAAGCATCCATTATCCATCCCATCGCAAAAACAGCTCGGTGTAATAATACCTACCATAATACCTACCATTCCTCGCTCCGTAACTCGCTCCCTGACAAAAACATCTCCCGAAGCCCCATTCCCAGCGTGACAAATGGGACGCCCTCCGGCCTACGTCTTCGTGGTCAGGTGTGTACCTAGATGATACCGCCCGTTTATACGTATCTTATACATCTTCTGTCGCATTGCTGACCGTAGACTCTCCGCCTCTTCTCGATAGACATGGCAGCCGTCTTGACGCTGCTGACAAACAATGGCACCTAACATCGCCATCCCCTTACGATCCGCCTCTCACTTATGGGGGCTGGATGCATTCCCGGAACGTCGGCGCCCGTATCGCTAGCATACTTCGAGAAGACAGTGTTGCTGCTGCTCCCGCATCTGCCAATACGCCTCCCGGGTCTGAGTCTGGATCTCCGCCTTCGCCTTCGCCTTCGCCGCCATCGTCGACAACACCTCCATCCTCGTCCACCAAAAAGCGCCGCTCCTTTCGTATCGTTATCCATAGCTCCCCTTTTCTTCGCTGCATACAGACCTCCATCGCCATAAGCGCCGGTCTCGCGTCTAACCCCATATCTTCGCCCTCTGATCAAGGCAAACATGCCAATCCTGCAACGCCGTCACAATCCCGGCCTGGGACTTCACAGTCAACCGATGATTCATCCCGTTCGGGTGCTGCCGCGAGCCCTCACAACGCCGCTTATAATTCCCCTGCCCCCATTCAGAAATCAGTTCTCCGCCTAGACGCATTTCTCGGCGAATGGATGTCTCCTGACTATTTCGAGTTCATCACGCCGCCCCCCAAGTCAGCTCTCATGCTGGCTACAGCAAAGGCCGAGCTGCTACGCCGATCGAGCTATCATGACTATCCCAATTTTCACGTCCGTCAACACACAAACGCATTAGGCCAGCTTTGGAACAATAGCCCAAGTCGTAATCGTGCTACCGGGGCACCTAGTCTGAATGGCTCTCATGCCCCCTCCAGTTTCGACACGATGCCCCTTCTTGCCGATAGTCTATCTAAGACCGAGCCTAATTCTACAAGTCTCAGGGATGCACCAGCGATATCACAAGAAAATAGTCGCGCTCAGGGTTACGTATATCCTGTTCCAGCCTATGCGATTTCCCCTTCCGAGCCCATACCCAGGGGTTATGTTGCCCATGCTCGGGATGCCTGCGTCTCTGTGGACTACCAGTGGGATTCTTCGCGTGATAACCTGGGTTGGGGCGATGGAGGTCAGATACCGGAGGAATGGGCTTCCATGCATCTCAGATTCCGTGGAGGGTTGTGGCAGTTAATCCACTGGTACAGTTCGACGGAAAATCCGGCTGAAATGGTAACCAAGACGGCCCATAGGTCCCAGCCTACCCAGCCTACCCAGCCAGACCACGCTGCGGAAGACATTGAAATAGAGGACGTTGTGATCCTTGTTTCACATGGAGCTGGCTGCAATGCCCTTATTGGTGCCCTCATTCACCAACCAGTCCTCACCAATGTCCCATTGTCTTCCTTGACAATGGCAACGAGGCGGCCTAACTTCGATTACCGCACTGCGAGTCTTACTCGGGAGACATCGGCGTCGTCACTGGACGCTGTCCTGCCTTCGTCCAATGCGACCATCCCGGACATATACGAACTTGGATTATTCGCTAATACTGACCACCTTGTTTCGCCTTCACCCGCCGCTTTCCACCGCAACACGTCGGATACGAATACGAATACGAATACGCATGCCCGTACCGACAGTGCTTCTAGTTCTGTGCTGGGTGAATCTTTCCCTGGCTTACCACATATGGGTTCGCCCCCCGGGAGTCGGGGCCCTTCGACCAATGCGTCTTTGGGCAGCATGAGAAGACCGACGAGAACATCTCTGGTCATTCGGCCGTCTGTTTTTAATTCGAATACTGGTGGAATCACCGTTGGGAGTGGTGTGTCTAGTTTCGCGACCACCCGATCAGACCGTTCGGGTTCCGGAACATGGGGGCTGTGGAGTCCGAAACCCCGGGATGACGAGCCTGGCCAGGAATCGGAACCATTCATGTTTCTTGATTTTAGCCACGAGAAACTTGCCGCGAAGAAGGCGGAAGAGAACAGACAGAAAGACGAGGGATGTAGTAAGCTTCTGAGTACCGCCGAGTCGTGCAGTGCCGCTACTACAACGTCTAAGGTGGAGAGCCAAGGCACGGCCTCGGAGAATAACCACGGTGAAGAGGAACACGATAAGTTTGGCGAGGATACTCTGCCGCCCCTACGGCCGGGTACCAGTAATGGAGGCTTGTGGGGTTCGCCTAGACCGCCGGGAGAAGCCGAAAGGAGCCGCGACTTTAGCGCCAGTAAGCGGCGATGGACGGTTACGGACAGATGAAGGAGTTGACGTGATTTGGTGTTGTACTTATGCTTCTTTGGGGGTTATCATCGACGGCAAAAGGGGTCCAAGAAAACTTCTCTCAAACCACCACCGAAAAAGGGTTTCTAGCATCTTTCCCACACAGGGAAAAGGGGAGATCGGTGTATTGCTACAATCCGAACTGAATGAGCTTTTCCCCTATTCCATGGCCTGCATCCCCGTTGTCTCGTTCTCCACCACCAATCTGGCTGCCGTTGCTTTTGCTTCGTGTTTATGTGCTCGTGTGATGTGCGAACTGCCTAGATTGAACACGATGGAAGGCAGTAGGTAGAATAGAGGTATGGGTATGGTAGGTATCTTGGGATGCATGCATGCATGCGACCTGACACGTGGTAGGTATGTAGTGTAGACGGATCGGATCGTCGAGCCGGTCCATCTTTTCCCTAGGTATTCTATTCTATTCTGTTCTATTCTGGTGTAGTAGTTCAATCGTGGTTGTGGTGGTTATGGTGGTTATGGTAGGGTGAAATCAGGTAGGTAGGTTGGATACCGCTTCAACGACCGATTTTTTCCCCTTTTTTTTTCCCTTTTTTCCATGCGCGGTGGAATTTTGAAATTATTTGGGTTGGTTACCTATATCACTTTCCTGTGTTCTTTTGATCAGATTAGATTAGATCTATCTATCTATCGTGTAGATGGCAGAGTCAGAGAGAGGGGAAAAACCCTCATTATTTGGATTCTAGTGTTTTTTTTTTTTTTTTTTTTTTTTTTGTTTTGGCTTTATTGATTTTATATTTATTTAGTTTTTTATTTATATATGTACCCTTTTGTTTTTACAAAAAAAAAAAAAAAAAAAAAAAGGGGGGGGGGAGGGGGGGGGGGGGTTATTCAATCAAATGCCTTCCGCATGGCCTGATGCGCGAGCTCCACGCCGAGGAAAGTAGCCGCGTTGGCGGGGACGGCTCGGGCGAGCGCGGGACCGAAGCCCGGGAAGAAGGCCTTGAAGCCGCCGCGGGCGTAGAGTTCGCGGACGACGCCGGCGAGACTCACGTTGCCCTCGGCGGTCTGCAGGCGGCTCTTGACGGTGTCGACGGGGAAGACGGGGATCCACATGGCTATGCCGGCGGCGCCGCCGGCGCAGGTGACGGCGAGGAGACTGAGGTCGCCTTGGGGCTTGCCGGTGGTGGGATCTAGTGGGGTCAGGCGGCGCTTGATGTATTCGTAGGCGGCGAAGTAGGCGGCGCTGCCGGGGCCGTCGCGGGCGAGGGTGGCGGCGCTGCCGCGGAAGACGGAGCGGAGGCCGCCTTCGCGGTAGAGTTGGCGGACGACGTCGATGCCGTTCTTGTATTTTGGCTGTTGGCCTGGCTGGAGGCGTTGGCCTTGGACTTGGAGGATTACTTTGACGCGCTCGAAGGGGGCGGTTATGGCGGTCATGGGGATGGCGGAGAAGAAGCCGGCGGTGGAGATTTGGGCTATGGAGAGAGTGCCGTTGGAGGAAGGGGAAGGAGGGGAGAGGGTCGTTACGATCTGTTTGCCTAGGTCGTAGCCCCAGAAGGAGACGGCGACTTTTTTTTCCTTGTTAGTGAGTAGATAAAGGGAAATAGTTGAGGTTTGGGGAGGGGGGACTCTTTTTTTTTCTTCGGGGGGGAGGAGGATATACGTACACATCGGGGTAACGCCTACCAGGGGCGCACTTACGCCGGCATAGAGACCGCGTCGGAGGCCATCGCGGGCAATGCTCTTACGCACGACGTCGATGGCAGAGGAGTAGACGCCTTTTTCGGCTGTCTGCATGCGCACTTTGACAAGATCGAAGGGATGGCCCACGACGACGGCGCAGATGCCGCCGAAACCGCCGGCCGCGAAAGATCGGAGCTGCGAAGCTAGGCTGTTGGTCGCTGCTGCTTTCGCCTCTTCTTTGGTCTCGGGGATGTGGGGTGGTTTTATATGAGCGGGAGAGGGAGTCGTGGGTAGGCTCCCGTTTTGCGGGGTGGGGGGAGTTGTCGACATTGTGAATGATGAGGTGGGGTTTGGGTGAAAGGATGGTAACTGAGATTTCGACTCCGTGGGCGCGTTTAGATGGAGAGAAAACTCTTGTTTTTTCTCTGCTCTGTGTGCCCTTTCTTGTTGTTCTTTCTATTGCGATATTTCTCGTTCCTTCCTCTAAGTCAAACGATCTAATCCGTCGGGGTCAATCACAAGCTAGTGATCCGCGGTCCGGGGTACGATGCGCTCTATCAATGCGCCCGCCTTGGTGTTGTCTTTTCCCTTTTCCTTGAGGGAAGAAGAAAGGTGAAACTCAATCCTACCCGCGCGGATAGAGGAATGAGGTGCATGTAAGAAGTCTATGTTGGATGCTAAGACGTTGAAGATGTTTGTTGGTGTAGAGTTGCAGCATGGGCTTTGGACGTTTTTCGTCTGTTGTCGGCAATTGACGGCTGACACTAGTCACGTTGCCTCGGCTCAAGGGATGCTCATGACATAATGACGGTGCCGCGACTCGCGGGGCAATTGGATCGTGAAGATGTCCCCATAAGTACGATTGACCAGTGGCATTCTGAGGAGATGATTGGCTAATTTATAACACCGATGCTTACGTGGTAAATACTTACGTAAAGTCGAAGAATTTGAGTATAATAGGTAGACTATCCCCATAGCCGGCTCCTTGTCTCAAACTGCGCGTTAGCCGCCGAGTTGTCTCATTCACGTCCTCAAGGAGCAACAACTTTGAAATGTCCCTTATATCAGGCTCGAGGCTTATGGCCAATTAACCCTCACCCTGAAGACAACTGAAGGAGCCTTGGATCAACCAGATTTTATGACGGACGAGCGATCGGGCAATGGCAAGATATTATTGATACAAGCCCTAACCGATTCATCAATACCCGTGTTTTATATCAATCGGTGCATGTTGCCGACGCAGGCGCCACAGAAGTGAACGCCAAATAATTCCATATTTCTGAGGGGCACCATAGCGGAATTACCGTCATCATCTAGTTCATCAAAATCAAGGAAACTGGAGACATCATCGATCAGTATGATGTTGATGAAGGCACTCTTTCTCCGGGCCGCCGTCTGATTCATACTTCATACTTCAGGGTTAGGGTTAGGGTTACTAACCCGTGTGGAGGAAAATCGACGAGACTGGAGGATGAGCAATACCTTTGAACGGGAGGAAAGACAACGAAAGCTTCACATTCACCTATCAACATGGAGAGGAGCAAAATCCAAGCCGTATCTCTCACTGAAAGTTTGAACCCTAGGAACCCTAGTAAGTCTGGAGAAGGCCGGGAATGCCGACCCTAACCCTTGCCGGCGTTTTGGAAGCGGTTTTTTCGGTTTTCTGGACAGGTCGACAGTGCATGATCGGATTGTTTCTAATTGCTCCTAGCTTAAGAAACCTTGGTTGCATCTGTCTTTGATGAGATTGAATCCAATCGGATCTCAACTGACGATACTCCTCTTTCTTCAGCGTGCCACTCGTTTTCCACATCCTTTCGGGACTGCTGGGAAGGGATGGATGTAGACCATCGACTTTTGCCAATAGCGGACAGCAGCGCTGGTTGCTATCGGCTCGAAGTCGGCTCACATGAGCTACTCAAAGTTGGAATATATCTAGACCAGCCGGCAGGGGTTAGGGGATACGGCAACGCCCTCGTGGACGCCGCAACTCACGGGTCCGATGAGATTGTACAGTTCCAGTTGACAGCAGTTTGGCAGGGAGGGCGGATATCAACCGTACTGCTGCAGCCTGGAGCTTATGGCAGCGTCTTTGCTGCTGCGGTACCTTGGGAAGATACCCTGACCGATGAGTTGCATATGGGTGAAAGGGGCTTTGATGTCAACTCGTTAATTTTGACCGGAGCCGCGGTCTAGAGGACTCGCGCGCGGATCCTATTCATCGCCGGCGACGCCGCTAGTTTCGAACAACGTTTGGAGTCCACATTTCTCAAAACTGCTATATTTCATCGCCATCGCGCAGGCTTCGTATCCATGAAGTGAGTTGTGCGGTCAGGGTGATCTTTAGGCGTGCCCTACGCCCGACTTGCATCATTTGAAGTGCGTGTAAATCCCGTTTGTCGACTTTTTCCGAGGGTGGCCGCATCTGAAGACTGCTTTTTGGTCATGACGTGTCATTCAGATTGTATCGGCGTCCGACATGACCGGCGATGTAAGCGGGCGCCTTCGAACGTAGTACCTATACATCGAACTGTCAGCATCTCTATTGAGAGAGTCAAATGTGATTACTAACTCCATCATCTGGGATTTCGGACGGCTATATGCTACGGTAATCGCTATGATATCAATGATCAGGGGCTCAATAACCCTAACCCCTATCGTGCTCTCACAGGATCGTGGGAATTACACCGTCATCAGTCACACATCGCTGCCTCCCGGAAGGTCATTGACTATGTGAACTGTGACATCTTATGTGTGGAAGCCAGATCGATCCCACTCTCTCCTTTCCTACCTCACGATGACTTGAGCCTTCATGAAATGTATCCTCTATTGTTGTTTGCCTGCCGGTTAATGCACCGTGAACAAGGAGCTTCCTACTGTCTTAAATGGTCAATGAGATATCGGCGGCTCTTGAGGTCACTCGGTAAGGAATAATAATACTGTCATCGGCTAGATGTAGGAGGTCAGTAGATACTCCTCTATGAAAGGCTGATAGACATACAGCGTCGATATACGATGGACGCGTGGAGGCGAGTCTCGAGGTAGAGCGGCGTATAGGATAGATAGTAGAATGTCAGAATGGATATCTATTCATTGGGTCGACGCCGAGTTTCACCCGACGTCTTTCGGATGTCCGTTTTCGATGTTCACTACCTACATCATACATGCTCTTCAAGCCGTATGTCTTGTCTGTCAAGGATACCTCACCTCGCCATCTCGATCTGATATGACTGGCGGTATCAACACTTCGCCAACTAGCAACGAAGCTGAGACGTCTGCCCATCTGAGGATCTTCAAGCATCCATATGCCAATGGAAACAGTCTTCGAGCAAAGACAAAACGGATCAGTGATTCTCGTACTTCCCGGGTATCCTAGACAATGACAATGTTTCCTTCCTGAAGACGTCGCGCGATATGTTCCTGGCGTCAGAGTCGCAGGGCGGCTTCTTATCGTCCAGGTGCACTCATCGGCATCACTATTGCGTCCGAATGGGATTACAGGACGGCCATGATTCCCTCCATGTATATACTAGACAGTATGATCAATTGATGATACACGAAGCCGACGGAGTGTGATGATCTTCTTTCACAGGTCCATTTACCTTCCTTCCAGCACGACGGTGGTTTCTACCCAAGATATCCCGCGGCCAACCCCAAGGAGCCTTGAAGTCCCGTAGTCAATACTAAGTTTCCACTGCGCTCGGGCTCCTATGATGTGCTATGCGATCATGTCTATAAGTTCCAAACGAGAGATATATATGAATGGCCTACATGGACCATGATTAATTCATCTCTTGAGTCTTTGTGTTGCTGCCTCCAGGTGCCGATAGAGGAGATTCTACGCCGATAGAAGGCAAGTCACTTGGCCCCAAGTAAAAAAAAAGGGGGGTGGGGGAGTTATATGCCCTGATTGCGGCATGAATGTTCCGACCGACCCCTGGAAACCTGGGTTTGATAGAATATCGCGTCTCTCGAAGAGATCGTGTGAAGACTCAGCGGCGCGAGGCATCCCGAAGCGAACTCACTCGCTCTATTCTTCCATGGACCTGGCCACATATCTATGTGAGCTATATCATCTCACTGTCTGAGGTTGGCCCCTTTCCTCTTTTCCACGTCTCAATTGAACGCATTTCTCGCCCCTGTTTTTATTTCTTCTTTCTTATTGACGAAACACGAAAAAAAGGGATCGGAACGACATCGCCGGTGAGAACTCTCCGGCTGTTGAGGTCGTTAGTTGCCATGTTATCATCTCCGTCTATGGTGAAGGCGGGAAGCGCGAGGTGTTCTATCCGCTGAGTTGATTGCGGCTTAATCGTCGTTCCGATGCTCACATCCGATGCTCACCAACCAATGGAACTCATCATGCTTTACGCGCGTAGTTTAAATCATACAATACATTCATACATTCATTCATCCATTCATTCCCTCGCCCGCCACCTGTTCGTTTTCCTGCAAAACACCAGCCATGTTCCATCTTGTATATTCTCCAGGTCCTCATGGTTGGCGCCCCTTTCTACCAGGACCAGGACCAGGACCAGGACCAGGACCAGGGTGACTCTGCGAGGCAAAGTCGAGTGAAGTGAGCAACCGTTTACTGCAGTGAACCCAGACCCAAGAAAAACCCCCTTTCTATCCCGGTTCGCCCCCAGCTCATGCGACCATGAGGCCGTACACAGTTACACCTTGCCCGCATCTCGGATTCCGGGATCCCATGGCGAGAGTCTCCTTGCCCATACCCATCCCGAGGCCAGCCGCCCTGCCACAAAGCCTTTTTTTCTGGCAGCTTCTAGGATTGGTGCAGGTAAGATGGTATCTTCCCGTCGTCCTGTCGTGGAAGGCAAGGAGGGTAAGAGGGTAAGAGAGTAAGAGAGTAAGAGAGTAAGCACCCCCCCCTCTTCCCACGACATGGAGAACTACGGCTATAGTCACACACACACAAGTTCTTCACTTATATAATATTCATCATGTCGCTTGTTGCGAGAGGGGAATCATGTTCGAATTGTTGTCTTTCATTACTCAGACTCCTATAAACGGGATGTTTGCGTTATCCGAATCAATTCCTTGGACTCTAATTACGACTTCCCGGTGATCATGACATAATTACCGGAAGAACGCACATGAGACGGGAATCCTCCTGAATTAGGGGAACTTGTCATTTGAGAGCGATCTATTCGGTCTGACGGTAATATCTGTCAGGGGCGAGTGTGTCCAACAGTCGACAGTCAACATAAGGGGTGTCCATCGACCATGCACCGCTACGACTGTAGAAGCAGCTCTCTCTCCACAGGCCCGAGCCTCATCTCGACACCCAGACTTCACTGAGCTTCGCCCCGTCTTTTACTCACGACAGCGACGAAACAATTCATCACGCATACACGCGACACATGGCATATACCATCGAAGATTCCATCACGACTCGTATCCTATCCTAGCAGTGAATGCCGGTCTACGAGCGACATGACAAACGAAAAGGATTCACACACGTCACCAAGGGTCCTCACACGTCAGCAACAAATGCTAATTACCAGAACTTGGGCGTGGCGAGGCGAGGCGAGGCGAGGCGGTATGCTCTTCGTCACCGCATCCACGCTTCACCTCCGTTGTCATGTCTACATCCCGACAAAGTTGGGTAGGAACGCATGATGTTTCAAAGTCCACTAGAGGGAAAGATTAGTCGGGCGACCTGGCATGTCTTTACAGGCCTGAACCAGACAGTTGGACTGGATCATCACCGACTTACCGCCAGTCCCCTAAGCCATCACCACCCCTCTCGTACCGCCAGTGGCGAATCACTAGGTAGTTACGACATGATCCTTCTCAGGGATGAGAGCCCGTTTCTTGGGGGAAAGAAAAGATGGTAGTTGGAGGTAACTATCTTGGTTAACCCGGGCAAAACATCTCAAACCAAGAAACGGGAGTAATTATTGTTGACGAACCTTCATAGGGGATGACGGACGAATGCACTTTCTGCTCATGCAGTCACGCGCCGAACCCCATCATGGGCAATTCTTTTTTTCTATTTTTATTTTTATTTTTTTTCTTTTACACGTGTACCCAAGTCATCGGACATGTCTATTCCGCAAGAATACCGACGCAGTCTCCCACTATCTAGTCTAGACAGGTCAAAGCCCCTCTGGATTTCGTCGTTACGGGTTCTCCAAACCAAAACTTCTCACGCCGCCCACTCCACGTACCTGAAGCTGAAGCTGAAGCTGAAGATTCCCAGGTTAAGCCTGTAACGGCTAAAACCCATGACATGTTGTCTAGCGTATCCAGAGATCAGACCCTTATGGACCAAAGTATAGGGGTCAATGGTCATAGACCGAAAAGAGAAGAAACCAGGATCTCTCTCTATCTCTCTCTCTCTCTTGTCTCCATGAATCTGACCTGTATTATCATCGGGTCCCTCCCCGCCACATTCTTTTTTTTTTCGGATAGTTAGAGAGAAGAATCACGGCTTGATTCCGCGCTGACAGTCTTAACAGAACAGAAACTTCAACTATCTACACCGCACCCCCAACTGCATAAACAGGACGTTCACGTACATTAGTTAGTTAGACCGAACTAGATACTTTTCTCCTATCAGTTTTTCCCTTTTTCTTCCCTCTTTTCTTTTCTTTTTCCCTAGCTGACCCCTCCCCTCCTCTGCTCCTCCACCCTCTTTGAAGCGCCAGCAAAAGACAAGAAAGGATTCCAAGGAAATAGTTGTCAACTAGATAGGAAATTCTCACCCGGGATTGCCTTGCCTTGCCGTTCAACGGGTTGTCCCCTCCCCCTTTACTTACTTACTTACCTTACTCAAACCCCGAGAGAAGCAAAAGTAAAGCAAACGAACAACAACAACAACAAAGGGAAGAGAGAGGGGAAAGTTGCCAAGCTCAGCTACCAACTACGTATCCAGAATTTCCGTTTTTTTTCTTTTCCAATAATTCGACGCAAGACGATAGTTAGTTAGTTAGTTAGTTAGTCACTTACGACACGTCCACTCTCAAGACGGAGGCCCCCGAGGTGTCACTCTATCTATCTAACGAATGTAGGATTTCCTCGTCCTCCCCTCCCTCCCTCTCTCCAATAAATAGGTTTTACGATCAATCTTACGGCATGGGGAGAGAAGAAAACAAAACCAAAACCAAAACCAAAAAAAAAAACTCTCCTATCCAAGATATCTTCGTCTCAAGCGCCTTTCTTGTTCTTTCTTTTGGTTTTTCTTTTTGAGTATTCCCTTCACCGGCCCGTTATAAAGGGTTACACAGGTCTCACTCCCTTGTCGTTATGTTATCATGGAGGCCGAGGAATCAACCCCAACCACCCACATATACATGTACATAATCTGTACATATATACATACATACATACACACACTTTCTTCTTCTGGGTTCGTTGGAACTTGTAAGATAGTAACGCTTGGTACATTTGTAAGTACGGTACCGTAGGTACCTTAGCCTAACTATCTCTGATTCATTCCCTGCATATTTATGAGAAAGAGAGGGAGAGGGGGAAGGGAGAGAGGGGGGGCGAACGGGTTATGAAGTTCCGCGGGTGTGCATTTGTCACCGGTTAGATGGCTAGATAGGTTAGACTTCCTCTCTCTCTCTCTCTCTGTTTTATCGAACCTGCTGGATGCTGGACGAGGAGGTGTATCTAGACAATAATCATGTACACTATAAAAGGCCTGTTATCTAGGGAAAAGACGGGTGACATGTCGCTTGCGGCAGGGGTTGGTTTTCTTTCCTTTCCATCAAATCTCGGTCACGAGGGGAGGGAGGGCGTGGCAAGGAACAAGGAACATGGAACAAGCGGAACTATTAACTTAGTTAGTTACATGGAAAAGTTGTAAGTTTTATGTAGTTATTTGCTGATCTCTCTCTCTTTTTTCTTGTTTTGCGTTGTGTGGACATTTACCCTGCTTGCCTGCCTAGGTATCTAGATAGATAATTAGATACCGTAGGTCTAAGTAAGTAACTACGTACAGAACTGACCAAAGTTTCTCTCACCGGCGTTTGTTTTTCGTGCGAAACCTGGTTTTGTCTCGGGGCAGGGAAGCGGTAGAAGAAGAAGAAGAAAGAGACTCCCATGGGTACAGATTGATCTTGCTTCGTTGTCTCTCGATCTATCCTGACGGATTGCTCGATAGTAGATATTACATACTCCCAAACTCTACACAGTATGCTCTTTTTCTTCTCTCGCGAAATCTGAACTCACAAAACGAGCCATCACATCTCTCTGGATACAATAACCTACCTTGCGCGAATAACGTTACGTACAGACCGTATCTGCCTCTCCCTCTCCCTCTCCCTCTCCCGCACAGCATATGTATCTATCTATCTATCTAGTCACCGTTCCGTTCCGTACCGTACCGTAGACTAACTATCCCATTTCCTTCTTGTCTTCACCTGAACAAAGCACGTCCCCTCGAGACTCCATCTTACATATGCTACCTATTATATATTACAGATTATCTATACACTTTATACAATAGATCCACTCTCACCACACAAGGACCAGGCGGTGGCTCGTTTTTTTTTTTCTATTTATTATTATTATTATTTGAATGGTTGTGACCCTACCTAGACTAACTAACTAACTATCTAGTCTAAAATCTGACAAGATCTACACATACTACGTACACACACAAACACACACACACACACACCTACCTCGCGTGGTTTGACGTCATGCGAAGTTTTGATTTAAAAAAACGATATTCCCGCTAGATTAGATACTTTAGTCTACTTACCTGTTTGTTATCTAGTGTAAGTAGATTAGTAGATAGCCCTCCCTCATTCTATTCTATTCCGTGTTAATGTGCCACGCGGGAGGAAGGAGTCCGAAGCACCGGTCACCAACTCGTCCTAGATAGATGGATAGATAGATGGAGATAAGTAGACTCTTAGTTAATGACTGAAGAAGGATCGAAATCAAAAGACCTATCTAGATGTGAGAAATGACTAATAATGGTAAGCGGGGGGCTTGGATGATGATGATGATGATGATGAATGATGATGACGATGAATGAATGTATGAATGTCTGGTTCGCCTCACGTGGAGATCAACGGAATCGGACAAGGTCTATCTAGAAGTAAAGTTATGGATTTGATAACGAACGATGATTTGCGCGTTCGGTCGGAGGGGGCGTTTGGGCGTTTGGGCGTTTGGGAGGGATTTTGTAAGTAAGTAAGTAAGTAAGTAGGTAGGATAAGTAAAGGATTTTGGTCTACTGCCGCCCGCTAGTTATGTAGTTAGATAGTTCTTACTATCTAATAATTACGTACTTATAGTATATCTAGTCCACCGTAGTCCACGGCATTGCAAAGTTGGAACTATTTACCATTTAGTCTAGTGTTGGGTTGACTTCTTCCTACTATACATACACTCGATAGGTGAGATGTTGCAAAGAAAGAAAGAAAGAAATGTAATGGTTAATGTAATGTAACCAGGCGATACTACTGTAGGCCGTAGGTATAAATGTCACCGTAAGCTGAAGCCCAGCACATGCATTCCGAAGATCGCCGTCTTAACTTTGTCCAGCCGTGAAGTACATTACCTAGTAATAATGTACGGACTAAGGCAGGATTACTATGTGAGGTATACATTATACTCCGGGCATCTAGTGTACTCTATCTACTCTACAATGTATGTTTGTATGTTTGTATGTACGGACAGAGTATCTAATGTAAACTACGTACACTCACGAGAAGGAGAGATGAGAGACAGAACGAGAGTCGAGATGGCTATGTCTATACGGTTCGCAGCAAAAAGGCAAAAAGGCAAAAAAGGGCCAAAAAGGGCAAATATGCTCGACCGTTTCGGGGGGGCGACGCCTTTTCCTAGTCATCCACATCATCCCTGGTCTGACAACGGTAAGACTGGCCTCCTGTTTGGTGTCGGTGCAGGAAGAGTGAGTACTACTTATATACGCACATAAATACATATAAAACGATATAATACAGATTAGTTATACAGTCCGTACAGTCCGTATATCTAACCATAGATGGTTATACCACGCCCGCCCCCAACGCCCTCTTCTCTCTCCCCCTCACTCCTCCCCTCAACCCCTGGTCTTCGGCTTGCGGAAGCTTGCCTAGACCCATGGGCTTGCATGCCTGCATGTGATCGTCTTACTTTGTTGTATGTATGTAGTTCATTCACACCCCTCTTTTTCTCTCTCTCTCTCACACATACACACTCACTCTCTCTCTCTGTCCGTGATATTATAATGTAGTCTATATAGTGCAAGTAAGAGACCGGGGGTGAGCTACATGTACACCGTAAACGACGAGACAGACACAGACAAGAGACCATTACGTTTTAGATCTGACAGGTCATTAAACGCCCTCTGCAGCATCCGCCAAAACGCGCGCGAGCCATGAACGGGCGACTTCGGCTTTCGGGGCTATTTTTCTCGAGTATGTAGACGGATTAGATAAGAATAATTCTTCAGCGGGCTTGTTTTGTTTTGCTTTAGAGATGAGATGTCTGGATCGACGGTCTCAGGGAGATTGGTCATCGTCGTATGTACTGGTTAGTATTCCGGTGACTACGGACTAGACTAGAATAAACTAGATATTACAATACTACAGAACTGTATCTATTCGGCATCTGAGAATGCTCCGATGAGGAAGAGGAGGAGAGGAGAGGGGGGTGTGCATGATGCAGATTTGGCAGGTTGTAACTAAGACGCCACCCTAGTCGGTTATATCATTTGCGTTCGGAAAAGCAACAAGGGCGAATAGTCTGGCAAAAGAAAGAGAGAGAGAGAGAAAGAGAGAGAGTCAGAGAGAGAGAGGCAAGTATACACAGACACAGACACACACACACACACGACACTTTCTTACCTTGGTAGGTAGACTAATTAGTATACATAGTAAATACAAAACTCTGGGCGCCACGCCATAGGTATTACGGTGGTAAGTAGAATCTACGTCGATGATGTACTTGACGCCTCGCTGTACTGTATACACGCAGCGCAAAACAAAGCAAAGCATACCTAGAGACGGTCATTCGAAAACATGGTAGAGACCAGTAAACAAAGTCCGACGGAAGGCAATTCCCACCGACTCGACATGACTCGCAGGACAGCGAGCGAGGTCGAGAAGAAAAGGGAATCAGATAACTATAACTACAACATAACAACCAACTACTTATCTAGTTAGAATCAACAGCACCAACATACGTATACGTAGCCCAGTGACAACGTGTTTTCGCTTTCGGAGTGATACTTGTCTATAGTAAGTAGTTACTTACTCCAACTGGCAGACCACGTACAGACTGTACCGTGACCAACATTCGGAAGGCCGAGAACATCATTCCATATCCATCGTCGATGTCGTCGGTGGTGACACCTCGACTGGCTTACAGCTGGTTTGGAAAAGAGATCCTTGCAAAAAGCGATATATGAAGAAAAAGTACTGTACGTGACGTACCTACAAAGTACCGACTCCGACTCTACACACCTTTCATCTCCATCTCCATCTCCATAAAGTCAGACCCTCGATGCGAAAATGGTATGTCCATTCATTAATGTATATGCAAGGCATTTCCCTGATATACCCGCTACGCCTCCGAGTATTGGGCATGTATTCTAATAGATAGATAGTTACTTAGTTATCCAAGGAGCGTGTCTCGGTTGACTTTTTCGATCGCTGAAGAGTGTTTCAATCACTCATCGAGTACATACATGCCTGGGTTAGATACTTCATCAGTCCATCTAAATAAGGAATAGAAGCGCTTGGCGATCCCCTCGGCGCCTATACTTAATACAATCCCTTTATTTTAATCTCCACGTGAATCGTAGCAATCTTTTTCAGATGATGACGAGAGAGGGAGCCCTTTACTAGATGTAATACTAGGGTATTCTATACTTGATATCTATCTATCCATCTAACCTCCCTTAGTACTGCGTAGTATATCTAGTACGTAGTAGTAGTGTCCGGGATCAATCACTGTTATTACTGATTGTCTTTCTTTTTCCCCCTCTCTCTCTCTCTCTCTCTCTCTCATTTCACCTTTTTGTGGCTTCCGGTGCCGAAGCGAGCATGCATTGTAACTCCTCTTCAACCAGGTCTTTCCTTTTTTCTTTTTTTTTTTTTTCCTTTCTTTCTTTCGCGAACCACGCCAAGGCCCCCATGTGTATTGTAATTTACAAAGTTAACGACCTCGGACAGAAGTGGGCCCGATAAGAAACCACACGCCTGTCAGTCCCCCAATATCGCGGAGTGGTATTTCAACTAGATATGCCTACTTATTCTCTTGAAAAAGCCGGGATGCACGGCAAATATGTGTCAATAGGTAGAATGAAGGCGCACAATTCCTAGAATGTGCTTTTTGGTTTTCCTTTGCAATGGGACAGGGCGTTGGTTGGTTTATTCCATGGCCGACATATCTCTTGTTGCGTTGCGTTTATGAGCGTGTGTTGTTTCTTATCGGACCCACTTCTGCTCGGAGATGTCTCCAAAACCACACCCACTCTACCCATACCCTATCTACGCATCGTACTAACCTACTCATCTTACCGTACTTACCTGTAGATAACTGGAGCTCTAACTAATGTTTCCTTCTATCTATCTAGTTGTCTTCCCAATGCAGAAAAAAGAAATAGAGTAAAACGGACGATAGTAATGTACTTTTTTTTTTTTACATGACGACGACCGGCGGTTGTTTATTTACTTACATGAACATAATCACATACATACATACATAACCTAGCTGAGCTAGATAGACTAAAATAAAAAAAAATAAAAAAATAAAAAAAAATGAATAAAAGAAAAAGAAAAAAAAAGTACACGTACTTAGATGATGCTAATTAGGCCCTCTGGGAAAAGATTTCATCCCGCTTCAACGAAACGACAAACGACAGCTGTCTGTCGAACCAACTAGCCAAGTAGATATACACTTACGCTAGGTCATCGTAGAGTTACATTGATGTACGGGTAGCGTTCAGTCTAGGTAGACCAAGATATGTTTGCCTAAAAGTCCACGGAACTCTGTACCGAATCCATAGTCCTTGATAGAGCGCGACGCCATACACCGCAAATCTACCTTAGTGTCAAGTAAGGTGACGAGATAGGTATAAGTAGTGTATCTATCCATCTACGTAGTAGGTAGTGTACACACATGGTATTCCGATAGATGACGATGGGAACCTCCCCCCCCCCCCCCCCTCGAAAAGAAAAAGAATCAAGACGGTTTTGTTCGCCTGGTTTGGTTTACTACACCGTGTTGATTCTTACCTAGTTATCTAAACTTCCCGGAACTTCATCAAACCGCCATGGTCGCGCCCAATACTACACTACACTACACTATAATACACTGCGATGGAAAATACTGGCCGGGGTCGATTCTCTCATCTATGGCTGTCCGGGAATATCCATCTATCTAATTCCTGCGCTGAGACAAACGGGACGGGAAAGCTCTTGGCTGGTTCTTCTAAGTACATTCTTTTGTCGCCGAGACACACACACATACTCTCTCTCTCTCTCTCTCTCTCTCTTTCTCTCTCTTCACGATATTGTTTCTTGTTTTGTCGAAAATCCGAAAGACCGAAACCCCGTAAAGGTAATGCTAGTTCCCGTCATAATAGTACTTAGAAGCAGGGGGGATTCAAGACGGCGGGAAATCAAACGCTAAGTAGACTTGTCTAGATAGGGGAGTAGTTTCTTCCCAAAAACAAACATGGAAATTCGCAAAGAAGAGGAAAAAGAAAGCAGGAACCCTTTGGGTTAGTTATCGAGCGGTAACTACTTACGTGGTAGATGGCTTATATATAACTGGATAAGTAGTTGATCCCCAGATCGAGGAGCTCCGTGATAAAAAAAAAAAAAAGGAATCTGTGTTATTGACGTTGAACTAGTTATTAACCTAGTTATCATCAGCTACCATTGAATGGGGGAACTTTATTACATACTCTCCGGTATGATATGGTATGGCATGTCCTTTGTCCATCAACACAATCACACAATCTCATCTCTAAACAGATACCTAGATCGATAGATAGATAGTTATAACTATCTCCCATTGCAACGTTTCGTTCTCCCGCGGCCGGGAAACCCGCGAGATGTGAACTCGATGACTAGATACGACGAGACGAGGAGGACCGGTTGTCGGATTCCAGCCCTGACGAACCCACATCTCCATGTACATACAGTCCAGTCCATACGTACCGCTCCGCAGCTGAAATTCTATCTATCTAATTATCTAATTATCTAATAGTTAACCTACTTTCTTCCCCTCCCGCGGCAAGCGAATCCCGTACATACATACACTATCGATGATGATGACGGTACTTTACGACGACGAAGCTACCTACCTACGGTACGGTAATAATCGATTCGCCATTGTCGTGGTGGGCGCCACAGACGAAGCGGCCCGGGCCCCGGTTTTGGTTTTTTTTTTTTTTTTTTTTTTTTAATCTTCAGTAATTATGTATCGTAAATTTCCCCTCCGACTAGGGGTTTTTTTGTTTTCATAAGACAGAGGAGAGATTTCTACGCGGGAGTGGAAGGGATGGGAAACCACGGGTATCGATTGTAAAAACGAGAAAACGTGGTAGTTAGTTAAAATCAAAATATATATATAAATATAAATATATTTAAAAAGGGGGGAGTCTAAATAGAGGAGGTTGAAACGGGGGCGTATGAAAGACACATAACACACATAGAACTAAACTATAGAAATTGAGAGGGAAAAAAAATATGTGAAAACCGGACATCTACGGTATTTGGGTGAGACCTTTTGCGGAGAGTTTCCTGTTTGTTATCTTTTTCGGTTTTGAGGGGGGGGCGGCGGCGGAAAAAAAAAAACCAAAGATGGTGTATGATAGATAGATAGATTTGCGGTGACGAGATGATATTACATGTAACATATCACAAAAGAGCAGAGCACAGAGCACAGAGAGAAAATCAAAAAAAGGAAAAAAAAAAAGAAAAGAGCCGAGGCAGACAAAAATTATCAATCTTACGCTCTCATTAACTAACTAGAACCAAAATCTCGCAAAGTCCCCCCAACGGGAAATAATAAAAACACTGACCCTACAGATTATCACGACACGCCATATAACTATGTACATACGCTACAACGGACAATAGTTGCCCTCACCTATTGTATGTATCAGCCGTATAACTACCTACCGATGTAACTATGTTACCCGCCTTCCTCCCCCCAAGAAACTCACAGGACGTAGGGAAAAAAAGAGTTGTGTTTCGATCGCCGACACTAATGCCTGAAGCGCTCATGTGTCCGTATACCCAACCTCACCGATAACATAACGCCTCGCTTTTCCTTTTCAGCACCCGTTACATGAAGTAATATACATATACTTTTTATTCATCGTACACTCCTCTACCAGGTAAGGTAGTGTAGTGTATACATACCTAAGCGCGGAAACCTATCTAGGAGAACCCATACGTGCAGACCGATATTTTCCAGCTCGTGCCATCTATCCATTCCCCCTGCCGAGTTATACATACATACTTTGTTAGGAGGTGACAGTGACCTACATCCATCCATACATACAAACTATGATGAAGACCGGCATAGGAAAACCTCAAGGGTCGTTTTGTATCATCATCTTCATCATCAACATCGTCATCATCATCTGTTGTGTAAATCGTCATACGTATCCCATCCCTTATCCTCCCCTCTCTTTCCATACCGGCCATAACGTACAGCATAAGTAAACCAGTCATGTGATTCCGTATTGCGGTCTGCTTTCAAACGAAGCCAAAGAGAAAAAAAAAAAGAAAGGCGTTGGGGCGCTAGTTGATGAGCTGCTGGTTGTAATGTTTTTTTTTTGTTTTATGGCTTGCTTGTCTGTTGGACAGACATGCATTACGATGGATTAGGGATTAGGGATTAAGGATGGGGGAGGACAAGGAGGATCGTGATCGAATGGGATGGATATCCGGACCGGGGGAGGGGGGAACCACTTTGGTGCTGCTGACTTGGCCTTCTCAAGAGGGAAGAAGAAAAAACTACCGTTACCGCTACCGCTACCGCTACGTATTTTCTGCTGTGTATCTAGATAGATACATACCTGCCTAGGTTAGGTAGGTAGATAGACGGTATCTATACCGAGTGTGTGTGTGTACAATGTATCTACGGCATGATCAAGTTAACTTTTTTATACTGTACCTATCTAGTAAATAAACCACAGTCGAGTACGGGCGGGCGGCTTGCACCCCCCCTCCCCCCTCCCCTACCCCCTTGGCAAAGCAAAGAAAATAACATGGGCCACACACTTGTCTTTCTCTTTCGCTCATCTTCTCATTCTTTTTTTTGCCTGCAGATCCGGTCGTGATTTATTGGTCTACTCTTCTTTTGTTCCTGCCCCTGCCCCCCGCCCTCCACCCCCCCTGGCTGGCTGGCTGGCTGGCGTGATCTTCTTCTTGTCGCTACATACCTACCTACCCATCATAGTATGTAGCCGATGATCATCTTAATATATATGTATGTGTACGTACCTATCTAATGTACCTATCTAATGTACCTATCTAGACGAGAGGAGAGGGAGTGGAGAAGGAGACGGAAAGGGAGAGGGAGATATACACGGTCTCCTTGAAGATCGAATCCAGAGGGTTTTTTGAATTTTGAGGAAAAGACAGAGAGAGAGAGAGAGAGAGGCTGTTGTTTTTCCTGTATGACGCTCTATCTACTATCTACTACGTACCAAAAGCATTAGCCATAGGTCGGAGATTAATTACGAAATTTTACAGCGGGATTTGAATAAAAAAAACATGGCGCTGGGAATCCTTTCTTTCTCTCTCTCTCTGTCTCTCTCTCGTCAGGAAGACTGTGCAGTACGGTACATATCTACTGGCTTGTCGTTGTACGGCCGGATATCACAGGCCGCACATATCGTGGAGTCGTAGACCATCTGATGGATGGATGGATGGATGGGTGGATGGATGGGTGGGTGAGTGGATGCTACAGTAGGCAAAAGGCCCCTTGTTATGTATCAACATGGTCAGGTCACAGTACAGTACATAGGGCTACGGGGGTGTTTTTTTTTTTTTTCTTCTTGCGGGATGCCCAGTGGAGAAAAGAGAGAGACAAGAGACAAGAGAAGAAGAGAGAGAGAGAGAGAGAGAGAAAGTCTGTAAACCTGTCAAGGGGCCTGTTCACCCTGTTCCCCGCCCCTCCCCTCCCCCAATCCTCTCCCCTGAACTTTTCGGGCCGCATGAGATACTCGTACGACTTTTCTCTCTCTACCGTCAAACTCAAGCCACAACACAAGCTCTGCAATCAGGGTGACCTGAGCGATCGGGCGACGGCTCACTCACTGTCACTGTCGCTGTCACTGTGGGGTTCAGTTAGATAAGTGAAGTCAAGTTAGGTTCGGTTCGGTTCCCTGTATAATATACTACAGTATAGTATACGTTTCCAGTTCTCTATGAATCTACCTTACCGTTACAGAGCCGATACCGCCACGATGCCCGAGCTTTCGAAGAGGGGCGGTGCTGTAATCGTGTC
The DNA here is from genome assembly GCA_028637585.1 of Xylariaceae sp. X187. Classification (NCBI taxonomy): domain Eukaryota; kingdom Fungi; phylum Ascomycota; class Sordariomycetes; order Xylariales; family Xylariaceae; species Xylariaceae sp. X187. The sequence continues at coordinate 425,894 of JAJIZN010000011.1, read as the reverse complement.
TGTCAGTGAGAGAGAACGAGGGTATGCCCGCTGTCCACGCTTGGATTGGTCGTGGGGCGATGAAACGCCCTCGAGTGGATGGATGACTAGATAGATAGATAACTATGTGTCTTTCAGATCTCGATGCTCAGGATGCTAGAAGTCAAGAGAAAGCCGCCGATCTCGCTGACTCTCTTCTCTTTTTCCTTTTGGTTTTCCTTTTGCGCAATGAGCACGGTCTAACCTGCATAGATACTTGTTAGTTACCTATAGTTAATCGTGGGTAATATAATATCACTTTGGCTGACCAACTAAAGTAATACTAATTACTGGCTATACATAAGTACTCCTGGCCATAGTTATTCCGTGCGAATAAGTCAGATAGCTTTTACCTCTCCCATCTTAACCAGATCCTGACTCTGACTCCTCAACAGAATAGATACCGACTGACTTGGCACGCTGAGAAACAACAACAACAGGGACGACAACAACAGCAACAGCAACAGCAAGCCTATAACGGACCGTTCTCTATTACATTACCAGTACGGGGCAGTTCCCCAGCACGCTTGCTTTCAACACGCCTATAAATCGTCTTTCTAATCCATTTTCTTTTTTTTTCTTTTCTTTTCTTCTCTTTCGCTGAATTTCACCGCCCCCCCGGCAAGTTTAGGACGAAGTGGGAAAGCCGTTTTGTCCGTCGTCGTACCGTAATTAATTACTTATGCGTGTGTGTCTGTGTGTCTGTGTGTGTGTATAATAAGGGAATAAGTAGGGTACGGCGGGTATGGTTACAACCCACCACATAAACAACCATAAACAACCATCATCATAACCACAACCACAACCACAACCGTCCCACAAGTTCCGCGGAGTCTTTGATTCTGGCTCGTTCCTATCTTGGTGCTACATACTACGACAGCAAGCAAGCAAGCAAGCAAGCAAGCAAGCAAGCAAGAGAGGGAAAGCCGTAGACGGTAGATAGTATAGACACAGAGACATACACAGAGACATACACAGAGAGAGCTTATCTTTATTACCTTGCTTGAGGGTCCATATGTCGTACCCTCATCGGAAGATATATGCAAAACAACTATCTTTTTTTTAAAAAAAATAAATAAAAAAACTTTATTTTTGTCGGCGTTTATAAATGTTCCGGTTATTTACGAACTGAACCCCCCCTCTCCTCCTCTCAATCAATAGGCCCCCCCTCCCCCCTTCCAAAACAAAACCCATCGTCGTTGACGGTGTTTTATTCTCGTAGATTCTTTTCTGTTCGTTGGAAGTGTAGATACCTACGGTCCTTTTACCCGTAAAGGACTCTCCGAAAAAAAAACCAAGGACATAGTCCGTAGGTAGACAAAGGCATTCCCATCCATCCCACCATCTTTTCGCTCCTACCACAGATAGAGTGAACAGTCCCTTAAAGTATATTTTAGAGAAAGAAAATAGGTAGTTCGTAATATGTATTGTATTTGTATTGTATTGTATCGTATTGTATTGTATGGTAGTTAATCAATACCCCAAGTAACCCCCTAGTAACAGCGCGCAAGCAATCAAACCAAAAAAAAAAAGAAAAAAAAAAGAAACACAGGGTTCGATGGAACCGCGCCGTGGGGAGGGGGTATCTTTCTTTTCTTTTCTTTGCTTTTCTTTTTTCTTTTCATCGTTCACTCTCCTGTCTTTCTTTCACCCTTCATTCCAGGAAAAAAAGTGCATAAAAACTGCCAATGTCGAAAAGGCGAGAAAGAGAGAAAAGGCGAGAAAAAAAAAAAAAAGACAAACAAGTATAGATATAAAAAAAAGAAAGGGAGGACGGAATAACCAGAGATGGATCAGGTAGGTAAAGTAGGGGTTTTAGATAATAAGATACAAAAAAAAAAGAAAGATGTATATATAAAAGAAACCAGAAAAAAAAAAAGAAAAACACGTCTAAGGTAGGTAGGTAGGTAGTAAATTGTAATGTGTGTGATGTGGGTGTGGGTGTGGGTGTTTATGAACGTCAATCACCATTGGCCAACGACTTCTCTCCTTCCACCCCCTTTCTTTCCCCAATTCCCATTCCCATTCCCATTCCCTCATCTTTCCCTCATCTTTCCCATTCATCATCATCAATCGGATTATCCACGGATCGGGTCCAAAACCAGGCAGTCAGGGAGTCAGGGGCGCGGCGGAGGGAGAGGGGGAAAGGAGGAATCTGCGTAAACTTATAATCTCGACAGATGTTTTTCTTTTTTCTTTTTTTTTTTAAAAAAAAAAAAAGAAAAAAGAAAATGGTGAGAAAACCGTCAAGGCTTCCTTCCATCACATGAAAATCCCACTATATATATATATATTTTGAAAGTTTCTTTCTTTTCTTTCCCTTTTTTTTTCTTTTTTCCCCCTTTTCTCGGTTCCCAGAAATCTTATATATATATAAAGATTTATATATATAAAGATTTCAATCGGCATGTAGACATTCGCCGTGGTCAAACGCATTAGGCAACCCGTGATATCCCGGTGCGTGGTACGGGACGCGCGGCTGCGATGGCGCTGATGGCTGGGATGCCGTCGCGTACATGCCCAGGCCGATTGGAGAGGGCGGGGCGGAGTGATGAGATGGGGGATGAGACGGGGGTTGGGATTGGGGATGACTTTGGGGATGAGGTTGTTGTTGCTGTTGCTGTTGTTGGGAGTGCGACGGCGGCGGCGGTGGTGGTGGTGGTGGTGGTGGAGGAGGTGCTTGTGTGTGTGGTGGTCTTGGTGGTGAGTTTATTAAGCGAGGAGTACTGATCGCACTACTTTGTTGCTGTTGTGTTTGCGGTTGCTGCTGCTGCTGCTGTGTATGTTGTTGCTGTGCTTGTTGTTGTTGTTGTTGTGGTTGTTGATGATGCTGCTGCTGTTCTTGGTGTTGTTGCTGCTGTGATGAATGCTGCGGGTGCTGTGAATGCGGTGGCGAGTGAGAATGGTGTGAATGTACCGGTGAATGCTGTGAGTGAGTGTGCGGGTGGGGAGAAGCTACAACGGGGGCGAGATGTACCGTCTGTAGTGGTGGCGGGTTGCTATTCTGGTTGGAGCTGGTGCTATACAGATACGGCATGGTGGACGTGACCAGATGGCCAGGATGGCCCGGATGGCCCGGATGGCCTGGATGGCCGAATGGGGATTGGTGTACGGGCGAGGGCGTGATGGGTGAGTGGCGTTCCCCTATAGGCGAGTGGTACATGCTCGAGCTGGAGTGGAGTGAGGAGAAGTGCGTGTCGAGCCTGGTGGGTGGTGGCATATGGGCGCCCATCGATGTAGACGCGGGTGGCCCAGTGCCGATCGGCCCCATCGACCCATGGTTCGCAAATGACGAGCCCGTCCCGGCCTGATAGGACCCCAGGGTCGCGCTTCAAGCCCGTTCTCCATGTGCAGCACGCCTGATCCCGGCCGATGATGCCGTTTGCTGACTGGCTCGTTCGCGTACATGTCTCCTTCATAATACTGGTCTGACTCGAGCGATGATCGGTGCTGTCCTGGCCCCGGCCCCGAATGTCTCCGCCCCTGGACGGGCGACTCCATGGTCAGTCGCTTCCGTTCATACTTCTCGATGACTTTGTCGGCTGGCCTCTTCCGGTTGAGACTCAGCCTGGAATCCTTCCTCACGCGCAGCCGGACGCCCTGATCGCTGAATGACCGTGTCAAGAACGTGGACTCGTTCTTCTGCTGCTTGGGGAAGTTCTTTTGTGAATAGACTCGGAAGGGATTGCTGGTTACGGACGTGACGGTGACCAGCGAGTCGGGATCCGAGCTGACGCCGAACTCCATCTGGAGCAGGTCGAAGCGGAGACAGTAAGTGCCCTCGCGCCGAACCGTCAAGTCGCCAAAGACGAAGAAAGCACCCTCCTGGTCGCCAGGGTCCTTGAGTCGATGCAAGGAGGAAACCATGGTGCCCGACATCAGGTTTGCCGGCGGCATGGGATCAGGTCCATGGTCTTGGCCGGGGCCATATTCCAAATAAGCAACGACAATGAGATAAGGGCCTAGCCATTGTTTTATTTACTTTAGTACTCAGCCAAGAAGGGTTGAACAGGGGAGGGAGTAGGATGGGAGCCCGGGGGGGGGGGGGTCTTATTTACATACTTTGTTTGTAAACTCCGTCGGGATCTTGATCTGTCGCAACTTCTAGCTTCAGGATCGGCGGGGGATCTACCGGTCTTCGGTCTTTTTTAAAAAAAGAAAATGATACGACACGAGGTTAGAAACGATCTTTCTCTTCAAGCTGGTAGAATCATGCATGTATATACATGGCCCAAAAAAGAAGAAAAAAAGAAGAAAGAATAAAGAATAAAAAAAAAATAAAAAAAAAAAAAAGAAATTGAACGGCGCTCACCTTTATCCTTCCCGTTCGCGGCCTTCGCATGTACTGGCTGCTGCATAAATGAAAGGGTATACTTGTCTAATCTGGTTTCCTCGGCGTCGTTAGAGACATTCCAAGCAAGCAAAAGTCCGGTGCTTCGTGGGCATGGTATGGTTGGAAAGACGTACTGCCTGGTGCCATGTTCTTGTGGATGTGGATGTGGATGTGGATGAGGGTGAGGGTGTGGATGTGGGTGTGGGTGTAGCTGTGAGTGTAGCTGTGGTTGTGGTTGTGGTTGAGGAGCGGACAGGCTGGATATTCCCGAGTTGATCAATGGCACGTAATGATGGATTTGTGGCCATGTTGATTGCTGGTATGCCATCTTGTCGTCTATCCCCAAAAGGTGTCGCATCAAAAAGTAATTGGTTCGTCGGCCACCGGAGAAATAAACCGGCTAACTATTCTGTAGATGATCGAGGAAGACGACGGGGGAGATTCTCTTTCGGTTTAGTATGCCAAGCCCGTGGCCAATTCTCAACGAAAATGAACCTTTGATGTTGTTCGGCGCAAAAAAAAAAAAATTAAAAAAAAAAAAAAACAATGTAAAGCCTTCTCTTGCTAGGATCGGGATCTTCTACCGGTGAATTTGAGATCGCACCGGTCCACGGTCCTATTTCTGATCCGTCGCGGTATATCGGTTTTCGGCAATCCCATCCGGAATTGGTGAGGCGACTTGGGTCAAGCGAGTAACTGGAAGCCCAGTCCCAAGATCCGCGAGTCCTAGAAGACTCAAGTGGCCCAAAAGGTCACACGGAAGATGGAAACAAGACGAAGAATTGAAGCCCCTTCGCAACCAAAAAGGTCCAATCCCCCCCCGTAGGCACAAATTAGACTTATAGGAGGTTGTTTGTCTTGTCCTCTCACACGGACTTTGTCCAGTTATATAGACTGCGCGCAAAGTGCCGGATTGGCCCGGTGTATGTCGTCAGATCGGTCCTATGCTATTTCAAGACGGACGTCCGATAGGGTCGGTGCTGTGGCAAATGTCGGAGGGCAATGAGGTCCGAGGGGAATTGCCGGATGGGACAAGTCGCTATTGAACGTGGGAGTGTCGCGTGAGAAGAATTCGAGGAAGTCTCTGTTGACGAGGACTTTGATAAGGGGGGGTTTGTTCGGTTGGTAGCAGATGGTACGGGCAAGGTTCAAGATGGTGACCGGACCCTTCTCCGAGGAATAAGTCTACCAATAACTTATAACTTTGACAGGGTCGTGGCGCTGTGATTCGTAACAAGATATCGTTCGTTCGAGTTATGTGAAGAAGATAGGGACGATGAATCGCCAAGACGTTGAGAAGAATATGACGGTCTGAGATGAACTACGTAAGACCTGGGCTTTGTCGTCGTGGAAGACAATACAGGAAATGAAGAAACAACTCGATGGAGGCCCGGTCACGGCTATGTATGTATATCCTTTCCCCCCCAAACATGAGGCTCGTCACTGAGAAGCTCCAAGACTTACTTACATTTTGTAACTTTGTACTCTACACTACAGACTACAGACTACGGACTACAGACTGGGGACTACAAGACTACAAGACTACACTACAGACAACTGAACCTGGTTAGCGACTAGTCTCTTCCAAGTCGGTACAGATCTTGTACCCGCAACACTTAATTCGTGGTCGATAGTCTCTACTTGGCGTCGATCACTTATAGGATGCGCGGTACGTACATCGACAACCAGGATGCCGACATGGAGACAAGGAAGACAAGGGAGACAAGGGAGACAAGGGACGGGACGGAGTACCTCGACCAGGAACCTCGACCAGGAACCTTGACAGCGTAATAGTAGTCCACCTCACTACTGCTAGCACTGCCAGGCAGACCGCTTAGGGATAATGTGTACACTACTTACACGTCTAGACTATCGAGAAGCAGACGCAGGGCTTGGGCAGGGGGGTGTGTCTGTATTGTCTGTCCCATCTCATACCGGTGTACGTCAGTACCTTTTTACGAGGTGTCATGATAGCCCGTTTTGTCTGTGTGGATGTGCGTGTGTGGATGCGTGTGTGGATGCGTGTGTGGATGCGTGTGAGTGTTGAATGTGAGTGTTATTATGTGTGTTATTATGTGTATGTGTGTGTGTGTAAGTCGAGGCGTTCATGCCCTCCGCGTCACAATCTTGAAAGTTCTCGAATAAAAGTCGATCGTCCCGTAGTGTAAGTACCTCCACCTCCACCTCCGCCTCCACCTCTACATACCTTCATATCCACATCCACATCCACATCCACATCCACATTTACCCTTTGCCTCTTTTTGTTAGCACGTTGGGAAGAAGAGTGCACCGAACAACACCAACAAATTCCTCCCCTCCCCCCCCCTGCTCGAAACGGCATAACGGCAATACTAACACGGGGCGACCCGTCCTAGCCAAATACTATGAACAGACTAACTACTTACCTACTTAAGATACCGCGAGGAATCGAGGATACGACTCACGGAGACGGAGCCATCCTTAGCGCTGAAAGGGCCTATCGAGGAAAGGGAAACGGCTCTGAAAGAAGCTCGAGAGTAAAAAACAAAAGTACTTTATTACTAGATCAACACTACACTAGATAACTACAAAGTAAGTAATATGAACAATATGAACATTGACTATCTACAAGTACATTTCCGTTCGAGTGTGTAGTTAGTTATCTATCTATCTACCTACTGTACAGCATTACATACATACATAATACATACATTACAAGCCTGGTACTTTTATACCTATACTTGCATCCCGTTGCTGCTGCTACTCTACAACCGCTACAACCGCTACAACGCTGTATACAATACATCATCATAGGCGAGATAAAGCCCAATATGGGCACGACTTTACAAACTATCGCGGGACAGGGGAGGGGGGCCAGGTAACAAGATATTACATAGCACACACGCGAGAGAAAAAGTCCTTTTTTTTTTTTTTCGCCGTCATCATAACATGCAGGCTAGGTAGGGGTGTGTGTGTGTGGGAAAGACCTGCGTTTGATGAAAGCGGTAGAGACGAAATGTGGACAATGTCAACTTAACTATTACACTAGGATAGACAAAACGGTAAAAAGTACCGACGGGGTAAACTCTGCGTACAGTATGATGAAGAAAGAGAGAAAGAGAGAGAGAGAGTGTGTGTTGTGGTGTGTGGTGTGTGGGTGGGTGAGAAAAGAAGAAAAAAAAAAAAAAAAACGGCACGACGCACACGACGCAACGTCGAAGAAAGAGAAGACCAAGCATTCTCCGCCATCCTTTTGGGTTAATTATGACTTATGACTATCTATCTACATGTGGACTGGTTGAAGCGCCACCGCACCGGCTTTGATTGCAACGCTCTTATTCCACCGTATGTCTGTAACAGCAGCTGCATTTCTGTAATAACCAAGTTAGATAACTGGCTGTGATTGTGCTGGTTGTCTGTAATATCTAGATGGATAGGCAAGGTACTCAGTCAGTCAGTCAGTCAGTCTAGCGTACCCAACGAGAGTGAGAGAGAGAATGAGAGAAAAGAGAGAGGGCAATGTCGACTAACTAACGAGCTTATGATTGTCAAATTTGTGTGTTGATTATCCAGATAGTTACTTACTTCTACCTTTTGAAAGTATTCATCTACTACTACGGATACTACAGATACTACATATCTAATACTTGTTGACATTTGATGGACGGCATCCCTGCTCGACGAACAGCGGGCGTGATTCGCTCATCTCCAAGCATGGGGGCCCATTGTGGTAGGTGTATGTAATTTTGATATCGGGAGGCAAATGAAAGAGCCGAATGCAATGCAGCGGTTCTGTTGATCAATGGGGCCCTTAGCCGCTGGTAGAGTGGACATGAGTGGACAAGACTGGACATGACTGGACATGACAGGGCATCAGTGGCCGTCAGTGGGCATCAGTGGGCTTGAAGTGGGCTTGAGTGGGCATATGTAACTTCGTTTCTGCTCTGCCATCATAGCCAGTGCAGTAGTCGTAGATCGGGGTCGGGGGTCGGGCCAGAAAAACGGCGAGGGGGGAGTGTAAAGGCAACACACACCCCCCAAGTGACCACCGAAAGAACAGTGAGACTTATCTACTCTAGTTAACACAGACTACATACACTACATAGTAGATACCTGAGGCGGTAAGTCACTCGCCATCGATGAATCCTGCGCGGCTGTTCTAAAAAGAAGTCTCCATATTAGAACTAATGTACAGATTAATTACACTACACTGGGTACATACTTGAATACTTTCAGAGGCAAGACGATGGAGACGAGACTTATATGTGCCCGATGGCTTTACCTTGGACGTCACGATGTCATTTTAACAAAAGCCGTTGTGGTTCAAGGACCACTCACTGGCATATCCATCCACAGTTATCCACTCGAACCGAGAACAAGAAAAACAAAACAACGACAGCAACAACAACAACAAATGTACCATGTACCGATATAAGTGATAATATTATATCACGGTAATGATGAATTTCAAATGATAGGCATATAGTTGACTATTAACTACTAGATACCATACAAATACATACGTAGACAAGACCAAGGTCAGACTGTGGACATGCCATGCCGCCTCCGTGCTGCCCGATGTCGATGATCTGCTCATATGAATGAAGGGATAAACCTGGTCCTCAACAACCCCCGATGCCGTACCGTTTCAAGATATGCCTATCAGCCCAAAGGATGTGTAGATCCACCAAGTCGTGGTGTTGTTGACCGTCAGAAAGGATCGGCCAGTTCATCAAAGGAATGTCCCTGCTGATAGGCGGCACATCTATTACGTCGTAGACGAGGTTACACTATCAGCTTCCTCGTGATGACAGGAATGGGTGTTGTTATGGAACGGACGGTATTAGTATGCTGGTGGATTTGCAGACGGTAGAGCTGGCTGACCCCGGAATCGTCGAGCATCGGGCTGCGGGCTGCGGGCTGCGGGCGGCGGGATCGAGATGACATGTCTGACAAGCCTCCAAAAGACCAAGGATCATGCCGGCGACTCCAAGTCAGTGATCAGTGATCAGTGACCAGTGACCAGTGACCAGTGACCAGGGAGACGATGAGACGATGAGACGATGAGACAGCAAAGGACTTTGCCATGTGGCTCACGGCATTTCGCTACGTAAGCTTGTAACTATCTAACCAGTCTGGACTTTATTCATTGCTCACACTCGATACTTCATCCACCTGGCATGAACTTGTTGGGAACATAGTGGCACTCTCCGCCGGTTTCCGCTGCTGCTTTTTGTTCCATCGGGGGCCAAGGAGCACAAACTCCCTTTCCGGCCACGACCACGATCATCATCAACTCGGGCCTGATGGGGGTTTGAAATATGGTCGAGGTTGCCTGCCAGACATACTTCTCTTGGAACACGAACTTTCCGTTGAGAGCGGAGTGATATTGTCATCGGTTAAAGCATCCCCCCCCCCCCCCCCCCCGGGACGGTAACATCTTCCCCCCCTCTCAGATTTAAATTCCTTTTTGTTATCTCCAAGACAAATACGATTTAGATTGACTTGGTTGCTTTATCGTGGGAAACCCGTGCGCTCCGACGGTTCATAAGTGCGCCTCCTTCCACAAAGTCTAGAGCTGAAGCCATGCATCCTCTGTGTGTGTGTGTCGTGTTTTGAGTGAGTGTCGGTATGACTAGAATCTGTTTCGAAAGTATGCTTGGCGCTGTCTCGTCAAAAGCCTCTATGCAACGCCGTTCGCGGAGAGTTCAACATCTGGTTCCTATTCGACACGACAGGACCGACGCCCTGTTCAAGATAGACAGACCAGACCAGACCAGACCAGACCATCAACCTACTATCAGAAATAGATGACCCCGTTAGCGAAACTCATTCTCATCTAAAACTTTCTCTCTCTCTCGTGAGCTTCGCCGGTGGCCCAGCCCACCCTTTCCCACCGCCGCCGATGTGTAAGTCGTGTATCCCAAGGAGGCAACAACAGCCTTCGCTTCCGGCTACGACGCAACCATAGGCCAGGCCGCGACCTTTTCTTAGAGAAGTTGGTTGAGTAGGAGTCTTCGTATTCAAGGTCTGATCATCATAACAACTAGGCATTATCTCCACACACTACTTACTAGACAGGCAGGCATCCTTCGGATCTCGTTCCTTCAGCCGGTCAAATGAGCTTCTCTGTTATCTTGGTTTGACCGTGTGGCGCTGATGTATCATGCCACTGTTATACCAGACTCCATGATAAGACGCGCTCAAGATTGGAGATACTTATATTGGGCTTGTTGACGTTAACTCGTGTAAAGAGTCAAGATAAGTTCGCGGTGAGGCCCTGGGAGATAAACCTCCCCCGGGTATCAAGTCCGTTGCTTCTAGAATCTACCCTTCCGAGTAATGAATCTTTGTGATTGGACTATTGCTTATCGCTATAAGTTTGTACGGGAACGCTGGTGATGGATGCTGTCGCTGCGACTGTTGATGTACTCTGAGAAGATCCCCGGGTAGCTCTCGCCCGGTGATGTAGAACCTTTCCGGTAGTATCTATCTACACCGGCCGGAAGATCTCATGTGTACACAACTTGTCTTGAATCTTCCGAAGGCTAGCTCTATGATAGATGCCTTGTGTTATCCATCTGACGAGATCAAACCCTCGCCCCGTAACTCGGCCTTCGCGCCACGGTCTCTGCGGCCGGTGATCGATAACCATGGGCAAATCGCTCGCGTCATGAGTCCACTCTTGATCTCCAAAGGAGAGACTGAATGCGTCGAGTTAAAACCAAAAGTCCCTCGAGCAGTAGGGGAATGGTGACGTTCCCGTAGTCTCTCACGTTTTCCCCAACTCTCTAATATAGTCACGATACAATTCTTGGTTCTTTCCGCAGTCGATAGATATTAGGTAGGCGTGAGTCGCGTCACGGGATAGTGATCTCGCGCTTTTATCAGCGAGTCTCCTTTCCTCGAGTATCTATCTCATTCACATGTTCCGTCTGTTCATGGATCCATCAAATCGTATGTTGATTTTGGCTCTGTCAAGCGTATCAAACAATTGACATTCTCACGACAAACATTCGCACTTCGGTACTGGTCTACCACGCCGAGATAGATCTCCTGAAGCTCCCTTTCCTCGGAATCCCGATTAATGCTGACGCATGGTTCTATATTACCGGATCATCACCCATCGAGGACTTCCTATTGCTTGATGAAGGAAAAGAAAAAGAAAATCTTCAGACTCCTCGTCTATTCAGAGACTTGCTCATCTCCATATCATGAACTACCAGCCCCTCCGAGAACTTTGTCCCTCTTCTGAAGATCCACGAGCCCGGACAGCCTGTAAATCGGTCTAATATAACCCATGTTGGTAAACTCACAGTCATACACACGAGTTGGACAGCATATCCAAGAGTCAAAAAGTACTCGGTATGCCCTCAGGATACTGCGGCGGTAAGACTACGGAAATGAAATTCTAACTATTTTTTCTGTTGTGGATGGCGATGTGAATAAGTTCAGCCATGAGATATAATTAGGAGGAGCTCACGACACGACTCCACACCTTCCATTACCCATTGACCTAGGGGGATCGAGGACTTTTTGACTCTCGGATATGATGTCCAACTCGTGTATATGATGTCACGACGCGACTCATGTCTAGCCAGAGACCCCGAGAGTCGACAGAGCCGACACATGGATATGTCCAGTTGCTGTTCGCGAAACACCAGGAAGTGTGCATGTTCGAGATATCAGACAAGTATAATCTGCAGTATCTAACCGTAGTTCTGATAGATATTAGTGCGTAGAGAGCGACAAGCCAGTCGTGTAGTAAAATCCGATGACCAAAAGCGACACGAAACCCGCAAACGCCCGAGCCTCTCCATATCCCCCCCCCCCCCCCTAGCTCCCACTGCCACCCAGCAAGCCCTTCTACAAAACATGATACCAACTTTCATCGCCGTCAACGACCTCATTCACAATCTCCACAATGCGCTCCGTTTCCGTGACGTGCGGGCAATGCGACGTGACCAGCTCGTACTTGCGAATCCGACGCCCAGCCTTCTCAACCCCCTCCATCATGTTCAACTGGTAGTCCAACGGCAAAGTCATATCCAGCGTGCTGGAAATGTACGTTATCGGGATCTCGCGCCACGCGGCCTGCTCGGGCGCCTCGTAGAGCACATTCCCGTTCCAGCGAACGAGCGTGGCGACGCTCTCCTCGACCGCGGTCTCGTCCGGCGCCGGGCCGAACATCGAGGCCTTCGGATCGCGCTTGAGAGAGGTCCCGTCGTCCGCGACGTCCATGACGTACGGCACGAGGTGCATGGTGCCGAACTCCACGTTCTTGTCCATCGGCGAGACGCCCTCGGGAAGCAGGTATCCCGACTCGATTATCATGTGCGAGATGCCGCCCGCGAGGCCCTGCTTGGTGCGCTCCTCCAAGCTCAGTCCGCAGAGGGCGTTACAGCCCACTACGCCGCCGTAGGAATGTAAGAAGAGGACTATGGTGCGGCCGGCTTGGACGAGACTCTCGACGTAGCTGCGCACGAGACGGCAGTCGTCAGCTAAGCCGGCGTTCGGAGGGCGCGCGCCGTTCACCGACGGGAGTCGTGGGAGGTGGACTTCGTAGCCCTGGGATCGGAGGACGTCTGTGAACTTTTTGTAGCTCTCGGGGACGTGCCATCCTCCGTGGACAATGAAGATCACCGGCTTCGGTTTGGCGGACATGATGGCAGTGTAGGCTTTCGATGAGACTGGCTACGGGGTGATCAAAACGGAGTTGATGAAACCTGTAGTTGTCATCCGTACCTAGCCATATCGAGACTTATATGTTCATGCTCCCAGGGCAAAGCTTGTCGGGCTACGTACAGACATCTAGTGAGCATACGGTCGACGCGAGAGTCAAGACTCGAACGCTGATGATAGATGAAATTAGCCAACTTGGGAGAAAGGAGGAGATCTCGACGCCGGTCCCTGACTTAAGTGCTCTATTGGAATGCCAATCTAACACACTATAATTATAGACTTCTTTACTATGGGAGTCTGTCATGGACACTTAGATAGTGTATAGTCGTAACATACTCAGAATTGCAAGTGCCGATGACTTCGAGACCTCGGAATACGGAATGCGTAATCGGCCTGACTCAAACGTACGTACCTGGTATTTATAACACCATAGCTCACTGAGACTTTGGAAAAAAAAGGCTCACCGCGTGGAATAGCCACCACCGAGTTCAAATTGATTGAGTGACTTTCACGGTTCGGATTGAGAGAGCGACCGGACGACAAACTGAACTTTTGGACAAGCCGGCGATTGCGGAATCGCGGGTAGACGACCCGCCAACGAAATCTTGGTCTTGAGGCCGAAAAAAACGAATGGATTCGAGAGACATGGTGGGCGGAATGTCCCGAACGCCGGCCGCGATGGATATCTAGAGTGGACGGACAAACTATGACGTTAGTACTGGGTAATAGATAAGAGATGCCGTACATGCCGTTCCATTGACAACAAGATAGACCACTTCCTAGCGAATGCTTGAGGCAATTCCGCACGTCAGGTGGACCGAACAAAGACCTTATTCCAAGCAGCTGGACTGTTTTGATGCTTCGACTGTTACTCTCTTGGGATATCCTATGAGACAGGCTACAGCATGGCCATGGCCGTTGGGTGGCGTGAAGGCCAAGTGCAATGAGGTAAAGACTCTGTCGCGAGTGACATTGTGGAGCAGACCGAGCAGTTCGCTACCTTCGGCGAATAGACCCCCGAGCTTCACGGAGCTGAGGACACTGCGCACTCAGGGTTAGGGTTAGGGTTAGGGTTAGGGTTATATTGCCTTGGGAGGGGTGCAATGCCGATCCTGGCAAACCGCCTCATTGAGTCGTTCTGAGAATGTCATCGCTTCCCGGATATGATTCAAGTATGCCCGACCTTCTAGACAGCGTGTCAACTTGAACGGAATGCAACACAACCCGAATTCGGCTGGTGACGAAGAGATGGCGAATGTTTGCTTTCTCGCCCGGCACTTGTTCAGAGTATTGAACGTAACACATCCTGCCAGAAAGATAAGCACTAAATCACATCTCTCTGCTCAGGGGCACATGTCGTCATGAATGGTATGTGCAGAATAAAGGTAGAAATGAATTCGTTCTCAGATGATGTTCTTGCTGAAATTTGACGGCGTCTCAGAAGAGATTCCGTGCTTTGGATTGTCGGGCCGTAAGTACAGTGTGCAAAGACGCTATCCATACGCATACTGTGTGATTAGTATATCGTCCCTCTTCGGACCAAAATCCATCCTTCACTCATTCATCCAACCACTCACTTCACGCGTTACTATGGGTTTTTGACAATCTGCGAGTCTGGAAACTATACGATACGCTATCAAACTCGATGATCGATGTAAATCGAGAGCCATCAATCATCTCTGCCGCCATGGCATCGTTTTCAGCGCAATGAACCAGTCCGCCCACTGGACTGATCTTAATGCCGTGATCGTGAACGGCGATGATCATCGCCAAACCCGGAGTCGGGGCCTCCATTACCGAGTCGCTGAACTTCCCGAACCTAACATACACAAAAGGCAATACTAAGTATGATTGGATTGTCGATTGTCCCAGTCACAATGCGACATCGCCGACTCTTATTGCAATCTATTCCAAACATTCGGGTAGCTGCACGCTTGACTCGCAACGACCCCCATCCAGCGACCCGGGCCTGGGGCAGTGCGTAAGCCCTCCGGCCCGAGGCTCATGCGGTAAAGAATTCCAGGCTGACCCTTTCTGGGTGCATGCTGGCTCGACGGAACCTTGGAAAATGTCCGCGAGAGGCAATTTCATAAGCCGTCGATCCCGGAGCAGGATCCCGCTGAGGCTCACGATGCCCCACGTTTCACGTCAACAAATCCATGAGAATGCACCGCGATAACTTCGAGACTACCCCAATCAGGTGAAGAGCCGACACTCACATTTCCCTTGACAAGTCCCTCACATTTAGGAAAAGCCCCTGTCTGCCGGTCAATCGGGATGTCCTCACAAGGAACCGGGCATGGCTACTACTACCCGTGATTCCGTCTGTCATGATAATCGTGTTGCAAACAATCATGCCGATCTCTAGTCTCTACCAATCTCTCGGTATCATAATCTGTCAGGCGAGGTATTCGTGGCTTGAAACTATCGTAATGCCCAAGATGCCAACATTTAGTCACTACCTAGGTAGGTAGGTAGGTAAGTATGCAAGATGGCCTTCCTGGCGGATATAATTACTTCAAGCACTACACGTCTGCACCCTTTGTGGCTGACACGCTTTCCATTGCGATCTTGCATTATTGTTGACAAGCCAACTTACTATTAGCATTGCTCCCGGGCAGCCTTTTTGGCTTTATACCTATATCTGAAATTATCCTCCATCACGAAATAACAGCATGCAAAAGACATCTTATCTTGGCTGGCTCTCTCTTGTTGGCTACACCTCCCTAGTTAGAGCGCACGGCTTCATCTCCAACATTAATGTTAACGGATTACTCTATGACGGATGGAATCCATCTCTGCCCGATGCACATCCCTTGGCTATCGCCTGGTCTAACGCAGCCTTCGATCAAAGCTTCGTGAACCCAACAGGATATACAAGCGAAGAAATCATATGTCACCGCGACGCTCAAAACGCCAACGCTCACGCTCTCATATCCGCCGGTGATCATGTCCAGATCCAATGGAACGGATGGCCCATAGATCATAAAGGCCCTATGATGAACTATCTCGCCTCGTGTGGCGAAAACCAACCCTGCGAGGACGTCGACAAGAACGGTCTACGTTTTTTCAAGATAAGCGAGCTTGGATTGCTCGATGGGGCTGATACTGCAACGGGAGCAGGGGGACTCTGGGCTAGTGATCTCTTGATCGCAAATAATCATTCCTGGATCCTCGAGATTCCTTCCGCGATCAAGCCGGGATTTTACGTGCTCCGCTCTGAGATCGTCGCATTGCATACTGCGACTACCGAGAGAGGCGCCCAGAATTATCCCCAGTGCTTCAATCTTCGCATCGACGGGCAGGGCACAGTATTGCCTGATGGAGTTCCCGGGACGGAGCTGTATAACCCTGGAGACCCGAGCTTTCACTTGGATATCTACGAAGGGCTGTCGACTTACAAGATTCCCGGTCCGACTGTCATGAGCGGAGTGAAGGCCGAGACTATCCCACCGCTTAGCCATCCGGTGCCAACGGGGGCTGGCCCGGTATATAGAGGGACGGAAAGAACTCCTGTAGCTATTGCTGCTCAAACTACGATATTATCGAGCGAAACTCCTGCGCCCACGGCCAACCCTCGGCCGTTTTACTGGCATCGATAGCAGGTTACGGATTTCACATTCATTTACATCGCCTTTTCGCATTGGATGTATCGTGTCGACTACGCATTAAGTAGACTCCTTTATTGCTATTTGTATACACAAAGTGCTTTGCCACAGGACAACGGTCTCGCGGTGGACCTGGTTCTCTCAAATAGCGACTATTACCTGGTGTTAGGCACATGGCCGCTGCACATCCGCTCAAGCTCTTTGGAGTGTCGGCCGACTCTCATGCTATCTGAGAATATACCACCTACGCAGGACTATCAAGCGCAGCAAACTTCCCAAAACACACTGGTTCCTCTTCAATAAGCAGTGTTTGCCCCATGCTGAGCGGGTCTGACTACACTCCATAGATAAGGGCAGGACTGTTCATGAGTCATTGCTCTATTTCGATTTCACTCTCTTCGTTACCCTTCCTCCCCCAAAAAATATCGAAGAGAAAAAGAACAGGTTTCTATTAGAGCTTGAAGCAAAGCAATGTCTGTGATGAATGCCTAGGCTTCGGATTGAAATGTCGCGATTTATGGTAGTGACCCGACCCTCTATCTCTCATGTATGAGTCCGGTCTTTCCACTAAGACTAAGGCAAGGCAGCGGGATCAAATGCGGAGATAAATGCCATCAACCATTACCAGATAGATACTATCCTAAGTACAGCTGAGGGGCAACGTCAGATCAACCTATCCCATCACAACATTCAGTCCCCCCAAATACATCTCAGTTCATCAATCCTACACTCATCTCATCCAACATCTCCCAATTGACTCGTTGATACCATTCTTTGAAAGCCGATACAAGATGTCTGAAACATACCTGATGTGGGTGGCAGGAGAAGAGCGACCGGGGAGAGGTGAGCTGTGAGTCTCAGGCCAAGCTCTCATTACTTCCCTCACAGCAAACACACGCAATCATATGAGCGCTGATTAACGAGCGTGGAACAGGATCCCAGTTGAAGATCCCGCGACAGGAGAGATCTTCGCATAGTAAGAAACCTTTATTCTTTATTATTGAATGGAATAACTTCTCAACTAAGCTTGGCCAGCTGTCACGCTGCCTCGGAGGAAGACGTCAACGACACCATCGCTCTCGCACAATCGACGTTCAGATCAGGCGTCTGGTCGCGCATATCACGACATACACGCGCCGATGTCCTAGACAAAGCCGCAACGCTTCTCGAAGCTTCAATGGCCTCGTTGATCGACCTCGAAGTCCGGCAAACGGGACGAGCCGTGCGCGAGAGTAAGTCACCTCATTTCCCCCTCCCTCCTTAACTCCCAACTAACTCATTCTCCCCTCAACCTCGAAAGTGAAAGCCCAAGTCCCATCCCTAACCCGCTGGCTAAAATACTACGCCTCCCTCCTGCGCGTCGAAGAACGCCCTCTCCTCCCCACCACGGGTCAACTCCACAACTTCATCAACCGCGTCCCGCTCGGCGTAGTCGCGCAGATAACCCCCTTCAATCACCCTCTTTTAATCGCCATGAAAAAACTCGCTCCAGCCCTCGCAGCAGGGAACTCCGTCATTCTAAAACCCAGCGAACTCACACCCTTGACGTCCCTAAAGCTAGGTCCTATTTTCCAGGCCGCCGGACTTCCGGACGGTGTTTTCAATGTTCTTCCGGGCTACGGCATGACCACCGGAACAGCACTCGTCAGCAATCCTCTCATCAGGAAAGTCGACGTGACAGGCGGCACCGAAGCCGGCCGCGCAATCGGTGCCGTGGCCGGTAACAACCTATCTCGATACACAGCCGAACTAGGCGGCAAAGCACCCGTCATCGTCTTCTCCGCCATCTCGGACCCGCATCTCGTCGCCAACGGCATCGCATTCGCGGCCTTCGTAGCCAGCGGACAGACCTGCATAGCCGCCACGCGCATCCTGCTGCAGACTTCCATCTACTCCTCTGTCCTGGAACTCCTACGGCAGAAAGCGGAGTTCATAGCTTCTCACATGGGATCGCCCTCTAACCCAGCTTCCATGATGGGTCCCCTCATCTCAGCCAAACAGTTACGAAACGTCGAAACCCTCGTGGACGAGGCCGTAGAGAGCGGGCGAGCAGCGGTGCACACAGGCGGCGCAAGAATGACGGGTACCAGCCGCTTGGACGGAACCGATTTGTCCCGAGGCAATTTCTACGCGCCGACGATCCTCACAAGTCCCACCGGCCAGAGCATCCAACACACGCAACTCTGGCGCAAAGAGGCCTTCGGCCCCGTCATCGTCGTCGTCCCCTTCAATAGCGAAGACGAGGCGGTAGAACTGGCGAACGATAGCGAGTTCGGGCTCGGCGCAGCGATCTGGACGCAGGATCTATCGCAGGCCTTCCGCGTGTCCGAGAGGATCGATGCGGGGATTACGTGGGTGAACACCCACCATCGCAACGATCCCAGTAGTCCCTGGGGAGGCAGCAAGTCCTCCAGCGGTCTGGGCGTCGAAAATGGTATCGAGGCGTACCACGCCTACACCACTGCCAAGAGCACCATTATCAACTATGCCTCGCCTGAAGAAGCTCTGGAAACCGACGACTGGTTCAGAGAAACCTCGGAAGGGGTGCGATATGGCTAGGGTATCCCGTATGAGACGCACCAGAGTATCCGATTGTATTATTGATTATTGATTATCGATTATCGATTAATTAATATATGCTATGCCTTCATTCGTATCATTCCGGGGGAACATAAGTCGTCCCCGTCCCCGTCCCCGTCCCCGTCCCCGTCCCCGCCACAGTCGCAGTCGCAGTCGCAGTCGTAGTCGTCTCCCTCTCGACCATTCGCTTCCAACCCCATCCACACACCACCAACCAAAAGCCCACCATCGGCGGCGTGAACAGCAATCCAAGCAGCGCCCCCTGAACGAGCTTAAAGATCTCCGGCGCCCACGTCGAAGCAAAGTACCAATCCCAATCGGCACCGTCATGGCGCCCGACGACCGTGAGCAAGCCGACGCACGCGCCAAAGATGAAGGGGAACGACACGAGGACGAGGAGGAGCGACCGCACGACCTGCGAGAAGAGGAAGCGCAGCCAGTGCATCGGGCTCCCGACCTCGTCCGTCTGCAGCGTGCGGTCGAGGAACATGTACCAGCGGAGGCACTTCCACCGCGGCTCCGCGACGAAGCCGATGGGCTGGACCCCGCCGTTCCGCAGGTCGCGGTTCACGCGGACGGACTCGACGAGCCAGGTCGAGATGAACTGGATGAAGACCGTCACGGCGGCATCGCCGGCTAACGTGTTGGGGAACTGGAACAGCCGGATGGGGCTGACTGCTGAACCTTTATCGTGGTATAACGCTGTGAGTTTGTGTCAGTACGGCCGTAGTTGTTGACAAACAAGAAAGATATGAGAGACGGAAGGGAGGGAGGTGCGAGACATACCGTACGCGACGGCGAAGTTGATACCGCCAGCAATGACGGCAGCGCCGAGCCCCGCGAGGATATATATATAGAAGAACTGATGAAGGGTAAGATGATCGCTCGGGGGCCGCAACCGGCGCCGAGCCTTTTTCGGAGGGCCGGGAGTCGCGTCCGTATCCTCGCTCCTCTTCCTGTTGTCGTTGTTCCCTGGCGCGGTCTCGACGTCCGGCGTGGCGGAATCATCATCCTGGGTGGGACTCCATGACTCGAGGACTGGGTTTACCGCCCAGGACATGATGAAAAAAAAAAAAAAGAAAGGGGAATGATGTTGTATGAGGGTAAATATGATGTAGTTAATATGTTTTTTTTTTCTCTTTTTTTTTTTGTCGGTGGGGTTCAAGGTTGTTGATGGTTATTTATTATATAGTATATAAAACTGTGCCGCGTCAGGCAACACCTAAAAATAAATAAAAAAGATGGATTGAAGAATGCTGTTTCCTGGAAAGCTTGTCAAGGGTACAGATTGTAAACAAGAAATGGGAAAGATCAACTTCTTCCATACCATCAATCGGTCTTACTTTCCAGTCCGATGAATTATTTTTTTTTTCTTTTTCTTCCACAGTCGGCCCTCTCGAGTTCCCGGTCTCATGAACAGAGGAGAAGACAAGGAAAGTCCGTTATACCGTCGAAGCCGAAGCCGAAGCCGAAGGCAGTAAGATAACTAACTACTTACATACTTGATGCTTTTCAACGTAAGTAAGCTTACGGACTTATTAGGTTCGAAATTTGCCACTACCTATCACAATTTACAGGGCGTTTCCATTGAATCCATTCACTGTTCCCGTCAGGAATTAATCAGGAATTAATCAGTCGGCGTTTAGTTAATTACCGGGTCAGTTATATAATATACATAATACATCGCAATAACCACGGCAGTCTATCTAGAAAAAGCTCCGATTCGCGAATGAAGCCAGTTCTATGTATGTATCTAGATATCTAACCCAAGATGTTCAAGGGCCATTCATTATGTGAGCGTGTTATGAAGAATTTACTTATACTGCACTGGCACATCGATGATCGTGTCACCGGGCCTTTGTTACCTGGTTACAGTCTGCATCTGTACCGTTGCTCACAATTCCCAAGGGCCGAGAGACGCGTCAAGACATGCAATGGCGAACCTCCCAACATATGATATGGAACTTGGAATCTTCCAACTCATCAACGCGTCCTTTACCTTGTTCGAATCCGACGGGTGGGGGCTCTTACACGCAAGCCTCAACACGATCGTCTTCGCTCATCGCCCTGGTTGAGATTAGTGTAAAATGTTACCCGTAGCATTCTTGGCTGCAACATTGGCAAAATTCCAAAGATCGATCCCGTCTTAAGTAGATAGTTGAGTGCTATGTCATGTTTCATAGTTGACTCTGACTTGTGCATCAAAAGCCACCGATCGCCGGTGTCATTGAAGACTTGCGACTTGAAAGATAGTCCAAACTTTCGCCATGGAGTCGTGTCCGTTATGAAATGGCGGCGCGATACCTACTAACTACAGTGCCGCCTTCATAGCTGGCGTGAATGATACGATTGTGAAAGAAAGAAAGAAAGAAAGAAAGCGGTTAGGAGATCTCATAGTCGCAGATGGTTTAAAACTATTAATTTGTCTACCGACCTCTAATAGATAGATAGTAGAGGTCTATAAAAGGTACCTATGGCTCTCTGTATGTACAATTCGGTTGTATTTACATTACATATTCACTCCATGTTTCCCGCGCTTCCACGAACTCGACGACATAGTCCTTTCCTCCGAGATATTCTATCCGGATTCATGGCGGATGGCTACGAGCCGAGGTCAGCCAGTACTATAGCGACGTCGAAGCCAAACGACAAGGCTCCGCGGAAGATCGGGGTGTATATACTCTCTCTCTCTCTATCTCTCTCTCTTCGTCCCCCCCGTCAATCTTATAATCACATCAGACAAGAGGATGGCTCGCTCAGTCTTCGGATTCCTGGGGATGCGCAATCATTTCACTCCCATGCGGCGGGAATCTCGAGAGTAAAAGTATCGCGACACCAATGATAGCCACGGCCTAATAGAATCAAGTAAGCAACGGGCAACATCGGCAGCATCATAGCAACAACATCATATCAACAACAGCCAAAATCATGAACAGGCAATAACACGGGCGTCAAAACTTACAGCATTACAATAAAACGTCATATACGGCTTCCCAATCTCCGAAAAGGAGGAGAAGATGAAGCCGAAAATGCCCATCGTGCTCAGCGTCGCGGAGTGCTCGACGAGCGTCATCGCCTGCAGCGCGTCGGCTTTGCGGTTCGCCGGTACCATCTCGGTCAGCACGCCCTTGGCCGCGGGTGCTGAGCCGGACGCTAGAGGGAGCAGGAATCCGACTATTTTCACATAGATGTATCTCTGTTAATATAAACCACATCCCATCTGAAAGAGAAGACCCAAGGCAGGATATTGATGTAGGTTAGGTTAGGATGGGAAGGGAAGGGAAGGAGGAAAGGAAGGGAAGAGGGAAAGGAAGGGGAGGGAGAGAGGAAATAACATACCGAGATACATATGCCATCCTTGCGTAGCAAACGCCGAGGACGCCGTGATGATCCCATCGATCAAAAGACTCCATCTCAAAAAGAACAAATCGAATCCGACACCCTTTGTCTTCTCGACAATAGCAGCAGGGGCTTTCGTCGGCGTCTTTGCAGGCTGTTCCCGCCCGTTTTCAACGGCCGAGATGGCATCTTCTTCCCCGTCTTCCGGCACTTCCTCGAGTAAAGGAGACTCGGGAGAGACCTCCGGCCTTGACTTCTTATCGTCCGCTTCGAACAGCGTTCGTCCGTACGCAATGATGCGCGGAAAGACAAACATGAGGAATAACCCGCGCACCAAGAAATTCATCGAGACGAGCAGACTGTTATTCGTCGACGTGAAGCCGAACGTAGACATGGAGTACATCTGGATCAGAGCCGGCGTGAAAGCCGTAGCCAGGACGCCCGCAAAGATGCCCAGCGCCAGAAAGACGATGCCGTAATGCTTCGCGACCCGTCCATCGCGCAACCTCATCATCTGCGGCTCCAGAATCCTCAGGGGTCCCAAGAATCCCATGATGCCCTTCCCCCGTGGTCGATTCTGGTCGGAGGACAGGGTCTTCGGGTCGATGTACATGACAAAGGTCAGTACGTACGCCGTGCACAGCAAGAAGCAAACACACGCAAGCTCAAAGGGCTTCTCAATGCCGAACTTCTCGGCAATGACACCGCCGACAATCAGGCCCAGCGAAGTGCCCATCATGAGCACGCCCTGCAGCCGTCCAAACATAGCCGTTCGCCCGGCCGGCTCCGTGATCTCCGCGACGATCGTGTTGAGGATCAAGATGTACCCCGCCGGACCGCCCCATACGCCCGTCAACTGACTCAACTGCATGATGATGGTCCCCGCGCGCGCACCGATGAATAAAGCCATGGCCTGGATGACGACGCGGATGGCCGGGAAGAAGGTCTGGATCGCCAATGCTTTCTTCGGCCCGTACTTCCTCATCTCCCAGCCTGCGACGAAGAGGTTCGTGATACCGCAGATGACGGTCGCCGATCCCATGATGGCGACTTGTGTCGCGGCGCCGGCGTCGACTTCGTTGCGGGCGCAGCGGTCGCCGGTGCCTTCGTACGGTGGTGCGTGTTTATAGAATTCCTCACAGACCATTACGTGGAAGGTGTAGAGTAAGCTAAAGAACCGAGTCAGAATCATAAAGTGTTGTTTTGAAGGAAAACAAAAAAAAAAAAAAAAAGAAGAAAAAAAAGAAAAAAAAACAACAACATCTCTATTCGATTGAAACTTACGGCGTCTGTGTATAGCTGAATGAGATGGATATGAGAAAGCCGCCCAAGAGAATGAGATTGGCCGGCGAGAAGAGCGAGAACTTCGACTTTGTCGTCTTCGTCGCTTCAGCAGTCTCTCTCACTCCCAAGAGGGGCGCCGTCTCCCCGTTGGTGGCCATGGTTTTCGTGTTCTTGGGGTGAGGCCCTCGTCAAACACCTCAATCGCGAATATCTATATTCTCTAACCTAGGGGCCTTTTTTTGGTGGTTTAGTTTTGCAAGTCACAGTAGGTATAGGTAGTTAACTCTACGATAAAAACACAGATGTGTTTTTATTTTGGGTTGGTTTGGGTTCTCTCTCCAAAAGAAGAGTCAGTCAGTCAGTCCGTCAGTCCGTCAGTCCAAGAGCTACGAAGCCCTTTCCTCTCAGATCCACACACTCGGAAATGTTTAAACATGCGCTAATTGGGAAACAGTTACTCGCGGCCATCGCTATGAATCATGTCGTCCCGGTCCCGTATATGGTTTTCTTTGGGTTCTTTCTCGTTCTCACCCCGCCTCTTTCTTGTCTTATCTCTCTGCCCTGCAATCCATCCATCCCGAAACCAAAAAAAGGAAAAGAGCAAAGGAAAAACAGAAACGGGGTCGCAATCCGTCGCGTCTGGCACAATCCGGGCCTTCGACTATCCCTATTGTAGCAGGTCCCCAGACTTCGTCCGGCCTAACGGCGGCGTCTAGCTAGATGAGCGGGGATGATGACATTCCTACGTTATCAATCTTTACTATGTAGATACTATGTATTATGTATATACCGAGCCGACTTGCCCTGTCAAATATCCTCAATGTTTTGAGAGGTACGTAAGGGCTATAGGCTGCTAGATAGGTGGTTTAGATAGGACGGTCAGTATCTACTATGAATGACGGTACTATTAGCAAGCTGAACGGGATCCAAGTTGACCAACATAAGTAGATAAGTAGACTAGATATTACTTACTCAGGGTGTGAAGTATCTATCTACAGACGGGAATCGGGATTCCCGGCCGTAACTACACAACATAGCATAACCGTGTCTATCGCCGAACAGCCATACCAAAAAATCAAAACTCTCATACCCAACCAAGTTCATCTCATTCCCCTTCCCCCCCAAGTCAAAGGTCATATTCATTTCATCGCCAACTCTCCAATTCATCGCGGATAGGATCATTATCTATCTACTACCTACTCAAGATATGATATGGCTATACAATGTGATGTTTAATTAACAGGTAGGTAAATCAAGAACTCACAAGTCTTTCAAACATTCATTTCCCTACATCTCTCAAACCATCCATGCTTCAACACCTCATCAACACCAATCCGATCTTTCGCGTCATTCTTCAACATCTTCCCCAAAAGATCACTTAGAAGCTCGACTTCCGCAGCGCGCAAACAATACGAGAACTTCGTCATGCCGTCAAAGGCCTGCTCGACACGCTCTACCTGATCGCGAAGATTGCGTTCGGTGATGAGCTTTGTTTTTGCTCGCTTGGGATTCGGTTCGACGGCTTGGGTGTCGGATGTCATGAATGGTCTTTTCTTATTGTTGTTCCCTTTCGCAGACGAGCCCGGAGTCTGGTCTGCTGAAAGTCCCTCTGCCACAAGAGGATCCCACGCGCCATTCAGCCGTCGGCGCACGGCATCCCCGAGAACATCAGGACAGACCCTCGATTCCTCCTGATATCCATCATCACCGCCCGAGTCCGTACATTCATACCACTGCCTCTCTTTCCCCAAATCCTCACTCAAAAGCGTCTTCACCCCCGTAACTCGTCCCCTCTGTTCCTGAAACTTCGTCCAAACGCTCCAATTCGTAGGCAATTTCACCCGAAGGTACTTTGTCCTATCGTCCCTCCACGCCTTTCTCCTCTCCATCACCCAGGGCGTCTCCACACCACCCAGTAACAACGCAACGACTTCATCGCGGTTCAAGCCCCAATCGGGCGAATACCCGCCCGCCGACTTCCTCTCCGCTCGACCGTGGAGATATCGCGGGGAAGAAGCCGGAGGCTTTTGCGCTATGGTGTTTGCCGTGAAGACCGGGACGGCCGAATCGTTGGCTAGGAATTCTCCTATCGCATTCCAGTATGCCCTAGGAAACGGACCATGGGCCCACGCAAGCCATGACACGAGGCTCGAATTCGAGGGCAGACGCGCCAGCAGGAGTTTCGTCGTTCGCACGAGGTGGATGGTGCTCGCCAAGCACCAGATATCACCAGCGAAGCCGGCGGAGGAGGACTCTTTCCAGAATCGGATCTCGGGCGGCGTGTAATTGGCATCGAGGACTTGTCGTCGTGGGCTCGCGTTTCGGGTCTCGCCAGCGAGATGGGAGGATGAGAAGTCGTCGATGGCGATTCGTCCCGTGCGGTATCTCGCTTCTGCGCCGACTATACTCGCTGCTTCAACGAGGTATTTCGGTCTGCTACCATTGCCTTTCCCCTGGGAATCCTTGAGTTTCCAAATCTTGGGCTCGCCGAAGATGTCGTAAATCTCCACATCCTTCATTCTATCGAAGTCGAGTTGGAGTCTGATGTGATCAGGTTGGAAATCTTACATAGGTAAGTTACAAACTTATTAGTCCCCTGCTCGCACGCTGTAGTTTTTTTTTTTTTTTTTTTTTTAAAAAAAAAAAGAGAAATGAAAAAAAGAAAAAAAAAAAAAGAGGGAATAGACTAATCTCACCTCCATGAAAAATCTTCTTATCATGCAAATACTTGAGACTCTTCGCCGCTTGAAAGCAAAAATCGGTAATCAAGTCCGGAGTATCGAGGCCAATACCCTCCAGAGAGTAACTAATAGCCGGCCCGAGGACCTCGACTACGAAGCAGAGATGACGGCCGTTAGGCCCCTCGAGCCAGAAATGCTCTCGGATGGGAAAGATGTGATTCGCCCGTAATTCCTGGCGAGGAATACCCTCGAATAAACGTAGGGCCGTGACTTCGGGGTGTGACGTGCTCGATTTCTCGGCTTGGAATATCTTGACGGCCACGCGGCAGCCGTTGACACGATCGAGACAAAGCCATACCGTACATGCGTCGCTGTAGCCGAGCTTGTGATGGATCTCGAATCGTTCATCGGGACCCAGGCGGTCACCGACGTGCACTGGATGGAAGCCGCCTGCGACGTATCTCCTGAGATCCTCTACACGGGCATGTCGGGGTATCCCATCCTGCGTCGGGTATTCATTCTCATCGTCAGGAAAGTCCGACATTTTCTCGTGCTCTCTAGGTGAGTTCAATTGAGGAATCTCGCTCGCGAAAAAAGATATCGTGGATTCTCTTGGAAATGCAATGTAAGCGGATGTTAATAACGCCTACTGCCTGGGCTTCACCACTCTTCACGCCCCGCAAGCGGTTTGACCTGTGCTGTCCATCTTCTTTGTTCCCCCTTATGTTTACGAACGAAACAAGCAAACGCTGGAAGCATGACAAAGGATGCTTACTGCCAGGGCGCGACCGATACAAAGATTCCAGCCCATTTGTGATATATCTACCGGAGCTGATATCATTGAGCCGTTGGAGAACAAACATTAACAACCTGTGCCAGATATACAATTAAGCTCAAAGAGTTGAACACCAAAGATGGCGAGAACAGGTGACAACAAGGCGTTGTCTTCCATTATGAAGGACAATGCCTACACACGAGAAAGACAAGAGGTCTTTCACATCCACCAATCTCTCCAAAGAACTCACGAGTAGGATCGTGATATATAAAAACCGATGAAAACACCATGTGTCTCAGGAGAAAGACAAGTATAAACAAGCAAGCAAGCAAGCAAGCAAGCAAGCAAGCAAGCAAGCAAGCAAGCAAGCAAGCAAGCAAGCAAGCAAGCAAGCAAGCAAGCAAGCAAGCAAGCAAGCAGGCAAACAAGCAAACGAAACATCCAACCCCTATTCCAAACCCAGGCAATGACAGCAAACAACAAAATGAACCCCTCCCAAAACGTATGGCGTCAAGGCCAACCCCTCCCGCCCGCCTTCGAGCTCTGCAAAGACGACCGCGAAGAGCGCGAATACGACCTGGCCCTCGGCGATCCAAACCGGTGCTACGGCCTCGGCACCAAAGACGACCCCCTCGTCATCTGGCTCCGCGAGCCCGAAAACACGCTCGACCGCGACTCCATCTGGGCCCACAACAACTTCGCCAAGGCCATCGCCAAGCTGCTCGGCCTCACGCACGCCTGGATCATCCGCGGCGCCCACGAAGTGCAGTACGCCCGCGACAAAGACGGCCAGAAGATCCCGCATCCGGACATCAAGGACAAATGGCTCCTCCGGGACGCCGACATGCACATCACCCTCCGTCTCGGCTCGGATCTATACGGGTGCAATCTGTCGGCCCACGCGTACGTCGTGCTGGGCGCAAGGGGCACGCCGGAACGGTACATGGATGAGTTGGCACGGCGCTTCACGGATCAAACCGGAGGCGACGGCGTCAAGATCGACCTCTGGCGATGGCGGGTTCTCCGCCGCCGCTTCCTGCCCCGTCGGGCCCATGTGAGTCTCGGCGCGAACTGGGAGGCGTATGCTAACGTGGGCCCGTATCTAGACACCTACCGCCCGGACGGCCGACGGACGACGGACACGTACACGCCGCGCGATAAGAATACGCCGCCGAGAGAGGAGGGACGCGGCGAGATCCTCGAGGGAGCGATGACGCCGGAAGTCGCGGAGCAAGTGAGCATGTGTCATGCTGCGTATGCTATATACAAGGCGCTTCATGAGGAGCTCGTTGCCATGCAATATCCCCCTGACGACAAGTTGACGGAGTTGCATGCCATGAGGGAGCAGCTCGTTACCATGAAGCGCGAGATATACCGCGAGGTCAAGGGGATCGTTGCGTAAGTATCGCGAAGGTAACGTTCACGGTAAGTGTCGATGAAATAGAACCGTCGAGGTAAGTGAAAGTCATAGATATAAACCTTCGGACAGCTGGCTCTTCAAAATAATAAATAAATAAATAAAAAAAGATCGAGTACAATTCAAGGTGATTCGTGCTTCTCCTCGAATCTATTCTGATAGGTTACTTGTGATTTGTGTTAGCGAATGTCATGAAGGATATGGGTCTTGTTGGTAAGAGAATGGAGAATGGAGAGTCGGAAAGGGAGACAAGGACAAAACGAACAAGTACATTGAAAAGTAAAAAAAAGTCAAAAAAGAAGGATATTCTTTTTCTTAAACGCCTTGGCTGAGGTCTCACCCGAACAAGTGCCTCTAGCTCCAACGCGCCCACCTGCTTTCGCATCTGGGTATTTCTTTGCGGTCTTTTTTGTTTCTGGACTTTTCTTTTTTTTTTTTTTTTTTTTTTTTTTTTTTTTTTTTAATAAGTCTCTCTTTTTTTTCTTCTAGCACTGCTCGCCACAGACGGGGGTCCATTTAACCAGGTATGTATGCCCTTGGAGAAACGAGCCCCCTAGCTAGGACCGTGTCTGAACCGGTGACTTCTGGGTAGTAGAGGGCGAGCCCTACTACCAACTGAGCCAACTCGGCAACTGTGCTGGGACGGACCTTTTTTTAAAAATATAAGGACTCTGCTGCTCGGCTGGCAGGTGCGGCTGGCAGGTGTTTGCTGCCTTGGTGGCCCGGCAGCCGTAATTGTCGTGACGCGATGCGAAGCTGGGAACAAAGAAAGAAGCGCGTCAAAGACGGCGGTTGGCCACGACACAGTACGTATACACACTGTATGCTGTAGACCTCTTAGTTTAAGGGCTGTACTGGATCTCTATCGCTGTAATTACAGTGAAACCAGGGACTGACTGCCACTATACTTCAAATAATACAGTATAATACACCGTGTCGTAACTAACCACCAGACCGGTCTCATTTGGGTTTTGGGATTTCTTCCTTCTTCGTTGCTGCCTGCCCAGATTTCTTATTGCCGTTGTATTGCCCTTCTTTCCACGATTGCTATTATTGTGAAGACACGAAGACACGAAGACACGACGGGAGCAATACATCTTCTGGATGGAATTGATTGAGAGGAGCAACACTGACACACCTCCATTCAACCATGCCCATACGGTCCATACCTACTTTGCCTGGATCTGAATATCTACGGATCGCCAAGACCCTCAACATTTAGTATATCTTCAAAATGTCGACATTCAAGGGCGTAATGCCCGAATTCCCTTCAATCCGAGGTCAGTCTCTCAATTATCCCATCTATATCATGTTTTCTAATCCCTCTTAGTCGATTTCTTCCGTCGAGTCCCAGACTACCCGCCGCCAGTGGCCTGTTTCCTAAGCCACGTCCACAGCGACCATCTAGCCGGTCTAGAAACCTTCAATGGCTCCTTGTGCGCATTGCCACTCTCCATCCCATCTCTTTTGTTTCTTCTTTATCTCCAACTAATCGGCAAAGTATCTACTGCTCAGCAGCAACAAAAGAGATCCTCCTCCGTCTGGAGAAATCCGCCGTACGTCTAAACTACGCCCGGGGAATCCTCGAAGACCCCGGGCTGCAGACGTACAAGCATCTCGAGAAACATCTCAAGCCTCTCCCGCTGGACACCCCTGCCGTCATAGAGCTCTACCCGGGTCATTCTATCCGGGTCACGCTCTTCGATGCGAATCATTGTGTTGGCGGTGTCATGTTTTGTGAGTCAACCACTGATTAGGAGGTGTAGCAATACGGGTAGCTGACTTGGTCCCAAGTATTCGAAGGTGATGGTAAAGCAGTCCTGTACACGGGAGATATCAGATGTGAACCACGTTTCGTGGCATCCATCTCCCAGAATCCGAATATGATCGAGTATTCGTCAGGTGCAAAGACGCTTGATCGGATTTATCTGGATACCTCTGTCCTCGATGATTTTCCTCTGCAGACCAAGGCCGAAGGGTTACGAGAGTTACTGAGCAAAGTACAGGACTACCCCAAAGATACCATCTTTCATTTCCAGGCCTGGACGTATGGGTATGATCTCTTGTTCATCCGGGTTTTTATATATGGATGGCTCTGATTCAAGGCACAGTTACGAGGAAGTCTGGATTGCATTATCCAAAGCTCTGGGTTCAAAGGTAAACTCGCCGCATTTCCATTCCACCCATTCTTACACTTCACGCAGATCCACGTCGACGAGTACAAGTTCCGAGTCTTTGACTCCCTAGCCATCAAATCAAAAGATAACCGCTGGGCCATTCAAACCCACTTATCAAAAGAAGCCCCTGCTCTCGTCGGGTTCACGTGCGGAAACACCCAGCAAGAAGGATGCTTAACCCGCGACGAGACTGTTCGGATTCACAGCTGTGAGAAAGGTACTCCGTGCTCGGTGATTGAGACCAAGCCGAGTGTCCGTATATGTCCTATCGTCTCGCATCTCCGGGATGGAAGAGATATGCTCGAGGTCGGGGTTGGTGGTGGAGGTGAGGATTTAACGCATACTACTACCTTGACGGCGCAGGACATTGAGGGGGTTTTGCAGATGTGAGTCTTTTCCTTCTCTCTCTCTCTCTCTCTGAGAAAACGTCGCAAGTGGTAAGGTCTAAAACGACGATAGGATACCCACCGATGAAAAACACCTCCCGGAACTCCAGCCCTACATCAACATGATGTCGAAATCCCTACGCAGCGGTCGGGACATCAATCTCCTCATCGACCCGGCAGGAAATAGCGATACCGAAGAAACAGTTCAAACCCTTCTGAAATCATTATTCCGAAAAGTCGAAACCATGCAGAATCCCATCCGGAGCAACGCACCCCCAACTACCCGCACTTCGCTCCCCGAGGTCATCCACTTCCCCTACGCACGCCATTCCTCCCTTCCCGAACTCCGCGATTTCGTAAGCGTTTTCAGGCCCAGGGATATCGTCCCCTGTACCTTTGACGAAACAGGCTGGCTCGAAAAGGGCTGGTCCATCGCTACTCTCTTCGGCGACTGTTGTTCTGGAGACGCGTATGCATTCGAGCATGAATACGACGCTATCCTCCATCAAACAGCAGAAGAGTTGGAAGCTATGCGGAGGAGAAACGAGGATTCGCAGCAGACGGCCGCCTCCTCTTCATCACCAGCCCTTGGGGATGCCGAAATGCCCGACGTAGTACTGGATCCGCCAGCCGCGGGTGCCTTTCCAGAGGCAGCGAGACTACAGGGTTCGTGTCGCGGCGATGAGGATCAAAGTCCACGGAGTGAAGACGTGGCGAGCGAACCGGATTTACAGGGTGATTCGCAGGGATCGGCCATCTCTGAGCGCACCTACGCGGCGCGACGCAAGGCGTTTGATATCGCGTGTGCGAATCTAGTCGGTGAATCGTGGGAGACGATTGGACTGATTTCGACGACGGATAATCATACGCGGTTGGAGGAGGAACTTGGTCATTAAAATTTGTTTTCTTATTTTTTTTTCCCCCTTCTCTGGACCTGGGACTTTCGCCTCTGCCCTTTATGGGAAACTTGAGAAGACATATGAAATGATATTTGTGTCGGTTCTGTTCTGGAAAGGGTTCTAGAACTGTTGTGAATCTGAGATATTGAATGTGTGATAATATCGAATTAGTCTGCTTCCAGGCGCCTCGTCTTGGTGTAGGTATCTACTCTATCAAGCGCTTCTCGTCGCTAGCTTTTCATACTTGCCTATCATACTTGATCACACTCATACGCGAAATATTTGGTGTTGTGTGATATGACTTGCAGGCTTGGGTAAGGATAATTCGAAGTGAAGACATGATGAGAATCTATTCACAGTAGGTGTAGGTATGAATGAGAGAGACTTTTTGATTTGTATTTTCTTTTCTCTATTTCTGATTCCCTTCTGCATCCAATAGTTATCCGACTGTCCCTCATTAACTAGATAGGAAAAAAAATGATTGCTTGCTTGCTTGCTAAACCCCTCAAAGAAAACTGAGTGAAGGAACGAAAATTGACATGATTAACATTAAATGTCGTAAAGCGCCGTGTGTTCCCCAAGTCCAAGTCCCTTTTTTTTTTTTTTTTCATCCCTACTTATTACCTATCCCCTTTCTTTTTGTTTGATTAATGATCGTATCGGTTCCCCCCACTCCCAAATTCATCCCCCTTTCCTTTTCTCAGCCCAGTAGTAATAAGAATAACGACAATAATAATAACGATAATGATGATGATGACGACGACGATGATGACGATTGCAAAATCTCCCCTCCCCCGCCGCCCCCCCCAAACAAAGAGAGAGACATCATCTCTAAGCCAGCGTCACCGCAAAGCTCTTATCCGGCGTCACCACCTGGCCGCCGGCGACCTCGGCATCCGAATACGCAGGCCAGGCCATGGAGCCGTCGGAATTGCTCTTGACGGCGAGCGTGGTGAAGCCGGCGTCGGCGCCGAACTGCGCGCTCCAGCCGGCCGTCACGCTGAAGTAGTGGCAGAGCGCCGGCGTCGACTGCGACGCCTGGCTCGCGGGCGCGCCGGTGATCTCGAGCGCGCAGGACGCGCGGTCGTAGCCGGTGTTGATGAGGAAGGTCCAGACGCAGCGGGTGTCGGCTTCGTTGCAGACGCGACGCACGGATTCGAAGGTCCAGGTTGGAGTAGCGGCGGCGGAAGCGGAGGGGGAGGCGCTGACGGGGCCGGATGCGCCGACCGGGGCGGCGGAGATGGTGGTGGCGGAAAGGAGGGTGGCGAGGATGGCGGTTGTGAATTGCATTTTGATGGATGGTGATTTGTTTATTTATTTATTTGTTTGTTTGGTGTGTTGTTTGATGGGGTTTTTGTTTTGTTTTGTTTGGCTGGTGTGTATATATGTATGTGTATGTGAGTATGTTTGTGTGATTGATATGTGAAGCTGGGCTTTGAGTTGTGATTGCGATGTAATGATGATATCGAGATTCCAAGTCCAAAAAAACTCATTCCACGACGTGAGTTTATATAAGAATTTCCAAACCAGCCACAGCCGCCCCCCCTCACGAAAATCTCGCCTCGCCATTACTATACTATGTATACTCTCTCGTTAGCTAAAAGCAATCAAATCTATCCAATATCCAATCATTCTCTCCAAAACATCGATCGCTTTTTCGACAACATTGGGTCTTTTTCTTACACCAACACCACCTACACTACGTAGTATACCTGACCAGTATCCTGACCAGATACCTGACCGGTATCCTCACCAGTAACTATCCTGACCATACGAGCAACACTGCCACCCACCACCCATGCAGTATCACCGACAAAGTTAGACGTCCAAGTCCTATAGGTCATTCTATAGGTCGTTCTCTAGGCTTACCTCGTGTAAAGTCGTCTAATGGGAAACTAAACATACCAGCCCAGTCTACTATCTATGTAAATCCCGGCAATACCACTACACACTGCATTACCATACTTACAGACTTACCCCGGATAGACGGGAAGCTTGTAAAATCATTTACGAGGTCTCTCCCCGCTGCTTTGCTTGTCCAAGTAAGCACATATCTAGTAAGTAAGTAAGTAAGTAAGTGAGTAAGTGAGTATGTAGCTGGCGCGCATGCCGATTCTTACCAAGTTCGACCATAATAGTCCAAGATGGGCGGTGAGCGCTAGGTTGTTTACATCTCTAGCTGGTCTACACTGCCCTACGCCTACGCTATGATTGTTGGAGATGCATTAGATGGGTAGAGGTAGTCCAGTCATGGACCATCATGGACCATCATGGTCGTGGTCATGGTCGTGGTCATGGTCATCAATACCTACTTACACTAACTAACCAACAGACAATCTCACAACTTCGTTGGCGAAAAGTTACTCCTCTCCCTTTTCTTTTTTTCTTTTTCTTCTTTTTCTTCTTTTTCTTTTTCCAGCATGGATATCATCGTATACTACCTACAACCTACATCAGATCCCGATCAGAGAAACGTTACCATGTACCTGTCCACAATTGCCGAGCATATATCTATCTAACCTAGTTAATTATAGTTATTCATTGATTAGATTCATTGAGAGAGTCCGCAGTTAAAAGACACCGTCGGTCTCATTATTCAGCTATCTACACCCAGTAACCTCAACTTAACCTTGGCTTTTTCAGCTCCCATCAACACCAACAGTACAACCATCTATCTATCTATCTACTGTACCTAAATCCATCTCCATCCATGTATCTACCCAAGCCATATACATCGTATAACTTACATACATCATGTGCCCAATTGCCAACTGCCAACTGCCAACTTGCCAACGAGGCGATGCCCATGGCCATTACTGCAAAATGGAGTAATAATAGACTACGACTACCGTTTACGTACAGAAGTCCATTGATTACCTACCTACCTACCTAGTCTATCGACGTTGGCAAACAACAATCGCCGTAACCTAGTTCCTTGGATAACCGCCGAGATCTCAGATCGGACCGGCGATTCTTGTGACCAAATCGACTCTAGTCAGTCACTCTTATGACTAACTTACCGCCGATCGATCACGATCACGATCACTAGGACTAGGACTACTCTACAGTACATAGTAGATAGGTAGGCAGTGATCCGAACGGGACCCCACCATGTACTAAATATAATCATACCATCGTATTCATGAAGAGAGTCGAAAGGATAGGTATGGACAGAGACAGAGACAGCTAACCGTAGGTAAGTAACACCGAGAGAGTCAAGTTTTCCATCCATGCCAACAAACGAAGCAAACAACAAACAACAAACAAACACACAAACAAATAAACAAATACGAAGAACCCGGCAGAGAGTTCGGTGAATCTTTTAGGGGAAAGGTTCCCAAGTGTTGTTATTGTCGTCGTCGTTGTCGTCGTTGTTGTTGTTGTTGTGGGTTCCCCCCCGCATCCATTCATCCTTCATCATTTCTTCGTCATGTGCTTCCGATCCCACACCCAAAGCGCCATCAGCGTCATCAGCGAGACAACCTCCCACTCCTCCCCATACGAAGTGAGGTACCGAAAAGCCGCACAGCGCGGCAGCTGATGATGCGAGCGTCCAGCAATCGCCACAATCTGCAGCTTATCGCTCGTCCTGGGCCCCCGATGTGTCGGCGACGGACGCACGCTGCTCTTCGTCAGACGCACTAGCTTGTATCCATTGCCCGACAATCCCAGGCTCTTCGTCCGCGGGTGCTGGCTGCGCCGCCATCCAAACGTCTCTTCGTGCCCGTGGATCTTCATCGTGAAGACGTAGCGATTCCGTCGGCCCTCGAGCTTCCGGAAGACCTTGACGCGTCCGTGCAGGGTTGACCCGGTCGATCGACACGGCAGTTCGATCCACGCTTCCTGCAGGGAGATGGCTCGGTAGGTGGCCCAGATCGGCGAGCTGGAGTTCGGACCGCCGTACAAGTCCATCCGCGGCAGTAATGGCCAGCATCGCCGGTGCTTGATGCGGTACTTCCGCGTGTGCTTGTCCGGCCCGATGTATGCGATGCCCGGGAGGCTCTTGCACAAGACTATCTCATTTGTCGGCGTCATGTGCGAGATGTCGGCGTGGGAGCCGCTGGCGGTCTTTGGCCATTGTGTGTGCGTCTGGTCGGTGCGGCTTGCTCTCGACGAGGCCCCGTCCAACCAGAGGTTCGCGGGACCCGGGATGACCATCTTCATTGTTCAGGGTTGTCTAATGAATGCTAGATAGGTATGTGTTTATCGGGAACCTGGGAAGCTGGGTTGAATGGAAGAGAGTCGTCACTCGCGTGAAACGAACGGAGGGAGTGTCCCTGTGAAAAGATCTACGTGGCGGAATAGATGTAGCTCTTTTCACAAGTGAGGCGCGTAATCTGAGATCTCCTTGCGCGCAGGAGAGATGAGATACTCATTACAGCATGGCGTTATTTGTCTTTGTTGTGATGGAATCAAGCGAATAGAAGGACATGTGCCAACTTCCAAGGGAGCCTACAAGAGAAGCACTTGCACGATCGAGTCGAGAGCTTACGAGCGTGACTCCCAAGTCTGTCACATTGATATATGATAGACACGGGAAGTGACGGGTCAGAAGACAAACTGAGGGAGGCCCGGCCTTGGGTTCCCTTTCAAGCTTGACGCGTTCCAAAGCTTTACTTTTGGCCAAGTCTACCTAATTTCCATGTGTCTAATGAATGCGACTACGAGGCGAGAAGAGTACTCATATATCTTTGGGTGGGTGGTTTCGGTTACTAACATGGAAACAACAAACAATACCTACTAACAAGCGAGAGATCTCGCTGAAGAAGGCTTGTGAAATCACCGCCACGTGCCTTTCTGTTGCCCGTGGATTGTCAAGCGGACAGAGCCTCGTATTAGTTCCAGCGATTGCCCGTCTTTCATACAACGTGACATCCGACTCCCGAGAGTCGAAATGAAATGTCTTAGGTTAGAGTGGCTTACGCGATTTAGATTCCCTAGAATGACAATAATATGGCGGTCATTGATTAAACCTGATCACTCCCATCGCATCTTTGCCCTTTCCCACGATTGATATTCGATGCTCTGTTCACGGACATGCGTTCCAAGGCGGTAATCATTACTCACCGAGACAGTCACGACAATGACTCTTCCCGCTGATGACTCGGGCGGCGTTAAAGGGGCATACTACCTAGCTGCTATTCAGATTAAGGAGTTGATTCGTATCCGGTCGACTTCCGGTCACTTCGTTTGAATGCCTAGGTAGCTGCTCTTCGAAGCTCATACTATAGTATACGTGGCTTTGACCAGAGGAGCTACTGCTACTGAAGCTGGTTGGAACAATTGACCCCTATCTTGATAAGTCATCTTAACCAGGTCTATTTTCTCTACTCGCCCCTTTGTTTTGACGGACAAGTAAGACGGTATCGAAGCCGGACATAACACCCTGATCATAACAACTAACATCTATCTAACTCATACTTACTTAACTATGCCCTTCGGCTCTACTTACATCGACAGATGCCACGAGCACTTGTCTGCCCGGTCAAGTACCATACCAGCCCGGCTTTCTCCACGGATACTTCTCCACGGATGCTTCTCCACGGATACTTCTCCACGGATGCTTCTCCACGGATATCTGTTGGCGAGCGGCCCGCAGCCAAGGGCTAGATACCTACCTAGCAATGAGCCGTCGCATACGCCAGTTGTCTAGGGCCTGACTTAAGCAATCTCTCGCATGCCCGCCTGGCCCCATCTCATCTTTCACGCGTCTCACTAACAACGTAGTGTAGATGCGACTTTAATAGCCCGTCCACAAAATCTGGTTTAAGACCAGGACAATTACGAGCGTCGAGCGGTGAGGACTCAGGACTCGGTATATCAATACACACACACACACACACACATCTTAGCCAATAGCTGTATCGTGAAATGGAATATCATTCTACCTTACGATAGATGAGCGGCGGTAGGTTCCAATTGATCTCACAAAGCGGGGTAATTGAATTGTCGGTGTTGGATAAGTCAAGTGGGAGTGATAATATCTACCTAGATAACCCAAGGCTTGTGATGGTTAAGTTGGTACCTGTGGATAGATACCTAACCTCCACTATCTAGATACTATCTACCTATCTAGATAGTATCTACTTAGATAGACGGGATATTTAGATAGATGCCTACTTAAGTAGATAGGTAGGTATTAACTATCTAGATTGTAACTGGACGGGGATACGGAAGACACTTCCCATCGTGGCTTTTGTTTTCATATGTACACGTATCTTCGCGCGTTTTCAACCTCTCCCTTTTTCAGTCACAGAACAGACCCTACCTACGGTATTCATTGCATTCATATGGCCATTCATTTCTGCCAACAGCTGTGACTCAATTAGTAGCTGCCTATCGCAACTGACTCTGTTTGGGCACAATTCTCCTAGCTCGCATTCATGCCCGACAGATAGTGATGTTTGTTCTTTTCATTGTCTGTCGAATCGAACTACCTACAGGCCTCCCGCCTATCTAACACCTAACCTACCTACTTACTTATCTCCATACCGATCAACAACCTTGGCATTCCTTCAACCTGCTTTGTTCCCATTTTGAACCCCCCCAAAAAAAGAAAAAGAGCAAATTGAACCGGGCCTTTTCATATTTTATTCATATTTTTATTTATCCCATCATGACGTCGACTTCGGCTGCCAGCGAAGTCGGTTATCCCTTCGCCGTACCGGACATCCAACCCTCCGTAAAGTCATATCTGGAGAAGACCTT
The DNA here is from genome assembly GCA_028637585.1 of Xylariaceae sp. X187. Lineage (NCBI taxonomy): Eukaryota > Fungi > Ascomycota > Sordariomycetes > Xylariales > Xylariaceae > Xylariaceae sp. X187. Next base: position 387,028 of record JAJIZN010000011.1, on the reverse strand, counting down.
CAACGACCACGTAGAACCGGGTAAGAAGACATGGAATCAGAACCAAGTCGCTACGTTTCTACGCTATCGCCAAGGGGATAGCAGCGCCGCCGACGTGCCCTTGACCAACGCGGAGGGCGAGCTCGACTTGGATGGGTTTCTCACGTACATGCGGTCCGCGTCGGCGAACGCACTTGCGCCGGCCCCTGAGACGGATGCTTCGTGGCCGCTTTCGAGCTACTACATCAACTCCAGTCACAATACGTACCTGACGGGGAACCAGCTGAGCAGCGACTCGGACGCGGACGCGTATAAAAACGTATTATTGCAGGGCTGTCGCTGCGTCGAGATAGACGTGTGGGACGGCGATGACTCGGACTCTGCCTCCGACAGTAGCAGCTCTAGCGACACTTCCAGCGACAGCGAAAATACAAAAGAGAAGAAGGCGATCAAGAAGGAAAGCCGCAGACAGAGGATCGCGTCGAGATTCAACCTTGCCAGTCGCTTCGAGAAGGTCTCCCTGAGTGGTAGGGCGACGCCCACGTTGAGCGATAGCGGCACGGCTCCGACTGCGACTACGACTACGGCTACCGGTGGTGAGAGCTCACTCGGCGGCATGTTCCCCTTACGGAAGAAGGCTTCGGGGACCTCCAAGGCCTCAGTTGTCGAGCCGCGCGTCCTGCACGGACATACCCTTACGAAAGAGGTCTCGTTTCGAGATGTTTGCGAGGCCATCCGGGACAATGCCTTCGTCGTCTCCGACCTGCCCATCATCGTCAGCCTGGAAGTCCACTGCTGTCGCGAACAGCAGGAGATCATGGTGCAGATCATGCAAGAGATTTGGGCTGGCCATCTTCTTCCCCAAGTTTCCGACGCGATCAAGTCTCTCCCCGCCCCCGGCGACTTGCGCCGTAAGATCTTGGTCAAGGTCAAATATGTGCCGCCCTCGTCATCGGCATCCGCTGCTATCGAGGCTGCTCAGGACGCCCCGGTGCCGCCTCAGAAACATGTCAAGACTATCCAGGCGCTGGCTGCGCTTGGTATCTATACCCAAGGTGTCTCTTTTAAATCACTGACGCAGCCGGAGGCGACTATGCCGACGCACATATTTTCATTGTCGGAGAGCGCCGTGGTGGAGATGTATGAGAAGAACGCGCAGCTCTTGTTCGATCACAATAGGGAATATATGATGAGGACCTACCCTTCGGGGATGCGCTTTCAATCGTCTAATGTCGATCCCCCTATTTTTGTAAGTAACTCTCCTCTCCAACCTATCTATCTATCTATATATATATTCTCCTATTGGACCCAGATACGCTTCGCTTCCCTTCTTTCTTCCGCGAATCATGTCAAAGGTCGACGAGCAGAGCACTTCACGTTAAAACCAAGGCCGAAAAGCCGAAGCTGATACCATCCTGAACTCCCACAGTGGCGCAAAGGCGTACAAATCGTAGCCCTAAACTGGCAAAAATGCGACGAGGGCATCATGTTAAACGAAGGCATGTTCGGCGGCACAGGCGGCTACGTCCTCAAACCCCCCGGATACCGCGGGAAGAAACAATCACAGCCACAATCACAATCACAATCACAACCATCACAACCATCACAGTCCCTCTCCTCCACTAAAGACGAATCCGAAGTCATCTCGCACAACATCCTCGACCTCAAGATCAAATTCCTAGCCGCGCAAAACCTCCCCTTGCCCCCCGGCGACGAGAAAGAAAGCGGCTTCCGGCCCTACGTCCGCGTCGAGCTGCACACCGAGCCGCCGCACGATACCGCCGGCCCCGCCACCCCGCCGGACAAGCGCGCGAAAGAAGGCGAATACAAAGTCCGCACGACGACGCGGAAGGGAATCCATCCCGACTTCAAGGGCGAATGCGTCGGCTTCGACCGCGTCGGCGGCGTGGTGCCGACGCTCTCGTTCCTGCGCTTTCTCCTCAAAGACGACGAGATCGGCGTCAACGAATTGGCGGCGTGGGCGTGTATTCGCCTCGATCGGCTGCGGAGCGGGTATCGCTTCGTGCATTTGAGGGATACGAAGGGCAGGGTTTCAAGGGGGGTTTTGTTGGTTAAGATTGAGAAGACGCTTTCATAGCGCCCCCTCCCCCCTAAAAAAAAAAAAAAAAAAAAAAAAAAAAAAAAAAAAAATTATGAGAGTTTGAACTTTTTTGTAAAGGGAGGGCGAGGGATAATATTAACCTAGGTTAATGAATTGATATATTCCCCGACATGATGAGAAGACCCCTTCTTCAACATGCGAGGCTTCATCCGTGAGATGGGATAACGAAGTGCTTGGGCCCCCGTTCTGTGAACGTCAAAAGCGTAAAGAATAATACTTACTCTGATATCGAGAAACAAAGGTGTTTCTTTTGTCACGTCTGCCATGTGCATTGTAATATTATATTAATAGTAAGGTATAATTATAGTTACTAAAAACCGAGTAGAAAATTAGTCCGTACGTTTCGAACTGATAATAAATCTCACACATCGCCGATGCCCGTAGCCGTAGGCGTACGTACTCTTTAGATATTAGAATACTTATCTAGCCATTCCCCCCCATTAAGATCGCCGGTGTCATGACTCTACTGTCGTAGGCTAGCTCCTCAAACGCCATCACTGCCGTCCCCCCCGACCGAGGTAGTATAGTAACCGGCGAACACGAAGCACATTCATGTCTATTGATACTTTTTTTTTTTCACAACTCGCGGTAAGGAATCTAGATTAGATACCTCGGCTGTCCATCTATAATCATAATCAATCTTCAGGGTTTCGCATAACGATGCCGCAACCCTCCAGTATCCTAGACTCCATATCTAGCATGCCGTTAAAACCACATGAACGGGTATCCTTCACTATGTAATTAATAATCCCTGTAAAACTCTATGAAAATGCCGCCAACTCCTTTTAGCCCAGCACGAAGAACTTCGGCTACGGACTTTCAGATATGCAAATCCCCGAGGTCTGTTTATTCCATTCTACCCTCATCTCCTTTGCTTTGTTTTTCGTCGTATTCTACTCACAGCTTCTGAAACACATATCTAAATATCTCCCGGCTCTTGGAGAGGTTCAGTACACGAAGCCTCTCGTTATCAAGATGGGCCGAATCGGACGATTGTCCGCATGGAAGATGTGCAGCCGATGCATCGAATTCCTTCTCGAGAAATCGGATGGCGGGAATGGAGCCACCCTCTCTGATATAAAGCGGTCGGCCGAGCTTTGCACAAATCCCGTTGGTGCGGCTCCCATCCGGCGACTGCTCATTGGAATCAGCCGCTGTGGTGGACGTACGGCGACTGGAGCGCCTCGCGAATAGAGGATCCCAGGCTTTCAGTATAGCATCCTCCATGGTCCGGAAGATGTAGTTACTGGGGTCGCCTAGCCACGGCTCGGCCTGTTCGTCAATTCGAACGCTGAGCCTATTATCAGACTCGAGAGCTTCGAATTCCTTCTCCAAAAACGAAGTCAATGAGCTAGTGACTTCCTCGACCTTTTGACCAGGAACTAAGCGGACGCTGATCTTGGAACTGGCATGGCTGCTGATCAAGCTTCCGTCCGGACCCGACACTTTTACCTTATGGTGTGTCAGATTCGGCTCACGCCACCGGGCCATGAGATTGGATTTCAGGTCCTCTGCAGAAATGGACTTTTGGCCGCTGCCCTCCGCCATAAGCACCGACAGGATGTCGTCGTATCGAGCCTCTTCTTCAGCTGTCAAAGGAAGGACTCCGTCATAGAAGCCGGGTAGCATGACGCGATTCCGAGGGCCCTTTAGCTTGGCAAGTAGCATCATCAGGTCTGATAACGGCTCGTTGACCATAAAGGAGCCATCCACGCCAGAATGAAGATCCGGTTTCTTGGACTCGACGCAAACAGTGGCGTGCATAACGCCTCGCAGGCCATACGTCAAACAAGGTGTTTCGTCGTCTAACCAGTAACTGTTCGCCAGCAACACGTAATCAATCCGTCCAATACGCTCTTTATATTTGTGTACAGTCTCCTTGAATCCGCGCGATCCTGATTCTTCCTGTCCTTCAATCAAGAACACGATATCGGAGTCCAGTGACTTGGCCTGCATCAGGTCCGTGACAGCGTATAAAGCTGCCATAATAGGACCCTTGTTATCACTGACGCCACGACCGTAAAGATATCCATTTAATCCGGTAAGCTGAAAGGGATCGTTTTCCCACTTGCCCTTCTTCGTGTCGGCTGGAACAACGTCGTAATGACCATAAAACAAAATTCTTTTTCGTTGAGTGATTGGTAGCGCCTTGCCGCTGAATTTAGCAAATACAACAGGATGATGGAGCTGCTCGTCTGCACTTAGCATTTCTACATCACCACCTAACTTTTTAAATAAGCTGCAGAGGAAAGAGGCACCCCTGCGGCAGTCTTCGGCGTACTCGGCGCGGGACGAAATCGTTTTGTATGAAACGAACTCGCGAAGGGATGTAATCATCATATCCTCGTGGTGCTCTGAAGTGTGATGTTCGGGGGAGGTTTGACTGGGAAGTAGCCAGACAGCCACATTGTTGTCGTTGGCGCCGGAGATGTAGAGTTCATTACCCCCATATGTCGTAACGGCCGAGGATAGGATTTTGCCATTATGTGCCTTCCACTGGGTTAAGCATTGGTATTTTTGGCTAACATCTTGCGATGCTTCCGGCTCATACTTTCCATAGTGCGCCGTGCTATGTTTCTAGTAATAAAGTCGTGTCAATAAGTAATTTCAATCCACACAATGGCGCGGCCCACGAGATGAAGGGCGATTATAACTTACGCTTACAGTTCCAGAGCGAGCAGCACTCCAAAGAAAGCCCCAGCCCATTTGAATAGACATCACGTCTCCCTTATGTGCCTTGATGACCCTGAGCTTCTGCTTCGTGTCCAGGTCCCACAGCTCGACGATTCCGTCTAGTTTGCCGCTGTACAAAAACGAGCCGTCGACAGCAATAGACATGACTGAGTTGGCATCGTCCTCACCGAGAACCATGATTTCCTCGAGACCTGTCTCTAATCCGTCTGGGCCAACCTCCTTCCCATCAAGTTTCCAGGCTTTGATGGTCCCATCACCACCACCGGAAATCAGTATGTCGTCTTCGGGATTCGTATAGGCGGCGGCACCGTTTGTTATGAGCATGCAATAGACATAGCCGTAATGAGCAAACATTTTATTTGCTCTTTTGCTAGTCTCGAGCATGGTATGAGACCGGGGGATCAAGTCGTAGCGTTCGTCAGTAGGCCGGGGAGTGCTGTTACCGCCAATGGCCCTCGAATCAAAAAAGCGGTGGTTGCGGCGGTCGGGGTGGTTTGTGGAATCGCTAGACACACGGCGGCTGGTGTCGTCGAGACTAACCCACTGGATAGAGGTGTTCTGGGCACCATAGTAGACAGTCTGATATTGAGAAGAGTAGGCAACAGAGAAGATGTCGCCAAAGGAATCGTAGCAGCTGTATATCTCGTAGAGACGACGCATGGTCCTGGGACACCAAACATTGACAATGGGGTCGCTGGCGCTGGAAAAGAGCATAGACCGGTCATCAGACATGAAGAGACACATGACACTACGCTTATGGGCCTGGATACGGTGGACCAGCAGGTAGTTCTCCAGAGACCAGACTAGAATCTCGCCATTCTGGGTACCAGCGTAGATGCAATCACCACTGACAATGAGTGTCAGAACAGAGCTATCATGGTTGAGAGACTGGACTAGTTGCGGTGTCGTATGGGGCGGGACTTCGACGATGGGTGAAGTTGCCAGGGGGTGTGATGCGGACGGCATCCTGCCTGTTGGGATTACTTGTTAATGGTGTGTTGAGAAAAGATACATTGGTATATGGGCAAATGGGGAGGTTTCGATGCTGAGGCTTGAGGAGTGGCTTGAAAGAGCTGAAAGTGTGTGTTCGAGAACATGAAGAACCTCATCTAGCACGTGTAGGCACGGAACACATAGGAAAGAGTGACGGTGAGCAGTGGAGCCCCAGACGGGTACATGTCCGCTAACAGGAGCGAAGGGCAGATCGCTGGAACGCTAACCCATTGACGTGACCTGGAAGTTGGAGGGGGGAGGGGGGCTTGTAGCGTGCTAAGCATGCTAAATGTAGACGGCTTAGGGCGCTGCAATCGCTGATGTCACACACTAGTGTAGTGCAGTTATAGGGTGAAACCAGCACACTTGTCAGGCCTTCACCGTTCAACCACCGTCATGGTCACGGTCATGGTACGGAATACCTACAGTATGCGTCCCGTATTCTGTTGATATTCCGTTGCGCACTTCGTACATCTCATCTGATCTTGGGATTTAGCAAGAGCATAACCACCATACATACTGACCTAGAAAGATAGAAAATCCGAGGAGAAATAATGACGAATGAATGAAAAGAAAAGAAACCCCAAAGAGTGAGCAGAGGACAAGGACCGACCCTTTCCCAAAGCTAAGATACTTGACAACCAACTCGCTCTCACTGAGTTACGTCTTCACTCTTTGACCACCAAACCAGGTGGATGTGGACACGTTTGCATATTTGCGCTGAAAATAGACCTTATAAAGGACGGAACAAGCAAGATACGCACCTAGATCATGGTTCGTTTCGTCGTCGGGCAAGGCTTCCTCATCATCAATGTCGCCATAGAGTTCTTCAGCCTCAATCTTCGGACAACTGATACAGGCATTGGCTGTCCCGATAGTCCGTGCTGTCATGTTGGAGACTTGAACTTGGAGACTGCAGGCTGGGCCGATAAATAGGTTTGGATTGATGGTGCATGTTTATAGCGAAGTCTAGTGGGAGCTGGAAGCGAGAGCGAGAGCGAGAGCGAGAGCTGGTCCTCCATATTTATAATGGGAATGAATGCCTTACCTGATCTCACGCTGGGAGGTTGTTGGCTTACAATTAGGATGAATTAGACTGTACCGTCTGGAGTTGGGCATGGGAGCGCATTGCGTGATTGGAGCGTTACAGTGTGCCTGATGACAAGAGACCCACGCGATATGAAGCTGAGTTGCCTACTTCGTACAAGCCGGCATCGCTGACGAGGGAGTCATCGACCTACCCGGTACCTTGCCTACCCGTCCGATTTGATATTCTGTATACTGGCAGATAAGGCTTGGTGGTTGAATGGTCCTGGTTCTGTCCTGGCACAAACGGAACAACAGTCCAAGTTCCATCTGGCGGTGATCCCGTCTCATCACGTGGATGTGGGTCCTGTGGGCCCTGTGGGCCGTGTACTACACTACCTACCTATCTACCTATCTGCCCCACACACATAGTGTTTTTTATAGACGTCACTGTGCTGACTCTGCTGAGTTAGCAAAAGTGGGGCCCGGATAGGATAGAGTAAGCCTTGATGAACTTGGCGATTAATTTTCTTTCGCCCTCTCGTCTGAAGTCGTCACCCACCATCGCCAAACCGACAACAGCTCTCCACGATCTCCACGATCTCCACAAGCCCAACGACGACCATCGCAATCCGTCTTCCCCACAGGAACCTATACATTACTTTACGTCCTAACCTCAAACCGATTGCTCGAGGAAATTCACACCTTCTCGCAAACCCGCCCGCGAGCCCTCGTCCTTAGTATATCCCTATAAACTACGCCAGAATGGATCACACGCGCGATCCCTGCCCTTGGGTTATCTTGAATGACTTTGGTGGTGCCTTTGCCATGGGTGTAAGTTGCTCTCATGGTGCCAGTCGATTGTCTATTCGCCTAGCTTTACCGCCAATCTCTGCTCATGCCGCATTCGGATGCTAAGAAACACCTTTTTTCGATAGGCTATCGGAGGCACAATATGGCATGGAATTAAAGGGTTTCGGAACAGTCCCGTCGGTGAGAGACGGATAGGAGCCATAACAGCAATCAAAGCTCGCGCGCCCGTACTAGGTGGAAACTTCGGTGTATGGGGTGGTCTGTTTTCGACATTTGACTGCGCCGTCAAGGGCATTCGCAAAAAGGAAGACCCATGGAACGCCATCACGTAAGTGCCAGTCTTCAATCCTACGTCATGTGTTTCCTACTTATCTGTATACCAGTGCCGGTTTCTTCACCGGTGGTGCGCTTGCAATTCGAGGAGGTTACAAGGCCGCTAGAAACGGCGCCATTGGTTGCGCCGTATTGTTAGCAGTCATAGAGGGCGTCGGTATTGGTTTCCAGAGGATGTTTGCCTCTACAACGAAACTCGAGGTTAGTGTTCTGTTTGCATCTGAGAAAACCATCGAGGGCGACTTACAATCCTAACATAACTTACCAGGCCCCCCCGCCACCACAAAACAACGAAATGGCCCTTGCCTAAGCACGATGCCACGAATGTCTCGTTTCCAACGAGGCAGATCTATACCGCACTCTACTCCTTCAAGCCGGGGATATCCCCCTCGGCTTTTGTATTTCCATGGGTTATCGGAGGCCTTCGCATACTTGGGGGGAGTTGGATGTGTATTATAAATAGACGTCGAGATGGGTCATTGATACCCCCTTTGCTCGACATGACTAGGCCACCGAACCAACAAATCGGCATGCGAATACTACTAATGATGATCGATTATAGCCACCATTTATCAAGCTACTATCATGCCCTTGTCTGTGCTGTGCTAAATGGCTAATCGAGTATCTAAGTACCGGGGCGTCTAGCAACTTACATCATACTTCTAATACGAAACTTTCCGGTCAAGATCAAATGACCCCGTTTCGGAGGCTACGCTTTCGTCGTCATGCCAGATCTTTATTTCAGGCCGTCCGTCGCGTCTGATCCACGCTCTGAACATGCCCGTACAGTTGTGGTCATGCAATACTTCAGCATCCGAATAAAGCACGACCCCAGACTTGGTGACGAGACTGACATATTCGATTCCAATCATGCCGCCTTCGCCCTCACCTGTCTTGCCCCATCTCGGTCCTGCGCTCTGTTGAAGCTCGCCACCACGCCCGGCAACGCGGTTCAAGGCTTCCGCACATGATACCTTGGACCATCGCGCAATGGAAGCAACCGATCGTGCCGCCGCTACACGGAAAAAGGAATCGCCATTTCCTGTGCCGGACACTGCCATCGAGGTTCGAACCTCTACATCATCGGGCTTATACATGAATGGCGTCGGCAAGCAATCAGCGAGAAACCCCCGAAGAGTCGAAGAGAGTTCCACCACTGGGCCGGGCATATTTAAATACTGCGTCACCCTCCTCCACGGGTCCGTCGCTGTCCGCGGCCCCCCCGCGCTGAAACCCGGATACGACCATTCTTCGGCCCAAAAGCCGGCGCCAACAACCGGTGTATCACCTATCCGGCCCGTGAGCTTATTCGTCAAGCCACCAGTGCTAGTAGCAGCGCAAACAACACCATGTTCATCAATAGCAACAGCACCACATGTCCCTTGCGGGACATATTCATCCGCGCTCCACGTCGCCATCATTCCCCGGCCCTGCTTCTCCCTCTCCAAGCCTTGTATATGCTCATCCCACCGCTTCTGGGTAAAGAAATAGCTCGGATCGACTATTTCCAAACCGTACTTCTTTGCTAATACCTCTGCCGATCGTCCGTGAAGTAACGTATGCCCCTGCGCCGAGGGGATATTCAGGTCCTCATCGTCATCTACCTTATCTTTCGGTGCGGGGTTCCCGAGTAAATCCTCATCCCCATGCTCAAGCATCGCTTTCGCTAGTAATATAGGATTTTTCACATTCCGTAAACCAGTTACCCCCACGCCGCGTTTGGCGAATCCGCGGGAGACCATGACGGATGCTTCGAGCTCGTTGATGCCGTCACGCGTGAAGACGGCGCCGTGGCCTGCGTTGAAGAGCGGGTCGTTTTCGAGTTTTACGACGGCGTAGGTGGCGATTTCGAGAGCAGAGGGGTATTTGTTGTTGGTGGTGGTGGTGGTGGTGGTGGTGGTGGTGTTATTAATGCATGTTCGCATATAGGCGTCTGTTGATGTTATCTGTGATGAGAGATGGGTTAACTTGCAATTCACTTGATTGCACTGCGAGAGACTGGGACAGAGGAATTGTAATGGAGAGATATGTGAGGTTATTGAGCACGTACGATGCTCAAGAGACTATGGCGATGTTGTTGGTATTGATCCGGGTCGGTAGTTCTGCGTTGAATGTTCCCGGCGCCGCCGTGGATGATGATGCGCGGCTGCACCGTGGGAGGTGCTTTTGAAGGATCCATCACGTCTTTGGGCTTTATATTTCCTGCGTAAGAATTGGAGGGACTGGTATGTTTGTTTGTTGGGCCGCGGTCAACAGTGATGCTCTCGAAAAGAGGTTAATGCGAGGTGCGGTGGATTAGATACGAGTTCGAGTTCGAGTCCGCGGCATCGGAGGGCAGGGATGGGTTCAATGATATCAAGTAATTATCTAACTATCTAACCCCTCTGACTGACCCCTGCTAAGGTTAAGTGGTGGGTTTCATTCATCCTTTTCCTCCAGCCAATGGCTCTTCTGCCGGTTATCTGCCCAGAGTTAACATGACTTTTCTTTTTCATGTGAACAACAACACCATCAATACCAACAATGACCCAAATTTCAACATTGGCTAAACAGGTCGAGCTCGAGCTTAGGTGCCCAAGGCATATCTAGGTCCTCATAAAAGGTTAAATCGGCTGAAGTAATCAGACATGAAGCCGTCTTGAAGACGCGAAATTCAGGTCATGCAGTATGCTTACTTACTGATTGACTGTAGGTAATTACTGCGCTTATTTTTGTTTGGAGCAGTTGAAACAGAAACAGAAACGAATACGCATTTCTATCGAATGGCTTTCTTTTTTTTTGAAAAAAAATAAAAATAAAAATAATAAACAAATCCAAGAGTCTAACTCCATACGCATACCGGCATCATACCCAGAATGCCTCAAACAGCACTCACAACCCATCTACCAAAACACATCGCCATGATCTAATGATCAAATAACATCCCCATAAAACTTCCAAGAAGACTTGAAATCCTCCTTTAATTCCTTCCCCAAGACCAACGCCCTCAACATCTCAATGGGCATGACATTCGCCCTCAAAACTCTATCGTGAAACGCCTTCTCCGTAAACCTCATCGTCATAATTGCCTCCTGTCTCAACCGCATGAGCTGCAGTGCCCCCAGCATATACCCAGCCTGATAAAGCGGCGAATAAGTCCCATTCAAACTCCGTCTGACCTCCCCTTCAGCCGTCGACTTCTCATGTCCAACTCGTCTCACGAGTAACTCCACACACTCCTCGGCACTCATTTTCCCCAGGTGGAAGCCGAGCGAAAAGAGGATGCGTCCGCAGCGATGCATCCGCCAGAACAACGACCCGATCTTATCCTCAGGCGTAACGAAGAAGTCCCCGCGGTCCCAGAGGAGCATTTCCCAGTACAGCGCCCACCCCTCGACATAAAACGGCGTATCGAATAATTTGGCGCGATACGGACGTGAGCGATCCCCTACGAAGACCTGTAGTCGATGGCCCGGTATCATCTCATGAAACGCCGTGGCCCGGCTGAAATGCCGGTTATTACCTCGGAGCGTCATGAGTTTGTCCTCCTGCTCCATGTCCGCTCTCGGGTACGAGACCTGCAACCTGCGCCCCCCAAGAAAAAAGGGCGAAACGAGCTGTTGTTCCGGCGGGATGCGGATCATGGTTATCGCCTCCTCTGCCAAGCGCGGGACAGTCACCAGGTCGTGTCGCTTCACGTAGCGGGCGCCTTCAGCTACTAGACTTCGCACGAAGGAAGTGTGTGTCTCGGGCGGCTCATACTGATTCTTCACGCGCTCAAGGGCCTGGCGCCAATCTTCTTCGGAAACCCCCAGCCGCGCCGCCGCTTTCTTCATCTCCTCTTCACACCACGTGAATTCTCGTTCGGCGATCTCCATTAGTTCTTCGGGCGAGTAGGGTATCATCTCCGCCTCTAGCTCAACCAGCAACCCATCACGGCCGATCGGCTCACCCACAATCGTCTTCTCGCCCCCGCGAACGATGAACCGCCCAACGTCAGCCTCAAGAGTGTCCAGCACTGCATCAAGCGCTTTCTTCGGCGCACCAACCCAGTAATCAAACGACGGATGATACCCCGAGTAGAAACCACACATCTCATCCAAGTGTCCACGTAATTCTCTGATCCGCCGCACGGCTCGAACCCCCGTAGCTTGCGGTATCTTGTGACCGCAAACCGTGACATAGGAGGTACGCAGGTCCACCTCCGTCCTCATCTTCGCCAGACTGCTCGCGAATTTCCGCGGTTCAAGAACATCATCGCCTCCCTGCCGTCGTCGAATCCCGCACCATACCTCAATCCAGCACGCCCACGGCTCCACGATTCTCCCCAGCTCGGCCTCGCGTTTACGATCGAGCGCTAGATTCCGTTGACAGCGCGAGAGATAGTTCCTCAGCAGTAAATAATCGACCTTCTCCTCTTGGGAGTACGAGTCGAACAAATGCTCTGGCAATGCTTTTAGCTCGGTGACGTAGAATTCGACTAGCCTGTCGTGTTGGTCTAGGGAACTCTCGAAGTTGTAGAAGTTGCGGATTTCTCTCAAATCTGCGGTTATACGGACAATACGGTCTTGCATGGATTCTGGCATCTCCTCGGATTGTGAGGACTGGGACTGGGACTGGGACTGGGACCGGGTTGTTTGAGGTTCTCGGAAAGAGACGGGGAAAGGCCCCGGTGATATCTTCGAACGCATATCTGCTGATTGGTTTTATAGTGGTGCTGCCATTGATCAAGCCCAAAGCTAAAAGTTTCATTCAGCCCAGTAGGAGCAGTCGTAGGTATATTAATTCACTCTTCATCCTGCTCGACAAAGTTCATGTGTGTTACAAGCCACCTCAACCGTCGAGGACATCCGGCATTACATCACGGAGATAGACAAGTCAATTATTGACCCCGCAACAATGGAACCCAACCGAATAGAACCAACAGAACCGAGGTAAACATCAAACGCAACACAATCCTTGTATCTGTACCGTCCGTAATCTGTAAGCCGTACACTATCAGTATCTGCCACTACGGGCGCATAGTACAGATATACTTGATACCTCCTTCACTACTACAACAAACAATCCACACTAAACCAACCATATAATCAATACAAGGCAATGCACACTCACATAGTAACGTCGTGATGGATTACATCAGTGAACTCAGCGTAACTTATTAGCACCGCGCTGCAGATGCCTGTGGCTAGTGTGACTAGTAGTGAAAGAATTGGCGAATAGTGATTCCGCGGCTCGGATGCATCGCCTGCACCGCCTGCACCGCCCGCACCGCCCGCACCGCCCGCACCGCCCGCACCGCCCGTACCGCCTGTGGCTTGCGTGGCTTGCGGGGCTTGCGGGGCTTGCGGTGAGGAAAGCGGCCAATGGCCATTGGATGGCCGGGACAGCGGGCTATGGGTACACAGCCCCGAATACATGGCGGCATTTTCCAGATCCCAGGGGCACAGGGAAATTAAACTGGTTTTCTCGTCTTGATATTGATGCCCTCCACTCTGTCCAAATCCTCCATGCCCTGCATATTTTGTGTTGACATAAAAGCCACCCAGCCAGGTAGTAAGTATTGCCTCTGCTACGATGACGAGCTGCCGAGTTTCCATTGCGTCCTGACTTTTGCTGAAAAAGGGATCAATGATCAAGAGCGTGATAAAATTATGCTTGGTTTTGTTCAGGGTCCTGTTCCTCTGTTTGCTTCTGAGCTTGAAAATCTGTGATGGGAGATGGTCAATTCTTTTGCGGTAGTTGAATTCGTGGTCCATTCGTCGGCCAGCCAGTCCCCATCCGTGCTTCGTCGCCGACCCAACGTAGAGATAAGGTCTTGTAACCAAGGGGTTATGGAAGACACTCAAAGTCCAGGCGTAGATACCCGAAGACGAAGTGTCTGTCCACTCCAGTGCATCCAGTTCGGCCAAGGTTGGCATATTCGGTGCTGCCAGTATATGCTTGACCCTTGTCGGAATCAAGGGCAAGAGCTTCACAGACCAGTCCTTCGGTGACATCGAGTTCAAGACGGACCTCCACGAGTCGGTGATACGCACTTCCGAGAGCCCTTGGACGATCCGGCATAGTCGTTCGTTCAGAATAACTTGCTCATTCTCATCAACCTCTCTATCCCAATCGGGCCAACCACTGCTCTCGTCGTCATCTAGGCTTGAATTCTTGGCCTGCAAGCGCCCCAAGCGCCTCAGGCGTCGCGCGACACTACTAGTCGGCCGGCCTAGACTCTTTGCCAACGTATCTTCGGTTCTACTAGGATTCTGATCAATGAGCCGAAACAGGAACCTGTCTTCTAGATCGGACCACCGGCCAGATTTGGTCTCATGCGCCAGTGATGCTAGGCTCTCGTCGGCCTCCAGCGCGGCTTTTATGACTTCAACCCTACGTCCGACGTGCCAGGCAATCTCCCAGTTTTGGCATCCTTTGTTAAGAAGTTCGCGTATCTGGACCAATTCTTGCGAAGACAGTGGGGAGCATTTATTCATTGCGAGGTGACGGGCGGTAAGTCGGCCAGCGACAGATTGATCGTAAAGGCGAGGAATGAAGCCATGTCGGTGTGGAATACTGGGTCTAAAAGCACCAAATGCAACGGTCTGGCGCCGCTGGAACCGGACCAGCAATTGCATATCGAAGGGATTTGTGTGTTGATACCCAGGGTCACAGCGGGAAGGGGTGTTGCGTGGAGAACGGTGCTCTCAACAAGACGCCAAGACGCAGTGCCAAGAAAAGAAGTGTTGATAGTACTGTAGCCCAAAGAAACCGGTCGCGACTGCCATATTGATCATGACTGCCCCATGGTTCGGAAACATTTGGCATTAGGAAGGAACGCTCGTACGGTTCCCCCTTCTTGACTCGAGAGACATCACACAATTCCACGGGGAGAACATCATCTTGATTCATGACACAGAGAGGTCGGGCCAAGAGCCATCGACACTCGTACGGATGACTGGCAGCAGCAGTACATCGCCCAACGCGCACGAGGCGCATACAGCAGCTCAGTCTGCCAACCGGAGGCCGCGTACGACCTCTCAACTGCCGCGCAAGTGGCCCCCCCCAGGTATTTGCTGGACCCAACTACTAATCTGGCCCTGGTGTTGTGATTTGCGCGGCAGTGGAAAGGTCATACGCAACCCCTGGTTGGCAAACTAAGCGGATATAAGCGCCTCGTGTGCCTCGTGTGATGTACTGCTGCTGCCAGTCATCCGTACGAGTGCCGATTACTGCCAGACTCTTCGTCTGTCCCTCTTTGTGTCAAGAATCAGGATGACATATTCTCCCCGCGGAGTTGTATGCGTCCACTCATTGAACTCGGGTTCGGTCACCCTCGTACGGAGCGGTAAAGGGAATCGACGACGAGGGTGGATCGATTCAGAGGATGGGTTATTTGAGGGGATGCGATGCGTCAAGTTGTATAGTTTACTTCGATTCAATTTGTAAGTATATGGGGGAATAGGTAAGTTAGAAGAAATCAATCTGACACTTCAATCATGATATCATCAGAGTCAAGTCAGTGTTGATACCCTGTGACCCGCTTATCTAACCTAGCCACAGGTGGCTAACCTAGTGTGGCTGCGCGCGTTCAATAGATGGGCGGTTTTCCATTCGAGGAAGCCCTCCGGTTTGCGAGAAGTGGGATTGCACACCTATCTGGTCTACAGACTGTAGGTAGACAGGTAGAGACCGAAGATAGTTACGAAGAGTTACGCCACTATAATGTATTCCACTCATTCAACAATTTTCTCGACCATTCTTTCAACCATTCTTTCAACCATTTACCCAACATCTAAACCAAACTAGGAATCTAACCTAAGTGGGATTCACATCCCCTCCCTCAAAAAAAAACCAATCATCTTTCACACATCTGCCGAACATCCTCCGAAAGAAGTTTAGCTACACGTCAAAATTAAACCGAAATCATCTCCCATCTGTATTACATAACTCGGCCAGCGACCACCAACTCAACCCGAAGGATTCCCGCCCTGGAGTTCCATCATTCATATCTGTCTCAATAGGTACCTAAGGTTTAGGTAGGTAGCAGTAGGTAGTGACATCGTTCACGAATCGCAATGAGCGGGGGGCGTTTCACGGTCAAAGATTCTCTTCTCCATCAGCGTCGCATCAAACAGGGCCTTAATACCATGTATCATCGGTCTATCTCAAAGATAATGAATCTAAGGGACATGTGTCCATCACGGACATAACAACATTCTCTAAATCCGAATGCCGACACGGAGTTTTGAGTGAAAAACAATCCGGTTTGTGTATACAATGTAGATAGGTAGTTGAGCGTTGTTCATTTTCACATATTTCTCGCCGCTGTGGGCCCGGAAGATCTGAGACATAAAACGCCTCTAAATAAAACCCCGTTCATGCGAACCATGCGAACTTGTTATCTGTCCATCTACGTAATACTCGGTTTTTTCCAAGCCTTTTTTCTCTTCGTTTCTCAAATCACCCATAATGTCTTGTCCTGATTGCTTCAAAGGCGGTGTCCACGAGGGCAAGCCAACGGGAACCGTCGCCAAACTTCACGGCCTCGATGTCTACATAGCCGAGCCGGCCAGCGGGAATGCACCCAAAGGCATTATCGGTAAATGATAAAAGCCCCCGACATAAGCGTTCCCACGTCCACGACCGCGACATCATTGGGAGAATAGGTTGACAGTCTTACTAACCTGAAACCAAAACGTAGTCCTTATACCCGACATCTTCGGTTGGGCTTTCGTGAACATCCGTTTGATGGCAGATGGCTTTGCTAAGAAGAAGGATTATCGAGTCTACGTTCCGGACTTCATGAACGGTATGATTCATAGCTATTATACTTAAGAATATTAAGAGAGAGAGAGCGAGAGAGAGAGAGAGAAACGTACTTTTGTTATCTGAAGAGTGACGTTCAGCCGACTGATGACGAGGATAGGCCATGCAGCACCGGTCTCAACAATTACCTCAATGCGCAAGGCCCTCGCCCCAAAGACGTGGTTTGAAACCTTCTCTAAGCCGTAAGTCGGAGTAACCAACCGAACCCAGACATCTGCTTCACTTCTGACGTGACCCGAACGCCGTGGGTGTCTTCTACCAGATACCATATTCTCGCACTCATGGGCACCGCACTACCCGCCATTGCCTTCAACCGTCCCGGGAAGACCTTCCCAATCGTGAAGAGCTTCATGGAGTCCCTGCGCAGCAACGAGGCCGCCCACCTCCCCGTCGGCGTCACGGGCTACTGCTGGGGCGGCAAGCACGTCGTTCTGCTCGCCGAGGGCTTCAAGGTCGACGACAAGCCGCTGATCGACGCCGGCTTTACGGCTCACCCCAGCATGCTGAGCCTGCCGGGTGACATCGAGAAGATGACAGTCCCTATTAGCTTTGCGCTCGGGGAGAAGGACGGCATGATTAGCCCTGCGCAAGGGAAGCAACTCGAGGCCATCGTCACCGCCAAGCCCGATGGCCAGAAGGGTGAGAGCAGGATCTATGTTGGCTACGGTCATGGCTTCGCCTGCCGCGTTGACCACACGAACGAGGACCCCAAGGGCGCCGTTGAGGCCGAAGATCAGGCGCTGGCCTGGTTCGGGAAGCACTTTGAGGGGCTCGAGTATTAAAAATGATGATTATTGCTCACATTTCAACTTACATTTCGAAGATGCTTAGGTAATCTCGTTTTGCGACGTGGTTATATTGCTTTTTGTCTTGGGCTGGGTTGGGTCTGGGTTGGATCGACGTCGCCGCCGCGTGTCTCGACTTGCTCGCGTAGATCAAACGCCGAGCTGGATGGGATGGATGGGATGGGTGGGTGACACCATGCATCATTTTATTTGCTGACGAAAGGGAAAGAACCTGGCTTTCCTCATTCGTTCTCGGGAACTATTGCTGCTTGGCTGTGCCGGAAATAATATCATGGTAGTGGCGCGTCTTCTTCTCCCCTCTGTTTCTTGATACCTCTTTTCATTTTGATTCAAGCTGTCTGGCAACATGGCCGTCCCCGTCACCGTACAACCTAGCATTTTCTCCGGGGCTTTCGCTGTCTTGGGACGATGTGCCCACGGCCCGGAAGTACATCAATCGAGTATATACCTTGCTTTTCCCCGATAATTGTCTCGCTTCTGGTGCATCCTGAACTAGAGTATATCCCGGTGGTCACGTCATCAGCCTCTTTCGGCCTGGGGAATAACCAAGCGCGTCCGTCCAAGATTTGGAGTAATATATACTCATCCGAAGTCGGTGGGTGGCGAAACAACACTGTGCTCGCGTTCGGTTGTCTAGGCCACTTGTTTTCGCCGCTCACTGGGCGTACATACGTGGACGTGGCTTGCATCGTGCAGAGCATCTACCTAGTGCTCGACGCGCAACCATGACGGCAGACACGATACGCTTCCCGATTACTTTTACCAGCATGATAATCGCCGTGTGTGACTATATTTAGGAACAACTGGAGGGTGTTATCCCACGCCCTCCCTCAATCTCCTCTTGGTCATTTAATGCAGGGCTGAAAGACAGTGAAGGCAAGGATGTCATTTGCTTGGCCCCATTCTCTAGCGAGCCGCTGTGTACCATTGTAATCTTGGTACGGAACCTCGTATGAGGTTGTAATAGGTAGGTAGGTTGCATCCGGAGCAAGGTAAGGCTATTAAGGCTATTTCTTGACGGCGACTTTGATCCCAATGTCGGACAAAATTCAGGGGAAATCAGGTCCCAGTTCGACACGTGAGATCACAAAGCGCAGACTTCAGGAGCCCCGCTTGACGCTCTTCGACGTTCATATCGTGTCCTTCTTCGCCGCGTGGCCGGGACCGAGGGGACAGTGCAGGAACATCCGGTGCTGGAAACACCGCGTCTTCTTCTGTGCGCTGATCGTCCACCTCCTTTTCCCAGGGGCCTGAGAAAGTGCGGGCATACGGCACACCCAAACAGAATACCCGGGCATTCAGCAGAATAGTAGGCGTTGTTAGGCCGACTGGGGGCGCTAGGTAGTCGGACAATAGCGACGGCGTGCTTGCTTGTTCGCTTTCGCTTGCTTGCCCATCTTCATGCACTCCATGCGCTTCAAGGAGGGCGGCTGACGGCTGGACAGTCCAGTCCAGCCCCGCCGCCGCCGACGCACCATCAAATGCCGACCCATCGCGAGCTGGTTATTCTTGAGTGTGCATTTTCTTTGCTAGATGCGCCAGACTTTGTCGTATCCAGTGAGCTTGACTGCTTCTTGCTGTCCTTGGATGGAGGAAAATACATTCAGTGGTGGTATGGTGCCACAGGTTGTGACCTCATGGATACCTGGATGAGGTGTGTCCCGCATATGTATGCCTTCTACGTTAGAAGCGCCTGGCATGTCTCGCCTGCTGCTGCAGAAGAAGTTCGTATACCGAGCCCAATATAGTTGAAACCTGGGTACTCTCTTTCATGCCATCCAATCCTCGCACGGAGGCGTCTCGGTTGCCACGGGGTCCGTTTGACCCTAGAAGATATTGACAGGATGAAGTGACTCGAACGTTGATATTAGGGGACCACAGAGCTGAGGAACGGGACTCGACTTAAGTATAAATGAAAGGCGGGTGCCCACCCGTATCTTACGTCTCAAGAGACCGCAGCAGGGCGTCGTCTTTCTTTCCATCTACTTTCCTCGAGGACCCGTTGACCTATTTTCGGTTTCCTCTTTTCGTTCAACAAAATACCAACATCGGCCGAGGCTCACATATCACAACTTTACATACCCTCACTATCGTTTGCATATCAGCATACCAATCTCTCACGGATAACCCTTAGTCCAAGGCCTACTACCTTGAAATGAAGACATCCACTTTCCTTCTCGGCCTCGCGGTTACCCCGGCCCTCGCCTATCCGGGCATGAATAAAGTCCTGGCCGAAATCGAAGCTCGCAGTGATTTTGCTCTCGGTACCCGGTCAGGCACTCTTCTCGGCGATCTTTTAGGGGGAGTCGTCACCGCCGTAGGGCAAACCATCAAAAACATCCTTCAACAAGGCACCGGCGCCACCGACAACGGCCGCGCCCGCTACAGGCCTGCCGGTGAACTCGGTTCCAACGCGTGTAAACAAGATCCGCTCTGTGTATGGTATTACGTAGCCCAGGAAATGTGGGGTGACTTCGCCAACGCGAATGGTTGCACCGACCTTGCCCGCGGCGCTATCCGGCAGGGCTTCCACGACGCCGCGGCCTGGGACACGAGCTCGTCGTACGGCGGGGCCGACGGCTCGCTCCTCCTGTCCGACGAGCTCAGCCGCTCCGAGAACCTCGGCCTCGCCACCATCGGTGCCAAGACAAAGTCCTATTACACAAAGTACCATCCCTACGGCGCCGGAATGGCCGACATAATCCAACTCGGCGCGATCGTGGGGACAGTGTCGTGCCCGGGTGGGCCACGCATCCGTGCTTTCGCCGGTAGAGTCGACAACGCGCGCGCGGCACCCCCGAACCTGCTGCCTTCGACGTTCATGAGCGCGCCGGCTCTCGTTGATCTTTTCTCGAAGAAGACCTTCACGGCCGCCGACCTAGTGGCGCTCGTGGGCGCGCACACGGCGGCAAACCAATTCTTCGTCGACACCGCCCGCTCGGGTGCCCCGTTGGACCCGGATCCACAGACTTGGGATGCATCGTTTTACGGCGGCGTGCGCACGGGGAACAATCAGACTTTCTTCATATTGCCTAGCGATCGGGCGCTTTCGGCGTATTCGGCTACTAAGGATCAGTGGAATGCGTTTGCAGGGGCTTCTGGACAGGCGCAATGGAATCCGGTGCGTGCTTCCCTACGTGTTTCTCAGGGGGGCTGTCTTATTTCCTCCTCTTTTGTGCCGATGCTGACCATTAATCTAGGCTTTCGCCCAGGCGTACTTCCGGATGAGCATGTTGGGGGTAAACAATCTGAATAAACTTACTGAGATTTCTAGCGTTATCCCCTCGCGGTAATGGTATTGGGGCCATTTTGCTCTTTTCTTGTTGGTGCCATGACGGTGGTTCTAGGTAACTTTATATTCCGCTTCATTAGAGATGGATAGAGATATATGATAACCGTGAATTGTTGATACATATCCCGTACATATTATAGGAACTGAAAATTGTTCAAACTACCAGGTACCTAATGATGCTAGGTGTCCGTTTAGCTCGGCCGGCATATACTTGCTGTTATGAGCCAGCTTCCGTGACCGTGAACGTGACCATGACCGTGTTAGATGCCGATTGAAGACTGAAGGCACAATGAGGAACAGTTGATGCGGAGATGTACCGCCGGGCTGACGATATGGAGGTTGTTACCGATGAGTCGTGAGAGTTCTAGGTATGTATTTGAGAAGGAACGATGGGCGAACCGGCGCGCTCTTTTGAAGGGGTTGAACTGTTGGGAAACGATGGGGAAACAGTGGTGGTTCACACGTCTGTGATCGTACAGAGAAGGAGCAGAGGGTTGATGGAACATCGGACCTGCTTGTCAAACAAGGAAATAGGAACGTGCCTGGCAGATTGGTCCTTTTTGCTTCATTAGGAAAAAGGAAGGATAGCTTCAAGAAGTAACGAAGGAGGAGGCAGTGGGTAAAGGAGGGCACTTGCGATCTGGATACAGCGTGTGTCCCTCGGAAGGAATGAGATGCGCACACACCTTAGATACTACCTGCCTAATTCAGTCATTGGACTCTGATTTGTCACATCAGATGGTTCTAGTCCGTGGAAAAGGAAAAGGAGGAAGGCAAGTAGGTGGAGGACACAGGAATGGATGACGAAAGACATGAGGAGAGATGGCAATATGTCTGGCAGGCACACCTGGTTTCAGGAGCTGGCAGGTGCTATGAGTACCCTCGCAGCTACCTGGGTGCCTACTTATATTGCCTTCTCTCTTCTTTGGTATGGTGGCATCATCTTACACGCCAATTCCGTTCACTCATGAGATTCCTTCCATGGTGGGAGAGACGTTTCAATACTGCTAGATATCACGAGAGCTTCAAAGCCCCGGACACCCACAAATCAACTTGGCCATCTCACAACGTTCCCGAGCTTGCACGCGTGAGGTCACAGGCATTTTCCCTATATATGTATCTATCTGCTCATCTTGGGCTGTTATACGATGGTCATCGGATCACAAGGTAAAATGGGTGGTATCCAACGTCGAGATGGCATCACAATCAACACCGCTCGACGAGAAAATGAAAACCAAAAGCTTCAACGGTTCTGGTGACGAGTGACCTAGATTACGGCGGACTGTAGCGAGGGCGATGGCTGATGGCTCACTCCCGGCCCATGAAATTTACTGTACCTGTTACAGAGGTACCTGTAGGCGCCTATAGGCAGTGGTAAATACCTGATACATAGTACCTACCTAGAGTATACGCGAGTCTACAGGCCCAGGGGCCCCACTGCACAACTAACCACACTAGGTACAGATTAGCTACTACCTATCTAGATCACGTTCGGCTGCTACAACTGGTTAGCTGCCAGCCTACAGCGTCCTCTTTTATAGCAGTAAGTTACTCAATCTAGTTTAGCATGCCAACGTTCCAATATTGCTGTGGCTCCGTTTGGCTGAGAATTTGCGCAAGGAAAACTTGTGAGCTTTGAAGTCCAGTCTAGATAGGTCGTCAACAGCATACGCGCGATCTGTACGGGTCAAATTCTAAGATATCCATTCTCAATTGGACTTTGCCCGATCAACGAGACAAAGATAAACCAATACTACCTCCACGATGTTCCAGCACAATGTCCGGCTTAAAATGCTGGGGCTCAAACGTTTGGCCAATACTATGACCACGCTCGGTAACTCTGCTGCGGCGCTGGAAGCACGTCTATACGGAGGGACCCGCTATGCCAGGTACTGCGACACCACGACATCACAGCCAGGAGGCACTGCCCGTCAGCAACTATCCCCAAACCTGACACTTCGCACACCGAACCGGCTTCAGTGTAGTCTGTACAGTACTAGCGCTGAAAACGCTCCAGTCCCGATGTCTGACTACGGCTCGGGCGATGAGCTGATCCAGCCCGGCAAACGACGCCGCACCCAGGACCCCACGCTGGATCAGTATGATTCTATTGCCCTCTCTATCTTGAGGGAAAAGTTTGGCTTTGAAAACTTCCGTTTTGAACAGGTTGGTGCAAAATCTCTGTATGCCCCTTTTCTTGGCAGCAATTTAATAAATGACCTGTCGTAGGCCGCTGCTATTAGGACGATTCTCCAGGGAGAGAACGCTCTTGTAGTGTTCCCTACTGGTGCCGGGAAATCACTATGTTATCAGGTATGTCTTGGCTCTTCGCTATCACTCCCTTTTTCGATCTCATATGATAAATATACACGTCTGATTCCTATCCGCGCCTGCCCTTGACCCGGTCCTTGAGCAATGCGAATCCGAAGGGGAATGTTGGAGATATCATGAGCCTCTGACTTCAGAAATAGATACCTGGTCTTGCCTTCCCGGAACTCGACGCTGCGGGCTTGACCAAAAGAGAATCGAGAACGGCGTCAGTTGGCGCCGGAATCACCCTTGTCGTCTCGCCTTTACTCGCTTTGATGAAGGACCAGGTTGATTCTTTGCGTAGTCGTGGAATCTCTGCTGCTTGCTTGGATTCTACCAAAAGTACTGAGGAGGCGAAAGAAACTCTTGATTCTATACGTGCGGGTGCATTGCGATTCCTATACTGCGCGCCAGAAAGGCTCAACAACGAGCTCTTTGTCGAGACTATGAAGCATGCTCCCGGCGGTATTCGTCTTGTCGCTATCGACGAGGCGCATTGCATTTCCGAATGGGGCCACGCATTTCGGCCGGACTACCTAAAGGTCGCTCGCTTTATCACTGAAATCAAGGCTGAGCGAGTAGTTTGCCTCACGGCCACGGCTACGCCTCGCGTTGCTGAGGATATTGGCAACGCGTTCGGCATCGAACCACGCAATATGTTTCGTACCCCGCAGTATCGGCCCAACTTAGCACTACTAGGCGAAGCTGTAGAAAAGAAAGAAAAATTTCCAAAGTTACTGAAATTTCTCGAAGAGCATGAGGGGCCTACTCTTGTCTATATCACAACCCAAAGGCGGGCTGAACGCCTGACCGAAAGCCTCGCCCGCCACGGCCACTCTGCGGCGACATTTCATGCCGGACTTCCCGCAGAACAGAAGAGAAACACCCAGGAGGCGTTTATGGAGAGTCGAGTCCTTATCGTGGTGGCCACTATTGCTTTTGGTATGGGCATTGACAAATCTGACATTCGGAATATCGTGCACTACGACGTTCCGAACACCATCGAAGAGTACTCCCAGCAAGTCGGCAGAGCCGGACGCGACGGGAAACCCAGCACGTGTACCGTATATCTCTGCAGAGATGATTATTGGATCAAGGAGAGCTTCGTCCGGGGCGATATGCCGTCTCGACATTCCCTGTACAAACTGCTGCTAGATGTATTCAGTGATGACCGCTGTGATTCCTCCGACGGCAGCCAAGTACTCAAGTTGAAATTCTACGAATTAAGCAAAATGTACGATGTCAGGATGGCCCCGCTTGGTATCATCCTGGCCATGATCGAACTGCGTTTCGGCCTGTTTCGCGCGATCACGCCGGAGTACAGCGCCTATGCATTCGGGTATAGCCAGGAATTTACCGCTCGGCTTCAACAAGATGAATCACCCGAGGCGCTCGCGATCGCTTGTCATGGCTCTAAGAAACTTAAAAACTACTACATTGACCCAGAGGCCATCGCAAGTGTGTCCGACGGAGTATCTCGCATGGACATCGTCGCGAAGCTCAAGGAGTTCGAGGATGAAGGCCTCATCAAACTCAGGGCATCAGGCGTGGTAAACCGGTACAGGGTCGTCAAGCCGCTACCGGCTACTTCCGAGGAAGTGGCCAAGATTACCAATCTGCTGTACGCCGAGCTGGAGAGCCGAGAGTCAGACCAGATGAAGCGGTTCGAAAACATCTGCGACCTATTAACAGGGTCGCTGTGCTATGCGCGCGCCCTGTCCGAGTACTTCGGCACGTCGCTCCCCGGAGGTATGGAGAAGTGCGGGATCTGCACGCATTGCCTCACAAAGAAACCTATCACCGTACCTCATAAGATCGTTCCCCCCATCGATACGGAGGCTATCAACGCGATACTGGAGGCTTGTGATGTCCGTGACGACCCCCGATTCCTCGCGCGCGTCGCCTTCGGCATCAAGAGCCCGCGCGTGGCACAGCTCGGGCTACATAAACTGCCTATTTTCGGGTCCCTAGAGGACCAGCCTTTCGCAGTTCGTTTTATTCTTTTCTTTCGCTATTTCTCACACCCTTCCCTTCCTTTATTAAACCCCCCTTTTGGAAGCTTCTGGGTGACTGAGTGATGTGCTTGCTGTGCTTGCTAACCTCTTGATTAGTCTTTACTCGAACAATTCACCCTGGCCTGCGAGCGTGCTGGGTACAGAGATGCCCCACTCTAAGCCCGATACACATTCTATAGACACGACGACCATTGAGAAATGTAGGAACATGACCTACGTCTGAGGATTCATGCGACATTTCCTCTAGGAGATCGAGATTTTAGTGAGCGAATGAGTTTGTTTGTCGTACTTTATAGACGAGAAGGAAAGCCGACCGGGCCCCTTTCCTCGAGTTTACGACTGACAACTAATCAACCTAGCTGCCTTACATTAGCTTGGCATTTTGTTCTGTTGTCTCGACAAAGACGGAATGAGAGGAGTTAGGGATATGATTGGTTGTATGATATGGTTTTCTAATCTGCTACGCTAGATGCTAGACTCTAGATGGATGGATGAAGAAAACAAACTCTGCTTTGATATATCAGGGGTCAACCGGCGAACCGGAATGCTCAAACAAGAAATGTGAAGGCGAGATTTTGGGTGCTTAGAAGGGCTTACGGACTCATGGGCCCATAGACAGACGGACTGGTGTACGCTGGTAGCTACATACCAATGTTATGAGAAACGAGACGTGCCTAACGTAATAGAAATAAGACAGTCTGAATGAAGGAGCATAGAATCATGGCCGGGGACCTTGACCGTTGAACATGTGCAATTTTTCCAATGATCGCCAAAGGCAGCGACATACCTACCTAACCTCAGCACTCCCTGAATTTACATACATAGAGAACAGGGACTTTGATATGTGATTTGATGGGATGAGGGGTTTGATTTTGAGCCGATGGAATGGCAAGTCCCATAAGTCCCATGTAATTGGTGCTTATGGAATCGAGAAAGCGAGTTGTGGGTAGATAGGTAGCTGAAATTTAAAAGACGGGTCCCGCAATGGAATTGAACGACGGAGTTGAAAGTACAGTCCGTAGGTACGTGCCTACTTACCTACATACCTACCTATCTAACCTACCAGCGCCGACATGATTGCGTATACCTACATAATTACTCTAGTGCAAACCGGCAGTCACCCAACTGCCAGGGAATCAAAACAGCGTAAAAAACAATAAAAAAGAAATGAGCAAATCTTCAAGGGGCAGAGAAAAATGCCTGATTACGCTTTTCCATCACTAATAACTAGTCCAAAAGCTCTTTAAGATTAAAGTTAGAAAACAAGTTATGTAAAGGGAACTTTCTTTTCGGGTTTCGGGTTTCGGGTTTTCTCTTTTCTTCGATATCTCATATCGACTTTTCAAACGCCAACGCGAACCGACGACAAATCCCCGAGAACCCAAAAAAGAAGGGGGGAAAAAAAGGAAACGCGAAACACAAAGATTCTTGATTCTATCCAATCCATCCTGCCCTCTCTCACGCGGACCGGACACGAGAAAAGAAAAAAAAAAAAAAACTATCTACTATGTAATGTTTCAACCCCCTCGCCCCCATATGATTGGAATTGAATATCTCCATACACAATGCCTTGCTTTATAGTAGGTTCGATGGGTAGATTGATCATCGTAATCTACCTATCTATCTACCAATATATGGAAAAATACCTAGAAAAAAGCTTTTCCCTTATCTACCTATCTTGTGCAAAGGAATCCCTTTTCTCATATAACTAGCTACATATCGAATTATCTCTTCTTCATCCCCCCCCTCCCCCCTTTTTTTTTTCCACAGATACTTACTCCTACCAAGATGCTACCAAGATACCAATACTAGATGCTCAATGCCTCTCCCGTACCTACGTACCAAATAATCGATATAAACTACATCAAACACTTTTTGTTCTGTTTTTTTTCTTTCTTAATTCTTATCCATACTTGATATCCTTTGAAATTTCACGGGCCCGTGAATAACAAGGTCCCACCTCCCGGTACCGTCTGTGTCTGTGTCGATATTCACAACCCAGAACGAGTATCTAGTAACGCAATGGGAACCTCGAAATACATAATATATGTGCGTATGCTCGGCTTGATCTAGGCCCTGGTCCTCGGTAGTGTTGAATCTCAGGGGGGGGGGTTGTCGTCACCTTGGTACCTACCTACAGCAATAGAGTCAACTCGTTGTTTAACCGTAAGATGAATCAGGGTAGACCCCTTCGTTTGTTGATCCCGCAAGCCGGGCGGATGGCAGTCCTTCAAAGAGAACCTCACACATCAAGACCAACGAATCCATTTCAACGGAGGCATGGATAAGTTCATATCTTTTCATCGTATAAAAGCTACCAGTGGACAACTTGACTACTTGCTTAACGTAAGGGAAGAAGAGACAGTCAGGCAAGGCTAATGGACACACAAAGAATATCCCCCCTAGCCCTCCTAGTGAAGACTCACAAACAAAACCATCACCTGCGCGCAACTTTACTCCGTATCCTACACAACCAGCAACCCATTGGAAATATTACGCCATGCCCACACACAATACTTTTTTGGTTAATAGGTTTGTTGTGTCCCCGAAAAAGACTGAAATGAAATGCCTAAGAGCGCCTTTCCATGAACCTCTTTCTTGCTTTCTCGTCAATGCTTCGCCATGAAAATTGATGCAAGCCGGGTCAAGCGTATGTAATGCACGTATCAACTACAGCAGACACCCACTGCAAATACTACCTCCTCCCCCGCCCTGCCCACATGTCGAACACATTGTTTTGCTCACATCGAGGGTCTGACATCGCGTGGGATATATCATGAGCAGAGCTCGTGATATTCTCACTTCATACGATATGAAGAAAAAGAAAAGAAAAAAAAAAGGAGTTCTTTATGACAATGCACAAACAGCCTGATCATGCTGGTGTGGCTGTCTGGATCGGACTGAACCGTACGAGTTGCCCCTCTCGTGAAGCTGCTCAAAGTCGCCAGTGAATCGACTCGGCCGGAATGCTATAAGGTACTCGTATGTATATATGATGAGTTTTTGGGCTGCGACGGGATGTGTGACAGGGATTTTCTGTACCCCATGTACAATACTGTTCATCTGTCTGGTAACGCGATTGCCGGCATGAACGATTCGCAAGCACATCACTCCCAAACGCGGTTGAAAGCCTCTGCTATGGTGTTAGGCTTCCTCTTCTAGGATACGTTGTACCTCATTCGGGTTTAGAAGGATACGCTTGCCAAGCTCCGATGGGGTCCTACCCTCCCGGATGGCGCCGAAATCAAGAATCTAGTGATCAGATGTTAGCTGGAACTCTTGGATAGTGGGTAGGAAGACTTCGTCTCTTACCTCAACATAGGTTAGACCCTCCCGCTGAACGGCAGCAACGCAGCGTCTTTCATCGAATCGGACTTGCCAAACCCCACTTAGTCCTGTGAGCAGGTCCTGTAGGCACTCGCCAGTGCGCGTGTCCCACATCTTCAGGTTCCGATCGCTACCGCTGATTACTTTACGACCATCGTGTTGGAAGCATGTAATAGCGGCCGTATGCGCCGTCAAAGCAGCCTGACATAATCCTGTCTTTGGATCCCAAATACGGAGGGTGCTATCGGCTGCAGCTGATACGAGACGTTCATCGCGTAAATCAAGTAGACCGACGAGTAGTGTGTGTCCCTCAAGCGTATGTAGACACGATCCCGTCTCAAGGTCCCATATTTTGATAGAGCTATCCATACTGCCCGAAATGCATCGGTTTCGTTCGACATCCAACACGACGCTGTACACCTTTTGGATGTGACCCTGTAACACATGGACTGTCTCGCCGGTGCTGATTCGCCACACGCGGACCGTGCTGTCATAGCTGCCACTCACTAGAGTGTCTGCATGAGTGGCGATAGCACGAACGGAATGTGTATGACCCTGCAGTGTGCGGATGAAATATGGACAGTCGGCGTCGTTAGTAGGGGAAGCGGCCTGTATATATCTTCTAGATCCAGGCTCGGGTAGGCGCCATACGCGTAATTGGCTGTCGCGGGAACCAGTGATGATCAAGGGCTTAGGGGGCATCATCACGTCTCGGCCGTCCTTTACTTTCCCGGTCTTGGAGGGCATCAAAATCTGCAGGCATCGGACGGTACTGGTGTGGCCGTGAAACACCTGCGTGCAATGACCCTTCTCTATATCCCAAACTCGGACCGTACGATCGGTCGAGCCCGATACTAAAACATTGCCCTCGTATTGCAATGCCCAAACACCACCCTCGTGACCTTCCAATCGTCGTCGTAAAGCTCCGGTTTTGGTATCATAAACATGTATCAACGTGTCATCGCTACCGGTTATGATTTTGTCGTCGTCGAATTGCAAGCAAGTGATGACATGTCGTGGATGAGCGGCAAAAGCGACATGACGGGGCTTGACTTTACCACTTGTCCAACTCTTGCGAATCATATAATGGCGTCTGTACAGGGACTTGAACAAATGAAGCTTCCTCAAACTTGGGAGACCCAGATGCGGATCGGGTACAGCCATGGCGGCGGCGTTAGCAGCGGAAATGGGGCCTTCCGACTTATGGCCTCTACCACCTAGATAGGCCCTATCGTCCTTGACATTGTCTTGGTTACCAGCCCTGCGCTTTGATCTGTCGGAGTTGTAGTTGTTCAAGGCTCTCTTCCGCTTGGAAGATCGCAGTTTCCGCATTTGAAGAGGAGAATCCGTCTTAGCGGCACGAAGCTCGGCTTCAGTCTGAGTCATTCGGCTCTGGAGCCTGAGATCTCGTTCGCAGCCTTCAGGCCCGACAGGATCTTGCCAACCCCAGCCTTCTCTGATAGCCCTATCCAATTCGCCAAGTGCCAACTGGAAGCCATCGTGGTCGAAGAGTTCCTTCCAGCCAGTCTCATTGCTATCAATAATACCCCGCCAGAATTTTGATACCTGAGCGGCCCGGCAAAGGTCTCGATGATCGAGGAATGAGAGAACGTGAAGGGTCAGCTCCAGAGGGAGCGATTTTAGTATGTCCCGCTTTAAGGCAGGATTGACAACACCAGAAACGGTATGTAAAGTTTTCCTTGAACACCGTCTAAGAAACTGGTACACCATAGAGGTCCTCATATCGTCGGGCATCATATCAAATACTTCCAGCATCCATCGAATGTCCGTAGACGTCACCTGCGGGGCACCTTGAGGATCGTTATAACGCAGTACAGCGCTTGACTCATTTTCGGAGGAGGCTGTTGGGTCTGATTCGCCTTCTGGTATGTTTCGGATTCGACCCTCATCAGCGATAGTCTCGGCCAGCTCATCTCCAGCACGGACCTCATGCTCGTCGTCGGGTAGCTGAGACGCCTGTAAGGTGGGAGACAATCGCGGACTGGGTAGGCTCGCATCCTGAGCCACGATAGTGGAAATAGGCCGTGGATGGTGTAGGGTTCGGATGGATCGCTCAAGAGACTCGTTGATCTCGGCAAAAGATTCGGGATCCACGTCAGCATCGGTAACGGGGGGCGTAGCCACGTTACTGAATGCGGCGTGAGAATCGCTACCGGTCGGGCTGCTCGGCGTATCGAAAAATGATGGTTGTTGGGTAGATTCGGTGTGCGAGGTCTCGAACGAGTCAAGATTTGTGCGGTGGCGTTGTGAAGGCTGGTTGATAAGGTTCGGAAGATCTGTAGCATCGGGAGTTACGGGAAAATCTTCAACAGACCTACTCGATGTATCCCCGTCGCTCTCCATGCGAAAGGTCCGTGGGTGTCCACGCCGCAACCGATCTGTTGCTTGCGAATGGGGCAAAATATATTGCCGGGCAGATGGGCGCTTGGGATTCTTTCTCGCCATGTTCATGGTGGGCGAGGTTGATCTGGAGGTCATCATGAGAACCTTCCAGGTTGGGGTCTGGGAGAAGGGTGATTGAGACTTTGAAGAGGAGTTCGTTTCCGCGGATGAATCGTTCGAACCATCGCAGACCTTGTTCTCCTGAGCGGAGTCATTTTGCGGGAACTAGAATGTGGCATAGCTAAGTTAGATACGGCATTGAGAGGGTGAGGCTGGCCAAGGGAGTCACAAAGGGATAGGGGAACGTACGTATGAATTATCAGGATCATCATAATCAGGCAATGAGGTGGCTACGTCGAGGTTGTCGAGCCGGGCAGTGAAGTTGGCGAGTTCGGGGGGAGTGGGTTTCCGGGCGAGGGGATAATCGTTGGCGTCGAGGGAGAAAAGTGGTCTTGATTCACGAACGAGTAGAGGGGGATATGACCGCTTTGTGGTCGTAGTTGTCGTGACAGTCTTTGTCTCTATACACTCTGCCACGCCGAAATTTATCCTCGACTGGGGCGAAAGAGAGTCGGGCTCGTCAAAGTTGACTGACACGGTAGCCTGGCTCGAGCGAGGGCGTTTAGGATCCATGTCTGCCGCTAAGATCCCCAAGGTTAAAATTCGGGTTCGGGTTATAGCGACGAAACCATGTATGAACGGCCGAGGAGAGGAATTGATGGGATAATGCCGGCGCGTAAGTGTACGTAATGTGTGGTCGTCTCAGTTGTAAGCCGGAGCGTGAGGGACGGTGATACGATGGAGATGAATTCAGCAACGTCCCCTAAAGCAGACACGCAAAAAACAAGCCCACGCGAGGACCGGCCCACGTCATAGGCGGTATTACCCTTTCTTGTCGTCGACTCGAAGCGAAGTAAGATGGCTGGATTTCCTTTGTATTTATTTTTCCTATTTTTTTCAGAAAACAAATTTAAAAGAAGTAGATGCCCGGGATTGAATCGTGGTGTGCAGTGGGCGAGAAGATGAAGAGCGGATGAAGGGCGAGGATGGAGGTCAGGCTAAAAGTATTTAGTACCTCCGCTAGATGGTTGCCGTTTTTAAGGAAGTACCAGTACAGTCCTGAGGCGGAGGTACCTGCTCAAGCACCACCTGTCAACAGCAAGGGAAAAGTGCCGCCCGCACACTGTATGTCTTATCTAACCAGCCCGCTACTGGCTGGTAACTCGCGCATCCCTCCGGCCCGTTTCGGTCCGCCCTAGCCTTGGCGCCTAGGTATTCTCCGGGCTAGTATACTTGCACTATGGAATGCGTAGCACGCAATTAAAAGTTCACCACATCATGTAATGCAATGTACGGACTGACGGTAGACTACCTAACACTACCTATAAGTAGTATACCTCAGGTACCTAGATAGTTGATAGAGGCAGGCTGTACAGATCGTACAGCAGGTAAAATCTGCCTCTGCTAGAAACCTACGGACAAATTCATCTGTATTTTAAGGGGACTACAGACTGTATTCCGTAAGAGACTGTAGTCATTACAGGTAGGCAGCCGGAGAGGTGTGATGCCGCTACGTCACATACCTACCTACCTGCTTACAAAGTACGGGTATTGTGCCTATCGTGAATCAATTTATGCGGTTGTATCTACCCTCTTAGTTAGGTAGCGTGGTTAGTTACCTATCGGCCGCCCACGCTAGGTACCTACAGATTATCCAGCCCGCAATTCTCGCGGCACAATTTACCTGTGGGTCCGGATTGAAATGCGTACGAAACACGTAAAAATACGGATAGGCACCAATGAATCAAACGACGGGGAGGCCGGCGCGTTCCCCATGTCTATGGAACATCCAACTGTGACGGCGACTGCGACTGCGACGCGCCATAACCAAGTCATATCGGTATTTCGTACGGACAGGTGGTCTGTACAGACTACTTCGCGGTGCATTACAACAACGTGATACGCATTGATTACAAATGGGCACACGCGAGTACCTCTCAGGCGCGGAGTTGGCACCTGTCAGGCCCGCAAAAGAACCACAGTATACAGACTGTGTAAACACATGACACGGCGGTGCGAGGTGCATGGCATGTACAGTGCGCCTCGTGCTGTGGTAAGTTGTCACGCCACTTCCACGCCTCTGCCTGAAGTATTCCTCCGAAAACGCAAGTAGCGGGCAGGGCACGCACGACTATGGCTGTTACAAAGCCCGACCTTTCGATTTTTTCCCTCGCCGTCCCGTGGCTGGTTCAACTGGACTGGACTGGACTGGACGCTTACCCCCGTAGCCGCTACCTCCTGAATGGTAGCCACCGCGGCTTCAACCGGTTCTGAACACTAATTCCCGACAGCTCGGTGCACTATTGATACATATCATGATCCCATGGAGATGGGTCTCTGTCGACACAGGGACACTCACAATGTCCATCCGCCCCGAGGTCTGGTTCACCGCAATGTTTTTGCCTGGCCGTCTAATGCCACTTTCTTGGGAATCTACCTAGGTAGCCCGGAATGGGTGAGATCCCGTTGTCAGACCTAGGTACTGGTCTACTGCCTAGCGACGCATTGGAATGACAACAAGTCCCGTGTGTCTCACTGGACGGACAGTAGAGAGGGAGACTGTTTCATGAATGACAAGAATCAGGTGAAGGCTAATAAACACGGCTGATGATAGCCTCGACTACATACAGTCCGTACTGCCCACAGCCTACAGACTACAGACTACAGACTACAGACTACAGACTACAGGAAATCGATTACCCAGGGCCTGCCCACACCTCCTATCTCCTAAGGTTAGCGCAATTCACGTGCCGTCGGACATTGCATAGGAGTTGTGCATCGCCGTGCGGGGTCTACATATGCAGACATCCATGGCTTGACCGTCGCGAGATGGCGGGACGTACAGACCGCATGTATGTCTACCATCGTCCCATGGGTCATGTCAGGCCAGCTCCCTGCTTCTATTATGTGAACGAGAGATGACCTGTCGAAGCGTTCTTGCAGCATCGATGTGACTGACGCTGTTCCGGACTTATCATCCGGATATAAAACCATGATGGACAGCCAACGGGTGACGGATGACTTCTGGCCTTGCGAACATCGTGACCTGCACACTACTTTCTTACATGCTTTCAGCTCTTCTGGCAAGCTGCAGGTGTGTATGTCAGGCTGCCCTGTGGCGCGTTGATCAAGTCCATGCGGACAGAAACATCTCACCAATATTCAGAACAGCCTAATATGCGATACCCAATACATACTCGAGCCTTGAAATATCCTCACTGCTCACGTTGAAATCATACATAATAACAGGTAAGCAGGAACAGGAGTAGCAGGAATGGAGGGCAGATTAGAACTGCTCCGCCCACATCATGTCATCCTCTCTAACAGGCTGTCCATCTCATGTAGAGAACACCGCCGATGAACCGACCTTTTCATATACAGCTTACGCGATGTTCTGCCGTTTCCCTAACTTATCCCATCTATGTCAAGCATACCGTCCACCTACCAAGCAGAGGGAATATTTGGTTAGAATTACCGAGCAAACCCATTTTATGTTTTCTTTTTTTGTTCGATTTGGGCCTTTACCATGTATCTCACCAACTTCCATTGGTCGCGCATTGCCATGTGACGCTGATGGCCACTTTTCACTTGCATCTCACCAATACACACCCTGGTTGACAATGTCCCTGGAATCATGCCTTGTTCTTTCTTTTCCGGGCTCAAACTTAGGCTCCCGTGCGAGATGGCAACAAGTGTTCGATCATATGGCACACACGCGACGTGTAACTAGCCATCACCACTCTCGCTCCTTACGTTGGGGCTATGGGCAGCTGCTTGATTACTGGCTCCACGTTCTGTTCTGTTCTCTACGCGGCCCTATCATCATTGTCATGATGATTATATGAACTGTCTCCATAGACGGACGGTGATTGATGATTCGCTATCGTCCCTCTCCATTCGCGACTCGGGCTCTTCAGGCTTGACCATGCTCGCTCCTGTTGTATTTATACCGGCTGGTGTGCAATTACTCGTTGTTCTACCGACTGCCGACGTTCATATCTGATCCAGACATGTTCAAAACCGCCTATATTCAGCTATCTCATAGGCACCCATACCACCTACTATCAACTTTCCATCTCCCCGGCACTCAGTCTTGTGCACTGCCTCTGTAGTCCACAGTCCAGAGCAAAGGGTCTTCTCAGGTAATTGCTACAAAACCCAGCCTTTTCTGTCCAGGGGATATTGGCCAGCTCTCAAGCTGGATGCGCCCATCACCCCACCAGCACGTAATGAAGGCCTTTGTATCATCCCAGTATCCATGAACGGCACAGTAGCGACGTAGACGAGGAAGCGGGCTATAGACTTTATATAGGAGCACTTAAGTACAGCGGTATAAGTGACTGTCACCACTTTCTAAGGCAGGCGTCCGGGACTCGGGGAGGCGCGACTAAGCCATCTGGGAGTCGCTGTAAATTGCGAGGAATCACGTTATGACCGGGAAAGGTTCGATCGGTGTCCGCCCGGTGGGGATCCTTGCCTCGTTCCTGGCGAGGGCCATGTATAGCGATGCTGAGAATTCATACCTGGTGTAGCAGCGCTGCCATGGTCGATCGAATCTCTCAGAAAACGTCCAATAAAGGAATCTAAAGAAACTACCGCCATCCGGTTGCTGTTGGCAGGCCGGGTGACCCTAGGCTTTATATATTATATATATATCGGTTTGGGAAGAGTATTTCAGACCGAACTAGATGAGTGCTAGATGACCTATAAAGAAGTCGGGGTTAATAGTGAAGACTGGGATAGAGAGATAGAGGGGGACGAGCGACCTTGACGACTCCGATAGATAGCTCAGTCCAATGTTTACTCTGCATGTGTCTAGAAGCCGAGCAAGTCAGAAGCCAAGATCATAGATGTGATCTCTCTATTTCGGAGTCTAGACAACGGGGTTGGCAGGCGAGTGAGTTGAATGATGATGGTGATAGTCAGTATCATCAGCCACTATCCTACGCATAGTCATTGCTCTTCTATCGCATATAATGACTCTGCCCCCAGAGATGGGCCCGCTTCAGAAAACTCCGCGCACTCCATGGAGATGACACTAAAGGATACTTTCGATCCAATATACAGGCTAGTTAGACTCTCTTCTTACAAGAGAAGATCTGATTTCTTGTTAGACTTGTCTAGATATTTTGATCCTTGCGTACGGGTCCATCCATATACGCTGTCTTAGACCACGGGGTATTAAGCTGGGATATCCGCCCGCATGTCGACATTCTCGATTCCTCTTGAATCCTACCCCCCGGTCCACGACGAATCTGTACAGGTCTGAATGGGGTGAGAGGAATTCCGTCTTGCTTCTTAACTAATTAGCATGGAGAGATCGATATCAAGAAGCACACACGATTTACTACAGGGATAATCAGTAGCGCAAAACCAAAAAAAGAAAAAGAAATTACGAGTGATGAGCAGTACATAGATACATAACGAGAGGTTTTTTTTCATTTCTCAAAAACCCTCTGCCTCGAACTAGAGGACGGAAGACCGTTCCGGTGAGTCCCTCCTCTTGTGATGGAAATGTCGTTTTCCCCTAAATGCCCAACCGCCTCCCCCCCCCCCCCCTTTTTTTTTTTTCTTTTTTCTCTCTCACATGCTTTTGGCGAAATATCCACTGATCTTGAAGACGTTTTTTTTTGTGATGGAGAAGGAATCCCCCATATGAAAGTATCAGAAGGAACATGAG
The DNA here is from genome assembly GCA_028637585.1 of Xylariaceae sp. X187. Classification (NCBI taxonomy): domain Eukaryota; kingdom Fungi; phylum Ascomycota; class Sordariomycetes; order Xylariales; family Xylariaceae; species Xylariaceae sp. X187. The sequence continues at coordinate 350,382 of JAJIZN010000011.1, read as the reverse complement.
AGATGGAAAGACTGAGGCCTAGATATCACAAGCAAGGGGCACGAACAAATATTTCCGGAGAGGGGGGGGAAATAAAAACTTGGCAGTTTAGGTAAGTTAGTAAGTAAGGTAAGTAGTTTTCTTTTTTTTTTTTTTTTTTTTTTAAAAAAAAGAAAGAAAAAAACCCCCCACACCACACCACCCAAACTAAAGGAAATTCATCATCATTTAAAAAAAAAAGGGTAAATGAGCTATCCTCTAAAGATACCTCATTAAACCCTTCCCCCTTGATAATTCCAATTTTGCTTTTTTTCCCCCCTTTTTTCTTTTCCTCCCTCTTTTGCTCTTCCTCATGCCCTAACCTAATACCGGTACCATTAAGCCCTTGAGAGAGAGAGCGTGCGCGAGAATCGAGCTCTAATGTGCAGCCGGGCCATCGCCGGGGCTGCGGAGCTCGATTCCCTGAGTCTGCTGCTCCTCAGCGTCGTCGTCGGTCGGGAAGCTGTGAGGGATGCGGATGAGCATAGCGTCCTGACTAAGGGGGATGGGGGTGGGAATGGCGATGGGTGGGAATGGGGATGGTGGCAAGGGGGATGGGGGTGGTGGCATCACGAACTTGTTCTTCCGGACGGACGGCGTTGGCCGGGCTGCGGTTGACGCGGAAGCCGAGGCGCTCGCGGCGCTCGTTCTCGGTTTCGACAGCCGCCCTGTACCACCAATAGATCAACAGGGCGACGACGATGTAGAACATCATGACGGTGGCGACGAGCATTCCTAGGGTGTAAAAATGATTATAACCGGCGACGCCCCTGTCGCGGGTCACGTTGGTGATGGTAATGTTTCTCATGGTAGCGTTGGTCAGGCTCGAAGACTTTGGCATTGGTCCTTGGTTGACGATGGAATGCTTCGTTCTGCGAAGTCTCTAGTGAGGCCTCTTTTGTCAGCGGGATGAAGGAAGAGAGGAAAGAATAGACAATGTATTGTAGAATATCAGAAAGGGATCAACTTACGAGAATGCCGGAATACTTGACGTAGACGTCCTTGGGACTCTTGCTGATGAAGTAATTGGAATCTATAGTACGTCTCATTGTCAGCGAGTTCAAGGAAAGGAGGAAGAGTAGACAATGCCTTGTATAAATATCCTTTAGTGAATACCAGTGATGGACTTACTGTGGTTGAGTGTGTGTCTTTGAAGATCTGGTCTGCTGGTGATGCCTGGTTGGCTGAACTGTGCTTTGCTGGAAGGATCACGAGCGTGTGAAGAAAGTGTGATGCGTGAGGGAGAAAAGCAGAGGAAGAAGAGGTGGGAGAATTATTCCTGCTTTTATATCGTTCGGCTCGTGAGTCGTGATCTGGCGCGCACCCGCCTATTTTACGGGTCCTTTCCTCTTCTGTGAGTCCGCGACATGGACGGCGATGTCATTCATGGTGCATCTCTGCTGTGCGGGAAGGAACCGCGGGCCTGCGGCTTGACGGGTGAAGCTATCGTGGACTTGCTCAGCCGCGCGGCTGGTGCCATGTCAGGAGGTTTGTATGTGAAGTCTCTCGCCAGGAGGAGGAGGTAAGTGGTTTCTTGGGTAGATATACCTAGGACAAGCCGTAGGAGTTGCCTTTGCTTAGAGAAAGAGATGAAGAACGTCTGGTGGTAAGGAGAAACACCTCGAAGGAGATACTAACAGGGACGGTAGTGGTGGCGCCAGCACTTTGGGCGATGGTACCATGGCTATGGCTAAAGAGGACAGAAGGAGGAGGACAGAAGGAGGCGAGCCCCTGAAGAGAGCGATATAGTCGTATCAGCATGTCGACTCTTTGATGAGGTCAGTCGTGAGTGTGTGTACAGTAGAAACATAGCATCACGAGTCTCAGGATCAAGATTGTGCCAGAAGGAAGGCTTCAAAGCGAAGAGCAAAGAACAAAGCAAGTCAATATACGTCTATCATAATCATTATATCCCAACATTGACCTCCATCTGTATATCTCCCCAAGTATGCCCTGCGTCCCTCCCAACCCGCCATCCACATGTATAACAGTTCGGACACGCAGTCTATCAAAATTACCTCCGAACTTCGAAGCGGACTTTCTCCAAACATATCATCCGCGAGCAAATCTAACTACTTATCCCCTGAAAGTTTTAGTCATGCCCATTTCCAAAAGGTCTTGGGCTAGTTGCGAAAAAGAAAAGAAAAGAGTGTGGAGGGAGGAGATTTGGGAAGGAAGACGAGACCCATTGCGAGGTTGGCCTACACCTCGGAGAATCTATACACGGCGGCCCAAAGAGAAAATAATCAGACGCCGTCCCTTTTTTTTGAAAAACGCATCAGAATAAGGAACCGAGGAATGGATGACTTGGAGATGGAGGGGAGGGAGGGATATAAAGGGTCGAGAAAGGAGAAACGTGGGTATATCTATGTATGAACAGAAGCCGAGTAATAAAATAAAACAAAACATAAATAATCAGAGGGGAAGAAGAGAGAGAGAGAGAGTACTTACAACAAAGCCAACGTCAAATCGCCATGAATCCTCGCCTTAAGCGTGACCTCGACATCAAGATTGAGATCAAGTCTCAACTTGAGCGTATCATTCTTGGCACCGCCGCCGTTGCCCATCGGAGCGAGTGCAGCGCCAGCGACATTGGCCAGCGTGTCTTGCGTGCTGTTGACTAGATTTCCAGCCGTCTGGCCCACGGGTAGCACTTCGTTACCCACGACCGGCAGAGCAGTGCGCGCTTTGCGTCTACGCGGCACGGGCTGTAATTGCTGATTGTGGTATTGCGCTTGCGCTTGCGGTTGTGCCGACGACTGGTAGTCTTCGTCCGAGCTGTCGTCGAAGTCGCTTTCAGCTTGCGGCGGTGCTGGCACGACCGGGACTTGGGAACGATTACGGCGCGAGCGACGGCTGGCTCGGCTTCGGGTTTTGCTTTGGCTTGTCGTTGTTGTGGTGGTGGTGCTTGGGCTGGGTTCCTGGCTTGGGATGGGGGCTGGGCTCGGGGAAGCCATTTCGATGTTATCCTTATTGTTTTGGAGCAGGGATAGAGGGAGATAAAGATTGTTGTTGTTGTTGTTGTTGTCTGTTTGTTTCTGTCTGGTTGATATAAAGATATGGATTACAGCTATATATGAGTCCTAGTGTCGGTTCGTTCTCGTTCAGGGGCGGATAGTCCTCTGCCTTTTAAGTTTCCCGGGGTTCTTCCCATCTTCCGATTAAAGGAGTGTTTCTCCTGGATATGATCCTACGTCAGGGGTCACGCCGCGGACAGAATGCATTCCCGAGATAAACATGTCTTCTGGAGTTTCCAGACTACGTCATTTACGAGGTTGGCTTGCAGAAACGCCAGCATGATTCGGGGTCCGTTCTATGTTGAAGCAAGGTCGCATGGACATGGCAATCTTACTGGAGACCTTACTCATCCTCGTATTGGAATTCGCGCGTTGGATGTGTGGAGGTGTGTGGAGGTGTTCGCAGCGGTTTGACGTCAACGCCTGTCAGGAGATGCAGAGAATGATTTGAAAGCTCGGGATACCGGGATGAACCGGTCAAGGGGACTTTGATGACCGAGGGTTGAGAAATGCACCCTGCATGCATCCACCGGTCGATCATCCATCATCGGTCATCCATTATCCACGACTCTACTCTAGCCAGGGACATCTGGATTACAACAGCTCTGACGTCTATCGTGGCATATATGATATACCAGTGCTCTATACAGGAGTCGTCTCGAGAAACAAAAACAAATCTAGTATTAGAAAAAGAATACAGCATCTTCTAATCCCTAGTCATCCGACTAGAAACCCCCAGCTGCATCTCTCGACGAAGCTCAATCTCCACCACATCCCTCGGGGCCATTACCTCATCTAGATCTCCATTCTTGTCATAATGAACACACCAAGTCCCGTCATCGTTCTGCACAGCCAAAAAGTACCTTTCTCCCTCAAGAGTCACATACTCTTCATCCTCGGTCCAGCTCCAAGGCCCGATGATATGGCCAAGCGTATCTTTCCTTCCCCCGTGCCGGAGCAAGCCCGTGTCTTTATCGGCGTAAATCCAATGAAGCATGGGCGGATCGTCTGCGATGGGCGACACGAGTCCTTGATGCTCTTCCGGACACGGATAGCCAAAGTAGAAGCCGTTGAAGCGGTAGCCTGGTACGGGATGGGCCGGGTGATCAAGGTAGAGCTTCTCGACATGTTAAACCCAGTCGCCATCGCAAACTAAACGCAAACGCCAACAACATTCTTTCCGTCTTACCTTGTTGTCTTGGAAGACTATATAGGCAGTCTGAGGCGGCGAGACGCCGTCATCCGAGAAGTTAGCGGTCAGGTGGAATTTGATTCGTTCTTTCGCTTGCTGATTTTGTTTCTTCTGGGCGTCGATCGCTGAGGCCACGCCGATGACTGTGGGGATTGCCCCGATGGTCATTAAACCCAGGGATGAGAGAGCCATGAACACTTGGTGCGCGTTTTCTCGGCGCGGTGATGTGTATGATGGAATAGACAACAGGAGTCAAAAGGAGGATTTATCAATCTTCAGGGAAGTGAGCGATGTAGGTAAGGTAGCGGCTGCGTATGCAAAGTACACCAACAACGGGAGGAGAGGAGAGCAACAGAGTCCCTTCTAGAAGCTGGAATGAAGTGGAAGCATCGCAGGACACAGGATTGTAACCAACTGGATATCCAGTACCGCAACCAACAATCCTGCCATGTGTCCTGGGCCGATCGATGACCTCATCGGCGAAGGTGCTGTACGGTTGAAGCATATGTCTGGCGCATGACCCTACATAAGAAAGGGGGGGCATGGCCATCCTGGCCATGGGGACTAGAGGACGGCCGTGAGTTACGGTGTAGTGGAGACTCGCTCTATAGTTGCGTCAGGAGTTGTCAGCGAGCTGCTGAAGATTTGATCATCCAAGATGCAAAATGATGGGGAACGCGTTATTCCCTTGAAGTCTTCAACCGCGAGGTGCTTCACCAACGTCAAGACCGCTGCAAATATCTGATCAACATGCCTTCTTCCCTGCCGCGTAGTAACAAATGGTGGCTCGATCCCGTACATCCGGACGCCGAAGCGAGTTCCGGCGACGAGGACTCGGAAGACGAAGACTCGAAGAACAAATGGAAAAAGACAAATGGCTTTAAGAGTCCAATCGGCGACAAGGCCGACACGCACGATATCTCAGACGATACACACGGAATACAACGTCGGGAAACAACAAGCACGAAACTCCCAAGTAGCGATACCGGAATAGAAGCCGACGAGGAACAGACATTATCAAGAGAAGAATCCAAACCCGTTCGAGTCGCAGAACCAGAACCAGAACCAGGACCAGGACCTGAAAGAGATCTCCGACGGCGTCGACGTCGTCGGAATCAACCGGCATGGTACGATGCCGACAAAGAAAAGAAACAAGATAATACCCAAGCATTGGCAGAGCGACGCCCACAGCCACCACCACAACAACTCGATCAACAGGTCGAACTGCTACGACAGCAACAACAACTCGAATTCCAGCGCCAACAGCATCAGTTCGAACTCCAGCAGCAGCGAATAGAGTTCCAATTACGAGAGCAAGAGAGGAAACGGAACAACTCACTGAAGTTACGTCTCGATCTAAACCTTGATGTCGAGCTCACGCTCAAGGCGAAAATCCGCGGGGATTTGACGCTTGCGCTTTTGTACGTTTCATCATCCCCAATTTCTTTTTATCGTGTGGGATGGGAGGATGTGATTTGCTTCCCTGTTTGTTGATTGAATGAATTTGCCTGAAAGAACTGACTATCCGCCCAAGGGATTCAAGTTGAAATGTACGGATGAGCTGACAGCATATTCCTTGCCTACAACAGGGAAGATGATGACGGCAGACGATGACATTCTGCTGCCGGGCAATTCCCTTTCGGAGAGTGTGATGGAAGGTCGTGACGAGTGCGACTCGTGATGAACTCGAGCGAGTGCTGAGGCCAACTTCACGCGTGTTGACGCGTTGAGTTGGCTGTATCGACTCAACGCCATCGATTCGGGTCCCGTTTCGCGTGTCTCATCCACCAGAAACACATATAAATAGAACGTGCTGTTCGCAATATGGGCCTGTGGCCCGATGTCTGGTTGCGCCAACAGAAAAGAGGAGAGGCATTGTCAATTGTCCGAGACCAAATGAGCTGCGTCCAAATCCAGCTCAACGCCACCGCGAGTCAGAAGAACCCTGTATATAGATATTTACACTACACGCATATGATATTCTGTAAAGCATTTTACTATACCCTATATGAGGATATACGTATGTATCTATGCCATACAACATGCCTATATCAAATATAGATGGCGATGGCTATCAAGTGCACTTGAGTAGGTGAGGAAGAAGCAATTCTGTGATCCGTGATTATTTTCATCTTAGCATTCTCTTCTTGATCATACACTCGCGTCCGCGAATACCCAAACGCAATAAATACAATGGTCAACCACCACTAACATGAACGTCCGGCGCCGGCCGTGAAAACGTAGTTGGAATCCGTATCGTCAACTGTATCCCCTCCGTAGTCGACTTGACATCCAAAAAGATATCCGACGGGCTTCCACCCGTATGCGCATTCACCTTCTCTTTTGGCTTTCCCTCTTCCTCCGTCTTCTCGCCAGCCGCCACATCAGGAGAAGCCGACTTCGCAAATGAACCCCCATCCGGCCTCTCGTGGAATTTCCCGACGATATTCCCGTTCGAGCCGAGAATATTACCCTCTTGATCTACTTTCAGGCCCTCGAGGACATGACTGGGAATCTCTCTCGGCTCTTGCGGTGCCTTGACGAAATTCTCGGAGACATAGCCGATGATCGACCCGTCACTTGCATATATCTCGCCGTCTTCAGATACCTTTCTGCCTACCATGGCCGGTAAATCGCCCGTGGCGTGACCGAGCACGTTCTCCGCTTCGTCCACTATATTACCCACGTCATCGACAACATGGCCTGCAAGCCCCCTTGCCAGACGCCGGAGATCAAGGGGTGGTGTCGAGCCAATATTCCCAATCTTCGGTATTTTAGGAATCGGCCTGACGTTCGGAGAGTGTACTTTCGGATCTAGAACTTCCTCAGGAGGATCTTGATCACTTTTTTCCTGTAGGTTAGGTAAGTCATCAAGACTCGGTAGGTCTTTAGTGCTCGGCAATTCCTCGAAATCTCCAAGATCATGGGATGAGAAGCCTTCGCTTTCTTGTTTCTCGTTGGGTGGTGAGCCGCGCTGAAGAGGGATCTCAATGCTGCGTTCCACGTGTGCTGGTTTGCCCATGTTGTCGATTTCTCGACTCCCATCTTCTTTTTTCTGGTCGGCAAGTTTGGACGATTCCCTTGACGATGACGGATGAACGGTCTTCGAGATCTCGGAAACATTCGGTTCACCCATGTTATTGATGGGCGCGTTTGTCGCTGTGCTATCACCTGCGTCGCGGAACGTACCGTCCGCTACTTTGGAGACATCGCCGGGCTCTCGCAGGTTAGAGGCTGTCCCGTCTTGTGATTCCGGTTCTGAGTCAGCGTCATCTGGTGCCGTTTGAGGCATATTTTGTGCCGATACGGGGTTTGTTGGCTTCTCGAGATTCCCATTTTCAGTCGGTGCGCTTCTCGAGGCTTCATCTGCCTTCTCGGACTCCTTCTCGGATGATATGGCTTTTTTGTCTGGGCGAGGTGACTTGGAATCTTCACGGGTGCCATCACTGCGGCTAGACGAAAACTCTCCCGGTGACGAAGTCCCCGAGTTGCTCATTTCAAGGTGTTTCTGTTCTTTGAAGGCCTCGGCTCTGCCCGTCGGCGAGGTAGCGGGACGCTTGGGTTCTGCCCCGGCAGTCGGACTCTGCTCTATGTTCGCTCCGGCCTCGACTTTTCCCGTCGGCGATTTAGGGGCTTGAATCGGTTCCTTATCCTCGACGACGGTTGGACTTCCTTCTATCTTCTCTCCAGTCTCCTCGGGCTCATCAGCCATACTCTTTCCCCTTGAAGCTTCCTCAAGCTCCTCTTCTGGTTCCTGCTCCTGTTCGCGAAGAAGCGTCTTATCCTCGGGCGAGTTATTCGGAGCTGGCGCACCTTCGCTGCTCGGAGATGAAACTTTAGGTTGGGACTCGGCAGCTTGTGGAGTATCAAACGCCGCCTCTCTCGGAAAGTCCGCGTGTTGAGGAGCGGGCGGCTTTACCCGAATCGGAGTCCTCGTCTTTTTCGAGGGCTTGAAGATCTTCTTCGGTGTCGTCGTCCTCGTCGTCTCTGGGGTTATCACGTCTGTCATCGTTATTGTCGTCACGTACTTGGTATGTGGATGTGGGAATATAATGAGAAGAGTCGCCAATGAAGCCCCATATGCTGACGGTGAATCGACAAGGAACTGGAGCTTCTTTATAGAGTTTACATGGATCTGTCTCTTACTGTAGAGCATATGGGGTAAACCTGGTCATGTTGCGTCATAGGTTTTATACTACAGGCAAACTCGTGACATTCTCGTATTTGAATGCGATTGAAAGACTTTAGACTGGGTGGTTGAGGTTCTCTGCTCTGTCAATAGTTGGAGTGAGGATGCGAGCTTGGTTAGACGGATCACCGGCATGGAGAGTTCTGGAAACATGATGGCCCTCGTACCATCGCAATACTCGACCCTTTTTCCTGCTGGAGATACTTGTTTATCTTCTAGGTAGATTTGGGTCCGGAAACCCTCCGATTTCGAACACATAAGATGACGCCTACCTTAGCATGCTCTTACTATTTATCGTCAGGCGCTTTCATAACGTATCGAGTTCGCGACCGAGTCGACTTGTAGCATCATTTCTCACGGACAGCCTTCGAACTTCAACTTAACTGATTATCATGTCAGCTGCGCAGATCATCTCAGATTGATCTCGCGACTTGAATTGGGAAGCCCCTTTGCTTGATGGTCGTCCCGATCCATGTTCTGCCTGAACTGTTGACTCGGCATAATCATCGGTCAGGGGCTACGGTTCGCTGATACGATTTGAGGTCTCTCCCAAGTCACAGAAATGCAAATTCAAGCTTGACATATCTCGTCTTCCTCCATTAATCAACACCTATAATGGCAAGTGCATGAAAACTTGTCTGCAAGATGTGAGGTGTTCGGATATTTCGGATGCGCGCAACCAACGCGAGACTGCGCCACAATAGTCAAATAGGTGTGTAGGTAGAAGGTGGCTATCTGCCTATTCACACACCATCTCCACACGCAATCAGCCCCACACGACACACCCACCAATTCCGTCATTCAAGGGACAAAATCTCCGTGCATTCTTCCTTGGGAGGTAACCGACCTACACCATTCCACTTCTCTCCTCCCAAGACAACCAGATGATTCCGCGACTTTGAGATCTCGACGCTATACTGCCGCTTATGTGCAAGATTTGTAAAGCACCAACGCGTTTACCTCTGTTCTGCCTCTGTGAGGAGCCTTCGGGTTTCTTTATCTCGTTGCTCTCTTACCTCGCCACAATGGTGGTATCCGAGATATGTTCCCAGAAGACAGCGTGGGCGCCGTCTTATATGTGGCCGTCATAACCAGGGAACAGCTAAGATACTAGCCTATACTAGGCCATCATCTTCTTCTGTGAGGATAGACATGCTTGCTCTCTCGCCCAGTAGCCTATGGCTCATGTCACCCTCTTTGATGACGTCCTCGCCGTGCTTGCGAACAGCCTATCTATATGGACATGACGTCGAAAAGCCATTCGCGGCAGAACTGACTGCTATGGTAAGAGCTTGGTAGTTTTGGTGTTGTATTATCCAGGCCTTTGCAAACCAAACAGGTGACGTGACGTAAAGTAGAGGCCTCCCTATGATCAATAGAACCGCAACTCTCGAGTACCAGTTGAAATTGTAACCTTGCCGGTTTCCATGCCTGATCACGAGCACTCAGCGCGATCTCAGTACACAATTCGAACTCCAACTCGGGAATTCACCACATACGAGAATCCAGTATCGATCATCCATCCAGCCGCAATGTCGGGCGTCGAAGAACCCGTCACCAGGGGCCAGAACGGCCCGGCTACATCTCAAGCAGAGTCAGCTAGAAGAGATGCAGAGACATTGAAGAAGGACCGGTCTGCTCCGAGGACCATGCCAGACATGAACCTTAATGGCATGGACGGCCACGACGAAGAGGAGTCCGAACCAGCCGCCGGTCGCATCAATGATCGCGGAGAAGTCATCGATGACGACGGGCAGCCGGTAGGGAAAGTCACGGGCGGCGAACCGGGCAAATTCGCTGGCTATATAGTCACGCAGGAAGGGGACATCCTAGATGATGATGGCAATACGGTGGGGACAGCTGAGCCGCTTGAGGATAAGGAGAGTGCTCTTAATTATACTACGAGGCCGGATGAGGAGAGTGAGAAGTCACGAGGTGATGAGGCTAAGGGTGCTAAAGACACTATGGACAAAGCTGGTGAAGATGCCAAGAATACCGCCGAGGGCGCCGCCGGAAATGCTATCGGAACTCAGGACGGTACCGGTGCGGCCATGGATACTGCGAAAGACACCGCGGAGGGCGCTAAGGATACCGCCGGTGGCGCCGTGGATGATACGGCCAAAGACATAGCGGGCAAAGCTGGCGACACTACAGAAGACATCAAAGACACCGGCGAGAAAACCGCAGAGGGTGCTAAAGATGCCGCAAAAGATGTTACCGGAGCTCAGGAGGATACCGGTGCCATGAGGGATACTGCCAAAGACACAGCGGCCACAGCCGGTGATACAGCGGAACAGGCCAAAGACACTGCCGAGGGCGCCACCGGCGAAGCAAAAGGAGCCAAACTAGGCGCCCAGCGAATGGACGAATCCGTATCCGCTCTAAACCTAGCCTCCAAAGCCCAAAACATTTCCGAAGAGGGGGCCGCTCACACCGGTCTCCCTCCATTATCAGCTTCCATCGCCAATAAAGTCGTAGCCATGTATGAGGGTCCCTTTACGATCAAAGACGACGGGAAAGTCACCGACCAAGCTGGCGAAGTGTTAGGGAAACTTTCGAGTGATTCTGACATCCAGGACTTAGTGGGAAAGGATGTGAAGGGAATCGATGAGGAAGGGAACTTACTGGGTCAGGAAGATGCTGTTCTTGGCAAGTTGGAGATCGCGCCCGAGGGCCCCATGGCTGATCGCGTTAAGGAAGAGATTCCCGAGGCTGCTAGTCGCATAAATGCCTTGGAAGGAGCTGGTAAAGAGGCGGCGCCCGTTGAGATCCCTTCTTTCCCCCCGGATATTGCTGAGAAGGTCATCGGCATGTTTGAGGGTCCTTTTACGATTGCGGAAAATGGCCGCGTCACTGATAGTAAGGACAATACCCTGGGCAAATTAGCCGAGGGAATCGACCCGAAAGATTTGGCTGGGAAAGATATCAAGAGCGTCGATCAGCACGGAAACCTCCTGGGCGATGACGAAGCCAATCTTGGTAGGGTCGATATAGCACCCGAGGGTGACATTGCCGAACGCATCAAGAAGGAAATCCCAGAAGCTTCTGAGCACCTGGACGCTATCGAAGGCATGAAGAAGCAAGCCGAGATTCCCGATCTCTCTATCCTCGAGGGCTTGAATATCAACAAAGCAGGGAACATCCTCGATGAAAATGGGAAACCCCTCGGCAAGGTTAAGAGCGGTGATCTAGAGAAGCTCGTTGGCAAGGCGCCCGACAAAGATGGCAAGGTTCACGATGATGAGGGCAACGTCATAGGCGAAGTTGAAATCCTACCCGAAGACATCGATAAAGAAAATTCTCCTTTTGAAGAATTCCCCGGCGCGACGGTTGATAAGTCTGGAAAGGTCATCTTTGAAGAACGCCAGGTGGGTGCCGTCGTCGGCGATGACTGGGAGGAGCTGATTGAGAAGAAAGTCAATCCCGAGGGCGATATTCTCGACGAGGATGGGAACGTCATCGGCCATGCTGAGCGTACAGATGAAGCTGATGAGGAGTCACTTGATTACTCTATCCTTCGGGACAAAAAAGTCAACAAAATCGGCAATATCGTGGATGAGAATGGTGTGGTGTTCGGTCATATCATCGAAGGCAATCCCAAAGCCCTCAATGGTAAGAAGGTGGCCGATAATGGTCAGATCTTCGACGATGCCGGACAAGTCATCGGCAAGGCCGAGCCTATCCCTGACTCGGAACGCGAAGATCTCAAAGAACATCCGCCATTTGAGGAGTTTCCTGATGCTACTGTGGGCGATAATGGCGACATCATCTTCGAAGGCGAGAAAGTAGGTATCGTTATCGAAGGAGACGCGAAGAAGCTCAAGGGGAAAACCGTTGATCCCGACGGTGATATCCTGGATAAGTCTGGCAACACACTCGGTCGGGCTGAACGTTGGGAAGCCGAGTCCGAGCCGGAAGTCGACATGTCGCCGCTAATCGGCAAGAAAATCAATAAAGCCGGTAACGCGGTCGATGAAAACGGCGATATCTACGGCCGTGTGATCGAAGGGAGACTCAAAAGTCTCATCGGAAAGACGTGTGATAAGAACGGCTGTATTCGCGATGATAGCGGAGATATCATCGGGAAGTGCGAGATCATCTCGGAAGCTGAACGCGAGAGTATGAGAGAGAAGCCGTTTAGTGAATTGTCTGGTTGTACCGTCAATAAAGAAGGCAAGATCGTTACGCCTGGCGGAGATGTAGTTGGTCGACTTGTCGAAGGTGATGGGAAGACTTTGGCTGGGCGCCCGGTCGATGAGGACGGTGATATTTGTGATAAGAACGGAAACACCCTCGGTCATGCAGAGCGCTGGGAAGAGCCTGAGCCTGAAAAGGAAATCAGCCCGATGTCTGGGCGCAAAGTCAACCGCGAGGGTAATGTTGTCAATGAAGATGGCGATGTCATTGGCAAGCTTACTACGGGTGAGCTTAGTCAATGTACGGGCAAGAAAATCGACGACGATGGCGATGTCGTCGATCAGAAGGGGAATACCCTTGGTCACTGCTCGCTTCTCGAAGAAATCCCTGAGCCGACTGAGACGGAAGAAGAGCGCAATGAACGTCTCAAGAAAGAGGAAGATAATGAGATCGCCAAGAAGATCGCCACTTGCATTGAACAATCGATTGATAAAGTCAAGCCGATCTGCAAGATGATTACAGAAGTAAGTCATTTCCCTTCCAACATCATCTGCAAATTTTCTACGAGCATGATGTCTAACTATTTACAGAGAATCGACCAAGAAGAAGCCAAATCCGAAGAAGACCGCGACGAAGACGCCCTCATCAACGCAGTTCGCCCCTTGATCGAAGAAGGCGGCAAGATCCTCACCGAAGCCAACGGCGTGATCCGCGGCCTCGATCCAGACGGTCGTATCTCCGCTCAAGCCAAACACCACGCCGCCGGGCACGAGGCCACGCCCGAGGAATACCAGCTCGCAGAACTACTGAAGGAACTCTCCGGCACCGTCACCGAGACCATCGAGGGCGCCAAGCGCAAGCTGGAAAACCTGCCCAAAGCCAAGAAAGCGCTGAACCCGCTCTGGGGTTTACTTTCGAATCCGCTGGCGCAGATCGTGGCGGCGGTGGGATTGCTGCTGAGCGGTGTCCTGGGTCTCGTGGGGAATCTGCTCGGCGGGCTTGGGTTGGGGAATTTACTTGGGAATGTTATCGGTGGTCTGGGAGTTTCTAAGGCGCTGGAGGGCTTGGGTGGATTATTGTGATCCGGGGGGGAGAGCTTGTTGGTTATTTTACAGATCAGGTAATTCTGTTCTGTGAACCTGTTAACTGGCCAGGACTGGTTGTTTTAATTGTATTCTCATCCGATTCTTTTAAAAAAACTTTTTGTCTTTTTTTTTCACTTAATTTCTTTAAAAGAAAAAAGGTTCCCTGATAATTAACAGGCATCAGTTTTACTTTTCTCTTATATCCAGTTTTGTTTTATCTGTGAATCTCATTAATCCTTCCCACAAAAAAAAAAAAAAAAAAAAAAAAGGTTGGTTTGGAACAGTTTTTCTCCCGACTTGAACTATTACATCTCACAAAGCACAATCATCATACCCTCAGCAAGAGCTTTTAATCGCGAAAGACGGAGAAAAAAAACATTCAGCACCAGATCCCGCAATGGCCTCTTACACTAGGTAAAGGTATACAGTAGGTATCTAGGTAGTTCCAGTGAAACCAACCCAACCCAACCCAACCCAAAGCAAACCCTCATCTTTCCTCCCCCCCGAAAAGAAGTAAAAAGTCCTGCGCGGCGTATGACAGGACCGGGAAAAGTATGACGTAGGGTGACGTACAGGAGTCACAATTGCAAAAAAACAAATAAAAGGAAAAAGGAAAAGAAAAGAAACAGTGGCAATTAATGCGGCATCGGACAGACAAGACGGAAGGAAGAGTATAGGTAGGTAGTATCAAAGTATCATTCATATAAGGCAAGGCAAAGGCAAAGGCAAAGGCAAAGGCAAAGAATAAGGTAGGTAGGTCCATCAATCCGGCTGGCCACGGCATGTGAACATCCTAAACTAAACCGATTTTACTCTCAAACCTCATTCAACGCGCTTCGGAGTTTACTTTACCAACAATATCTACCTACCTACCTATCTAATTCTACGACCAGACCAGGTCAACAACCACCACTTCCCTAATACCCCCCCTTTTTTCCTCTTCTCCTTACCTTTATCTCTCTCATTTTACCCCAAAAAACCTTTCCTAGGACCTAATGGATTGACTTTTTATAATATACCCTACCACAACATACACATTCCATCCCATTCCCTGAAAAAAAAAACCACATTGAAAGGACGATATATCCATCAATTCCGGGGAGGGCAGTATAATTATAAAAAGAACCAACCAACAACGATGCCGCGAACGCTCCTCCTCTGCTTCCTCCACGGCTTCAAGGTAAGGTGCTTCCTTAGCAACAAACTACCTACCTACCTACCTATCCACTCACTCCTGTCCCCGTTCAATCTGTTATCCGTACGGAATTGATAGCCACCGTCAAAGCAAATCAAGTAATCAAATTCAACTAATTAACACCATTCACAAGGGCAACGATGATACATTCCGGTCATTCCCCGCAGATCTCGAGGCCCAAGTCGCCAAGCAGCTCCCCGATGACCATGTCGAGTCCGTCGTCTACCCCAAGTACGAGACCAAGGGCGAGCTGGGACAATGCTCTGTCGCTTTTCTCGCTTGGTGAGTTCAGTCCCCCTCCCGCCCCCCCCCCCCAGGAACGGAGTCTCCAGGGTTCGGGAATTCGTCGTGAAGGGCAATTGCTAAGAACTTGGCAGGTTAAAAGAAAGGGTAATGGATGTCCGCAAGGCACGATGTGAAGTCCCCTGGCCTCCAAATGACCGAGACGTAGGCGTGATTTTGGTCGCGCATTCAATGGGGTAAGCAGACTTTCACTCCCTTGACCACCATTCCAAGTTAAAAAAAAGAAAAAGAAAGAAAAGAAAAGAAAAGAAAAAAAAAAGATTGAGCAGCTTCAGAAAGTGAGAAACGAAAATGATTAACTTTTTGCTTTTTTTCCAGTGGTTTCGTGGCCTCAGACACGCTCTTCTTAATCTTAAACGAGCGACTCATCGCCAGCAGCAGCGAGTCCGGTAATAAAGAAACTGAAAAGCGCGCGCAGCCGCAGATCTTCCCCTTAATACAAGGCGTCCTAACCTTCGACACCCCGTTCAACGGTCTTGCTCGCTCCATGTTCGTGTACGGGGCCTTCTCCAATTACCAGAAAGTCAGCAGCGTATTCAACGTCATGACCGTCCTATCCGCGGCGCCCTCGGCGCTCGGGACGATCGCTTTCAGACGGACGGCGGGTGGTCTCGCTGCTAAGAGCGCCGCCAGATCGACCGGCGGGACCGGCAGGGGGTGGCAGATTCTTGCTGCTCGGACTGGTACCATTGGTGCCATCGCCGCCGGTGGCGTTGCTGCCTATGTGCACCGCCAGAAGATTATGGATGGTATGCGGAGTATGCGCAATATCAATAAGGAGTCTGTGAAAGGTTGGTAGCGCCCCTGTTTGATGTTGATCAAGGTGTCAGGTCTGTATCTGACTTTTCGAAATTAGAAGGGTACCAGCAAGGAGTCGACACAATCAGTCAGGGTTTGGCGTATATCAACCGCGGCAATGTCGGGCGATCTTTTGAATACCTGTCAGACCACTTCACATTTGTCGGGGCACTCCTGAAACAACAACAGCTAGCTCAGAGACTAGAGCGTTTGGCCATCCTCAAGGGCGTCGGAATCCACGATTACTATACTTCCCTCGGCAAAAATGGCATGTGGAGCGGTGGCTATTTCGTCCCGGAGCGCACATTCTGCGCCATTCCATCCCAAGATCATGAGGCGCACGGCCTGTTCTCGCGAAGGGTCATCAAGAATGTCGACGATGAAGTACAAGCACACATGAGCATGTTCATACGGGACAAGAACGATGAGTACGAGCAGATGACACACGAGGCTAGCGAACTCGTGATCCGTTGGTTTGCCGACGACTCGGATATCGTAGATGATCCCAAGCTGGCCGAACCGCCGCCGCCCGAGCCGGTCGAGCAACCAGTCACTACTGCTCCGGACGGGCGGGAAGTCCCGAAGATAGAAAGCATCATTGAAAATACCGACTCCGCGACGGGAGAACTAATACCCGTCGAGGAGGATGATATCCCCGTGATTCCGGACGAGTCACCTCTCGATATCACAGCGGCAGCGGCAGCAGTCCCGCTCCCAGACAGCGATGATGACGACGCTCCGTCCGTAGCCAACGAAAAAGATGCGCAAAGGAAAACTTACATGCGTTATCTCATGGAGGTTGCCCAACAAGCCGGAACCGGAGTAAAGTCTTACGTACCTACCAAGATGCCCGAAATGCCCTCGGGTCCAAACTTCAAGTCGTTCGTGCCCAGATCTATGCCTCAGATACCCCAAATGCCTCCGATGTCGTCAATTTATGGACCTGCGGTCGGCATGTTCGGCAAAAAAGAACAGACGGACTCCACTGATAGTAACACTGATAGTAGTAAGCCAGCGGAAACGAGCCATGAGGTTTCTAGTGAGGGCATGGTCGTGACGGGAGTCATTGACCGGAGTGACGATATTCAGCATAGCATCGACCCTGATCGTGGCCAGTCGCATCAGGAGCCTGGAGAACTAAACCCTCCGCCGCTAACCGCGTCTTGAGGCGCCGGTCGTCACTATGTCATTTAGCAATGAGTTTCCGGCGTTTCCGGCACTGAGCGTATGTTCACCCCTCCCTCCCGTAGATTAGGGGATCGAGACGGAGGTGTGCCAGGGATGATGGAACTACGTGATTTTAAGAATACCGAAAGCTTCGACGCGTCTTAAGGAGCTCTGTCCTGCTTTAGTGACTTTAATACTCGTATTATAGAGCTGGTGTTAATTTATCTATATTTCCTGGCAGTTTGAAGTTATCTTGGGAACGTAGCTGGGCGTAACTTACTGTTAGATCTACTGTTCAACCTAAGGCACGTTGAGAAGAGACCTGAAGTATCGTTAGCACATCTACGTCGTTAAGCATCAATGATCATCTGGACTATACCATGTCGTTAGCCCTGCATTAGTTCCAGAGGTGATATGGGGGATTGGGATGAACAGGTAAGGGATCGCTGCCTAGATGGACGGGAGGATCCTTGAAGCAGGAGTGGCCCATGATGTCGATAAAGTTTACGCGATGATCCATGACGCACGCGATGAGATTGCCGCCCCCAGTCTACAGACCAGGTCCGTGCTAGTCTTCCCTTTCTGATACCATCATCCCAGCATCAGCCATTTGTTTGGCCGCCTTCGGCTGCTCCATGACGCCGAAACGACGTGGTCTCCGTACGTCACCAAGGTAGGATTTCGACGGGCATCGAAGGCAAGCCCCCTCCCCTCATGATGGCCTGGGAGGGCAGTATAACTGCGTTGGGTAACCCGTTACGTTGTACCACTCATTCCTTTTCTACCCACGACACTCACGCCCAGAAAACTCGATACTGAAAGATCCATTACGTATAAACAGACCAGCTATTCAAGCACCAGACTCTAATATTTCACCAACAAACGCCATAATGTCAGACACACAGGGCAAAGACCAGCAGCAGCAGCAGCAGCAAGGTGGGCAAGGTGGGCAAGGCGGTCTCCTCGGCGGAGTAGTAGGCGGCGTCAGTAACATCCTGTCAGGTGGCGACAAGGCCCAAGGCCAAGGAGGCGTCATCGGCGGCCTCCAAAGCACCGTGGGCAAGACCACCGAAGGCGTCGGCAAGACTCTCCACTCGACGACCGAGGGCGTGGGCAACATCGCCCACTCTACGACGGAAGGACTCAGCGGCGCGGTCGGCTCGACGACCGAAGGCGTGAGCAACGTTGCCGGCTCCACTACCGAGGGTGTCGGGAACACTGTTAAGGGCACCACCGGTATGGTGGACGATACCGTAAAGGGCGTGACGGGCGCGGGTCAACAACAACAGCAACAGAAGTAGGAAGCATCGCCAGGCAAGGGGCCGTATTATGCAGGACCGCCGTGCGCTTCCGCGGCTTAAGTGTCAACTGAGCAGGACGCAGGCAACATCTGGGCTCACACCTTTTGGGTTCACGTTAGGGCCTTGCATTATGCGGTCCGGAGACTGGGGGAGAGTTGGGGATACCATGCGCTTTTGTGCGGTTTTATCGACAACCGCGTTTCCACTCATTCGACACCCTGATATCAATATAGCAATGAGGGATTGCGTATAATTGAATAATGCTTTCGCCTATAATTCTGAGACGCGATTTCCAAATCTTGATCACGATGCGTATTTCAAATCCTCCCAACTTCTAACCATGGTGCACTGTATACCATCGCCAATCATTCAGCGTCGGCATGTAGATCGGGATCGTCACTACAACTGGCCTCCCGAGCCGGTTGCCGCCACGGCTTCCTTCGAGGGCCAGTTGCGGAGAACCATTGATGATATCCGTACATTGTTTTCTCGAAAAGGTATGAGTGACTGCGACATAAAAGCTGCGCACGATATATGTAGTTTTCTCACTTTGGTGGCCTTGCTATCGATCATTTCACGTCGGTTGGACTGCACCGGCAGGTCGAGCCATGCCATCGGAATAGGTACTAATAGTTTCAAGACGCGTTCCTGTTTGTTACGGTGCATTGTGTCGGTTGGGTTCTTGGTGGGCGTCTTCCGACAGAGAGGTCAGAGTTCTTAAATGGTCGTAGGATAGAAGACATCAGTACACCCGAGTTCGTGATCAGTCTGTAAGCGGATCAATTCGATGTGAAGCCCCTTAATGAACCCAGTGCTGCTAGGTTAGATAAGTCAAGAACAGGCAGGCCACACTGCGATATTCTATCATCCACGCTACCCCTCATTCTCACAACTTCCCATTCTGATGATGCTCCCAGGTGATCTTACCATTCCAGAATCAATCGCAGTCTTTTTTAGGCTGACGGAAACGGATGGTTCACGCGCACATGTGCGGCAAAACGTGTTTCCATCACAGTAGAAATAAGAGTAGGTGGAAAGTTATCTGAGCTTGATTGCGCGGCCCGCGATGTAGCCGATTCTTCACAGATTGTCGTACCAGGTATCGGGCGTGTCTCTTGATCTAATATAGATGAATCGGCACCGTTCCGAGACGGTGTCCCGCATACACTGGGTTAATTCAATAACGTTGGTCTGATACGTTTTGAATTCTACGAGGTCTCTATCGAAGCGCGCCATCGCCTCCCGGTAGTCCTCTCTTTGTCTTGCGGTTAGCTCTACGAGACCGAGACGGGGGGTCGCGCGATTTCGGTGGTCAAATTCGGCGATAGTCAGGGCTTCGGGGCGAGTGGGCCAGGGGATGCGATCGTTAGGTCGAATGTAATCCCAGAGGCTTCTAGATAGTTAGTCACCGCTGCCACTTTGAAATCTTCTTCCCTGGGAACTGCTCCGGAGAGCTCAGAATCATCCCACTTTCCCGAGAGCCATTGTAACACAATCCTTATGTAATCAGTATCCCTTGTATTCCTATAGTACGGACTACACAGTACGCTGCTCCTCTTCCATTACTTCTACTTCTACAACATACAAGATCAATACAAAGAGAATACAAGAACACGCACAATGTTGTGATAGTCACTCAAGAGCACCTAGCGACTTTGTCACCTGACCAGCTCCACACATTACATCCCTATTCCAACAAAACTTTCATACCTGCCGCGATACGGGCGGCTCGAATTACCCGGTAAATGCATACCTCTTATGATCATATCTAAGCATATGCCACAAAGTATGCATATAAAGTGTCTTTTGGCCCCTCTTACCAAGACTTTCAGCCCCACCGGAAACCGCGTCCTTCTCCACGAACGTGTTGGATTTAACCGTGATTGTATTGTGTGCTCTTCTTCCCTCTTCCCCAGAAGCTCGTCTTCCTGGAGAGAATTTTGGGTGGCTACTATACGGTTTATGTACATAATCGTTATAACGTAAATCCCTCATCTGGATATCTGAATATCCTCACCATCATCACTAGCGTATGCTATTACCGGGTTCCACTGGCCCATATGTGCTTAAGAGAGTGATAACGAGCCTTCCCCACTTCTTGATAAGCTCGTTTTTATCCAACACACCCCCTTAGGTTAGTATTCGGGTAGAAGACTGGCCTAAGTCATTGAAGGAAAACGAGCTGGTCACCCCCATCTATCCTGCTTGCTCGATGTATGCCGCTCTCTTTTTGGCAACTGCGACGTATCGTGGGGTAGGTGCGTTGGTAATGATTCTTTGATTTAGAAGGTGCGCCTTCTCGAAGCGGTTCGAATATGAGTATTATCGTGATTTTTTGGGAAGGTGTGAGGCGTCGGATGACCGTTTTGTATAGTAATTCCCTGTAGGTAAGGAAGGAGTGAATCATCTCTTGAATCATCTCTGATGGTGCCTTCCTCATGGCATATTCAATCCACCAGAATTTTGCGAGCATATCCTCTTCTTCTCGGGTGCTCAGTTTCTTCCTTTCTTTTTATTCTTCAGACACATTTTTTAAGCACCCGTGAGTCGCTCGTTTCTTCGTAAGCTGGCGTGCTCGGTTTCCTCTCTAACCGTGTTTCCTAGGAAATCGACAGACTTCAAATCACCTACAGCTATAACCTCCATATCAACAAGGTAATTGCTGCCCTTTAGTTGTCAATGTTGCGTGGCTAACAGCCCGTCATCTTGGTATTAGAAGATCACCATGCCTGCCAACACCCGAAGCATGACAAAGGCTCGTGACGAGCGCACCCCTTCTTCTTCGGCCTCCCCTCTGCGGGTGGTCACCCCTGACCGAGAGGTCGCCCCCAGTGCTCCTCCGGCTCGGTCGACCGGGCTCACGCCCTCCGTCGCGCGAGCCACACTGGGCCCTGGCTCGTACAGTATTGTGGGTGGGATCCCACAGCCCAACTTCGGTGACCGGGCACCTCCCCGGCCTGATCTAAATGCTCGCTCGGGTGAGGCTCAGCCTGAGCCTCCCCGTCCTCGTCGGCGTGCACCGCCTCCGTGTGTGTCTGGAGAAGTCAGGGACCCTCCTTGCCTTCGTTGCGTTCGGAGCGCCCTTCGGGGTCGCTCCAACGGCGTGTGTGAAGAGACGGTTGGGCGAGGTGCCCGTTGCTTCCGTTGTGCCCATGGGCATAAGTGCGAGGCGACGTATGAATAGCCTCTTTTATCCTTCTGATTTGGGCGTCAGCTAATCATTTACTCTAGCCCTCCGGTGGTGGCCCCCGCTGCCTCGGCTCTCCGAGACGCCCTGCTCCGTGGAGCTTCTCAAGGTACCGTCGACAAGCTTCGGACTACCGTCCGTACGATGCTGTCCCTCGCTGGGATAGAGGAGGAAGATTGATTTGCTTGGAATTCGAGAGTATTGGTGGCGTTAATGGTCCCTTTTTGGGGAGCTTTTGGGGAGTTTGACATGGGCTTGCTAGTTAATTTGCTGTTATCAATTTAATTGCTTACTTCTCCACTCCTCGAGTGTTGGTGACATGCTCGTCTTTAATTAATCCATTCCTCGGATTCTCCTCCTATCAGTGATTCCTCGGTAGCGTCTAGGCTGTTAACGAGCTTCTCCTCTTCTCCAGACTGGTTCCTTGACTCAGACCTGAGGGGCTCGCACAATCTGATTTTCTGTAGGAAGGCTTCCCACTGTTGCGCAGGCAATGACTTGGTGAGTCCATCTGCAACCATCTCTCCAGTGGGCGTATATTTCACTTGAATCGTGCCCTTTTCAACCTCTTGCCGTAGCCAGTGGTTGTGAATGTCTACATGCTTCAATTTGGTGTGCAGTACTGCGATCTCCTTGGTGACGAGTCCAATGGTTTGTTGGTTATCACATTGAATCTGTATGCGTTGATTTTCCAGCTTCACCCCCAGCTCAATAAGCAGTCTGCCTATAAATAGGGCCTCCTTAACTGCCTGAGCGAGAGCGAGGAGCTCGGCTTCGGTGGTCGAGGTAGTCACTGTATCTTGCTTACTGGCACGCCAACCGATCAGCCCTCCAAAGAGCGTCATAGTGTGTGCTTGAGAGCTCTTCCGATCGAGGGTGTTATCAGCAAACGAGGCGTCGCTAGACACCACGAAGTCCTCACCATCCCCATATTGTAAGGATAGCTCTTTGGTTAAGAGTAAGTACGAAAGGAGCCTGTCGGCAGCTTTGTGATGCTCTGGACCGGGGTTCTGATTGAAGCGAGCTAGCCGTGACGCGCCAAAAGCTATATCTGGTCGAGTAATGACTGCAGCGTATAAGATCGACCCGATCTTCTGTTGGTACTGAAAGATGCTTTTGGGTGTGGCTTGTTGATCGTATGGAAACAGCTCTTGGGCCTTCATTGGCGTGCTCGCGAACTTGGTTTTGTAACTCTCCCTTAACCTGGCGATCTTTTCAATATATGAGGATTGGGATAGCCACAGCCGGCGGTTAGGGCGATCTCTGATTACCTCAACCCCTAGGAACCACTGTAGGTCATCACCACCAGTCATGTTGTAGCGGCTCTTCAGGGTCTCGATCGCTTTAGTAGCCTCTATCTGGCTCTCTTTCTTGTAGGCAATAACCATATCGTCGACATAGACGAATAGTAACATGCCTTTTCGGCTGAAGCAGCAAGGTTCATGGGGGACGGGTTTAAACCCGATCTCTCTCAGTGTACCGGTGAGCTCCTTCTGCCACAGTAGGGGCGATTGCCGCAGCCCGTATAAGGCTCGTTCTAGTCGCACAACGGTTTCGGGTCGCCTATAACCGGGCGGCATCCTCATATATATTTCCTCATTTATTTTGGCGTTGACGAAGGCGTTCACCGCATCGTACTGCTTGAGTTCAAGGTCGAATCTTACTGCGATTGCCATGAGGGTGCGAAAAGATCGCCCTGCCAGCGTACTCGCATATGTGTCTTCCAGGCGGTTATTGGGCTGTTGATCACCCCGTACCACTAAACGAGCCTTACACTTTAGGTAATAGCCGTGTTTATTGAATTTGTATACGTACACCCACATACAGTCTAGGAGTAATTTTCCTCGTGCAGTGATCCTAGGCACTTCGGCCCATGTGTGCATCTCTTTATGACTTTGCAGGTGAGCTCTCTCAGCCTGTCGGAAATGCTCGCCAAGAGGATGGGAGTCTAATTCTGAATGCCACTTGGGCGGAGGTGGAAGCTCGTTGCGATGGATCTTTTGCCTCGTCGCGATGAGTTTGGATATCCGAGCGTCTCGTGCGGACGTACTCGTCTCTTTTTCTGAATTTTTTGAGCCGTCCCTGGTCATAATAGCCGGTGATCGGTCTTCCGAGCGAAGTGGTGGGTGATCAGGAGCTTCCTCCATATCGTCAACCCTCTCTCCTTCGTCGGGCACAGTGCTGAAGGCCTGTGACTGATATAGAGTAGGTCTTAACGATCCTCTCGTAACTCTTGATTCGATCGTCTTCGGACCGTTTAATCGTCCCGCTTGAAAAGCTGAGATCCATGGGTCATTGATCTCCCCTACGGGAGGCTCTGGTCCCGCGCCCTCTGGCTCGCCATCCCTGATTGTAAGGGTACATAGTGTGGCTGCAACTGAGGTTGAGTCGCTCTCGGTATCCATCATGATGAGCTCGTCCCCTTTTGGATCCTCTCCGACCAGTGTGGTTTGATCGTCAGTCCCGGTCATCTCTGTGTCTGCATCTTCGTTTCCATCCACCCCTAGCAGGGCATCGTCTGGGATGATGTTCGCAGGCTCGTCTTCTTCGTCGGGTCTTACTTCGTGATCTAAATCGGTAGCCCTTTGATAGTCTATACTCTGTAGGAGCTCCTGGTACTGCTCCGTGGTGATCCGGAGGAGATCGTCCTTGAATTCGTCCATATGACCACTAAAGAATTCATCCTCGTTGAATATAACATCTCTTGTTACTATAACTCGATTTTCTCTGGGTAACCATATTCGATAGGTATTGGTAGATTGGTAGCCCACCAAATAGCCGATCCACGCGTTCGGATCTAACTTGCGGCGCTTCTCGCGCTTGAGTTTCGCGCTCGTAGTCATAGCATAGGCCATGCACCCATAGGCCTTCAGGTGTCCCACATACGGGGTTCGATCGTTTGCGACACCCCCACGGAGCTCGTCGAAGTAGGTGTGTAGCTTCTCGTATGGCGATCTCCAGCCATTGACTCGACGAGGTGTTCTGTTGTGTAGGTAAATTGCCGTGCGAACTATCTCCCTCCATAAGAAGGTAGGGAGCTTGCTATCGTTGCGCATTGCGCGCGATTTGAGCTTGATTAGTGCTCCCATACGCTCGGCACCGCCATTCAGGTCCTGTGTATGAGGGGGAGCAATTTCAAGTTTGACTCCAAAGTTATTGTGAAGGGTAACACTTATCCGAGAAGTCTCCTCAGCACTGCCTGCAAGCTCGCCATCGCACTCTATCACTAGCACATTGGTGTTGTGGTGAATCTGCATGTGACGTAGGAAGTCGTTGAGAGCTGATAGAATGGTCTCGGCGCGCTTGTTATCGAAGTAGTACTCCCATGTGTATCCCGAGTATCGGTCGGTGATCATCATCACTCGATAGAGGCGCCCCTCGCCTGGGGTGTCGAACTCGTGAAAATCGATTGCCACTCGGACGCCCGCGGCGGTGACCTCTGATCTGGCTTCTCTTACTATATGTCTATGCGCCTTCGACTCTGCGCAAGCTACGCACCCCGTAGTGCGAATCTCGTCATCTGGGTGACTCGAGATCGTCACTCCTTCGGTGTGTTTGAGTAGGCGTCGAAGAGGTTCAGGTCCTATGTGCCCTAGGCGCTGATGCCACCGGAAGGCAGAGGCTCGCGCTTTGGGGCGCCCCGTGTACGAATTCAATAGGTTCCTTCTAACGTAAAAGGTATAACTTGTCAGTCTCTTCGGGATAGATTCTATGACGTACTGGCCGTGTTGCCTCTTTAATGAACATAGAGGCTTTCCCCAAGCGTAGCGCAACAGATCGGACTCTGGCTGGTTGTCCCAGTATACCCCATGACGATTCAATACCTGTAGCGAAACAAGATTTGTAGCCATCGCAGGGCAGAGGGCAACATTGTGTAGTCTATATACCGTTGTCCCATCCGAGCCTTTCACCCTCATGTCGACATCTCCATAACCCTCTATCTTGATGATACTATCTCCTGCCAGTACAGCGTCCTCTTCCTTTGCTTCCCTGAAGTTAAGGAAACGGCTCTTCTCATTGAAGATGTGTAAGCTCGTTCCGGAATCCAGTATTGCGCTGTTCCTTAGGGGGTAGTTGTCTTTCATATCTGGGTCAATTGCGAAGCTTGTCGTAGTACGGGTGAGCGGCTCTTTTGGTTGTCAATTGGCTTCTTTTTCGGGTGTCTTTTCTTCGATCTTCTCTTGAGCCTCTCCGAACCGCTGACGAGCTTGTTCGACGGCTTTCTTGACTTCTTCGTTGTTCTTCATTCTATCCTCCACAAGTGTTGCTTCTCTCTTATTGCCGCCATACCAGTAGTGTGGTGCGATCTTTGGGAACACGTACCAACAGCGCCTGATTGGGTGCCGTCCGAAGCACACGATGCAGTCTCTTACGTTCGGGTTATCTCTCTCTGACTCGGTTCGAGTGTCGGAATGAGAGCGCTTCCGGGGTATGGACGAGCTCGCTCGTCCTCCTCTCATACGTCGTTGGTGATGGCTTCCTTGGTAGCCACCACTCGACGCAGGCGCTTCCTCCTCTTGTTCTCCGGGCTCGAAAGTGTTAAACGCACCTCCTCTTACGGTCCTGGTGGTTTTACGGGCCGATTGTATGACCACCGCTTCTTGACGCAGTTCGGAAGAGATGGTGTCTAGGGAGAGGGTATTGTTGCCAATCTCGGTGCTATGGGCCGCTCGAAACGAGCTTACGCTCGATGGCGCAGTAGCTAGCAAGGCCCGTTCAAGATCGGTGACCAGTCTGAAGCTGTCTTGGAGGTCGGCGCCCGCAGTCTGAGCTCTTGCGACCTTCTTGGCCCACTCGTCAATCCATTTCGGGAAATCCTTGATCACCTTTCCAACGGCAGCGTTGATATAGGCCTCGTACTCGATTTTGTACTGAAACATGAGAGCCCGTCGGGCCGTTTCGCCGAGTGCCCTTATCTTGTCGTACCACACGTCGATGGTTTCACCCTGATCAATGTAGGCTTCACGGTAATCGTCAGCAATCGACATAAGCATCCAATCGCCTACTTCCTTCACAGCCTTGCGGTGACTGTTGTATCCGTTGAGTTGTACCTGATAGGCACTGTTGGCGGAGGCGTATAGGCGATGTCCTTCCTCCGTGAGGTCTTGAAGCCCAATCTCGCGGCGTCGATTTGCCTGATTGTGCGGGAAGTCTGCAAATCGGGGAGCCTCTGGTCGCGGAGGCCAGGGCTCCCTCTGCTCAGGCCTGAGATGTTCCCAGATTTGGCTGAGGCCGGCCTTGCCCTTCAGTACGACCTCCCACTTGGAGAAGTCCCCTGGGGAATGCAGGATCACCCTGGTAGAACTGGCTGGCTGGCCCTCGGAAGCTCGTGGAGTTGTCATCTTGTATAAGTTAAACGAGCTTTTCAGCTTCTATTGATCAGCTCAATATATGTTTTTCTGGTACAGTCAAATGAGACTCTTAATTGTTGGATTTAACCGTGATTGTATTGTGTGCTCTTCTTCCCTCTTCCCCAGAAGCTCGTCTTCCTGGAGAGAATTTTGGGTGGCTACTATACGGTTTATGTACATAATCGTTATAACGTAAATCCCTCATCTGGATATCTGAATATCCTCACCATCATCACTAGCGTATGCTATTACCGGGTTCCACTGGCCCATATGTGCTTAAGAGAGTGATAACGAGCCTTCCCCACTTCTTGATAAGCTCGTTTTTATCCAACAGAACGGAATGCGAACGGATTGCCAAGACTACCACAATCATTCCAATGACGTAACTCTTTCGGGGAGTCTCAACAACTCAACACCACGCTGGTTTCCAAATTGTACAGGAGTGGGGTCAACAAGAAACCACATACTCTGCCAGTTCACCCTATATCGCGCAGTGTATTCTCCTACGGTATGCCTCTTATTTCGCTGGAAGATACCGGGGGCAGCGCAGCAAATGCATGTCGATCAATAGAATGAAGGTTCACAATCCTTATGATGTGCTTTGTCTGCTAAACTGTTTGCAATGGTAGGGTGTTGGTTTCGTTCTTTCGTTGTCGACAGATCTCCTGTTATGAAACGCTTATAAGCGTGTGGTGTTTCTTGTTAACCCCCACTCTTGGTCGTAATCAACGTGCTTGGCTAGAAGCTCTTACTACCGCAAACGAATACTTGCCGAGTTGCTACTACCGCTTGTTAGGCATGTTATTCCATACCTCAACTGTATCAGTAGACCCAAAGCTTTGACGTTAGGTACGTTTGAAGGCTAGGGTTTCTATCGAGGTTTCTTAACAGAGCCGGAGAATGCCCAACTTTGCAAATCCTATGTATTAAGTTTCAATAATAAAAAAAGTAATACTACGCCGGGCGAGCACCTGGATGGCAGAGACTACGAAAGTGATCGAAGCAGAAACGGACGGGAGGTGATACTCCAAGTAAGGCCATTATCAGCCCATAAGAGTGGGGAATGGGCCGTTCTACAGAGAAGAATTGCCCCAGATTTACCCCGGATTTTGCAATAAAGTCACTTAGACTAGAGCGGATACGGAGAAGAGCAAACCCAATTATAACTGGCGCCAAACCCGGTCGGGTAACAAGCTATGTATGATGACCACTAGTGCAGCGTCTCGACCGCCCAGTGGCAAATACAAATCACACCAGCAGCCGGGCATTGGAACGAAACATCCCAAGGTCACGCGATGGCGAGTCGATTATGTAGATGCCGCGCTTGTCTCGTACCATGGAGAACGATGCTTTTCTCTCCGTCAAGTGACATGGTCAATATCGTCTTGCCACATTATCAGCACATATCAATTACTCATACATTCTCATGTTAGAGCTAACTCGCCATGAAGTATAAGCCGGATTGCCTATTGTTTGGATTCATCGTACTCGGTCTGGTCGGTCATGAATTTGTTCAAATTCCACGTTGGTAGTACATACAATATTGCAACCCCGCGCATGATTTCATTCGGTACCTCCTACCCGTGACTGTGAAAATACGACAATGAGTGAGTGTCAGTATTCCGGTTCAAGACGTGCCTGCCTACGGCTACGGGAAGGAGTGCGGAAGGTAATTACCGTGAGTAATGGCACTGTCAGCTGGTCGCCGATCGTTGAAGTAGTAGGCAAGTTGCAACCTGCAGAGGAAGCGACATTGGATCCTACCCAGAGTGCCATAGTATTGTAGCCGATCAAGTAGAGGAAGCGCCGGCCCTCGCCAATATCCTTACACCACCTTGCCGGGTTCCTGCCCTGTTACTACAGTGTTACTTTGTTGTGTGTACGGATGGAGGTCCAGCACTTGCCCAGTCTGAAAGACATTGCGTGACCCCTCATCTGGCAACTGCCTTAATTACTCGCCTTCGTTCCCCTCGTTCCCCTCGTTCCCCTCAACTTCTCTCTCTCTCCTTCTTGACTCTCTCAGGCTTCCCCTCTCCTGTCTCACGTCTCGTCGTCGAACAAGCCTTTGCGTGCCAAACATATCTGCTCACTTAAACCATCTCGGATTGACAACGAATTGCGAGCTCTTCGCTGCTCATTTGTCATACCACAATTCCCAGATCCATTCAGGGTCGCTATTTCAGTCCCGCCTACCCGTCGTCTATCGTAAGGTCATAGGTGGTGCCACTAGTTGCATTGACAGCAATTACTCCCTCGGATATCTTCGCATTCAAACCAGATTCAATTCAATTCACCATGACAGAACCTCTGTCCAAGGTTGACTCCGCCGACCAGGGCGCCCATACGTCGACCAAGGACAAGGCCTCTAGGAAGAGTTCCAGCGTCCCCGGTGTACCGAGCGTGAAAGAAATGTGTAAGGAGCTGCGATATGAAATCAACATGGAATGCCGATGCTGATAAGCAGGAGACAACACCAAAACACCGCTCAAAGTATCTGTGGAAACGCAGAAGTCTGGCTGGTAAATGGCTTTCGTCGTCTTTTTGGTAGTTTACCCCGCATGAACTCACAACCATGAACAGGAAGATCAATACGTCCTCAACGACGGTTGAGGACAAAGACATTCTGACCAGACCGTTGGTCACGCCACTGGTAAGGGTGATCGACCTACAATTCCCGCTCGGCACCGTGGTTACGGCGCGGAACAAATTTGGAGTCACCATCAAAGACGCAATGGATGCCATCTACAAGACGCAGAAGAAGAAGGTGAGCTTCTCTCTCGATGCCCGGGGCGCTTTCACTCCATCTGTAGCTCAATATGCTCTCTCAACTTGCCGTCTGCCCTGCTCCGAGCACTAACAAACTCCTGATAGGCCGACGATGAGCTCACCGAGCCGTACTTGAAGGGTTTCGAGTGGCCACCAGCTCATCCAGCCTGGGAACAGGAGATGGGTCGCGTAAAAGCCGACGAGAGGGAGCAAACGAGGGAGAAGCAGTGGGGCACGCTCCTCATTCACCTCTCGTCCATACCAGAGACGAATAGTGCCGGCGGTAGCAAGAAGAAAAAGAAGGCCGCCGCCGAACAGGCCTAAGGAGTCGTCTTCACAGACGTTCCTGCATCCGCGTCTGTTTCATTTCTCAGAATGTGCTGCTTGAAGGTTTGGCCTCAATTTCATCAACGGCGTCCAGAGTACAGAGATAGATTGTCCGGATGACCTTTATTTGCTCAAGAGACGCCTTCATTTGAAAGCGATGTTCACCTACCAGTTGGGGAGCATCGACATGTACTTCATACTTTATGACCGTGACAATTGCCGTCTCGCAGATTCGCAATAACACACACCGCGTCTTACGGTCCAAAAATGAGTGCCAATGTGAAGCGCTGAAAGTGATCCCCATCTGAGTTGTTGAGCCATGGTATTACGATTCAACAGCATCGCAACTGGCTATCCATAACTGCAACGCATGTGTTTCTCGGATGCAGATTTGTTGAACTTGACTGGGTGTCTGTCGTTGAAACGTGCATTGATGGTCGTACAATTGACATGATTCACGTATCTCATCTAGTCCATGGGCAATGAAGGCAAGAAACCCAAACAAATTGAAGGCTCGTTGGAACATCCTGTTCGAGTCGCTCCAACTCTGTCCTCACGCGCGCGCTCTAGACTCAGAAGCTAGGCGACGGGTACCGCTCCCATTTCTTCGCCATCCATTCGTCTATTTATCACAAGGAACTGCGTGGGGATAATCGAACGATTTGAAGCCGAGCGGCACTTGGTCGTGTTCGCGTTGCGCGCAGGTTTCGCGTTCGAGGCGGGGACACCTCTCAAAGTGTTCATGTTCACGTTCCATGCTCACTCGACTCGACTCGACTCGTCTCAAGGCTTTTTCCCCACCCGGTTCGATATCGACAAAGAATAATTGCCGCTCTGTGTGGAGAGAGCGAGAGGGCGGCAGAAAGGGCGGGATGGTTAATTCGGTCATCGTTTTGTCTCGTCTCGTGCCTTCTTGTTGAGATAACTATGTATGTATCTAACCTAGTACGGTCTATAGAATGGTCGGAAAGCTCAGGTGTTTAGTCTAGATGGTATTAGATACCTATCTAGATAGTCCGAGGGATTTACATACACGCGTGCGTCATAACTAGTGAGTTTACTGTAACGCGCACTGTTCCCGTTGGCTTAGTCAGTAGTTATCTAGTCTAGGTTAGGTAAGTTTAGGTAGGTTATCTATCTAGCGTTCTCCCGTCGTTTCCGGAGGGAGGTCTGCTTTCCCTCTCATCTCATCTCATCTCATCTCATCTCATCCAAAACTTTGTGTTTGTGCGAGCGCTTTCTTTGCTTCGATGGGTTCTACCTCGTTTGTTTTTTTTTTTTTTTTTTTTTTTTTAACAAAAAATAAAAAATAAAAAACGAATTTCGAATCGATGGTGGCTTGCTGTATACCTAGGCTGGAGCGCCCTCGTGTAGTAAAACTTTACAGAGCTGACCGTACGCAACGCAACGCAACGCAAACCTCACCCCAGCACATTCCATGGAGGTTAGATATCTAGCCGGTATACCTATCTCAAGACAACGACGATGGTAAACGATTTTTTACCCACGTTTTCACCAAAGGAAGGCAGGGAAAGTTTTTTTTTTTTTTTTCACCATCACAAGAATACGGAGTTTTCTGAATTTCTATATCCCTGGCTGTCTCTCTCTGTCTCTTGTCTGTCGCTCTGCCTGTCAGTCCGTACTGCACTTCACTGCCCTAATTGACCCGTTCAAAAGAAAGCTTCCATGCCAATTCACACAACACACAAACCAACCAAACAAAAAGATAGGTATCATTTTCAATCCATCCAAAATAAACCGTTTCCCATTCCTGTACTTCTTTTTTTCATCACGACTTGCGACCATGATGCCCACGATGCCCATGGTGCCCGTGGTGCCCGTGGTGAGTACGCGGAGCCCTCGCAGGAGCCTGCACATGCGTCGTCCCAGGCTCAAAGTACTGTCTTCGTTGCTGCTGCTCCTGGTACTCGGGGAACATAGTCGGGTAAAACTCCGTCCATCCGCCCATGCGCACACGGATCAGGTTATACTTCTCCGGATCGCGCGACGCCTCCCGGTATGTCGCGAGATCCGCACACGTCATGGTGAGCATGTTCCCGCCAATCGCGCCCTCGGAGAACTGGTGAATGAACTCCTCCAGCTTGGGCAGAGGGAAGTTCTCGGGGATATTCATGTCAACCGGCGCCGCGCTCGATATGCCGACTTCTATGGCGGTACTGGCGAAGTCCTGAGTCGCCTTGTAGATGTCCCGGTAGATCGGTGCAGGAGGCAGGTCTTGCGGATCGGGGACGGGCGACATGTCGGACGCGATGGGCATGGTGGTTCTGCGGCCATCTGCCGATGCACCATAAGCTATGCCGTCACCGACGTAGCCCTCGAAGGTGCCGGCACCCGGTGTAATCATGAACTCCAAATTCGGGCCAAATCTGGCGCTGATCCTGTCCAGTGCGGGCTTGAGGGCTGGCCACGGCTTCCGTACCGCGTCCACAGTCATCTCGACCACATTTTTGATGAACCAATCACCAAGGTCCTTGAGCTCCTGGTCTCCCGTGCCGGTTCCCCACTTGGGCAGGGCGAGCGCCACCTCTCGCAGTTCCTTGTAGCGCACAGCATTCGCGGCGGCGTTCGCAGGGCCTTGACCTTTGTCTTGGTATGGCTCGATCATGTTGTAGCCCCAGTCGCAGATGAGGGCTTTGACCAGTTCTGGGAGCGTGACGCGTGCAGTCGACTTGTCGTAACATAGCTTCTTGATGGCATACAGCGAGTCGATTGTGTTAGCTATGCCGAGAATCATAATGCCGACTATGAAATATGTTGTTAGACTCTACTTTCACACAAAGGGACAAAAGACAAAAGGGGGAATGAGAGAGAGAGAGAGAGAGAGAAAGAGAAAATACGCACGAATATGGAACTTGGCACCGCCAACAGTCAGATCGAGACCAGACTCCACGCAACCATCGAGAATACCGGAGAGCAAGGGCGATGGGCATATATCCTCAAGGTTACCATAGGCATTGAGTAAGCCCCAGTACGTCTCCGTCAAGCGCCAGGCGACCTGCTGAAGGAAGATGCTTTGCAACTGCTCAAAGGTTTCGATCTCCTCTGCTGGAATTGAACGGAACGTCTGCTTCAGACCACGAAGATGCACGGATCCCGCACTGCCGTAGGTGGATCCCTGATTGAGAGTCTGCTCTAATGCCAGCATAGGCTCGACGTTAGTCAACGCGAACTCCGATGCTCCCGTCAGCATAGGCTCATAACATCCATCTGCTGCGTAGTCACGAGACCAGGCGAGGTCGACGCCACCGCCCGACTTCAAAAGTCCTTCGCACAGCTTGTCGTCGTTATAGAGGACAGGGTGAGCACCACCGGCCAGAATCGACTTGGCAGCTTCTTTGATGTACTTCTTCTCCAATCTCTTATATGTTCGGAGCGAGAGACTCGGAGCATTGACGGGGATACGGCGTGCCGCCTTCAGACAGAGGAGTGTGACATCGTTGGCACCACCCACGCCAACCTCATCGTCCGTAGCCTTGTATCCACCGACGGTGATCTGCTGTACCCACTGGTTGATGCCGCCACCCTGGTGGAAGTTCGCGCCGACTCCGTTAACAGTTCCCGTGCCATAGCTTCGGTAATCGTAGATGAAGGCTCGGTTGACGAAGGCGTTCTCGCCGATCTTGATCCACAGACAGTCGATTATCTCCTGGGCTCGGGCCATGTCGATGACCTTATTTTCGATATCGTCCTTGAGGTAGGGCCAGAAGATCTGGTCGAGTCGACCAAAGGACGTAAGCTCACCCACGAGGTGAAGAGCCGCGTGGAAGGAGAAGACGAGCTGGACCGCATCTTGGAAGCTTGAGGGAGCATCAGTTGCGAGGCGTTTCATTCGCTTTTGGACATCCTCCATGTTGGCTACTTCTTCGTCGTCCACGGCTCGCGCTTTTGCCCTCTCCGCGATGGTGGCCCAATTCTCAAGATAGGCTTGCACACCCTTGAAAGAGTCGCGGCACGAGATATAAAATGATTTCTTAGTCGCATCCTTCGCATCACTAGCCCTGCTATCGAAATCGTCGACCATGGCCTGCAGTCCCTCATCGACTAGGGTTTGGAAGTTGGGAACGATGTGTCCCATGGCCGCGGCCTCATTGAGACTTGCCTTCAGCCACGCAGCAATGGTTTCGTCTTCGTCCAGATAAGGGACGACTTCTTTGCCTCTGCCCAGCGTGAAGTCGGGGATGGCGCCAACGATCAATTCACTGGGTGTTATGCGCAATAAGCCGGTGCGATGAGCGGTTTCCGAGTTTGGTGAAGCCAAGATGTCCGACAGAGTCACATAATTCGCAAGGCCCTTGCGCTCCAAGACCGACTCTGGGACAGTGTCGACGCCGAGAACCGGAAGTAGGTCCTTCAGGTGCGGCAAGCGGGGAAAATGCTCCTCCTTCATCCAGCCATCTCGCCAGTGGTTGAACGATCTCGACAAGAGGCTCAGGACACGGACAGAAGGCTGGTCGTCGTCGATATACTGGCCGTCGGCCATCTGGTGCATGTAGTCTTGCGTGTTATAGAAGAGATAGCCGTTGGAACTGCGGACTGCCCAGTGTGGATCTTCGAATGTATCATCCTGGTTTCTGACGCCAGCAACTTCAAGCTCAGTCGCCGAGGGAATATAGAAGTAGCTGCCGCCCTGACCGTGGACAAAGTCCATAAGACGGTCGACGGGTCTCTCGGGGCGGTCGCCGATCATGCTCTCAAGGATGGTTTCAAATCGCTCCTGGTCGTTGCTGAAGGCGACGAACATAACACCCTCTTCCCGACTGGGACGTCCGTCGGCCTGGCCGTATGGCAGGGCTTGACGCAGCAGCTTTCTCTGGTCGCGGTTTTCATCCACCGTATGCGCGTGGTTAATATGAGAGCCATAAGCTTGGACTGCCTGTTGGGAAATGATCTCTCCGTCCGGCCTCCGTCCAAAGACGGCATCCAGGCCTTCGCCGGGTTGCGCATTGAGGTCTGGCCAGTCCAAGACGAACTTCTGTGTCAGACAGAAACTGGCGCCTCGATATGGGTCTTCTCCGCCAATCAGGATGTCTTCGGTCAAACTGATAGGATCATTAGGGTTGGTGATGTGATCGACGTAACGACCACCGATGACTCGGCCGTCGGGCCGTTTACCCAATTCGATTTGGTCTATCTTTTCCTTGAGAGGCTCCAAGTCGCGGATGATGTAAGCAACGAGCTCAGATGCAGTCTTGGTATCAGGGGCCTTGATGTAAAGGAGGGCGTCGCCGCCAGTGTCAGACATGTGAAGGCCTTGTGAGAGCATTTTGGTTGTGATGGGGATAGATCGGCCGGTCCATCCACCCCACAGCGCCGGAGCAAAGCCGGCGACGAAGCCGCACCCAACGAAGCCGGGAACATCCTCATCGTCAGGATTGATTTTTTTGTCTAGCTTTTGGATGATCTTGACAACAGCATCATGGGTCTCCTTGTCGTGATTTTTGAACCAGATTGTCAAGATCTGGCCAAACATAGGGCGCCTCGGAAGGCCACGCTGAGTCTTGTTGAAGGTTGACTCGAAAACTCTATCAAGGTAACCCATGGCGTTTTGCGTCAATATACTTCTGAGATGGGGTATCAATTACTTCGAAGTGAATGAATTTAGTTGAACATGGAAATCGTCCCCCCCAAGACATCTCCTGGATATCTCTCCTGGATATATGTATCTCCACGGGCGCTCACTTCACTCGGATCTCTGAGCAAGTAGGGGACGAAGGCGTAACGAATCGATAAATCCAGCTAACCACTTCTCCTTGGCTATATCTGCAACCTTTCAGGCTCTTTGTCCACTCAGAGACGCAGGATAGCCAGACATATCTCTGTTCATGCAGCATCCATTTTAGATACCTAAGATGTGAGGCACGTCACGGTGCTGACTCGCCCACCGGTGGTACAGTCAAGAGTATACGCAGTCATATCATGAATCCGCAGCAATGACGCTGGGCTTTTCCGGAAACGATATCCTGCAGTCCTTTATTGGTGCCCGAAACCACTGCTGTGGTTCCC
The DNA here is from genome assembly GCA_028637585.1 of Xylariaceae sp. X187. Taxonomy (NCBI): domain Eukaryota; kingdom Fungi; phylum Ascomycota; class Sordariomycetes; order Xylariales; family Xylariaceae; species Xylariaceae sp. X187. The sequence goes on along the minus strand of JAJIZN010000011.1, from coordinate 314,325 downwards.
CCGGGTAAACGCACCACGTATGTGTATTAACATTACGCTACGAAATGTATTGACCCCCCATGTCTTGATTGGGATTCGCAGATGCCGGCCATCTTAATGACGAGTGCGTGCGTCCAGTCGAAGCGCTACTAGCGAGACCGCGTGATCAGCAATATTCATCACAGATCTACCCCTCTAATCCAGTCCTACAGCATCCAGGGAACCAGCGGCCATAGGTTCCACTCTCTACCATCGGCTACCGAGGAGAGAAACGGGAGAAACCCACCGTGGCGCCATCGCATCGGCCGGCGATTGTTGGTCTGGACTTGTATCGAGGTTTCTCAAGCTTTCACTGTTTGTTGAGGGAGGGGTTCTCCATCTCGTGCTCCACGACATATGTCACAAGCTTTGCTCTGGACGGCATAAGTGCCATCAACGGGGTCGTTGGGAAACGGCGGCGCAGAGCCTAGAATGCCAATCGTGCCAGCCACTGGAGACACTTGGTTGGAGGAGGCAGATCGAACGAAAGGCTACCTAGGTATGGTGTGTGGAGGAGATCGAGCAGCCAGTGAGATGACGTGCTTCTCATGCACTTTGATTGGGGAGTGAGAGTTGATATGGGATGAGGCTGGCTGGACGAGTACATTGCCTATGCATGGTCCAAGCAAACTGAGTACCTTTTTTCCTTCATGTTGATGGGATGCGGGCGACGTTGGATTAGGGCTATCGTCGTCGAGAGGGGCAACAGGGGCCCAGCTCAATCCGGCCTCAAGATCTCGTACATATCAAAGCTCCTACATCATGTATACAGGCCGTGGGACACCAGACTCTGGATGTGACGGTGTTGCGGATTGATGAAGTGCTATTGAGACTTCAAATAAGTTAGGGGCATTCGGTACATGACAGCTACACGCTTATTCGTCGAGACAGGAATAATAAGCGCTGCGATGGATTCTTTTGAATCCGCTCACTGACGGCATGCGATGCATCCTCCCCGCCGTTATCTGGCAACTCCTCTCATACCCGGCGCGAAGCGCGTTAGCAGCGGGTGGGCAATTTCCAGAACAAATCCGAATCCTGGACGTTTAGGTACCTCATTCACCCCATTTCTCGGCCCATCGTACCTCTCCCTCATTCAACCAGGTTCGCAGGGTCGTCACGCCACCGCGTTATGACCCACGGAGTAGCCGAGCGGGGACGGTATGTCAGGCCGGTACGGCAATATTGGGGTGTTGCAAATCCCGGCGCTCTCATACGTGTCCGCAGAAGAAAGTAATAGGAACAGCAATTCTGCGACCCTGCTCAAATTAGCGATGACGGGCTGAGGCTCCTGGAGAGGACGCTAGTGAAATTCAGCTGATGCGAGTACGTTGAATCAACAATATAGGCAGGAGATGCGGTGCAGGAGGGGCGCTGATGGCAGGCACTTCAAGGAATAACCTTAACCATACATATGCTCTCTGCTAGCGTATCTGCCAGTGCTTCTTTTAGTCGTCTTGGCATGTGTCGTTCCGGATGGCTAAGCCGCAGGCTCTAACCGCTAGTTAATGGCTGGACGCAAGTAGCAAGTCCCTGCTTCGTGTCTATCCCCTCATCTGCAGCTCCATCGTATCGTGTCCGCCATTCAGATTACTCACATTGTCTTTCGTAAGGCAGCCTCTTCAATGCTACCTATTGGGTTGACTGACCTGGTATGTCCCTCACAGCCACCATGTACCTCACGAATGCTGCACTGAGACAAAACTATCACCACTGGTTGGAAGCATCGTATTGGATATTGATATCGAACCCCTCATCGCAATATATCCCGCACGTATCCATAGCCGGGACTGCCACCGGTCATACTGTGGTCCAATGATGTGCTATTGTAGACGATGAATGTGGTCCGCGGATCCGCGTTGCTGCACATTCATAGGACTCGTGCACTGGAGGAGGGTAATGTATTGAGAATGTGGGAATGTGGGAGTGTGGGAGTGTGGGAGTATGAGTCACATAGATCTTGTGGCAAGCTGCAGAAGGGTGGATGAGGGAAAGGGCGAAGAGGTTGCCCGTACCTAGGTATGACAAAACACAGGTATGACACACAAATACATATCTGTTAGGCAGGCTCAACTGTCGTTATGATAGGATGAGGAGGGTACGAGTTTGGAAGTCTTGAGGATGAGGAGACTGCGACCGGCCGTCCACCTGTACCTATTAGGCGGCCGTGATGAAGGAACTCATTCTGTCTTGGCAGGCACAGAGCTACATTTGTCTGTCCGTGGGGGTTCTCAACTTCCTGTCTCCCGTCTCACGTCTCCCGTCCCATGACTCTCTTTCATGAGATTCATTCATAACTACATTCCAGTAGTTGAGATTATTCTTGAGCCAGATCATGATGCCCTTGGATATGGGGTCTTTCTTCATCATGGTACTGTAGGTTCCAAGGCGCCGCCTAGGTAGGCTCTCACAGGCCCCAGGCCTAGTTTACGTACATGCCAGCCTACTTACAAAGATGTTTGAGAATGTCGAGTATCAGAATGCTCAGCCTCTATCAGTGACTCCGCAGCTGGCCTTGGTCACATCCAGTGAAACATTAAGTAGTTTGCGGAGGCAAATACCAGATCATGTCAAGGAGCCGGCAACCCGCAGATCGAGACTCGAGATCCTTGTCCACAAAACACATCTATCCCCATTTGAGAATGAATCTCCAAGCTATGCATCCCCGCCGTTCCGGTGGGAATACTGTCGCGGATCACCTGGTTATTTGTCTGTTGCTCAACGATACACGGCTTGGGATAAGGTGATACATACTAGACATACTATACATACCAATATGCCAGAACAGAGCAGAAGACGAAAGGGAGACGTAGCCCTCGATACGCAAATCCGAATGGCAATTCTGAACACATTCAGCAAGAACTGGATTGAAATGGTACGACAGGAAGACAATCTCAAGCATTCCTTCGTCAACGAGAGCCCTTCCATTTCAGTATGCGACTACGGCGACTAAAAAGCCGATTGCTTTCAGTATTAAGGAGAAGACCGGGCCTTGCGAATTTACGTAGATATACAGCTCCGACTACGGACCTTGCTTGAAATCTACCCATCCACATCATGGCAAGCGCCACGTACTCCGAACGTCCCAAATAATCACATTTCTCAATCAGATCTCGATCCGACCTCGTTACATCCGCGCCTGGTGATAAGGCCTCTTAGGGACGATAAACCACGCCGCTTTTAGTTAACCAAAACCCTTACCTGATCCAAGGGAAGCATGTCGCATAATCCTTCCACATTCGGAGCTCATCAACCGATCATCAATATCGACTCGCCATCCATTGACCGTTCAAGCTCGACCCTATCCAAGACTGTCCACCGAGCCCCAGCCAAAAAAGTGCCCGGTCGCTACCCCTCTCTCTACTTCATCACTGCGCCAAATCGATTCCCCCCGCAAGGCTCTTCGAGTCGTCTCCAATTTGTGATCCCGCATTCTCCCTGTCCTGCGAAGGCTTTTCAAAATTGCGTCTCTTACAAGATGCACCAGTCTGGCAGATGGGCCGATATGAAGCTCAAGACACCTCTTAAGAGTGCACTGGGGATTTTACTCGGTTGGCATCATAAGTAGGTAAGGAATATCATCAGCAAGCTGCCATTGGCCGACGCCCAGTGATGCTATACCTAGCACCTAAGAGTGACTGCGGGATCAGCTTTGTGCTTAATTCGGATTGATGTTGCGGCAAGCGACGACTGATGCTGTTGCATCCCGCCGTTCTCGACCCCAGTCAGACGGCCAGTCATTGACCACCACACCTCTTTCGATATGCTGTGTAGCCCATCTACGTGAAGTGTTGATTGACTGCGGCTACAAAAGCCCCAATCTCACTGAAATGAAAGCGCTCCTCATAATCAGAGCCGATCCCTCGGGTCGCCGCCTACCTAACTTGGTAGCAACAACAGTTCGTGGTCCCAATGGCAGTGGTAAGAAGAGGACGGAATTGAAGTTGCAACACTGTACGTCTGAATGTGGTCGTGTCGAGAGAACTTGCAAATCGTGAAATAAAGCTGGAAATCTTGGTGAGGATTGGTAAGCGATGAGGGTATACAGCGATCTTGCCGAATCTGATGATCATTTCAAGGCGGGAATCCTAAGCTGAAGCCGGACGGCGGGAATATTGCAGATGAGAATGCTGATTATAGAGCATGAAGTAACTAACCTAAAAAGGTTTCGTTCCGTTCCGCTCACGCCGCCATACATACACTCAGCTCGGATACTGACGGAGTTAGGCTGTGGCTGAGCGTCATGGTAATCTGTCGGGCCGCTTCTGTCTGAGTGCCTCTGTAACTACTGGTTACTGCCACATGTCACTCGGCTGACAATATCTTCGTCAGCTGTCAATGAGGGGTGTCGTGTGTCTTCCTGGCCAGCTACCTATCTAGACCTAGGTAGGTACTCCTACTTGTAACGACTCTCTCTTCAACTTCATCGTCGCGATTAACATCATCGCATTTTCTGATCCTCTTTATTTTGAATCGCCTTTCTTTCATATCTGCAGCAGCTTATAGCCATGACTTATAGCTCTCGTCTTATCTGATTTCGAACGCATTGGATACCTTACCTATGTGTATCTGATGATTCGCCATCGCTGTTGGTTTACCCTGTTCACCGCGTTAACCCATCAGTATAGTAAATTGACTCATTATGAAAACGAGAAATCATATACAACAAGCTGTCATCATCGTGAGCTGTTGCTCCGTTAGATAGTGTGTCCTTTTTGGGAGGGAAAAGTCTGCCGGGCTATCGTACATGACCTACCTATCTCTCCCTATCTTGATGACATGAGACAGGCTGGGAATCACCGGACCCGTTTCCCGGGAACCCGCACTTGGTTGGGCCTTGCATGATTATCCCGTTCGATGAACATAACACTACCTCATAAAGAGTTGGTCATGGCAATGCAACGACAAAATATCCGGGCTACCGGACGAAATGAACCCCTCGTGGGGAATCGGATTTCACGACTTGTTACATCGCTGATGATCATGGTTATGTTTCTCACGATGATGATGATTCTCGCGGCGGCGCTCGTCGTCCTCAGCGGCAGCGGCAGCAGCAGCAGCAGTCTGCTAACTGTCGCGTTCACGACCTCCGCGACCGCCGCGGGCGCAAGGAATGATAACTCCCCCGGTCTACCGATGGTGATTAATACCTGGGGCGGTGCATTCACAGCAGCCACGGATGCGGCTTATATAGCGCTGCGGGAGATGAATGCGTCGGCGCTGGATGCCGTTGAGATCGGATGTAGTACGTGTGAAGCGAATCAATGTGATGGGACGGTTGGGTATGGCGGGTCGCCGGATGAAAATTGTGAGGTGAGGGTTTTTTTTTTTTTTTCTTTTCTTTTTTTTTTTTTCTTTCCTTCTCTTCTCGTTTCACTTCTCAATCTCATCGCGTTGACCTGGTCTTGTTCAGCAAGAGAAAAACGGACATGGGGATATAATGAAAAGGCTAATCAATAATGGTATTTTTATCCTCAGACAACCCTAGACGCCATGATAATGGACGGCGACACCATGAAATCCGGCAGCGTCGCCGCCCTCCGCCGAGTCAAGAGCGCTATAAGCGTAGCGCGGGCCGTGTTGGAACATACCTCCCACACCATGATCGCAGGGGACTTCGCTACTGATTTCGCGCTCAGCAATGGGTTCATAGCCGAGGATCTAACCACCTCGACTTCCGCAGCATTATGTTCAGCTTGGAAAGCGGAAGGGTGCCAGCCGAATTACCGGTTGAACGTATCTCCTGATCCGGCGGTGGCTTGCGGTCCTTATACCCCCTTACCATCATCATCACCCTCACGCTCACCTTCACGGGATCCTCATAACTCAGCTTCGGATTCAGATTCGGATTCTCACTTGGATGACGAGAGGCATATGAGCGGCGTGAGAGGAGGACAGAAAAAAGGCCACGACACCATCTCCCAGATCACCCTCCACCCGTCCGGCTCCCTAGCCTCGGGCACCTCCACCAACGGCGCAAGCCACAAGATTCCCGGCCGCGTAGGCGACGGCCCCATAACCGGCAGCGCTTCCTACGTCGACTCCGCCGTCGGCGGCTGCGGCGCCACCGGCGACGGCGACATCATGATGAGATTTCTGCCCTGTTACCAGGCCGTTGAATCTCTCCGCCTCGGCATGCGTCCCAAACAGGCAGCGGAAGACGCCGTCCGAAGGATGTTGCGGAAATACCCCAACTTACAGAGCGGCGTTGTCGTCGTGGACAAGAACGGTGCGCATGGCGCTGCGGGTTCCGGCTGGACGTTTACCTATGCGTATCGGGGCGGGGAGATGGATGAGACGGTCGTGGTTAGTGTTCCGCCTTTGCATTTGGGTTCGTTGGAACTCTGATGCTATTCACATTTAGAGAAAGAAAGAAAACAAGAAAGAAAGAAAGTAAGGAAACCTTCATATTTTATTCTAAATTTATCAACGACCACCTGATCTTCTAAAACGATATGATACACCTAGCAAATTCACGATTCATCGGATGATCCTGGTGTCCTTCTAATTATATTCACACCATCACGAAAATGAGCAAGTCAATAGATACCATGAGATGAAAGACAAGACAAGAGCATGAAAATCTACCGACTAGTAATATTAAGTATCTTTTATTATTTATACTTTCACAAGGCCAGCTTTCACAGCTTCTCGTGGCTATGAACAGAGTTGGAGGTAACCTCTCCTCCTTCCGTCATCCTCAATACACGATTGCAAGCCGTGATTCCGTTGGCCGTCGATAATCTAGCGTTCTAACAATACGCCTTATTGTTAAATTTGTGGTTAACCCGAACAATACCGGTCAACGCAGACTCAATTTGAGCCTTGGGGAACGGTATCACCAGCCTCTTCTATAATAATACCTCTCAATCCAACTCGACGCTCTCCAACGTTTCGCGCACAAAATCGTCCGTCTCTTTCAGGTCCCGGTTCTCCTCCTCATCGCACTCGCTCCTAGACCTCTCGCTGTCCGTCTCCGGTGGCGTCTGTATTTCGCGCACTCCCATATGGCGTTTCAGCATGCACATTTCCACCGCGATTCCGGGACCGAATGCGCAGCCCACTACGTAGTCCTTCGGTCGACCGCCCGGCGCGTACGAATCCATCTCTTTGCCACGCAGATGATCGAACACACTGAATATCGTTGCGGAGCTGGAGTTCCCGTGCTCCATGTACCGATGATAACTCGCGCGCATGTGCTCCGGTGATATCTTCAAGGTCCGTTCCGCGTTCGTCAGAATCGTCAGGCCGCCCGGGTGTATCGCCCAATCAAAGTCGGGCGCGGCTCGGTACGTTTCGGGTAACTGGCCCCCCATGCTCGCCATCAGATCTTCGAACGCTGGCTCAAGAACCCGCTCCGCCAACGCCGGCACGCGCTGCGATAGCACGATTTTCCAGCCGACCGGATCGACGTCAAACCGCAAGTCATCCCCAGTCTCCGGCAATATCCTGTGGTCCCAACCTAGCAGCTCGTACACCGGCTCAGCGGTAGCAATCCCGACACCGTTACTCAAGACCGCGACGCTGGCGCAGTCCGAGAACAGACAGGCCCCGATCCGGGTTTCATCCCTTTCGATTATGCTGTCCAGCTCACTGCGCACCAATATCGTGCTTACCTCGAGTGCCACGCACAATACCCGGGCTGGCCGGCCACGGAACCGATGACCCAGCGCAAGATTTGCCGCCGTGCGCAGCGCCGCCAACCCCCCCGCGCAGCCAACTCCGTGAAGTAGAACCTTCTCAACATCCGACGGGAGACCCAATTCCTTCGCGACGTAGTGATCGAATCCTGGGTTCGCACTATCGGTGCACGTGGTCGAGACCACGTGCGTGATCTGCGAGGGGTCAAGGTGTGCTTCGGCCAGCGCCTTTCTTGCCGCTGCTATGGCAAGCGGCACTCCCTCGTTCATGAATGTCTCATGCAGCTCTGCTATAGTCGGAGCCTGTGGTTTGTTGACGATCGGGTGCTCTGATGTCCCGACGGAGGAGCGTGTCTCGATACCCGTGATCCGGTTGATGCGGAGGACCTTGCTCATCCTGCCAAGAGCCGAGACGCGCTCGTGTTAGTCTGGAATTCCCGTTTGTATATCATAGTTCTATAGCGGGAACTTTACGCTGGTGTCTCGGGATAGAATTTGGCTGCTACTTTGGCTAGCTCGGCCGAGGTAAGGCTGTTCGGCGGGTATTCAACGCCTAGGCCGATGATGGAGAGGCCCAGTTCTCCAAAGGGAGCGGGGGAGGTGGTGATGTTCGTCATGACGGCGTCGTGGTTGTTCGGGCTCTCACGAGGAAGTTGGGCCTTGAGATGATATTTTCCCGCCACGTGCTCTGCTGTTCTCCGGTGAAGTTCTGCTGCTCGGGAAGGCGGTGGCATGCATCTGGTTTTGGGAAATCTATAGTCTTATGTGGTCGGCAGATGACATAAGTCGGGCCCAGGCGAGGGGGAAGGGGGTCCGGCTCGCTGCCGCAATCGGGTTTGGTGCTTCGGCGCAGATTGAAAATAAAATGCGGCTAGGTAAGGGGGGGCTATTAAGCACAATCCTGGGGCCCGTGGGGTTGGAAGTAGTGGAAGGGATTTTGGTCAAATTGGCATGTATGTAGTGTAGAGGAAGAGTGCGCAGGGTAATTGGGAGGCGGGAAGATGGCGAGATACAAATGGAACGAGACGACCCGGGGACGGATAGGTACTTCAGCGACCCAATTTACAGGTCTATGACGACGTAATTACATAGTTAGGTATATGCTTTTCAACCCTAACAGCGCGTTGTAGTGTAGACAAACGCCCGTATTCCCTCGGCAGGCACAAAATCCTGCCATGGTGGAATGAAGCGTACCGCAGGTAGCACACAAACGGGTTCATTGTTGCCCGCCACACAAAGGGCGAGTCGCCAAGACGCCACGATATAGCGAATGAAGATCGAGTGTCTCGCGACGAACCGGCCGGGGGCATCGCCCTCGGGTATCACGACACCTCGGTGCCTTGAAACATGGGTTTGCGCGGCGGATTCGACTATCCTATTAGATAGTCTAATAGGATAGATGCATGCCGAGCGCACAACGCCGCGAGATCAAGCCCCTCCTTGGGAGCTGGAGACTCCATGTACCCAAGTAATTGTCCTATTCCAGTAATATCTCGCAAGCGGGCATACGTAATGGGACCAGACACGACGTAGATCGAGTCGAAGAACTATGTAAGCAAATGAGCAATGGGGCGGTTATGTGCGAACTAGGTAAGGTACATGACGAACTAATAAATAGGCCAACAAATACCGCGCGAGAGATGATAGGGAATATTAATCCTATCATCCATGTCAAGTTCTAGATAGACAGATAGACAGTTAGCGTCCAGATCTTTCATTTTCACTTACTTTTGCGTCCGGTTCACCAAGCTCCAAGTCTTTTATCACCGAGACTTTCTTTTGTTGAAAGGCGCTGGCTGGCTAATAGTTAGTTATATCGTCAAACATGAGAACCCCATTTGTTGAGCTCGCTGTAAAGTTTAAAATGCGCACGCTAGGCGTCAAGACATCGCGGGATTCCTACCTATCTGTACCCTCCATTCGTCCTTCTTACTAATTTTCCGATCATACCAACCTTCCCAACGGGGCTATACTCTGTAGCTACTAGGCCGACAGCCTAGTTTGCTTTTAGTTTCTATACGCGTAGCATTGTACTCGGACGCAAAATGCCTCCATTTCTGATCGCCGGCCGGACATCTGGAGGCTGGCGGCCGGAATTGCTGGACGTAGCCTGTACACCTGGAAGCCTAATAGTAAGTAGGAGTGGCAGTGTAGTGTACTCAGGTATGTAGTGCATGTTCCGGCGGAAAAAGAAGGGTAACAGAACTGATTCAACACCACGTGGGGCGGCCAATACAGTTTTTTCAATCGAACTACACTAGGTACCCGCCGACGCAGCCACTCATGAGGAGATGCTGAGATTGGAAAGATCGGGGGGATGTTGTCCCGTCCATGTTATCAGAAACCATTCATCATGCGTGCGTATCATATGAGTTGAGTAGCACGCGGGTTTCTAGTCTTTTTGCTGGGGTAGCACAGTCATTCCGCGGTTTCGGCCCCAATCATTCCGAGGAGGTCGGGGAATCAAAAGAGACGGACAGTCAGGTCGGTATCGGTAGGAGGACTATGAGAGAAACTCTTGAGATTGTGGAATCCTGCTGTTTTAACGAGCGTATGCTTGTTGACGTCTTTGTCACTTTACTCGTCATCTCCGCGGCAGACGAGTTCCTCCGCCTCTCGTTGGAGAGGTCCTTGTCTGGAGTGCGCTAACTATCTTGAAGTAACATCGCCGCAAAATCCCTTGGGAAACGTTGGGCTCCGATCTCCATGGGGATGGTTCCATTGTGTTGGTGAGATGGGTCGCTAGCGCAAGTAGAACTCTGCGTGAGTACCGAACACACACGCCGGTTTCGCTACAGTATGATGCCTAGACGGGATGGAAAAAGCCATGATTATCCAGACTGAGATACAGATAGGCTCCATCTGTCTGCGAACCTTCATAAAAGGTTTCTGATAATCTGATCGCGAGACTATGCAATCTCATATCCGACTCGGACGCTCACTGCCCTTGAGCCAGGGCGAAAATGTGCGTGCGTTGTGAAGGTGTTGAAACGGGGCTTCGCGAGGATCTGTTGGGGTGTCATGTTTGGTCGATCCGCGGATGCGAGCGAGCAGAGATTGATTCATGGGCCGATCACTGAGAGCCGTGTCATGGGCTGGGGTAGATTGGCTGCCGGCCAGACATCGTGGGCATGGTTTTCCCTGTGATTAGTATCTTTCGTGGACCAAGGTTGGAGAGATTGATTTTGAGGTGCGCACAATTTATGAGCTCTGCCCGCGATCCATCGAGATTTGCTCTAGTGTCGTACACAAGGAGACGGGAAAGTAAGATCCTTGAACTGAGCAGAGACGATGCCAGGCTGAGAGACATCAGAAGGAGGGACCCTCAGAATGACGAGAGATGATGGAAGTGTGAGCGATGAGGAAGGCAGAAGCGTCTCAGGAGAGTGACACAGAAGCTTGCGGGGCAGGTGTCACGGGGATATGGAGTGGCAGGAGCATCCCTCTGCCATGGCCCCGATATGAACTCCCATTGCTGGGCTTCTTTTCATTCATGCGAATCAGACATTGAGCTTGCCTACCCTGCGGGTCCATTCTCTTGGCGTACAGTCGTCCAGCTTGCCTATCACCACACCACATTTTTACCATCGTCTGATAGAGCATGGTTCATAGATGTGAGACTTTCATGAAGCAGAGGATCTCGCCCATGTTTAAATCTCAGTCGGCCGGGAAGGGACGGATTTGAATGCCTTGTCTAAACTACTAACCAATTTCGGTGCTCTTTTTAGGATATGTAAAGATATGTCTAGGCGGCCTACGCATATCTTTTTCATGGTCCGTTTTGTCGTACCGGGCAAGTTGAGTCTGGACGCTTGGTATAAGAACAAACGACGAAAAAATGGTGGACTTAGGTCCCGGACTTTACCAAAGCGCTTCGGCCTGATGATAGTTCGCAGGACGAGTGAGTGGTGTCGAGAAACATCAGTACTGAGTAAACCCTAATCTAAAAGCAGTTGTGAGAAAACCTATCGGAGACACAGATGAAGGAGTACTTGCAATCTTGTGAGCACGACTGCCCATCATGACCACGTCCGAATCGGAGCGTATCATGATATGTTTTGGCATTCATTCATTGCACTAGGTTTTGGGGGTGGTAGATCGAGAGATTTAATGATAAACTAGAAGGCTTCAGATTATTCAAGTATGAATATGAGTATGATCATTGCCAAACGCAAAGTTGCTTACTAGATCAAGTACATGACGACGCGTAGGTGCTATGTGATCCATCTGCCCCCTGAATCTAGCTCGAAAATTTAGCTATATGATTAATGGAGACGCTCACGGGCATGGGCCGCGATCATACATACTTACATGCTGTTATCGCCCTCGCTTCGACGGGCGGAGACCCGTCGCTTAAAGTAGTGCAATGATGAGTATTCAGACATCAACAAAACACTAAATCAAACCAAACACAGATTAAGCTTTGACTCTTTTGAAGATAATGGTATCTTCGTCTTCTTCACATTCCTTGCTCGTCCAGCAAGTCTGATCATAAAGCCCAAAGGTGCGGAGAAACGCAATAAGCCGACTACGAGACAAGGACGCAGCGGCCTTGCGAACCCTCAGCTCCAGGTGGCGTGAGACGGATGGTAAAAGGGCCCTAAGATATCTAGCCCAGGGCTCATGGTTGTGATCGATGAACAGGCTCAGACTACGGAATCTGGCGACGTCTCGGCCGAGGATGTGAAGCCACTTGAGGCCGATATTGCTGGTGTAGACGTGGAAATGGTTCTTCATCAGGAAGACATCCAAGGCCTCAGAGCGGATCTGCCGGTTGGCTCGGAACAGGGCTGGTAGTGGCCGGTCAAGGACGAAGAAGTTCCGAGCGGGACGCCCCCACTCGCTCGTGACGACAAGCGTGTAGATGACATTCCGGATCTCGGGCGGCATTGACAGTAGCAGCGAGCGCGTTTGCGGAGGTGACATTGCTGCTAGGATGTAATAGGAGATAGTGGACGCGACCTGGAACGAAGTGGACGTAGCTAAGGTACGGTACTAGCGACAATAGACAAATGAGTAGGTAAGTAAGTAGCACCACACTATATAAAGCAGCAAAGAACGGTGTATGTGTAGTGACGGCGGTCAGGCTTGGGAGGATCCTCGAACGTGGATATGCGAGAGAAGCCGGTTGTAACGGCCCAAAGAGTACTCAGGGTAGGCACTGCATGAACTCTTCATTCACTTTGTAAGAAGCTGGGAAAGGAATGCGGTTGTTCTTGGTGAAGAAGACGTGAAAAGATGCGAAACGAGGTCGGTGTACGGGTGTAGGTAGTAAGCAAGGTCAGTTTATCGTGCGCTCATACATCAACTATAAATAGCTATCTAGATAGGTAGCCTATGTGGCGAGGAGACCTGTCGCTTTGCTCCTGTGAGTCCTGTCACCAGCCACATCTGGGGTACATGGGAATCTCCAGAATATCGGTAAGGCGATAACATGTCATTCAATCAGTCACATCTGGTAAATAGTCAAATGTTATACCCAAATCGTTGTCGAATTTGTCTCGATTGACTCAAATACCGTGGCATTATGGTGGTTGATTTAGTGGGGATCGGTTTCCCCCGGCGGTGCAGACTGTATCTAAGGTTAGTAGGTTCTGTTGACTAACTAACCTAGATAGGTACCTAAGATAATTGGGTAGGCTTCTGCTAGGGATTCCGGCAAACTCCGTCCATTTAGCTGTGTACTCCGTACTTACTTAGGTCCTTTACATGATGTGAACTTACATAGTACAGTCCGTACACGTATCCGCAACGGTCAAAAATACGATCATCCGACAAGCTCCCCGACGATTAATTCATATGAAGTCATGCGTGAGTTCGTGATGCTAACTTCGCTCGTAAAAGATGAGTAGAGATGTGTGTTGCTGCTGTAGGTACGGTACGGTACGGGATTCTTGACAAGGTTACTTAGTTCGTATTTAACCTACTACATACCTACGAGAGTAGAAAAGCCGCTCGGGCCATAATATTCATCACGTCCCATCTATCTACCTATTATCTACGTATAGTGTGCAGCCATCGTCAGTGGCTGGGCTGTTGGTGTATCTCATTGGCGAAATGGTTAGACTAGAGTCTGAGTTGGCCAGAAACGCTCAGAAGCAGCATCCATGTGCAACTGGTCTGAGCTCGCCGGTCTCAGATCGCCGATGCATACAGAGGTAACTTGATATATCAAAATGAAAACCATACTTGTCAACCTCATAGCGTCAATACTGTACGCATACTTAGCTAATCGTCAGAACACGTCGTGGCCTCATACCCGTAAGCAAAGAGAGGCAGCGGCATGATGTACGAAAATACATACCTACCTAAGATACAAATGAATTTGTACAATACGTCTGTAAGGGGACATGATACACACATGCCGACATACAAGGCAGCACTAGATAACCGTGGACGCGCCGTCTGGAAGCCACAGTAACCGCACTATATGCAGAATGGTAAGCGAGGTATCCGTATCTTGTAGATGAGAGGACGAAAACAAGAAAAAGAAAAAAGGAAGAAAATATAGAAGGTGAAAAGGAGGGTTTCCCGGAGCGGGTTGATCCGTTCCGGCGGAGAGAAGACGAGTGCCATGATCCATCTGGCTGGGAAGAATAAATACCGGGTAGACACGCGACTTGTGTGTAGGTAGTCATGACTCATATCGTCAACCCAAGGGTCAATCCTCCCACTCTGGCGTACATGCACGGTAGATAGATTCTACACTGCACCACTACACACATAGGTACCTACCTAGTGTACCTAGAAGGGCACTGGTTCAAGCGCGACAGTTATTACCGACGCCGAGCAAGGGTCACAGTTCACTAATCAGTTAAAAAAAGAGACATCTTCGATATCCTCGGTCACCCCACGCATCCACTCACGTCAGCCTCATACCGTGTCTCCAATCCCCGCCAGTTCCGGGAGATCTCCTTCATCGCCGGCATCGAGGCCCGCAACGCGCGCAACGAGAGGCCACAAGCTTGGTTTCATCGACCTGGCTCGATACCGGCACGGCAGCCCACATCTGAGTCATAGCTGTATAATGCCACGTACAGTATAGGTAGCGGGTACAGTTTGGAGTTGCAAACTTACTGTGAGTGAGTAGGCAAGTAGGTATGTAGAGATGACGGGTTCCGCTTGTCACCATATTCCAGATTCCAGATTCCAGGTCGCCGTCGCAACGCCTTACTGATAGTGCAACCCTACAGACGCCTAGGTAGTCCAAAAATACCTGAGCCATACCTACCTACTACATCATACATGCAACACTCTGCCTTGTAGTGTAGTGTAGGTAGTCCAGGCTCAGGTCTGTGAACGCCGACTGCCGGGGTTCAGCGTAGACGCACAGGGTGACCTCTGAGGTTCGGATTCGCGTGTTTCTGTTTCAATACCGGATACCGGATGCCTATTTGAGCCAGTTCACGACTCTCTCCCTCTCTAACGCAGTGGAAGCATCACGAGCGACCTTCACCAGGCCAGGCGTGCCGCGTGCGAAGAGGGGTGGGCGAGATGCGACGGTATGGGGCATTGGTCGGGCACTAGAAGCGATGTGCAGTGAGCAAGTCTGCTCCCACTGGCCTATGAACGGGCAGAAAACGGGCTTGTGAAGACTTGGGCAAGCACAGATTGAGCGCGCGGTCGGATTACGTCAGTGCACAGTAGCAACTGGTAGCGTCCTGCACTATGCCTCATCCTTTTGGACACGACTTAATTCCCGGGGCCATTAATAATCAATCCCCAGGTCCCGGCTTCCCGTACCTTCAAAATGCCCAGCATCACCAATACCAACTCCTTCAACACCAACATCAGTCAGAGTCAGAGTCACAACAACAACAACAACAACACCAACCGCAACCCCACCAACAACTCCCTCTCCAGCCACCGCACCAATACGCGGACCAGAGTGCGTGTCTTGCTAATATCAACACTACCAACAACGACCACAACAATACCCTCCATCCCACCGCCTATCCTGCCGTCCAGCCCAGTTCCCGCTCCACTTTCAACGGCTTTCCTCCGTATGCCGCCATTCCCGGTGGCACTTTAGTGGATCACGCTCCCCAGGAACAAGACACTCATCCAACAGGTAGCACAGCACAATCGCACAAGCCAACTCGAGATTCCGGGCTCGAGGCTTCGTCTCAGCAAAAGCACGGCCTGGCCACTCCTGCAACCGCTCTGTCAGCTGGTGGTTCATCATACCAATCCGACATGCGGTACATTGGAGGCCAAGTGGATACGCTCAGTACTGAGCAGTATGGCGATGGCAGATTCGCCACTAAACGCGGACTATTTAAGTCGGAACCCGATATCATTACTGCGGCAAACACTGCCCCTAATCCTAAAAAGCGCGGGAGGAAGGTCTCGCCGGATGAGCGAGATGAACCCGTTGAGGAGACCAAGAGGGCACGGGGTCGCCCTCGTCTGGAAACCGGCGCCCACCAGGATATGAAAGAAGTAAGCCCATTTACTGACTGTCGACGTCTGGGTTTTCTTTTCCTCTTCCTTTCCGCCCTGCTTTATGGATGCAAAAAGCCGACAGAGATGATTTATTACAAAAGCTAACATAAATCCAGCGGAGGAAAGAGCAAATTCGCCTTGCGCAAAGAGCATACCGCAATCGCAAAGAAACTGCCATTGTCGAGCTCGAGGCGAAAGTATCTGCACTCGAGGCCAACAATGTCGAAGTGAAGGCTGCATTCCAATCCTTGCTTATGGAATTCGTGGACAACCACGCCATCAGTGCCCAAATCCCCGAACTAGGGCGGCGAATGCAGCAATTTCAAGCCCTGTTGGCCCAGAGAACCCCTGACGATGCCGTCTCACAGAGTGACACGGTGATGTCTCAAGGAGATATGCCGGTGGAAAATGCTTTACAAATGGATCATGCCCTGCCGAACGGTAAAATGACTGATAATAACCAACCTCCGTCACAGGCGCTTGTTACCACCGGTATGCAGCAGCCCCAAAAACTTTTCGGTGGCATAATCGTGACATATGAGCCGGAGTGTCAAAACCCCGCTCAAGAGTCCGTGTCTTCCGTAGGCTCGGCCCTTGATGGGAATTATACATTTGTGAAAATGCCGAATATGGAAAACGCCAGCTTTGTTTTTGACCTAAGTTTCCTGGATAACACCCATCCATCTCAATGGTCGCTGCCACAATGGGAGCTTCCCGTACCCGCCTCGGGAGCGTACCTAGAGAGAATGTTGAGCAGGAGACTACATCGACGCACGACTGAGAAGGCCGCATCACTTTTGGCGATGGAGAGCCCACCGTACGATAAGATGCACCGTGTTTTTGGCTTTGTGAGAAATTACGCCACTCTTGATAGTATACGCCAGCGCCTCAGAAACACGTTGAACCGAAACGCGGACCAGGATTTGGACGAATATACACAACCCTTCCATCATGTCGGAGGGGCTGGCACTCACTTTTCCGGCGACGAGAAGAATGGGGCCCCCTTCCCAAACTCCGGCTTTGGTATGGGTCCATTCAATGAGAAAACCACCGCTGTTCGTGATGAGTTACTTGATATTCTGCAGCGCAGCACGTTCCCGGGCTGGCAGGGCGAGTGGTTCGACTCGTACGACGTCGAGAAATTCCTGGTGCAGAGGTCTATCAGGTTGCCACCAGGAGGCGACGGCTACGTAGAAATCCCACCGGGTGACTTTTACCACAACCCTCTCGAAGAACAGGCCTCTCAGCCAAAAGACGGCCTAGACCGATTAGTCCCTAAAAAGAATATGTCCGACTTTAACGTCTCATCTCATGTCGCGGACGCCATACCGGCGCACACTACCCAGCACACGATGGCGCACAACTCACTGTCTCCACTATCCAGTTCTAGCATGGATAGCATGCTCTCGGTGCCAGGGTCGGTGGACGTGTGGATGCCGGGGTCCATGCCCCCCGACTTTTTAGGGGCATCAATGACTATGCCGGGTAACATGTCATCGCTTCCTGCATATGATAACTCCGGCCTTGGCCTTTCCAACCCCCCCAATTATGTATACCAGACCCACATCATCAATCCTATGGGTGGCCAGATTCGCACCAAGAGAGTTTGGTTCAGCGTCGAGAGGTTCATTGAGAGTAAGCCACCCTCTAGGTATACTGATACATATTAAGCGAGGGGAAAACTGACGAGTAATTGACAGGACTCTGCACTAAAAGCACCTGTGTCGGCCGTGGACCCGCCTTCAGGAAGAGTGATGTTATAGTCTCATTCTGGGAGGCCGTGAGGCCCGGGCCCGAATAACGCGTGGCAATTTCGGCCCAATCATTGGCATGGTTAAAACACTTCATACGACACAAACCCCCCGGAGGGAACGGATGCTTCCCCTTTTTTCAAACGATGGAGAAGTATTCGATATCATGACGCAGTCGTACACCCATTCCCTCTCTCCAGGTTTGATGTGTGATCCTGGGCCGGTGCCGGAATGGTATTGTGTTAATGAAAATGGACGACTGGGACGTCCGAGTATGTGCACCATTCTAGTGGTGCCGGATAATGACGTACACAATGAGATGGACGACTGGGATTTTCGGAAAGATACACCATGATGATGGTGCTAAATGGGAGATGTGTATACGCGATGGGCATAGACAACACCTGGGATCATTGGGCGTATAGGACCATATTAATGGTACTTGAGACGACGGGGATGTTTCAAGTCTACACACCATATTGGTGGTATTGGATGAAAAAAAAATGTACATGACGGGATAGATGGCTGGAGTTTTTGGGTATATAGAACCATGTTGGTGGTCTATTATTATACAGCGTGGCATGCCGGCATTTTGCGTTGGCTAATATTGAAGTGTCGTTTGCTTCCCTTTTTTCTCTGCGAAACGTTCGCCTAGCATTCCCAGGATAAATCGTTAGAGAGCGTCTCGGGATGGGTATATGGTATACCAGCATAGCTCTATGAATAACAGAGACGCATGAACAAAACCATAGCAGCTCTACAGCAGTACAGTAGAACACAATCCGAACTATCCTTCCGGCTCACCACCATGGTTGTGCCGGGTCCCGTCTCCCGTTATTCTGTCTCTCGGCTTTCTGCGTTTCGGCCTTCAATCTCTCGGCCTTCTGCCTTTCGGCCTTCAATCTCTCGTCGCGCGCTCGCATTTTCGGGAATAAATCTCGCCAACGGTCTCCATGCTCCTCCTGCATCTTCGCCTCCCACCGCGCCCTTCGTTCCGCATCTCTCTGCGCCTTTTCCTGCGTGGCAAGCACCGTCTCCTCGGCAATGAGTTTCCGCATAGCATCGGCGCGCGCAACGCGATCCACCCGTTCTGTCTCGAGCAGCGCAGTCATCTCCTTGACACCGTACTGATGCAGTGCAGACGCATACGTCTCGTTCCGGCCGCCGGGTCTCGCGTCGTAAACGCTATCGTTCCACGCTCGGTTGTCGTCTTCCTCTTCTGCCAATAAGTCTGCTACTTGCTCTTCCCAGTCATCCTCGAGGCGCGCGTCTTCCATGTCTTCGTTGAGCATTTGCTTCGCGCTCTCGACTCGTTTCACGCGGCGTACGATTTTTTGTCGGAGGACGCGGCTTAGCAGGGCTGGTTGTGGCTTCTTGATTCGTAGGAAGGGCACGCCGTCTGCGAGGTCGAGACGGGGGATTTGACGACGGCCGGAACCGCCTAGTTCGGAGAGGGGACGAGGCCGGTCCGGGGTGATATACTGTGGTGTCGGATACGGGTTCTCCGGTGTTGGGGGCGGAGCCACGTTGACGAGCAAAGGCTTCGTCAGGGGTCGTGGGGCGCCGGGTTTCAGTGGCGGGGGCGGGACGTAGACATCGAGACTGTGTTTCCTTTCGGCGAGACGGTCGCGTAGGAATGCGGTCACGGAGGTATAGTGCTCCGAGGCAGGGCTGGTGGCGGCGCCGTGTAGGACTTCGAGCATGCGGTAGCCGGCGCTCAGGGCTGGAAAGATGATCCGCGGACTGGTGTCGGTGGTGTTGCGCCGGAAGGCCCGGCGGATCTGGATGACGATTGGGTTCCGGCCTTCACCCCAGGCGGTGGCGAGGTCATCTGGGAGTGAGACCTTGGGCGCTAGGCGCATGAAGGCGCGGTAGAGGGCGAGGCCTGGTTTTCAGGGTGGGGTGTTGGTGAGCTGGGTGTTGTGCTTTTGCAGCAGGGGGGGGGATGCGGATCTGGGAACTCTCTCTTACATGCTATTCTATGCCTTGAGTTACGTCCCGGAATGAAGAATTTGGTCGGCGAGTATTTTCTTAAGGGTGACATTGGGAGACGCGGAGAGTTGGTAGTCGTAATGAAATTTGATACATTTTCTTGAAAGGTGATGCCATCCGGGCCGGCATCCATCCAGGTTTCGCATATCTGTTATCTGAATACTTTGTGGTGCATTAACCTTAAGAGGTATAATGCATGTCAATGTACAAAATATGCATATCACGAGGAGGGCCGATTAGATGCATACTCCGTGAGGTCACCGAACATCACAACACCAATAAGCCGGACAATTTCCAATGTCCATGAAGAAGACGACGGATACAGTCTGTATTCTCTATCAATATACCTATCTAGCACATTGGATTTTAAGGCTCGGTAGACTCTAAGCTGCAATATTCAGCAATTCAACTAACCTAGTCACAGTTGTCACAAATGATATTGCACCGCGATCAAAGCCGTATGCCACACTATAGGCGGTTTTCCTGTGGGCAGATGCCGATTGCTCGACATGTTCTCAGCATTGGCGCTTGTCTCGAATTTAAGTCTATTATTTAAGAGAAGTCATTGACCTACTTGGGTGGAGCGGCAGAGAAATATGGTAAACACGATATCGCAAAGCACCGCATCCTGTAGTAACGAAAGGAAACCAAAGGTACCCTGGATTCTGCATCTGTAGGGGATGAGACCAGGGACACGAAAACTAGGGAAAGCAACCAGAGTATGACCATTGCCTGGGTTGAACCTGAACGATACCTAGTTTCCATGTGGGCCTCTCCATCCTGTCTTGTCATGCATCTTGTTACCCACACGCCTAGATGAAGACCTCATTTTTGTCCATGTACTGCCGAGAATCGCTGAATCTAGAAAACGGGATAGTCCACCAAGCGATTACTCCCGGACTTGTCTATCGCCGCTCGACCATACCCATGCGCCTTTTACCATAAAATCGTTTCTCGTAATGTCGACAAAAGCCTGCGCAGCTCCTGGCTTCCCGCTCAGTTGCCCGGATAGACAGAGCCCTCGGGCGGCTGCGGAAGCTTCTTGCATTGAGTTGAGGCCATATACCTATATCCATGTCAGCGAGCTTATCCCCAAATTCTCGGATGTGTGCCCATTGGTGATGGAAAGCCATACAGTCGAAGCTCAATCAGGATAGTTTCCATCGTATTCTCTCGTTTCCAATTGGCCAAGCAAGGGAGCTTGGCTGGGTCGACAAGGCCGTTTCTCGGGTTAACGCAGGGTAAGTTCACCTGGCTGATGAAGTGAATTGTGGGCGGGAGGTCGGGGTACTGGCTGCCGCAGTGCATCTTAACGGAGTAGATCCGGTTCTCATGAGCGCTCTGATTCTCGTATTAGCCGCTATCAAACTCTATCTTAGGCAACAACGGGAGGCTGGGAGAGGAATGGCTAACGTGAGGAGGACCAAGGATGGTGCCATTCCAGTCAGACATTAGAAGGTCCTCAGGGTTGTCTAAACCATACGAGCAAGCCTCTGGGAAACCGTGTTAGTGACCAACGTGTTTGCGGATTACGAAAGCGATGAGCATTGGGGTTAATCAAAGATGGATAACGCACCCGCTCCCAAGCCTTTTTCGCCTTTCTCCAGCTCCTCCAGGAGACGGAAGTTCCGTGGGAGTCTCGCACCCATATCGATCGAATTAATCGGACGCGACTTGAACTCGGGAATTCCGGTTGGAAAAACTAAAACGGTGTCGTAGTTGTGTTGTTCTTGTCCGACTAGAAGGCCAGGTAGATTCCAGTCGTTTGATGATAGGTAGGAATTTTGAGGAAGTAGTCTCGGCAAAGGGAGCGTGAGGCTGATCCGGCTTTTGTAGAAGCTTGAATGGAGACAGGGTGAAAGGGCTACCAAGGTAGGTATTTGAGGTGGCCAATGCCGCGTGCGGGAGAGAAACCACAGCACGTGGAGTGGTGGGGTGAACTGTTAAATGGCGTACAGGGACCTACAGTGCCCAGCCAGATGGCCAGCTGGAGAAAGGTGGGGCCCTAGATACTAGGTACGTACTATAGGGTAGTACCTACCACAGACCCACAATAGGTATGTCATTGTATGCAGATATCGGGCCTTTAACTACTTAAACGTAAATACGTAACCAACGAGGACAGCTGAGTCATCAAACTCAATGAACACCAGTGAACCCATGGTCTTTCCATGTTGGCCACTCTGTTTAACTCGCAAACACCAAGCATGTATTGAAAACCACTCTCACCTCCCCGTTGGACGACGTAATTACACTCGGTTTGCCTCCAAGTTATTGATCTGCCCTTTTGCTTTTAAATGGAGTGAGACTGGAAAGACCGTTTGGCCAAGATGACCACCCAGCTGCTCTCTACGGAGCTAGCTAATCTCATCCAAGAGAGCAAGCGCAAGCATAATGATCTGAGACAGGTATGAGCATGTACAGTTCCAAGTCCAGCCTTTGCGCATTCACCCAGAAAGCGGACATCGGTGTTGCTTTTGGATGAACTATAACGTCAGATCTAACCTTCTTATTAGGCTGCTGAGAAATCTCTCGATGAGTTGAAAAGTATACGAGCTACCTCAGAAGCCCCTTTGGCTGCTGGTATGTTGTTACCACAAAGCATTGGCCTTGGACTATTCTCATCTTAGTGGCATGCAAAACTCACTATTTCCCTCAGAACTGGCCCAAAGGGTTAACTTTAGTAATCCCTTCATCATTGCCTGTGGGACAAAGAATGTCAAATTCACATCGATCGCCATCGTCTGTCTATCCCGGTTGATCCTCGTAGGTGCCTTACCGTGGTCCAAACTCAGTCCAGTCTTGGAGGCGCTTCGTGAAGCGACATCGGCTGGGTTGGATGTGCAACTCAAGATCCTTCAGGCGCTGCCTACTTTACTTCAAAACTATGCGAATGATATCCGAGGGGATTTACTTGTCACCGCCCTCAATATCTGTTTCATCTTACAGACAAGCAAGAATGGCGTTGTCAGCAACACCTCTGCTGCTACTCTGCAGCAGCTCATCATGACTGTATTTGAAAAGGTTTCTACGGAAGATGGTAAGATGGCTTAATTATCCACAGGTTTTTCTTCAACTTAGCAATTAACACACGCTAGTGTCGGCTTCGGATGCTGAGTTCGTCGGTGACGCGCCTGTTGGCAATGGCGATAGTGTCCCACTTCGAGCCGCTGCGATGGACGCACACCGCGTCTTCAAGGACATATGTTTAATGACAGAAAACCAACGCCCTGAGTATTTGCGTTTCACGGGTCTCCCGCAGACCTTTGGCTTGGAGTTGATAGAATCCGTGTTGAGCCAGCACCCCAGCCTCTTTCTAGTCCATACCGAGCAAGCTTACACCCTGCGTACTAGGGTCATGCCATTTATCATCAAATCTCTGGATGAGCGGCCGAACTTTGCTACGTCCGTCCGGCTTGTCCGTATTCTGTATACCCTACTCAAAAAGCATCTAAGCATATTGCCAGTAGAGGGTGCGGACGCCCTAGATGTATTGACTCAACTATTAGATCAGGACACTGTCATGTGGAGGCGAGCCCTATGCATGGAGGTCTTTCGGGGCATTTTTGCTGAACCCGCTCTTCTGAGGCGCATATTCACGTTGTATGATGCTAAGGGAGGAGAGAGGAATGTTCTCAAGAAACTGACTGCCACTTTTGTCCGTATAAGCACCGAAAAGCCAGCGGTCATTGGACTCGGCCTTTACTCGACCATTCCTGTCGCTGATCCGTATGCTAGCGTCGGAGGCTCTTCAAACCAGGCCATCTTAGAGTCGAGCGGCGTCACGGGAATCATTGGCGGCTCCGTTAACGAGGGCCAAAATACCGGTATCAGCTCTCAATGGAGTACCGTCAGAGTCGCGTGCATAGACCAGTTAGACAAGATTGAGCCGCCGCCCATTCCAGAGTCCTATACCTATGCACTTACCCTCTCATGTATAACCTCTTTATCAGAGGGCCTGGCCAAGTTCATATTGCCGCTCACTGTGCCCGGCGATTCCCGGTCTCGCAGGAGGGGAGCGAAACACCCGGACATCCGCAGAGACTCTCCCGCGCCAACTGAGGCAGGCAACGCAGAAGGCTCGAGATTGGTGGCCGAGAGAAACATCTCCACGACATCCCTGGAAAGAACGCCTTCCTTCAAGAAAAACCCCGTACCTGTTAATCCTTTGTTGCTAAAGGATCATCCCCTGTATGCCGATGTGAAGACCTGCGCCGATATTATCGAGGAATGCTGGCCTGCCATCCTCGCCACATGCTCGACGTTTCTATATGCTGCTCTGGACTCCGAGTACTACCACGGTCTTGTACGCGCATTTCAGAAGTTTGCTCACGTTGCAGGGCTTTTGCAACTCATCACTCCACGAGACGCCTTTCTTACGACTCTGGGCAAAGCAGCTGTACCTCCAAACGTATTCACCGCTTGCCTCAACGCTGGCTCCTCGAAGCCGGGTCCCCCCAGCCCTGTAGCGGAGACACCTACTACTCTTCTTAACAACGCCCGGGGCTTGCTAAGCGTGGAGAACCTAGTAACGCCAGTAGGAGCCGCCGGCGAGAGGCAGAGGCAAGCATCATTTGAGGCCAGCACGGTTCCCCAAACACTTAACACTCGCAACTTGTTGTGCATGCGAGCTCTGCTCAACCTAGGCATTGCACTTGGCCCCACGCTTGGTGTCTCCTGGTCGATCATTCTGGAGACTCTGCAACAGGCAGATTTCGTGCTATTTACCAATGGCAAGGCTGCTGGAAAAACCCCCATAGTGAGTAAAATGCCCGATTCAAAGGCAGAGGCCGAGGCTGCTGGACTGTTTGCGAGTTTTAGCACCGAGGTAAAAGCAGTGGAAACCGCCGCTTCTCGGCTGCTTGAAAGTACCGTCGACTTTCCCAACAATGCATTTGTCGAGATAGCCAGTGCCATATGTCATCTCCTGGAGAAGCAGCCGGAGCCAAAATTGTTGGAGTCCTCCATTCAATCACAGTCCCCGTCAGTACGTGTGCCATCGCCGGCGGGACGACGAACGCCAACTACTCAGCATCGGAGGCCAGCCGGCCCCGCGATCATGATCCCTACAGGACCGCATCAGCAAGATCAATTTGTGCTTGCCAAGATTGGCGACTTGGCGATAATAAATCTTGATAGATTGCTTCAATATCCTCCTGATATATCGGGCTGGGATCGACTTATTTCTGAGGTTATCAAAGTCCTTGGTTCCAGTACCACATCGCCACCAGTTAGAGCCCGCGCAGCTGAAATTCTAGTACGGCTCATGTTAGACGCAGCCAAAGCTGTAAGAGGCCAGAACGACGAAATGCGGGCAGCTGTTCAGCTTCGAATCCTGGGCTCTCTGCGTGCCTCATTAGATCCCCTACAGGAAGAAGATCGTGTGGCTTCTGTCACCACTAACGCTACCGATATTGAGATTCATAAGATCATCCTGGAGGGTCTGAAGGGTCTCCTTGATGAGTGTGGTGAAACACTCCTCCGTGGGTGGGATATTATATTTGAGGTTATTGGCACCATATTTATACCCAGAACTCCCGATCACGACAATATCTCAGCGATCCAAGAGCTAACTACACGGTCTCCAAGACTGATCCGCTTTGCATTCGGCTCTCTACAGCTTGTTTGCTCGGACTTCCTAGCGTCCTTGCCCAAATCGTGTTTTCTTATACTCGTTGATACCCTGTACAAGTTCTGTTCTCAAGACGACGATCTCAACATCGCATTGACGGTAGGCATTCTCTATCTCCACATACTCGAGTTCGTAACTAAATGAGTTGATGGCTTAGACGGTCACGTTTTTCTGGGATCTCTCCAATTTCCTCTCCAGGAAAAACAAAGCTCTCCCGATTACTGCTGACCTCGTTGGCGATTTTGACGATACTTCTCTAGTTGAAAAAGCGTCACTTGCGGAAAATACAGCATCGGATGCTGCCCTGTGGATGCTTCTTCTTATCCGGCTTACTACCGTAACAACCAACGAGAGGCTAGACTTAAGAAACAGTATGTTCTAACCACTGCAGATTCCTAGATATCTGCTAATTAACCATCACAGGCGCTATACAGACATTGTTACGAATCTTCGACGCGTACGGCGACCATCTCACACCGGAAGCTTGGTCGGTATGCATCAAAGTGGTCGTATTCCGTCTATTGTCGTCTCTAGAGACAGAATTGAGGACACTGGGTAGCGCGGCACACGATGACAAAACTCGACAGGATTGGCACGGTACCGCAGTTGTCGTCCTCAACGGCATCTCCAGCTTGCTTTCAAATTACCTCGATGTACTCACTGCCCACCCGACTTTCAATTCGTATTGGCAGCAGCTCTTAGTCCATTTCGCGAGTCTGCTAGATCTTCAAGTCTTGGACATCAATACCGCGACTTTCAAAGCTTTAACACAGATGCTATCGCATAGTCAAAGTGGGCCGAAGCAGAACTTCAATAAGACCA
Source organism: Xylariaceae sp. X187 (assembly GCA_028637585.1). NCBI lineage: Eukaryota > Fungi > Ascomycota > Sordariomycetes > Xylariales > Xylariaceae > Xylariaceae sp. X187. The sequence continues at coordinate 288,025 of JAJIZN010000011.1, read as the reverse complement.
CTATCGACCTGGCGTGGGATCTCTGGGCCCGTGGGATCCCCATAGCCGGAGCGGAGGCTTTAGATAAAACTCCAGACAACCAGGGTTGCCTGCTCGCTTATGTTGCTGCATTGCGTGACGTATATCGACTGATACAGGACGATCTCTCAGTCGAGCGGATTCGCCGCATGCTGACCCTTTTGCGTGAAGTCATGGAAATGGCGACACCCGGCGCCTTCATTGCCGATATCGACCACGCCACGCCGTTGCAGAGTCAAGTTCTGGACGTCCTAAAGATGCTGCGAACGGACGTTCCCGGGGCACCATCGGCGGTCATCACTCAGATTTCTGATTTGGTCTCACTAGCCTTCACGGATGGCGGTAACGCAGCTACCCAGCGTAATGCGCAAAAGCGAACCTATGTCGCCATGTCGAAAGCGAGCATGGCGATACTACAGTCCTTGATACAATCCCATGCCCAGGACTCAGATATATACGTCAATGGCGCTTTACTCACCTCGCTGACAGCTCTATCAAAACCTATCGTGTTCAAGTATCAATTCCCCATCATCACGAAGTCCGAGCAACCGTGGAAACAGGCGACCAAGTCGGCTATAGCCATATTGGATGCTACGATGAACCAACTGGTGTCTTTGAATATACCACGGGGCATATTACAAGAGATATGGCACATGATTGTAGTCATCACCAACGGCGTGACCAGCGCAGACTGTGAAGCACCGCCTGATCGAGTCAATATTTCTGAAGATGAGGAATTCGACATCTCATCCTTCAAGCAATTACGAGAACTTATTATCCCGGCATTAGGTGCCGAAGTCGTACCTGATAACACCCGAAAACTCTTCACGGAGAATCTCTTCCGCATGTCCATCATCCACGCCCCAGCACCTGATGAATCCGCCCTCGTCTACGGGGGCGAGGTGGTGGGCCATAATAGTATGGCCCCCGGCGGACCAGCAGCATCAAATCTCTATAAAGTCCGCCGCGGCCGTACCATCGACCCCCCACCATCAAAACGAAGCAAAATGTCCTACGTCTGTCTAAACGAACTCTTTTCTCTCGTCACAAGTCAAGATGAAGAAACCACCACTCCTCCTCAACCACCCCGACGCGAATTCTCCCCGCCACGCCCTTCCGAACCCCTCCGTATCCAACGAATCCGCCTGGCGAGAACAGCAGCGCCCTACTTAATCCTCCGCGCAGCCTTGACGTTACGGACCTACGTAGCCGACCAGCCTCTCCGCGGACGCATGCCGCAGCCCCTCAGCCAACGAGCGGAATTAGCCTGGGTCCTAGAGAAACTCGTGAGATTGCGCAGCGAACCGGAAGCTATACCCGATACTCCGAACATCGACAGCGAGAAGATGAAACACCTCATCCGTCTGTATCCGCTCATCGTCAACGCCGTGCGGGTCTCCGCCGTGAGTGGCGATGCGAAGATTTCGGGATTGTTGACGGATGCGTTGGAGGGGGTCGGAGAGGTCTTGGGCGTGTGAAATGTATCTTTTTTTTTTTTTTTTCTTCGTTTTTTCTTTGGGTTTTCCTTTCATTTCGCTTCACTTAGGTAGAAGGGCTTTAAAGGGAAAGGGGTTGGGGATGGGGGTTGGAGATAAGTTTCTATGTAAATAGTTTTCGTTCTCGTTCTCGTTCTCGTTCTCGTTCTCATTCTCAAAATCCCATCCATGCTTTAAGGTATACTTACCTACCTACCCACCTACCCACCTACCCACCTCATCATTCCATGCAAATGAAATCTTTTACCGAGGAGAGATGATTAATCTTCGGAGGCGAGTAGATTTTGATTTTGATTTTGATTTGAGCTTTGTTTTGTCTTTAACATAAAATATTATTTCTTCCTGTTTTTCCGTCGAGAGCTTTCATCAAACAATAAGGTACTAACATTTGACAATGTTACTCCTCTGCCTTTGCTCTTACCAACAATCTTTTTTTTTTCTTTTTGCCCTCATTCACAATGAGAATACATGTAATGTAAGAAAGGCTCATCATCCATCCCCCCCTCCCCTCCCTACCTGAAAGATGCACCAGTTATGTGTGTGTGGTGTGTGTTTTTGGGAAAGTTTGCATGCATCTTCTCATAACCATCATTGGTTTCGTAAAAATACATAAATTCCTAACCCCCCCCCTTTTTTTTTTAACTTCTCATCTCTTCATTTTTTTCTCTTCTTCGTGACGCCTACCTGATGCTTCCCCCAAACTCCAAGCTTCCTTTCTTCATCATCTTTCCCGTTTTTAAACGGGAGAAAGGAGAAAGGGAGAAGAGATGAGGGGTATTTTGAGTCATATCTCCTTACCTTCTCTCGTTCGTTCGTTTCCTTCGCTTATTCACTGACAACCGAAGCAAGAAAAAAATGCCTTTTTTTTTCCTTCCCTCATATTCATATTTATACATGGGTGGAGTGGATAAGTGATTTCTGTTCTGAATTTGAGTCAACGTAGTATTTGTTGAATATTAACCGCGATTTTGCCTATTGATTTTAAGGGTTCGGTAACAGTACGGGTGATAGCACGGAATAATGTATCGAGGTTGCAGGTATGATATCAGTCCTAGAACGTGGAGTAAAGCGTCGTTTTATAAATTATTCTACGACCTTTCTTAGTTCTTAGCGGCCGCGTTGTCGAATTCGCGCACAACTGAGTCGATGACGCTCTCAGTAACTTTCGGGGAGTCGGACTTGTTCTGTTGATCATTGCCCTGTTCGGCAATCTGCTTGGCCATGGTGCGGCTCTGGGCGTCGCCTACTTTGCCGTAGACGCTAAGGGCGGTAGCGATCATACCACCGATATCACCGACGTTGCCAGGGACCACGACAGCAGTGCTCTCGCGTGCGAGCTTTCCGAAGGCTTCGACGTACTTCTCGGCGACGGTTAGGGAAACCGCACCCTGAGCGGAGATACCACCGGCCTGAATGGACGCGCCGACAGCTTCGATACCAGCGGCGGTGGCGCGGGCCTTCATGAGAATGGCCTCGGCCTCACCGGAGGCGCGGTTGATCTTCTCGGCACGCATGGCCTCGGAGGCAAGAATGACGCTCTGCTTCTTTCCTTCGGCGATGTTGATGGCGCTCTGGCGTTGGCCTTCGGACTCGAGGATTTCGGCGCGCTTCGATCGCTCGGCCGTCACTTGACGGTGCATGGCCTCGACGACACCCTCGGGGGCGTGGATATCGCGGATCTCGTAACGTAGGCAAGTGACACCCCAGGCTTGGGCGGCCTCGTTAATAGCAGCTGTTATGTTTATATTAAGAGCTGCACGCTCCTTGAGTACGTGGTCGAGAGATAGCTGGCCGATCTCGCTTCGCATGGTCGTTTGGGCTAGCTGGCTGATAGCGTACTCGGCGTCCTCTACCCCATAGCTATAATCATGTGTTAGGGTTCTTCTTCCACTCTGCGGGACTCTCTGACATGTCAATGTCGATATGCCCGTATGTTACAACACTGACCTCGCTTTATACGCATCAAAGACACGTGTATATAAGACACCGTCGAGCTCGAGCGTTACATTATCGGCAGTAATGGCACTCTGGCTGGGGATTTCGATAGCCACCTCCTTCAAGCTCTTGACGTATGCGATACGGTCGAGGAAGGGAACGAGAATGGCGAGACCGGGTTCGAGGATGCGATTGAACTTGCCCATGCGCTCGACAATCCATGCTGTCTGCTGGGGCACGAAGCGGATGATGGTATTTATGGGGAGCGAGGGGCGCTGAAAATAGGAGGGCATGGGGCCTACGAAGCCACCGGAGGACTGCGGAGCCCCTGGGGGAGCGAGTGACCGCGGCGTGCTGTGGAGGGTTCGTTGTAGGCCGACGGCGAGAGGACGGGAGGCGGGGGCGGTAGTGACTTGATTCTGAGGACTGGGAAGAAGGCCACGCCGTATGACGGGCCGTAAGGCCTTCTCTGCTCTGCTCAGCGACATGGCGTTACCGTGTGTCGGGGCACAGATTCGTTGCCGTGGGTCGGGATGTCTTGTAGGATGTTATGTTGTTGGAGTCTGAGGGACAAGGCGAGGCTTCCATCGGGTCACTAAATTTACTAATTCGATACTCGAGCTGAGCAGGTGCAGATTACATAGGTAGCTATCTATCTAGGTACGGACCCCGGCAGGAGCGGGCCCGATTAATGCATATCTATACCGTACTACTAGATCCGTGTGTACTGTATGGGGCTATGCTGTTATTCTAGTATATGCAGATACAAAGTGAGTTTAGATGGGCGCCCTTTGTACTGGAGTCTGGCGACCAGCGATCTCAGGGGCTCAACACCTCGCAACAAATGCCACTTACACAGGCACACGCAAAAGCTTTTGCATACGGCGGCCAAAGTGCTAAACCTTACCGTGGCTCACTGGTTCCCTCCATTCAAATGGCTAGGGCACGATGCTTAAAGGATGTTATAGTTCCGGTTCAGGTTCGTCCGCTGCCGGCGCGCTGCTCCGGTGATGGGCCCGGCGACCAGACAATCATGATAGAGACGTCCACTCATCATACAGGGCAGATCCGCAAGGTACCGATTCCTACATTATGATAGGCGGAACTTGCCCGTATATATCACCCGCTAGGTTAGTGATGTCTTGCGAGAGTCTGAAGTTCTTGGCTCCTCGCCTGCGTATATGCCCCCCCCCCCCCCGCGCGAGTATCCCCTCCAGCGGAATCTATATAAGTAATTCGGCATATATTCTCATAAGATCAATAGCGGCGGTTGCTTAGAGCCCATAAACGTACGACATATCATTTTGGGGGCCGTTGTGGCACAACGAGGCCCATTTCTGTGCTTTTGCGTCCGTGGTTCTCATCCTGTGCAATTGATCCTGCAAGCTGGAGTTCTATTATTATCGGCCCTCCGTGCCTCGCTAAAGCATAGTCATGGAAATATATCCATATAAATGGGCCCTGTGTGGCTACATTGATGGTATCAAGAGAATACTGATATCTAGGCCAGCTGATGCCTGGCATCAGATATAGGAACACCGCCGCAATTTCCATGCTACCTAGGTAGAGCCTATCTAAGGGGAATCAGCTTGGAACGTACATATCATGTCATCCAAGGCCCGCTGGCTCTTAGTTCTGTCCGCTCAGTCTGAACAGACCTTCAAATGACGACAACGAAGCATGCTTCTTATCTGTCAAACCCAACTCCTTCGAGTATTAACACGCCCATGCCTATATCTCGGTAATGGCTGCAAGTCTCATCCCACATGCGAGTCTATATCTCATCGGCACTATCGTCTTCACTGTCATTGCCGGAGTGGCTGTTCTAGCCCGGTTCGCTTCCAGATGGAAGCTTCGTCAGATACCGCTGGGCCCGGATTGGCTTTCTTTAATATCTCTTCTTATTCTCTTTGCGCAGGCCGCTCTCTTTATTAATCGTACGTCAAGAAGAGCCGAGATAGTTGCTGTTTGCCTGCATTTTGCACTCTTGTTTTTGAGTCTATTTGTCGGAGAGAAGCACCGGGCCTACTTGACTGACGATCGTCTCCGTGTAGTTATTGAGAAATACGGCGCCCTTGATCTTGACCCTCCGTACCCATTCGATGCCATAGCGGAATTGATAACGGTATGCCTTCCACCATCAGCTTTTCCCAAACAAAGTTAACGCTTAGGCCCCAGGATACCTGGGTCGAGCAATTCCTTTTCACCAGCGTCATCACGAGCGTCGAGCTGGGCATCCTCTGGTTCTACTACATCCTCTTCCATATAGACTGTCACATCCGCTGGGCAATTCTAGTGACTGGCACCGTTTGTATTCTTTGGTTGATTATCACATTCATCCTTCTTGTTGTCCTGAAGCAGCAGTCGCCCGGGTTACTGGACGTCGACAACGGCACGCTTCCGCAATTTTTATTCGTCTTCGAGTTGATCAACCTCTTTATCGATGTGATCATACTGTGTATCCCTATCAGGGCTGTCATCGGCCTTCAGCTTCCCAGACCGAAAAAAGTAGCTGTTTTCATTATTTTTCTTTTGGGGTTCTTGTAAGTTGTGCCTGACGGAATGTTCACCCATGATGAAATGACATTCGAAGTCTTCCGTTGGTCGATGAAATCAAAAAGCTGATCAAAAGCATCTGTAGAACTTGCGCGATAAGCATCTTTCGAATCTTGTCACTGCGGATTGGCCACGCTCCGCTCAATTTCTGTCAGTTCATTCTTGCAAGATATTCCCCTTTACGTCTCTACTATCTCCAGACATACAAAGTCACTCATTGAAAACAGCTCAATTTCCTATAGTTATTTTCGCAGGGATCGTCCAAAGCGGTCTCGCGATCGCTGTCAGCTGTCTACCAACGTTGAGACCTATCCTATTAGCCATCGGCGACCCTTGCATTCGACGGTGGCGAGAACACCAGGAAGAAAAAAGGGTTGCGAGAAGCATCTGTAACGGCTACATACAGCGCACAGGTTGGAATGGGCGCGCTGGACTTTAGTCACGCTAGGCTGAACGATCAAGCAGAAGTACGTATTTGGACCCCTGAATTCGAAGACCGTGCTTTTATGAGAGTGCATTACCAGATGGCTTGCTAGAGAAGGAATAAACATGTATTCTGGAGGAATCGGGCAATCCTCGCATTCTGGCGTTGCTGTGGCGTTACTTCGTGAGCCATTTAGACTTCTTCATATCCATGACATGTTCTCATAAAACCAGAACTGTGACTTGAGACCATGGTCCAAGAGACAAGCCAAATCATCCCCCTAGACTGCTGTAAGTAACTTCCCCTGAAGCACAAGTCATTTTAAATTGGGAAACGTACGTACACATTATTCTCATCAGCAACTTGATTAAAACGGGCCGGTCTTATGGCTGCCTTAAACATCCCCGTGTTAAAATAAGAGGACGGGGCAGTATTAGCTAAGATGATGAGGACCGAGCGTGTTAGGATTGCTCGCGTCGGCTAACTTCAAGCCATTATTTGAACCGCGACACTCACGGTACGCGCGAGGTCGAACTCAGGTGACCGATGCTCTCTTCACATTGTCTCCTGACAAAGATTTTAGAGCCTTTGTAATTCTCAGAGCCATGGAGCCAAGATTCCGGAAAAGGGTATATGAGACGCCGATATGTAAATAGAACAGAATACTGGGTATCATATCATTGGAATCTCGCCGGGTTAGTGGGTATTAACCTCCGCAAAACCTCAATCTGCCGCGCCTGAGCCCTATGCTTGAGCTCCGTCGCGCCTCGTTTATCAAGCCGCCTTGTGCCGTTCGAGTAGACGACAGTGAAGTCCGGCACAACCTCACCAGGGCGTACGACGCTTCTAGGCGTAATGACACTATGCTAATAAGAGAGACGCACGTTAACTCAGACCGGAACCGAGGGTCATTGACAACTTTCGTGGGGGTCCAACTAACCTTGCCTAGCTTTGCGCCCTTGCCGATCTGACTCGCTACACCTACATGGCAACCTTCCCCAATAACAGTGCCGCCAGACTCGATGACGGCGCCGACCTCAACTGTCGCATAGTCACCGATGACAACTCCATCCCGTGATTCTATCGGGGTTGGATCGGCTGAGACGGCCCCAATAGTTGTCCGCTCGTGGACTATGCATCTGCGACCGATAGTGATCCTGCCTTTCGAGGAATCAATCTTCGCGCGCGGGTGAATGACCGACTCGGAACTGATGTTGATGGTGTGGGTGCCGGCCAGAAGGGCGGAATCGGAGATGGTGATGGACGACGAGAAGTTAACGGGCGCCTTTGGACCAGCTGGGACTCGTGGGAGAATCGATTGTCGTTTGGCGGCAGACGCCATGATGTTGGGGATCTTGTGGTTACGTAAAAGGAGAAGCGGTGTTCATGGTTTCCTTGGTTGGTCTCATGGAAGGTCGAATCACGTCACAACAATGAAGCAGACGGGACGCGAGACCAACTGCGTGCCTCTAAGCGATATGCAGCTATGGTACTCAGCCGGCTTAACATAGAATATGTATCTAACGCAAGCTAAATACGCCACTATGACGTAATATAGCATTGAAAGACAACACGAACAGTTGGCCCAGCAGAAACCAACACTGTCCATTAGTGACTGAAGCTGCCCAGCATGATTCCGTTCTCTCACTGTAGGACACCGGGCGGGGTCATAAAATACAGTCTCATTATCACTTAGACACTGTAGTGCACTAGCTCATTCCGTAATAATGCAAATTATGCACGAGATGAACAGTGGCCCATGTTTCCATGCTCGCCACAGCTGACAAGAAGCTGACTCCACTCTAAGCTCCGGCAAACCAATCACAACACAGCGGCTTGATTTGAAGTGCCGCAGTCGTTCCAAAGGCTGGACCGATGATCCAACCCGGACGTTCATTCCCTTGCCACATTGGACCCTCTCCTCTCTCGCTCAATTGAGCGTCACGCCCACTTCCGCAATGCTGTCCAGGACTACCACGTCGTCGACAGCCTCCGTGAAGGCACTGGCGCGCGTCGCCCTTCCCGCCGGCTCGCAGGCCCGAACCTTCGCCACTGTCCAAGATGGCGCCCCGAAGCGAACTTACGGCGGTCTCAGGGACCAGGACCGCATTTTCCAGAACCTCTACGGTCGCTATCCCCCCGACCTCAAATCCGCGAAGAAGATGGGCGACTGGCACAAGACAAAGGAGATTATATTGAAGGGTCATGAGTGGATCATCGCCGAGATCAAGACGTCCGGTCTGCGAGGCCGTGGAGGAGCCGGCTTTCCCTCCGGCCTCAAATGGGTTCGTTCTCACATCTATTATATGTACAATATGATACGGGAGAATGTTGGCTAATTACAGATTTTCGATAATTAGTCTTTCATGAACCCCCAGGGCTGGCAGAATGATACGAGGCCGAGATACCTGGTGGTCAATGCTGACGAAGGCGAACCGGGCACATGCAAAGACCGAGAAATTATGCGAAAGGATCCTCACAAGCTCATCGAAGGCTGCCTTGTTGCCGGCCGTGCGATGAATGCGACGGCTGCCTACATCTACATTCGCGGAGAGTTCATTCACGAAGCTGCGGTTCTACAGCATGCCATCAATGAGGCGTATGCTGATGGACTGATCGGAAAGAACGCTTGCGGTTCGGGTTACGATTTCGATGTCTATCTCCACCGTGGTGGCGGTGCTTACGTTTGTGGCGAGGAAACCTCGTTGATCGAATCCCTCGAGGGCAAGCCCGGCAAGCCCCGTCTTAAGCCCCCGTTCCCGGCTGCCGTCGGTCTCTTCGGTTGCCCTTCCACCGTCGCCAATGTCGAGACTGTTGCTGTTGCTCCCACAATCTGCAGAAGAGGCGGCAGCTGGTTTGCTGGTTTTGGCCGAGAACGGAATCAGGGAACCAAACTGTACTGCATCTCCGGTAATGTTAATAACCCTGCCACCGTCGAAGAGGAAATGAGTATCCCCCTGCGAGAGCTCATCGACAAGCACTGCGGTGGTGTCAAGGGTGGCTGGGACAACCTTCTCGCCGTCATTCCTGGTGGATCCTCGACTCCTATTCTTCCCAAGCACATCTGTGACGACCAATTGATGGATTTCGACGCGCTCAAGGACAGCCAGTCTGGTCTGGGAACGGCAGCTGTCATCGTTCTAGACAAGAGCGCCGATGTTGTCCGATCCATTGCTCGGTTATCTCATTTCTATCGTCACGAATCCTGCGGCCAATGCACGCCCTGTCGTGAGGGTAGCAAGTGGACGGAGCAGATCATGGGCCGCTTTGAGAAGGGCCAGGGTCGCGAACGGGAGATTGACATGTTGCAAGAACTGACGAAGCAGGTTGAAGGCCACACGATTTGCGGTAAGGCCCTTTTATGCCTATGTATCTTCAAATGTGCAGTATGTATACTAACGTCTGTGTAGCTCTTGGCGAAGCCTTTGCCTGGCCTATCCAGGGTCTCATCCGACACTTCAGACCCGAACTAGAAGCAAGAATGCAAAAGTATGCTATTGCCAACGGTGGACCGACATATGCCGGCGGATGGGGACCCAATGCGCGAGCGGAGGGAAAACTCATCTCTCCTGGCCAATAGACAGTGCACCTCTTTTTTATAAAGATTCAAACTAGACAAAACAAACAACTTTTGGCGCAAAAGACACCTACAGAGTTTACAGGAGAAATAAAGCAAACCCTTGTACCTACACGATTCGCCCTCATCTATCTGTCATTATGTATATATCCCACCAAGACGCTTTCCTGAAAGAAGAAAAACATATTCCTAATATCTACTACCATGTCGGCTTTGTGACTACGCGAGATCCCTTCGCTGAATGAGCGAGGATGTCGGTGTTGAGAACGGAGAGTTACCTGACTCAATCACTTATCTACTCCGCGGCTTGATGTCATTCGTTCCATGGTCGTCATATTCTCCACTCAGTCGTGAGCTCTGAACCAGCTAATCTAAAACTTACGTGGAGCTTCAAATTCCACACTAGATATCTACCTAGGTATGTAATGTAGGTATATACTTATGTATCCCACGACACTTTCTTGATTGTGAATTTCCAAACGATGGAGAAAGAAGGATGTTTGTGTATGTCTTGTATATTAGTAATGAAAATTGACCACACTACACTCTCTACACTGCACACCTTAAATCATATACATATAACTAGGTATACATATAACTAGGTAGGTATGCATATAACTAACTATACATACCGCGCCTGGATTTGTTTTCAAATCGTTCTTTTGTCATATGTATCTAAAGAGTGAATGTTTTGTTATTCCCGAGTTTCAATCCAGTCTCTCAGCTACGTTTTTTTTATTTATTTTTTTGTGACATTCATCTTGGAAGAGATTTTTCTTATTTTTTTTTTTTGTTTTGTTTTAGGCCGGTTTCGGGATTGAATCTCCTCGTCATCAAGTTTCTATTGCTGATACGACACGGTTAGAATTGCCAATGGCGCGCACATTCGAACAGTTTGTGCGGTTCACTACCGATGCGGGTAAGTTTAAAGATCTCTTCATACCATGGTGATGATGATGATGATGATATGTATGGTTTGAGATATTCGAACCATTTTCATAAGTCAGTCATGTTTTGTCTTGGAGATAGATACTTGAGTTGAATTGAATGAAATGTCAATAATCGCAACTGGGGGTGGGGGGTGAGAGAGTCGCTCTATACCATGTATCTATCTAGCTTCATCTTCACTCATTAGTCTTTTTTTTTTCCCCCAATAACATAACCCTCATCTCTTATAATCTCTAAAACACACTCTATTCATTCATATCCATCCCCCCTCCCCCCCTCCCCTTTCTCCCTCCTCAATCTCAGTCCCCAGCTAACGCTCTCCCTCCCTCAAGCCGGCCTAGAACGAACCCTCCGTCTCATCCAATCCATAACGCAAATCCTCTCCTCCTACCCTCTCCCCTTTCACTACCTCCTAGCCCTGCAGTCCCTCGCCGGCGACTCCGTCCCGAACGCCCAGACGACGCAGTCCGTCCTGGCGGCGCTGCGGGCCCGTCTCGGTCTAGCGAGACGGTATTTTCGGATGTTCAGGTTCTTGGAATCATTCCATGCCGCGCAGGGTTTATACGCTTCTCTTCTCTCTTCTTCTTCCTCCTCTTCTTCTTCTTCTTCTTCTTCTGGTCCCGGCCGATCCGGAACTGAGCAGGGAAAGGGAAAGGAGAGTAGAGGTAGCGGTGGGAATCTGGCTGTATGGCTAGATATCCTCGCCCGCACCTTCAACGGCATGTATCTCCTCCTCGAAACCAGCACGACCGTCGATGCGCTGGGGATCGACCATCTGGAGATCTGGGGCCGGGAGATGGAGGGCGCGGTGAACGTGGAGGCGCAACGGTTTTGGCTCTTGGCGCTTGTCTGTGCGGCGCTTGCGGGCGTGGTGAGGATCTGGGGGGTTGTTTCTTCTTCTTCTTCTTCTGTTTCTTCTTCTTCTTTTCAGGCTGGTAGGCTTGAGTTGGACACGAAAGCGACTGGGAAAAGTGACAAGGAGGGTGTGAATGGGACGAAAGGGAAAGGGAAAGGGAAAGGGAACGGTGAAGGGAAAGAGAGAGAAAAAGAAAAGAATGAAACTCGGACTAAGATCATCAGTCTCAGTCGCGGCGTCGTGGCTAATACCCTCGATATCGCCCTACCCGGTACCGTAGTGGGCTGGGTACCGGTGAGCGCGGGAATAGTGGGATTGGCTATGTTTGCTACGACGCTGTTGACGGGGTTTGAGGTTTGGGAGAGGTGTGGACGGGAGGTGGGTGCTGGTAGTCGGAAATAAGAACCGGAGGATGGAACTGGAAAGCTTGGAATCACTGGGATTGATCATGTGGATTTGGAGGTAGAATTTATATTCATTTAGGCTGATAGGTAGCGTGCTGGCCGACAAACATAAATCCTTGCTGTGTCCCGTCCGGCTCGGAGCTGTTTTGTCTAATACCTAGTTTCTGTCTATAACTTTCTATCGTGATTCGCGACCTTTGCTTCGAGATTCATGGCGATTTCGACTGTGATGACATTAGGGTCTAATGTAGCCAAGCCAAGTATCTGCGTTTCAGAGGAAACTTTTGACTTGCCTCCCTTTCCGTTGGATTGGATGTTTGGTGGGTTTGTATTTGCGATTTCGGTGATAGAACCCAGGTATTTCCCGGAACAATCTATAGATCGAGACGTGATGTGAACATGTCGTAGATGCCTCAATAGAGCAAGAATAGTGGTGACGGGTTAAACCAGGATCGACCGCCGGGACGGCCTCAATTCCCGTCATGGTCTGTACGAAAAACAATTAAGTGTAATATGTGATGGGCGTTAGCCCATACAAACAAACTGCTTTCTTATAATAATCGCCTTGGTTTCAGAAAGGGACATAATTCAAGAGGCAGGGGGCAACTGAGTTTCTCCGGCCGACAAATCATGCTGTAACTCATCCGGTTCAGCCGAAACAATGATATTCGGTGAACCGTGTGTACCGATAATCATTGTTGGGGTCGTATCAGACGATGAAGAGTCGTTGTTGTTGTGGTTTCCAGGACGGACGAACGCAGGTCTGGGTTGAGTTGGTACCTCGAGGGTATCCCGTCTCGGTCTCTGGGCTGTACCGACTACGCCTTGAGACGGTATTGCGTTATCATTGTCCAGCGGCGAGTGTTTGCGTGGTTCGGCGGTCGGCGCTGTGTTTATCTTAGGCGACGGCGTGGGCGATCTCCCACGAGTACTCTCTTCCGGACGGATAGAAGAAGAATAGCTGTTCACTTTGGATAATCCAGGGGTGACACTAGCGCCGTCGTCGTCTCTATGGCGACTATGTCTATACACAGATCGGATATTTTCGAGATTGTGCACGCGTCCTGCCTCACCGGGGATCTCGGGGAATTCGCCTTGTCCGCGTCGGAACTCGGAATTGTCGTAGCGGTCGGCGGCTGGTGTTCCGAGATACTCGCCGAATTGGTTCAATAAAGTAGCTACTTTATTTCTGTGTTTGTTGGATATGGAGAGGGGCATCGCTGCGGAGGTATCACGTTCTCGTTCTATGGATATCCCGATCTCGTCAGGTTGAGTGCTTATGGATGGGTTATGATGGCCATTCGGGGTTTCCTCAGTTGTGACGCGAGGAGGCGTGCCCGTTGCTGTGCTGATGATACTCGCATGCTCTGTATTGCTCTGCATAGACTGGCGAGGTCCAGTTACGTGGGAGTCACTAGAGCTCATGACCTCCTTTTCATTGACCTTATTTTGCGTGTGGAAATAAAATAAAGAGCCGGGGATGACGAGGGCAGTACCGACCACATTCGACCATTGTCCTGTAAAAGTCAGCAATGAGCTCAGTAAAAGAAGTGGTCAGAGGGGGAGCAAGCAAAGCTAGGTGCTCATAGCTCACCAATGCTACTGAAAGGCTCAGTCTGGTACTTGACCTGTTCACTCCAGAAGTTGATTTCACCGAGGACGAGAAGGACGATAACGATGCCACTGAACAAGGGTATATGAATACTACTTATAAAATTCATGATGGCGCTATTGATGAACGTGATCATTTTGGGCGTTGCCCCGTTGGTCCCCGCGATGGGAGCATCGTCGGTTTCCATTTCCTCCTGAGCAAATCTTCGTTTCCAATTGATTTCGAGGATTTTCTCCCATGTGAATATCTGTTATGTGTTAGCTACCCATAGCAGGACATTTGTGTTAAAATATTGGGATTGCCGGGGGTGGCAACATACCAGAGTAAGAACAGGCGGTATAGAACTGCCAGCAGCTAGTAGAGTGACCGTGCTGAATGAAAGGCCGTCCGGCACAGGAATAACAGCCGGGCTGTTTGTCGGATCCCGGCGAATTGGAGAGTACGGACCGGGAGACCCATAGACACAATTGAGCTCACACGCCGCAGACCCGTAAGGAAAGTGATTTGGGTCAATTGATCTGCCCATGTCGTCGAAAAGGCAAGTATGAGACGTTATACGAAAGAACTCGATGGTCAAGCTCAGCATTCCTGTATGGCCAATTAGGACATCGCATAAGACACATCATGGCATATTTTGCTCACCGGCTAGGAGAAGGCCTGTCCATAGGAAGATGATATTCCGCCCCGGGTCATTGAAATATGTTTTGGAGTTGTATACCGTGATCGGAGCTGCTAATATTCCTATTGAGCAGATCTGGAAAGCACCGTAGATGTCCATGTCCACTGCGGCTATGGATATGAATCTTAGCTAGGGTATAAGGGGATCAATCATAGAGCGTTAGGACTTACTGTCCACACTAATTATAACACACATGTTAGTCCGTAAACCTGAGAAATGTTTCGATCACGTTGCGTTTTGGGGACAATGAATAGTGTATCCCAAAGACGAGAATGGCATGGGGCGACTTACTGTACTGCTGCCAGCACCACAGCATGGATAGCTGCTACTGAAGGTAACAGCAGCGTGGCTGCGAGGCAGGCATTCCTCAACCATTCCTGTCTCCGAGCCAATACACAGGTGGCTACGAAGCCATAGTAGCTAGAATACCACTTAGTTTAGCCGTTGCTTCAGTAATGATAGGACATGATAAGACGAATAGCTTACAGCAGTCTCGTTCCGAAGCCATATTGGCCAGAGACGGGCCAGGCACATACGACCTGAGATCCAGACTCAGAAGCAGCACTTTGGGAAGTATTCACGAGGGTGTCCCGGTCGATCAATGAATGCAACAGTGACACGGCAGGGAAAGGGGGCATGTGGGTTAGATTGCTTAGACTATGGGCAATAATATGCCGAAGTCAGAACTCAAAAAAGAAGGTACAATTGGTGAGAGCGGGAGGGCTATGGCGAGATTCTAGTCTATGGGCGGCCGGTGGAATACCCAGTGGATATGCTGCTGCACGGCTGCAGTCATCGAGAACCGCAGGCCGTAAGGATGCATTCAAGCGGGCGAAGTATGTGAAGAATGGAAAAACGAATAGACGAGGTTTCAAGGAAAAGGGCCGAGACTGTGGAGTGGTAAATACAAGCAGCTTTTAACACGAAAGAAAAGAGAAATCGAGAGATAAAAACGCAGACAGGGGGCAGGGAAGTTACAGGATGAGGCTCACAATCCGGATCACGAGTCCTAGGAAGTTGGGGCGCGCAAGCTGACAGACTACCTAACATAAGCCGGCAGAAGTGAGGATTGACAAGTTTGTGACGCGCAAGCAAGCGTACACCAAACTATATCGCTCATGATGGAATTCGAACCACTTGTTCTGAGCTGAAATGAAGGCCATTCTCTCAACGGGTTTAACTTGGACCGAGTACGGCGTATGATGGACGAAGCCGATGAGGACGCTTGTTAGTTAACTAGTTAGACGTAAGAGCGGTTTTGAAATCCTGCGCATTGCCAAGACGTTGGCAACCTTGCCAATTCAATGCTTAGTCTGTATTATCTGACATGATTCTCGGATGCGAGCGAGGGAGGGCGAAGAGTCGCATAAATTGCGGTTGTGTTAACCCGGATATCAAATGCATGTCGAGATTGAAAGGATGCACTGATCCATGGTGAAAGGAGACTTTGTATACAGATAGCATCACATGGAGTCAAAGAGTGGAAATGAGATTGTGGAGCAGAGGATGAGGCTCTGAATAGCTTCAGCGATTGCGCAGGACTTCGATTTCATCACTCTTCTTCCTATGAGAATCTCTGCCAGGCTCATACAGTATGCATTCTGCACAGGGTAGACAGTGTACCTGACATTCACAATATTGTATTATGATTCAAGTACTGTTCTCATTAATATATGAGTGGAATACTCGTTTACTAACTGGTAACCTAGACCAAAGGTATTTTCCATAGCTCCGCACTGTAGCACAGCACAGCCTCCGAACTAACGGCCCCACTCAATCTGAATAAATGAGATCGAATCACAAGCCATCTTGGACTCACTGAAACTTGACAGCCACAACTTGCCCTGCCTCCCCGATTGCCCGATATGAGCCGTTGAATTGCGAGCTCTGCCCGCCCGCGTGCGAGGTAATCTGTACGTTCTATCTAATTAGTACATAAGTTCTTCTCATAAGCATGACCGCCACGGGCGATGTTAAATCATTACATACCTGATCCGTACTTATTGGGCACACAAGCTCGCGTGTCAATATGATCATTCCTTTGACACAACACAACACAGCCGAGACAGCATGAGCGTACTTCTTCTACAGTCCGTACCTACCTATGCCACTCCTCTCCAGAACGTGAAAAGTCAAGTAGCGTACGCCTAAAGACCTGTATCTCTCCATCTTACACTGCAAGTCATCATTCTTTCGTTCATCAGCATCGGCATCAGCATCGGCATCGGCATCGTCATCGTCATGAGTTGGTACAGGGTAGTCAATGCCGATTCGACAAAGAGAATTCCTCTTCTCCGAAAACCGTGTTAAGCATAATAAGCCTTCGGGTTGGCATTTCTTACTGCCTAATTATTACGGACTACACACCTACAGACTACGCATAGGTCAATCCGCAACCCACAGCCACCATCCATCCCGACCCCAACCTTTTGCTAAACGCCAATGTATAACCCTCCTCATCAGCCCTATTTTGTTCCCCATGCACCAGGCGTCATACGTAGCGACTGTGAATTACATATCATAGGCAGTAGTGTCTTGGTATTCCTGGGCATTACTGCCGAGAATCCCACGTGCTTGACTTCGAAATTCGGTTGGGAAGTCCAAGTCCCTTATCACCCGATTCACCGATAACATATTTGTACACCGACTGTTGTGGTTTTTTCTCGACGTCAGTGGCCCTCAGTTAAGGGACTGACTTTCCCCCAAAGAAGTCCGAGGTTTCTAGCAAATCTAGAGTTCTGCTGGTTGTCATTGGGCGACTTTTGCCGCTCAACCATCATGTCCGCCTCAAACGATGAACCTGTCGACATTGATACCTCGAGGATACAGAGTTGGCGGGCCATCTTGACTCTCATTGTCTTTGTCATAGCTAGTAAGTGACACACCTCGGAATTTCCATTTCAGCTTGTCCAATATTCAAGAGCCAGTTCAATGCGCTTACCACTGTGCAGATATCACTGTCCTCTTTCCAGCTCACATCTCCCTCCCCGTACCTGTTTTCCTGTACAGCGCCGGAGTAAAGGGCTTGGTACACCTACGCGTGATCCCGGCCAGGCGGCAATATAATCGGAGACCATCCAAGGATGACCCCAATATTGAAGAAGATGGCGGCGGTAGCAGCGAGGTCAAGCCATACGTTTGGTTCCGCTTTCCCATCAACTTCGTTACTGGGCCGCTCATAGCAGATCTCTTCCTGCTGGCTGTCGGGGCTATAGGAAGGACAGAAGTGAAGGGCGGTGTTGCTGGCTCCGACAACATTGTGCCCTATGATATCCTCTTGTTCTTCTTCTCGCTCGCTTACATTGCCATCTCCATCGACGCGTCCGGTCTCATCCGATATCTCGCATTCAAAGTCCTTCAGCTGGGAGGTAAAGTCGGTCATCGCTTGTTCTTCTTCCTCTATCTCTTCTTCTTTGGCTTGGGCAGCTTCATCGGAAATGACCCCATCATTTTATCTGGTACCACATTCCTGGCCTATATGACCCGTGTCTCAAGCAACATCATCCATCCTAGAGCCTGGATCCACACTCAATTCGCTATTGCCAATATCGCCTCGGCTATCCTCGTTTCTTCCAATCCGACTAACCTTGTCTTGGCTGGCGCGTTCAATATCAAGTTCATTGACTACACCAGGGACATGGTGGTGCCAGTTGTCATCACTGCTATTGTCCTCTTCCCATTCCTGCTCTACATCGTCTTCGCCAGCGAATCTCTCATCCCGAGCTCCATCACAATGCACGAACTTGATGAAGCTGCCAAAGCGAGAAAGCCTGTGAATCCCAACATCCCATACGGTAGAGGCACTGCGGGTGAAGAAGAGAAGCAGCTTAGCGGCAACAACAACAATGATGCCAGTCAACTTCTATCCCTCGAGGAGATCATGAACCCCTTTCTTGATAAGTTTAGTGCCGCATTTGGCGGATTCATCATGGCGGCGACGCTGATAACCATTCTCGTACTGAATGAGGTCCTCTCGAGTCAGGATAAAGAGACGCATGTCTTCTATGTCACTGTACCAGCCGCAGGTATCATGCTGGCATACGACCTGGGCTGGGGCTGGATGAACCGGAAGGAAACAAGAGAAATCGCCCAAGCGGGGAGGAAGCAAGTGGCTGAGGCTGCGGAAAGTAAGAGAAGAGAATTAGCTGCCGAAGCCGGCGTCCGAGATACACGGCCACCCAGTCCTATTCCACATCAGACTCCTGCCTTAAAGCTGCCATTGTTGCGTTTTAAACATAAACCCAAGCCAAGGCACCGGATTTCGAACAATCTGCAAGCATTGACAAATACGCCCGCTTCCGTCCAAGATGATGAGAGGAGCAGTCTTAAAATCGAGTGCTCAGAATCCAGGGGAGAAGAGGCGCAATCCATCGCGGGTAACGAGAAAAAGGATATGCGGAGCAACGAGGATATCGAGCCTTCTCCAATGCTCGGATCCGCGCCTTCTTCAAAAAACGACGACGATGATGATGACGACGACGACGACAAAAACCTACGCACCCTCGTGTCTATCAGTGCAGATACATACAGATGGCTTCAGGACACTTTCCCGACCGTCATAGCAATCTTCACCCATCTCCCTTTCGCCCTCCTACCCTTCTCTTTTGAAATGTTCATTCTCGTACAAGGTCTAGTGACGAATGGCTGGGTCCCTGTCTTCGCGTATGGATGGAGTCACTGGGTGCGTAAAACAGGTACTATCGGCGCCATCGGGGGCATGGGATTTCTCTCTGTCGTCCTATGTAATGTGAGTCTCATTTCATCCCTTTTTTCTCTCTTCATTCGTCATCCCTTCATCCATCCCACCTCCCCCTCCATCTCAACACTAAAAACAAACGCTAGTTCGCCGGCACCAACATCGGTACAACCATCCTCCTCTCCCGCGTCATCCAAGCCTGGGAACAAATCCACAAGACCAGCGGGATCCCCATAGGCGACCGCACGAAATGGGCGACGATTTACTCCATGGCGCTCGGCGTCAACTACGGCGCCTTCAGCATCGCCTTCAGCGCCTCGTTGGCCGGACTACTGTGGCGGGATATCCTCGCGAGGAAACACATTCGCGTCCGCCGACCCGAATTCGCGAGGGTGAACTTGCCGATCATCTGCTTCGCCATGACGATCGGGTTGGCCGTGCTTACAGGCGAGGTTTATCTGTTTCGGAAGAATTGATAAAAAGGAATTGAGACACGACCTATGGGACATGGTATGATATAGGGTTTATGAGTAACTACTCTAGATCGACTTTTCATTGTGATTCCATGTATGATATCAATGCTATCTACCTACCTATATACAATACAGACATACACACACACACATATATATATATATATATATATAATAAGGCTTTGATGATTACCGATAGTTCATTCAAGAAGAAGAACCTACCTACCTCCATTCTCTTTTATCGGGGAGTTTTTTATCCAATTTCTTTTTTTTTTTTTCCTTCCAGATACGGGATTTGCCTTCATGTGAAACACTCCGTAAACATACGGTAGGAACCATGGCGAGATATGTCCGTATATAATATAATACCCTAAGGTTAGTACTAACCTACTTACCTAGGTACCTACTTACCTAGGTACCTACTTACCTACCTACCTATGATAGCCATAACGCACGCCCATCGAACCTCTCTGAAAAAAAGTACCTATGTAGTTAGTTGGTGTCAATCGAGGTGAAGAAGCAATTCATGATCCTGTCAAGGGGTTAGGGTTAGGGTTAGAGTTAGGGTCCCTAACTGTGTGGAATGATTCAGGGGTTTTGAATCTTATTACGCCCTCGTCGTCGTACGGGTCTGCCTAGAGATTATCTAGAAGGGGTTTGATACCATACTAAATTGCTCACATAGATATTGAGCATACATAACTTGAGGGCTTCGACCACCAGGTATTGTATGTCAGTCTAACATCTCACCGACCAGACTACTCAGTACTTTTACAGGACTTATGCGGTGACAGTACGAAGTACGTGGTACTACAATTCAATTAAACTCATCAAACAACCAGCAAGTAACGATATAAAAACCGTCCATTATCATATATAAACCAGACTCTCTAAGCAATACTTGCGCGTCGTCCTAAGGCTAAACCTTGTGCAATACTACTAGCACCAACTCCACAACTCGCTTTCCCGGGTCGCTTCGCTCGAATGACTATCTCCCAGTCCATCCACGATACGAAAAGTAAACAAGGCTAAACTCAATAAGCGAATCCATTCCAAGATACATAAGTATCGTTTTGAGTCCATGCCCACACTACCGCAATCAAACCTCGCCGCTCCTCACCAAAGATGCCGGCGAAGCCTGCGCAGGGACGACGTATCCACATAGTTGTCAATAAATGAATAGTCGCTAAAGGCCTTCTTCCTTGGAGCGCCTGGGGCTCCTGAGACAGCTACCGGGGTAACGGGGCTTGTTATCGGTGGACCAAGTCTCTTCCACTTCTAATCGGCAGAACTTGGGTTCTCACAGTTCTAATCATCGAACTTGAAGCTGCGGCTGGTGTGGACATCCAGTGGGCCTCCCTTGTAGCTTCCACGCTTCTTCTTATTCTTCTCCTTGGTGAAACCTTTGCCCTTTGTCACGACAAGGTCCCGGTGAGCCTGCTCGCCGTACCCATGGCTGACATATGCATTAGAGGCCAGACGGGGATCGACTACAACATCCTTTGAAATGCGCGAGAAAGGTTGGTTCTGGGTTTTGGGTTGAGCTCCATTCTTGCCTCTGTTGTTCGCCTTGAGTGTGGTGGGATCGGGGGGAAGTGGCGCAAACTCAGGAGAAGCTTTCGCTAGAGTCACCGAACTGTCGGACTCTGCCGCATCAAGAGTTTTGACCACTGTCGTCTTCTTCTTTGGTTTCTCTTCCTCTGATTCGGAGTCCGATTCGCTAGAGCTGGAGTCAGGGTCGGGGAGTGGAACTTTAGCAGCAGTCTTCAGCTTCTCCTCGTTCTCAGCCTCGGAATCGGAGCTGTCGGAGCTATCGGAGTCAGAATCAGAGTCTGAGTCTGAGTCTGTAGCGTCATCCGAAGAGTCAGCGTCCGAGGAGCTCTCCGAGCTCGATTCGACCTTTTTAACTGCGGCACCCTGTGTCTTCAGCTTCTGTGTCTTGAGCTTCTTTGATTGGCGATTTCCACCATCATCCGAGTCGGAGTCTGAATCAGAGGACGAGCTCTCGCTGTCCGATTCGGCCTTGCGCTTCAACGACTTCTTAGCGGCTGGAACGACCTCGGTCGATGGGCGTTTCGACTTGATAGGCTTCCCGTCATCGCTATCACTATCGCTGTCACTAGAGCTGTCGCTGCTTGAGGACTCGGAAGAAGAAGCCTCGACGGCAGGGGCATCAACCATGGAAACGTCGCCATTGACAGACTCTTCGCTGTCGCTATCGCTTGAGCTGTCGCTGTCGCTATCATCGTCGCTGCCGCTCTCACCGGAACTTTCGCTGCTGGAGCTATCGCTGCTACCCTTACTCGCAGTGCTCCTCCAGGATTGGAATACGTCGAGCAAGGAAAGGTTTTCCTTATCACCAACCTTTACTGGGCTGCTGCTACTCTGCAAGCCCTCAGTGGTCCGCTGCTTCTTAAACTCGCGATGAGCGCGGTCGAAGCCCTGCTCGCAGAGAAAAGACTCGACGAGATCAACCAACTGAGGAGGGAGCTTCTGGGTGCTGGGCGAGGATTTGATAGATTTGGCGGACTTATTAGACGGGGCGGGCGTGAGAGGTGCGCCGGACTTGGCAAGGGCGCTGGATGCCGCCTTCACCGGCTTTGAAAGTGTCTTATCTGTCTTGGCCATGGTGTCTGATGTGACGGTGACGGCCAATTGAGTTGTTGAGGAAGAAGGCGTCACGTTGTTGGTGAATAGCCACGCGGGAGGGCCTGAAGATGCCGAAGTGATAGTAGTACTAGTGAATGACGTGGAGCTCTTGGACATGACCCCAAAAGGCCAAAAAATGAGATGTTGAGAGAGATAGAGAGAGAGATCAGATCAGACCAGACGTGACAGGAAAAGACAATGAAAGTCTGGAGTCGCAAGCACGGCGATTGCGACTGCAGATGATGTTTCCGGAGCGTCCCGACTTCCAGGTTCCAATGGATAGAAAAAATTTGTGGGTTGCGGGAGACTTTGCAGGCCTAGCTAAGGAAGTTGCAGGGGTCCACCACATTTTCTGCCGGGCCAAAACGCGCTTAGTGGGTTCACCGCCTTCACGCTGCACTGACCGCCTTCCCGTCGGAGTTCGGACTCAAAGCGGGGAGTCGTCATTGTGCTACATAAGTACACAACTACCAGGTAGATACTGCCACTGCTGCTACCGGCTGAACCCAAGAGTCAAGGAAAGCACTACCACATGTCAAGAGATTCTGAGGTCACCCCTTAGTTATTAGCCAATAGGTATTGCTGCGCACCTACAAGGCGGGCATAACTACAGGCCTTTGTAGCCAGCATAGCTGCTGTAGGTAGATAGGAATTGCCTATCACCGGATTGGAGTGCGCTGAACTGCGGGGTTAGGGGACTGGGTAAGACAGCTGAACAACCAAGACTTTTTGTACGCTGCTTAGGTGTACACTTTCGGCCTGCTTTTCTGCCAATTCCAGCTGTTCGCCTCCTGATGCCTGGTGACTGGTCGCTAGCATCCTTGAATATGAATTCTGCATGCATACCCCATCACTCTCGGTTCTGATCCATTCCTTCTACAAGGCTGTGTCGCCGCCTTGTTGTACTATGCGACTCTAAAAGGACGGAGAATGATCATTCCAGTGAGAGATATTGACAACGACTAGAGAGAATAGAGCGGCATAGAATTCTCGCACCCCAATGAGGGATAATCCTTAGTTCACCTACGTGAACATGGGTAATAGGCGGATGTTATGTCTGACTCGATAAACCGAAGTTGAGCGTTCAGGTTCATCGTTATTTTGGTACAATTTCTATTGATACAGTGGGGAATCGTCCATTTGCGCTTCCCGCTGGATATTCATGAAAAACAATCGAAACACCTGGAAACGCCGGGCCATGCAACAGTCGAGGAGAGATGCTTATCCCAGTCGTTGAATAGATAGTCTAAAGCGCCCCGTGAGGACCCCGTGATAACCCCGTGATGGATAGATATAGGGCGTCGATCAGCGCACATGGATGTCGTCGGTCGGGATAGGTAGCCATGGAATTGGGCGTCGCCTTCGTTAATCTTTTTATCCCACGCAACCGCTACCGATCTTTGTAAATCTTCGGCTTGAACCCTGCTTTTATCTCCGCCTCTTCTGCCGCTTTCTCGAGCGCTGGCCGCACTTCTGCTTCTATGCGCTCCCTCGCTCTTAACACTTTGCTCTGCAGGTAGAAGCTACCGCCCTTCTGAGGATCATTTGCGTCGAAAAGCTTCTTGAACCGCTCCATGACCTCTTCCATATTCGTCTGTGCTCCTTGTGGCGACTTTACGTTGAGAACCTTGCAGGCTTCGTCGAGAGTCATGGCGCCCATCCGGCCTCGTCCGACGGGAGCATTGGGGTTTATCTTGGCTTGCGCTCGCGCATAGTTGGAGGAAGCTTGCGCTTGTTTGAAGGCTTCAGTAAAGGCGCGGCCGAGTACTCGGCTGCCGGTAAGGACTATTTGCGTTATGATTCGGTGCGCCTAAGAGAGGTAGATGCGGTCAGTCTTATATTCCGATCATCCCTGGAGAGATGCACGCAATTGCGAACGTCGTATAAGTATCTGAATAGAGTTATGCGAGAGAACTCACCATCTCTGTTATGGCGGCGACGCCCCCCTTGTGATGACAGACAAGGGTCTATTTATCTTAGGTTACCAAATTAAATATTTGTGTCGACAGGAAGGAAGAGGGCCGTCTTCTTGATCAAGATAGGCCACAAAGTCGTTGCTAGGGATGTCTTGAAGAATGCAGGTCGAGCTCTTTTGTCATCGGAACTTATCAAAAACCTTCGTTCATGACGGCCGCAGGTTCCGTTTAAAACGATATCTAGCGTCCTGCTCGATGGGTATTTGTGGACCATCTAATAAAGCGAGTATTACGTAAGGAATCCACACCCTTAAAGCTCTCTGTCTACCAGCAACTTGGCAAAGACACATCTCGACGACTCGACATAATACGTGCAACACGTTACTTTCTATCTTCTGCCCAGCGATTACCTTCTGCGAAAAACAACAACAACCATACGATACTTGAATCGACTGCAATCGTCTCCATTATTGTTTTTTTCAACCTCTAGTCGTACCGCCGCTTCCTCAGTTGTTACGCGACCACACGGGATCCGACGAATCTTGGCGTTCGGTTTGCAGCTGAGCTCTGCCCTTCAACCACCTTTCTTTGGGCCACACAACCACGATGTCGCAATATTACGGAGCACCTCCGCCAAGCCAGTACGGCGGTGCTCCTGCTCAAAACCTACAGTTCTATCCATCTTCCTACTCTCCTAGCGTCCCACAGCAAGCGACAGGTTCACAACCCTACGGATATGGCGCGCCGCCGCCAGGTCCTAGCAGCTACGGCTTTGGCGCCGTACCAGCTGTAAGCGGACGCATGGGCGAACAGGGTGGACTACGGACAGGATGGATCGCGGCTTTCTCGACCGAAGGCTACGATGGCGAACCACCGTTATTAGAAGAGTTGGGAGTTAACTGGAACCATATTCAAATGAAGGTAAGATTGGAGAAGAGCGGGTCCCGGCCCCCCTTTCGTCTGAAATTTATCATCTGTCTCTAACTTTTGGCTTCACGCAGACCTTCGCCGTCCTTAATCCGTTTGCGCGAATCGACCAGCATATCATGGACGACTCGGACCTCGCCGGTCCCATTCTCTTCTTCGTTCTTTTCGGCACGTTCTTACTTCTCAGCGGCAAGGTCCATTTCGGCTACATATACGGACTCGCCTTGATGGGATCCATCGCATTACACACCATCTTATCGTTAATGTCCCCGGACGGACCGAACTCCCCGTCACCCACACACGAGGCGCCAGCTTATGCGGCGGGCCCGCCAGGCTATCCCGATCATTCAAGCGCCGGAGGTCATGACGATGCAAAGGGGCACCTCAGCAGTACATTGACGTTCACAAGGAGCGCAAGTGTGCTCGGATACTGCCTTTTACCTTTGGTTTTAGTTAGTATGGTGGGCATCGTCATGCCCATGGATGGACCGTTCGGATACATCCTGACGAGTGCGGCTATCATGTGGTGCACGACCAGCGCCAGTGGTCTGTTTTGCGCGGTAGGGAGGATGCGGCAGATGAGAGTCCTAGTCGCCTACCCGTTGGCGCTTTTCTATGTTGGGTTTGGAATAATGAGCATTTTCAGCAGTCGAGGATCGGGCACCCTCGCCAAGGCGGCCAATTTATCATGATGGATGACTAAGGTGTGGAAGGAATGCATTGAAGAGTAGCTGTGTCGAAGGAAACACTTCTCATGGCGTCTGGTCGGGACTGGAGAGGGCGAGTCTAGGCTTTTCGGGAGTTTAACCTCATATAGATGATGACGACAACGTTTGCATTGTAGAGTTCAAAATGTGTGGAATAAGCCTCGCCACAAGCAATATGACTTACCTATAATTAATACGGCTGTATTGGACCATGCATCGTGAAATGTTTGCATTCAATATGATGGAACTGGTATTGGCAATAGGAGACGTCCTGTAGAAGATCACGAAGTACATAGTGTGAAGACAACTTTTTTTTTTTGGATGTTTTGATGTTTTTGATCTTTATTAAGCTTTTCCGAGAAAAGGTTCAACTGCACGTGCGTGTCCCAAGCCGTCCCAAGCCTTCCCAAGCCGGTGCCGCTATAAAAACCCCGCATTTTCCCTCGTAGACTAATCGAGCAAATTTCGGACACCCTTTCCTCAACCGTCTCCTGTCCAACAAACCCTCATCGTCCATTCCCCTTACCTAATTGTGTCCGTCGTGCCGGCCAAATACTCAATTCAGACACGCTATCCCTCTCATATACGCCGTCAACTCGTTTCCCGTTACTATTTGCGTTCAATTGAGTGAGTATAATAGGGTGAGTGCGCTGGGTCTTTCCGTCACAACGCGAACGAGAAAGTCGAGAAAGACACCGTAATTTTAGCCTTCGAGACCCCAGATATTATCACACCTACGTATTTCAATTCCCACCATGGAGCAATTGGTTAGCTTTAACCAGCAAGACGACGCGGTGGGCGAGGACGTTTCCGGGTCGGGTTATGTCGAACAAACAGCACCATTGCCACTGCCACCACCAGCGCCAGCGCCAGCGCCAGTGTCAACGTCAGTGTCAACGTCAGCGCCCACATCCCACAGCGCCCGCAATGGGATGAAATACCGTTCCTACAAGGAAGAAGACATGATCTCCGCCGTTCGCGCAATTACCGTGGAAGGCCTATCAATGCGCCAGGCATCCCTTAGGTACAAGGTGCCCAAGACGACGCTGAGTGTGCGCCTGGGCGACCAGCGGCCACGCTTACCTCCGCGGAAAGGCAGCGAGGGACGGCCGACGGTGACGCGCTACAGTTGGACGGAAACGGACATGGGCAAGGCGCTCGCGGCGATCGAGGGCGACGACATGGCGCAAATCACCGAAGTGGCGCGTCAATTCGGCGTGCCGCCGCGGAGTCTGAGCGCGCGGAAGCGGGGAAGAGTACCGCGCGGACTGAAGGGCGAGCATAGCCGTTTGACCTTGCATCAGGAGAACCTCCTGGCCAAGTGGGCGTCTGTGCAGATCGAGCTGGGCTGCCCGCCTTACAAGGACGAGCTGTTCACGCTGGCGGAGCGCGTGGTTCAGAAGCAGGGGGCTGGTCGTAGGTTGGGCAAGCAGTGGATACTGCATTGGATGAGACGGTACCCGGATCTCGAGATTCTGGAATGGAGACAGCAGCCTGAAGCGCAGGAGAAGGTGGATAACAATAAACCTATGGACGGGGATAACACGCCTGTTTTGTCGGGGGTCCCATCTACTTGAGAAGCTCAAACTCCAAAGAAATAAGGTCGTGGAGGGTTATGAACAACGAAGGGGACTGGCATGAGCTGTGGATACAATACTTACAACATTCCCATTGCCACTTCAGCGGAACCGCGGAAGGAGAGCCGTGGGAGGCATTATCCGGACGACCCCAGTTTAGGCTCCGAGCTAGCGCTTCTTCGATAGCAAGGGCTGCGATGTGAGAAGCGGGTCTATCCTAATTAATTAACTACATATTCTAAGACCATCTGCCGCCCATCGCAGTATCGAACATGGTTAAAGGGTATCCGATCACCAAGTGAGGCCTCAAGTTCGCCTTCGTGATCATCAAATGAGACGAACATGGTTTTTAGGAACTTTGAAAAGGGCGGCAATTGAAGATGGCTTGAAGAAATTACATTGCGGGATAGGATGTGATGAGCGGCAAACATCCCGCTAAATCGAAGGTGGGGGCTGGAGACAAGTTGTTGTTATGCTGCGGGTTGAAGCATTTACATATGTGGAGCTCACGAAGGTGTTGCCGATTGTCGATATACCTGCCTTAGTCGGTACGGAATGCATTTCGTATACGGATGGACTACTCCCATTCTCGAAGACATATCCGGGTATCTTACCCGTCCTTCATTTCTAGGCCTGGTTGTAAGGGTGAGCAATAACCGAAAAGTCGGAGCAATGGCAGTTCACCGTTTCCTCGAAGTCATCGGCATGATGATGATGAGGGAACTCTTTGACAACTGAACAGACAGCCTACCTACCCCGGTACCAAGGTTTCGAAGGTACATACGCATGCTTAATGCACAACATCGACATCTTCAACATGTATCGTGACCTGTGATACTCCGTACCGAAATCCAATTGCTACTTCCCGTCTTATTTCTCTCCCTTCCCGAAGCTGATTCATTCGTCCATGGACGACTCTTCCATCAAACACAGGCAGCTACTCCCGTTATGATGTACCTGCTTATGTCGTGTCGGATGTATACGCGAGAAGCAAGGGCGTTCCGAGAATCCACCCGGCTTGAACCATTTGTACTTCTACACTACTTACCTACTTGCCTTCCATTACAAAGACAACAGCTAAGCTTCTTTTTGGCTTGCTTACACCCTCGGCTTTCCCAACCCCTGTCTCGGTTCCTTTGGCCATCTAGCGCGACCCGTTTCCCGCTTGCTCGATGTCCAAGGGAGATAATACACACTGTTAGCAGTGCAACCGAATCGCTACATCTAACACATCGGTGAGTCCCTTTCCCAGCCCTCTCTCGGCTCAATGATGGGTAAAGTCGCTGATGTGATTGTGGGTGTTCCCAGCTAGTTGCCAACGGTGTGCTGATACTATAATCCCGGGATGGACACGATCCCTTGTGAATTGCAATTTTGAACCCTCAACTCCGCCTCCCCGAGTCCTTTGGGGTCATCATCGCCTCTACATCACACCGACCCACGCAGAATGCATTCGAATATGGGTGCGATGAGTTCATCCGACAGCTACCCTGCCGATAAAGCACGGCCTGAGGTTTCGGAGACTATTTCCGCCGAGACGGAGAAGAGCGCTGAACAGAACATTCATGGCGCTGCGGAGAGGGGGATCGTGGTGACAGACATGTAAGCAAGACCGTGGAATGCAGACTATCTCACCTCATTCACCTACCCGAATCGCCTGCCCGTTTGTGTGTACGAATAGAAGACTTACATATCATGCAGTCATGGCGATTCGCTTGTCAAGTTTGACCCTATAGCCGAGAAGAAACTGCGGCTTAAGCTTGATTATATGGTGGTGCCCATGGTGTCGATTCTATACCTGTTTTGCTTCATAGACCGTTCGAATATAGGTATGACTTCTCCTCAACTACATACAGGACTGAAATCAACTGACCAAAGAGAACAGGTAATGCGCGCTTAGCTGGGCTTGAGAAGGACCTGGGCTTGAAAGGGTACGATTACAACACGGTGTTGTCGATCTTCTACATCAGCTACATCATCTTCGAGATCCCGAGTAACCTCGCTTGCAAATGGATGGGTCCGGGCTGGTTCTTACCTGCTATCACCCTCGGCTTCGGTATATCATCGCTGGGGACGGCTTTCGTCCATAACCGCGCCGCGGCATGTGGTGTTCGGTTCGTGCTGGGGATTTTTGAGGCGGGGATGATGCCTGGTAAGCTTTCTTCCGTCCGATGCCGCGGTGAAGTCGAGATGAGGTGTCATGGCTAAAGGTGAATGGTAGGCATCACGTATTACATGTCGCGCTGGTACCGCCGATCAGAGCTGGCCTTTCGACTTGCCCTGTTCATCGTCATGGCACCGCTCGCTGGCGCATTCGGTGGACTGCTGGCCTCAGCAATTCTTACACTCGATCACTTTGGAGGACTACACTCATGGCGAATGATATTCGGGATCGAGGGAATCATCACGATAGGACTGGCAGTCATCTCCTTTTTCGTCATCACCGACCGTCCCGAGACGGCACGTTGGCTCACACAAGAGGAAAAGCACCTCGCCATCGCACGCGTTAAGTCTGAGCGTATGGCGCAGACAAGTCTACTGGACAAGCCAGACAAGAAGAAGATCTGGCTGGGGTTTTGGAACCCGATGGTATTATCCACGGCCGTCATTTTCATTCTGAACAACATCACCGTACAGGGACTCGCATTCTTCGCGCCGACCATCGTCAGCACCATCTACCCGCACAAATCGACGATTCAGCAACAGCTGTATACGG
This sequence comes from Xylariaceae sp. X187, assembly GCA_028637585.1. NCBI lineage: Eukaryota > Fungi > Ascomycota > Sordariomycetes > Xylariales > Xylariaceae > Xylariaceae sp. X187. The sequence goes on along the minus strand of JAJIZN010000011.1, from coordinate 257,859 downwards.
TCCCGCCCTATGCTCTAGGTGCCGTCTTCGTAGTCGGCATTTCATTCGCGAGCTGGCGTCTCGATCGCCGCGCTGTCTTCATCATCGCGACAGCACCACTTACGATGTTGGGCTATATCCTCTTCCTAGCAAGCAAAGAAGCACGCGTGCGGTACGCAGCGGCATTTTTTACGGCCGTGAGTTGTTTTGCGCTGGGCCCATTGACGAATGCGCAGGTCTCGGCTGTGGTGGTGGGAGATACGAGTCGGAGCATCGCGATCGGGACGAACGTGATGTTTGGGAATATTGGTGGGCTGGTGGCTACGTGGTCGTATTTGCCGTTTGACGGGCCGGACTATAGGATTGGGAATGGATTGAATCTTGCAGCGGCGAGTTTGATTTTGATTCTTGCGGTGATGCAGTTGGTGTGGATGAGGTGGGATAATAGGAGGAGGGAGGCGAGGGATGTTGAGGGGGAATTGAGGGGACTGACGCAGGGGGACATTGAGAGGTTGGAATGGAGACATCCGGGGTTTCGGTGGAGGGCTTAGGGAGGATTTATTCAGAGGAGTGGTGATGGGTCGTAGTTAGTTTATACTCGCGATGAAGCGCCCAGAGGTTTGGCTTGTCTCTTGAGATATATATTGGGGTTCTTGAACTCATGTCGCAAGTCCGGAATTACACAATTCGCTCATGTAGCTTGATATCCATAGGACAAGACTATACGTCCATCAGATCGCGTCGTGCCAGGTCCATCTGCAATGAGTGAGAGTGACGGTCGAGTTTTGTATTATGGTCTTGATTTGTATGTAGAAGTATATAGTCAGGTGTGCTCTCACAGCAGAAGTAAGATGAGGAACGGTTAGTTTGAGGGGGAGGGGGGAGGTTTTCGATGAAGGAGGAGTTCTTTGGTGTGAGGAAGGGATTTGTGATATGGTCTTGTAGTCTACCTCGTCTGCCTGGTCCTTTAGGGTAGGGTAGGTAAGGTAAGGTAAGGTAAGGTGAGCTGTGTAAGTGAGCTGTGCAAGTGAGCTGTGCAAGGAAGTAAGTTATATGTAAACTGATTAGGGATTTTCTTTTAGGGTTTCATGAGTCTGAGAAGGGATGAGATGGGCTGGAAGATGAGCTTCTATCAGAAGAGTCGGGAGAGGAAAGTATACCGTAAGTCCAGCTTGTCCATGCCGCGTAGGATGATTAACCCTACGATATTGAGATGTTCTGTGTGGTTCGGGGCATCGTAGAATCGTCTGTTCTCCAAACGGGAGAGTACCTAGTTAGGTGAATTATTAGATAAGTAGGTAATTAGATAATAGATAGCATACATCCCAACCCGAAAAAAGACATCTAATGGAGATCTGACCGCCTGTGAGAAGATTGAAGGCTAGGTAGGTTAGGGAGATATCCTTTGCCGACTAGATAGGCCTGACTACTGCCCGAAAAGAAAAGAAGGAACCTTTCTATCTAACTGACGGACTGACGGACTGACGGACGGACGGATGAGTGAGAAGAGGTATAGGATCGTGATACTATATATTGCATAGTCCTACCTTACATACTTAGACATACGTGTTCGGCCCCAACCAACCCCGGCTTTCTCCCATGTTAGGTAGGTAGGTAAGTAAGTATGTTGGGTGTCGGCTTTCTTTAGCCTACGCCAGTTCCCCGGTCGTCGTCTACTTAAAGCATGGCAAACAGGGCAAAAGAGGAGCGGGCCGGGCCGGGTCGGGACACGGCGGACTAGGTCGGTAAGAGAAAGATCGTGGAGTGTTAAGTAGCCTAGGTTAGGTATCTATCTTGTACCTAGTCTTGGAAAGTGGTAGGTAGACAGGTAGGTAGACAGGTAGGTAGGTAAGGTAGGTAGGTATGTTATCTCTTAGATAGATAGGTCTTGCGATGGACGGGGACCGAAGGAAGGATCTGTTGTTTTCCTAAGTATACTTTATCTTCGTGGTCTGTCTGATCCGTCGGAAATCATACGATGGAATATAACAAGTCAAGGCGGTATTACGTCGTTCTCTTCTTTTTTTATATTTTTATTTTTATTTTTATTCTTATTTTTTGACATTTATTTAGGATATTCCTTCCTTCGTTTTTAGATAAGTGTTGTGTTGGGTCACTTGTCACATCCGGGACTATTATAATTATTATCTAGGTAGTTTTCCGCGACCGCTCTTAGATAACTTCCCGTAAGTAAGACCGTCTTTGGACTTGACGGGTCCGTGACTTAACCCAAAGGCAGGCGGTATCTAATAGGGTATCTACCTAGCGTCTTGAGATGTTTTTTTTTGAAACGGTCTCTTTTTTTTTTTTTCTGACAAGAACTCGCTGGCTTTTGCTTGGCGGTGTGACTTATTCATGGTAGTTTTGGCATTGGAACTAGTTTAAGAACGCAAATAAACAACAACAACAACAAAGAAAACATCATCCTCGAGCCTAAACAAAAGTACCTAACCTACATACATATACATGCAAACGCATCCGCCCAACGAGTCGGTCGGAAGCCATGGGGATCGACGACGGGGGGGAGGGCGGTATATGTTTTATGTATGCGTGTTGGCTTTGTTTTGCGTGTGTCAAAAGAGCAAATCCGGGTCACCACCAGTACTGGCTTCCCCCGTTTACAGTAAGGCGAGAGAGAGAGAGACCATCGTGAAGGGATCGGCGATCGATCCTTTTGAGAGTGTCAATACGGGCATGTGGTCACTATTTTACACTTATTTTACACTACATATTATTACTTGACCTAGTGAACTATTTAATCGACGGGATCAAATAAAAAATAAATAAATAAATAAATAGAAACAAAAAGAAACAATGCATGTTGAGAACTCTTTTTGCTATTAATAGTTGTATAGTGTAAGACTTGATAAGAATAAGAATGATGAAACGAACTTTTGTAAGCAAGCAAGCAAGCAAGCAAGCCGGCCGAAAAAGGGCTAAATGTAAAAAGTGAAGTCTGTTTTTTTTTTCGTTGTTGCGGTGACAGGATCTTCCTCTTTTGGCAAAAGTCCACGGTTTAGGGAAAACATCTAATTATCTAATTCGTCAACCGTTTATCATCGACAGTCTGGTCTTGTCCAAGTTCTAATCTATATCCGAAGATAAAAAGAAATGTATTCTCGATATGGATAAATGGACATGGACAAGATGGACTGGACGACTGGACGGTGCTGTACTTTTTTTTTTTTATCTTTTTTATTTTTTTTTATGATGCATCATGAAGACATGATCTTGTTATGCATTAGCGTATCCCTTTGCTGGATTTCCATAGATGAGAGGAATGACAAGACCGACAAGACCGACAAGACCGATCGACCTTATTGATCTGTATCGTCACGTAATATGGACTTTGACAAGTGAGTGGACACACTTACTCCATCCATTGAGAATATATAAAAGGCAAGGTGAGGGAAGCAGTCATGTTTCGTTCTTGATCGTTGAGTCTTTTCATCGACAATCCATTGCTTTGCCCTCTCGAGTCCCTTCCACAGTTGCTTCTCTCTCCCGAGTCTTGACTTGATAACGGTGCCCATCGACCATTTCCATCCCCTTGTGACATTCCCTACATACACAATCACAACATGACTTCACTGAATATCGACTTGGCCGCCATCCCGGACCTTACAGGCAAGACGGCCGTAATAACAGGTGAGTGTCCATCCATATACCCATGTACACTCTTTTCCTGATCGAACGCCATGAAAACTAATCATCCACACCTCTTCATCACAGGCGGTTCGTCCGGCATCGGTCTAGAGGCCGTGAAGATCATGGTGCAAAAGGGAGCCACCGTCCACATCCTCGACCGAAACGAGCCCAGCGAGGCCGTCCAAGGCGCGCACTTCCACCAATGCAGCGTGACCAACTGGGCCGAGCTCCGCACCATCATGACCTCCCTCGGTCCCTTCCACATGGTCTTCGCCAACGCCGGCGTCGTCGAGCGGACCAACTACTTCGACGACCAGTTCGACGCCGACGGCCACCTGGCGGCGCCCGACAACACCCTCCTCGAGATCAACCTCTGCGGCGTGCTGCACACGGTGAAGCTGGCCTGGAGCATCATGAAGCGGCACGGCATCCACGGCTCCATCGTCCTGACCGCGAGCACGACGGCCTATTCCCCCGAGGTCATCATCCCCGTGTACTCGGCCGGCAAGGCGGCGCTCGTCAACCTCGTGCGGTCGCTGCGGCATTGCACCATCCTCGACCACATCACCATCAACGCCGTCGCCCCCGCCGGCACCCTGACGCCTATGATCGCCGAGCACTCCCAGCTCCTCATCGACAGCGGCGTCCTCGTCAGTAAGCCCTCCGTCGTCGGCATGGCGCTCGTCTATTCCGCCACGGCGACGCAGAACCGACGGGTAGACGTCTACGGGCGCGAGAAAGAAGGCGATATCTGGAAGTCCGAGCGCTGGAACGGCCGGGTCATATATACCCTGGGCGACACGTACACGGAGCTCGAGGAGACCACGGCAGATCTGAGGCCGTTCTGGTTCGGCAAGGAGAATTGGAAACAGACGCGCTTCCAGCAGGCGGCGACGGATTACCGGCAGGGAGTCGACGAGCCTAGGATGTAGTGTCAGTTGGGATGGGCGTGGGCGTGGTCGTAGTAGTAGTAGTAGTAGTAGCAATAGTAGTAGATAATGAATAATGGAGCGTTTTGTGTCTTTTTTTTTCCTTTTCCGTCCGTGAGTCGTCTTTTCAATTTTGCCGTTGTGACTTGTAAAATAATATCTCCCGAGAAGTAGTAGGCGATGGAACGTGTGTGAAAAGCATCAAAAAGAAAGATGAGTAGCGCTACCTGCGTGCCAATCTCCATAAGGAGAATTCCACCATCCACATGAGAAGCTTTCGTCTCAATTCCCTTTCCCCCCGCTAGATAAAGATGGTATTAGAAGAGCAAGACGTAGTGACCCAATGTCCAGAAAGAACATGCTATTGAAACAATAATGCCAAAATAAAAACAAAACAAAGTATCTATAGTGTACAAGAAAATGACTTGGGGGCCCCCTAATACTGCGACCAAACAATGAAAACAAACCAAACCAAACCAAACCAAACCAAAAAAAAAAAAAAAAAAAAAAAAAAGCCCTATACTAACATATGAATGGCAAGATACCTCATAGTCCAGCTACCGTATACCCTCGCCAACAAGTCCTTCAACTACCCTCCCCGCTCAATCCAAGACGCGCTCAGAACTGCCTCTCCTCATCACAGTTCCCAGCACTCGGGGCACCAGCGACGGTGATGCGGAAAGCACCATGCCAAGTACCGCTGTTCGCGGCATAACCACATTCAGAACCGACGCCCGGCGGCGATACGAGGAAGATCTGCTGGAACAGGGTCTTCAGGCTGTTGGAATCGAGCTTCGTACCATTGTGGCCCTTGACGGCAAAGTAAGTAATGGACACCTTCGTAGACGCACGCTTAGCAAGGCCCTCCTGGTCGGCGGCATCTCTCTCGAAGACCATCTCGGCCTCCGTCATCTCGCCCGTCGTCTTGTCGTAGGTAGCCGTCATGTTGTGAATATACGCCGCATCCCGGGACGCGAGATGGGGCGCCACCCATCCATAAGTAGCAGTCTGACCATCCTCGAATAATTTGTCGACGTCTTGCTCCTGGTCCACGTCGTTGTCTCGGCGCTCTGTGGCAGACGGCTCGCCGATCTCTTTCGCCGTGACCCAGGACGCGAACTTGGCCGCGGCGTTTTCGATGGTCTGGCCGTCGAGGGAGACGATGGATTTGCCGCCCCAGCCCACGGTCTTTCCGAGACAGATGAATTGACTGCCTTTCTTGTAGGCCATGGACATGCTGGGTTTGCTGCACTTGTCGCGAGCTACGAGCTCGAAGTCGCGAGAGGCGAGAGAGCGTTCGGCGGGGACACCGGCGATGGCTAGACCGCTGGCAACGGCGAGGTTGAGAAGAGTCGAAAGCTTCATGGTGATGATGATTCTGTGGGAATTAGATAGGATATGGTTGGTATAAGAGATTGTTGTCCCGTGAAGAGTGAGAGTCCGGCTGATCCTGATGTCTGAAGATGATCTGATTGCTGGTGCTCGTTGTTGTTGTGAAGACGAGAAAGTAGAAAAGAAAAAACTTTGACAGAGGATATCATGAGTTAAATACTTTCAGACTTTCATGCTGAAGGGTAGTCGGCTTTCATCTTGGAGTCCTCGAGTCCCATCCAACTGCCCCTTCCCACCACTCAACCGGAAACATTACAGGATTCTGCATTCTTGTCTGCACCTCACAAGGCGCTCTATTTCCGTTGACTATCGTATCTTGCGTATTCCAATTTTTTTTTTTTTTTGTGCTGTTTTGGAGATTGACGGTCGAAGTGGCGAGGTCGTAACCCCTTGGGAACATACGCCGTAGCATCCATAGTTGATGTGTGGCATCTGATGTGCACAATTGATGAGCGCAGCAACGCAGATACGCGCGCGGCGCAGGCGAATTCTACTCATGAACAAGGACGCCAACCAGTATACCGAAATGACTGGTATTATTCATGAACTCTCCGGGGGGCGGCATGCCATGCGTAGTTTGACCTCATTCTCGGATCTCGGCTTTCGGCGTCGTTGGTCTTCCCACGAGACAGTACGGCAACTCAGGCATCATATCAACCCGGGTATTAAAAACCAGCGAGAGTATCAATCGCAAGTAGACACGCGACTCACTCGTTCGCCGCCCGCCACGTTCTCAAGATGACAGCCAAGAACGGCGCCCTCTATCCCGTATTCTTTCTTACGCGCAGCTCTTGACGATCAACAAGATTCTGCCCAAAGGTTTTCAAACCCCCAACTTGAAACCATTCCATCAGCTTACCTACTCATCAGCCCAACTTCGCGGCACATCCGACAGCCTTGACAGCCCGTGCCGCGAATTAGGTAGTGCATTCTCGGCAGATCGGTCGGAGAGTATATCAAGCGGGAGCTGTTGCGTTTCTATAAACGTCAAGGGGCTGCAGATATTCATGAACACGTTCGAATCCACCCCTGATATACGGAGGATGACGATGGGGCTGTGAGTGAGTGCCGAGAGAGGCGCTGAAGGGATAATAATCGACACGCGATCTCCACAGAGTGACTGTGCCGTTTTCTAATACATGTATTCTAGGGCTAAGCATTCCTCTTGCGTTTGAGGAGAATTAAAGGACGGCAGATCATAATATCGTGACATGGTGGGTTTTGATACTCCGAGGAATGGAATCAATCGATCAGGTACGGAATCCCCAAGACGAAGACGTTTCATTATGCACATAAGGGGGCCTGCTTTGTCAGGTACCTAAGGTACCTATACCTTAGGTGGCATATAATCTGTAGCCACATATATATCAGTATATCAAAGTTCTATATTGCTGTAACCCTTTGATATTTATCTAGATAGTGCCCGTATTATGCGATAGGTGAGGCATCCTCATGCAACCTCCCTCGACAGCTGAATATATATACCTATCTAGGTTATCTAGATCCCAGATCCATCTCACGGGCTCGCATGAGAATTCAACATGTCTCATAGAACATCAGTTTCAATCAATCACTCGTGTTTACTTCACCATTGCACAAATCACATAAAGTTTCATGATAATGTAGAGGAGTTTTATTTTGTAATTCTGATAATAACTACAGAAGCAACGCCGAGTGACCGCACTCCAACCGTTGCGACGAGCAAAGACTTGTGGAGAGCAAGTCGAAGTTTGAACCCTAGACCAACGAGCCAAGTATAGATATAAAGCCGTTGTCGCACACATAAGTGGTCACGATGCCGTCGTTTTTTTGTCCCGCCACAAGTAGGCGTGCATCGAGTGATAAACGTGGGTGGCCCATGCAAATCCGGGATACGACTCGGGTAAAAGTGCATTGAACTTCATGATCAAGAAAAGCCTTTCACGACTTGACAGGGACGATAAAGGACTTACAAGATACCCACGAGGGTAACACGGGTGCAACAGGATTCTTTCAGGAATCTTGTAGACCACATGCGATCTTTGCCGTCCTTCATCATCTCCCTTTACCGCCCAGCTTGTCCTGTGGAGGAATGACATGACTTAGATTCGCAAGCAGTTCAGTGTACGTGTACCATACCCAAAAATCTAATGTGAGCCCGGTAGTGTTGTAGTTGTCGCATTTGCATCCCCCCGAGACATGGCGAAGTAGCCGGTTCTCTAGCTTCGCGAAGTGCAGCTGGGCATGCTGGGCTGGGTCTCGTATACACAAGATATACGCCAATCGGCCCTTCTTAATATTTCATGTCAATGGGCGGGCCACCCAAGGTGGTGTTTGGCATATTCCTCCTCGTCAAGCGCAGCAATCGACATCGTGTGGGATATAGCCTTAGGCCGACTAGAAAATATCATCGGCCTGCACAAACAAGTCATCCATATCGGCCCAATGGTATCAGTACTTAGGGGTCAGGAGCCATCGACAAAGCTCAAAGTTTTGATCGTGCGCAGGATGGAAGCATAAGGCACACCACACCGTACATTCAATATCATGTGGAAAAAAGGGGGGATGATATTCGTTATTTTTCTAATATGTGGGAGCACGCAAGGAGTGACTCTTCATTATACGGCAACCCTCGCTCTTGTTCAAAAGAACGAAATAGTTTCTTTGACTCGTTTCGAAGGGGGCTTTTTCTTGGCCGTCATGCTTCCGAAAGGGTCGTTTGGGTCATAAGCCGGGACGGCAGGCTGGCTGGATTTCTGAGGTTGGTTCTGCTTCTTGCCAGCCTTGTTGGACGCCTTTTTAGACTGATTGTTCTTGGCCGACTGATTATTCTTGGCCGACGAATTATTCTTGCCAGACTGATTATTCTTGCCAGACTGTTTCCCTGTTTTGGCAGGCTTATCAGGTATCGCAGGTGCGATTGATCCGAAAGGGTCATCGGGGTCGATAGGGTCGGTCAAGCGGGGGGTCCGCTGGACAGATTTTTTGGTACTCCTGTCTTGTAGTTTTTCCAACATTGCATTAAAAGGGTCTTCCGGGATGGCGGTCTTTCTTTGTTTAGGTAGATCCTTCTCATTCTTGCCAGAAAGCTTCCCTGCTTTGGTAGCGTAGCCCGGCGTCGCAGTCGGCATTTCCTTGCTGTCGACGGGGTCGGGGTACGTGTCTTTGAGCCCAGGCCTCTTTCTTATGCCGGAGGGTTTCTTTTGTTTGATATCGACAGTAGTGGCGATCTCGAAAATTTTTTCGAGAGGCTCGGGAATCGATGTGTCAGGAGGCGTCCGATCTTCGATACGTTTCGTGGACTTTTTGTTCTTCTGCGCGGCCATCCAAGTTGTTCCATCTTCGACGATCTGTCGAACGAGCGCGGCGGCCCACTCGCTCACGGTGTACCCGTGGTTCGCAGGAAGGAGAAGGGTCCCGTTCGGCCCATGACATGAGGCTGTCATGCAGGCGAATGTGGCATTATCATGTGGGAAGTCGCCGTCTAACCGCCATGGCCTGTGGCCTGCCGTCAGGGTCGGAAGATCTTTGGTCAATTCATTGACAACGGTTCGCAGGGATGCGAGATATGGCCGTGACAGGCCATGTGAAAAGAGGTAGCGCCATGCTGCCATCATGAACGATACACGTACATGTGTAGGATGTTTACCATTAGGTATGTGTAGGATAGGTAATGGGACTTGCTGTTTTGCGCCAGCTGTTTTTGCGCCCACCCAAAAAAAAAATTGCGTGATAAATTTTGTAGATAGGCGGTTAACCTTAGTTAGTTAGGTACCTAATTACAGATCGTACTTACATGCATATTTATCGATATATCCCGTATGACCAATCCCCAACTTCGAGTACCTATATCCTTGCCCGACGTTTTCGTTGCCTCCATTTCTTTCATTCATTTCCAATTCAGAAATAGCAGAGCACTCTGGGTCAATTCTCATTATTATTAATCTACAGAACACTACTTCAAATAGTAGATAGCATAACCTAAGATGATGCGCAAGTTTGGGGATCCGACCGGTATCGGTCGCTGCCAGAACTGGTTGTCGCTGATTGGCTGAGCCCGTGTAATTACCCAATCCCAGCCTACTAATATATACTGATAGTTGCATAGGTCGGAACCCGGAACCTTTATTATGGGGCAAGGTTAGAAGCCGGGGTCCTCTTGATAAATGCCTATGGCGACGCATACTGAAATGTGTAGGTATCTGAACATGCGCGTGAGCGAAGGTGGAATGAGCGTTCATCTCTAAATGAAGTGGGATGGGTAGTCTCTATACAAGGCAGTCAGGATTATGGTAAGAGTCGTCTGCTTTTTGAGGTACAACGAATTCGAATCATCAAAATACGGCCCATCCAACATAACCGGGCGGAAAACCCGACGGCAATTGCGAAACCCCCTTTTCGATTCTGATATCCAGATTCCAATCCTTGCTCAAAGACAGAGAAACGCCTAATTCAAAAACCATTCGCCTTTTTGTTAACACTCCTTCGTTCTATTTTGATTTGTTTTATATTTTCCGCTTCACCAGTCCCCTGAAAAAATCAAAACTGTTTTCGTCACTCTGCAGAGCCCACATCTTCCCGGTCGGCTTGTCGTCTATGCCCAGCTCTTCGGCCTTGAGCATGCCCCAATCAGTCGTGATACCGACAATACGTGCTCGAGCACCTCCTTCGGCTTGGAGGGTGACGATTTGCCGGCCATGCAGCCAGCTTTCGTAATAAGCGCGCTCCATGTCCTTGTTGAACCCGTTACGGACAAAGGCTTTATACAGCGACTCAAGCCGCGTCAGAATACGCGCAGCGAGCTTCTCGATTCGGAACGGCGGTAAATGCGACGGGAGAATGGCGTCGAGGGAAGTCGTCGGCCGCCCGTTGGTTGTGTTCAGACCAATGCCCAGGACGATCTGGTAAGAGCCTGCCTCGTAGACGCAGTTGGACAATATACCTCCGATTTTAACATATGTTGGTGTAGAGGATTTATTTTGAGGATCCTGGGCGTAGATATCGTTGGGCCACTTCAGTTTTACTGGTAGTCGTTCATATCCTTTGTCGTAACTCCGCACGGCTTGTACGATAGCGATGGCAGCTAGGTATTGGACAAATACCACAGGGCGGCTCACTGCTAGGTGTCCGGGGTGGTTGATCACCGTAGACATGACCAGACAGCCAGCAGGTGATACCCAAACGTTGGAGCCTCGGCCCCGGCCTGCCACTTGGGTTGTAGCTGTGACCGTGAAACCTGAAGGAAGCGTGGCAAGAAGCGTGACGTTCTTGTCCAGGATTGTATTGGTGCTGGTCAGGACTTCGCCATACATCAGGAAGTTCCCCCAATCTTCAGCATCCGTGTCCGACTGGCGGTATTCTCGGAGACTCGAAAAGAAGGCGTGATGATTAAAGTAAGGTGTCTCTTTGGCCTCGGGCCATGCTCGTTCGTGGGTGACAATGCGCTTAACGATTGTCGTATAATCGATCAAAGCTTCGTCGACGCTCGAGCTAGATGAGTTGGTAAGCTCACCCGTAACCTCATTGCGGGGGAGGGTGTCTTTCAACGCGTCCATAGTCCATCTAGTCTCCGGCTTCTCAAGATGGAAGGTATCGTTCTCGGCGCGAATATAATCCTCTCCATCTTCCTTACTGATAATGCCCTCCCATGCAAATAACAAATCATCGACGTTGCTGCTGACGATGGATGATAGATGGAGATGAGACAGAGAAGGCACACCTGAAGATTCTTGGTTCACGTCAAGGCCAAGTTTGGCCAGGCAAGCCTTTAGAAAGCTTATCCGATCGCCTTCGTGTGCCCGAAGAGAGGCTATCAATTCGTCGTATCCGTCAATATCATGATGAGGGGAGAGGTTGGCCGGCGCGAACTCGGGATGAGGCCCTGACAGAATGGCGCCACCCTGACCAACCTTGCAATAGACTACGGCGGCGTTGTCGGTGCCTCCATTCACGTCAAGCTTGTCGTCATAACTAGCCAAGATTTCAACGTCGTGGTTCGGGTCATTGGCATCGACAAAGACGCCGCCGCCATTGTAGTATGACAGGACAATCTCAGGCACTGTACCTGCTCCCTTGAATGCAGACTTGCGAACGTTAATCCTCGTCGCTTTGGCCCCAGCTTCGCTGTTGTACTGGAAGCCCTTAAAGGCGCCACCCCGGCAGGTACCAGGGAAAAAGCCTAGTTCCCTTGATCCAATAATCTCCATGGGCTTATTGCCAACCTCGAACTCGCACTTTTTGGACGCGTAGTAAGCGCCAGCGCAGAAGCCAACAAACCGTCCGCCGCGGCGCACATACTGGGAAATAATGTGATTCCCCTCGCCATTCAACACGCGGCAGTACCCGAGATCAGCACCCCCCGGAATAACCAAGAGCGCACACGACGGTGCCCATGGCTCTTTGAGCAGGACATTCTCGGTGACGGGGATGACGGCGTAGTTTGGCGATAGCAGTCGGCGCAAAGAGTAGAGCGCGTGCTTCACGGATTCGACTGTTGTTCCGGTCCCGTTATACACGAGGACGTTGAGTTTACGGTTCGTCATGGCGGGGTCCTCGGCTCGAAATCGGGCGACCAAGTTTGACACCTGAGGTTAAGGTGTCGGGGAGGAGGGAGGAGGCAAGAGGGTATTTATATTATATTACTTGACAGGGTGGGTAATAATAATTAACCAGCGGGCAAGTCCTTGATTCGATCTCCGATGTCTGCGACCCATACACCTGAGCACCTCGCAAACAAAGTGGAAATCGGTACAAGCATAGGCTAACTGTAATTCGGTGACAGGGAGATGCGATTTTAAAGTATTGCGCACGACAAAGACGTCATGATATCGTTCTATTGAAGTTTGTCTGGCTTACTACGGCTTACTTCAAAACGGCGAGGGAAGCAAGGCACTCTAATTCACGATGCACCTGGGCGCTTACCTGTTAATTTCCGGCCTCAAAAGTAGAGAGCTGTATATCTTGACGGCGATATCCTTCAGACCGGCGCTTTAATTGTATTAGGCTTGTTGTGTGGAAGACATGTAACTATGCTTCTAGAGTTGATTATGTTCCTTCCATTTCCGGCGACTACCTGTTCGCAGGTTCTTCGGCGCACTCGGAGTGAGTTACGTATTGAGCTGTAGGTATCTCGTCATCCAATCTACGATGTGCTTACCTGTTAAGATTTTGTCCATTACAAGGATCTCACCATTTTCATTTCACCGAAATGTTGTTGAGCATCGGTGAGTCCACAGAAATCTTGTCGGCGGCAATGAGATGGGGTGTCCGAGATAGGGGAGAGGTATATGTATTTAACGGAGCTGGAACTTCGGCGAATTGCGCAATACTTTCGAGTCCTAACTCATAAAAGTGGGACGGAGTTTCTGATTCTATCACTTATCCACAGTCTGTACAGATATGTAACCGCATCATCCGCAAGTCGCGTTTTTAGATGCAAGGTCATCACATAAGCCGATAGTTGACAGTTGCTCAGTTATTCCGCGACTCCATTTCCTAGAAATCCGCGAATAAATACAGTAAAATGCCAAAGAAAGAGGATGCGAGTCAGAATAGCTCCAATGCGGCACCGATAGACGACGATGAACCCGATGAATGGTACGCGCTTCCCACCTTCGCTTCGCCATATGGCTTTATATCGGTCCCGGATATTCAAGCTGATTATTTTGACAGGGACAAGAGAATCTTCAGTACGGGCTGCGCTGGTATGTTAATGCGGAAAAAAAAGTCAATAAACCCCGGCCGATGATCTGATGCTGACGGGTTTACCTTATCGCGCCAAAAGATGAAAACGCCAAGTTGACCGATTGCTACTTCGAAAAGAAAGACTGGCGTGCTTGTAAGAAGGAGGTAAGTTATTGTCACTGAACAGAACAGCTAGCTAGGCGGATTTTAATTACTTGAGCAGATGGAGGTATTCCGAGCATGTTGGAAGAAACACGACAACGACGAGAGAACGTCTACTAAAGATAGGACTGACGAAAGAGGTTGATCCAACTCAAGCGCAGCGCCAATGCTTCATTTCCTCGGGTGGACGATGGCTCATACTCACTCTCATTCTCACCCATTGTACATTACCTATGTAAAGTTACATACAATGCAGTAACTTCTGCATACCTCTCCTTGGGGATGTCCGGATGTTCAGATAGAGGTGAGGTAAGGTGTGTTGTGTATAATGCGAAAGTAATCCGTTCGAGTGTCATTTTCGAAGTGTACGGACTGAAACCGCTGCGAAAGGGGCACTATTCCGAGGTACTCATGAAAGAAATGAATTATGAGACAGGTTACCGTTGATGAATGTCATCATCATCGTCAACCGAGAATACCTACTGCTATCTAACGGGCCGGCCAGTGGAATATCCGGCCATCAATTGACGTCAACCACTCACACGGAACTCCCTATCTAAACTAGATAGGTACCTAGTTAGTCCTACCTACGCTATCTGCAAGCCCTGTAGATACCTACATACAGCATGGTGAGTGTACCTAGCAGCTTGGCGGCCGAGCCATATGTGGGCCGATTTGTACTTACTTAGGGTACATACCTTAGGTAAGTGTAAGGTAGATAGATAAGCGCCGTTACGGGTACCCGATACTTTCTACTAGTGTAACCGCCAGAAACTGGGACCCACCCTGGGCAAACCCGAACATCTCCATGAAATTTCCAAGCTTCTCAAAAAGCTAAACTCTGCGGAAGACAACAAATCCAAACTCACACACCGTGCTGCAACTCCCTCTCTCTACAGCTGGCGATGGCGTCCCGATCAATTGGCCCGCTACGCGCGGCTAGCCAGTACGCAAGCATTGTACCCAAACGTGCATTTGTCTCACGGAGATTGGCCTCAACCACCGCCGCGAAGCTTCAGCAGTCCTTGACGTTCAACGTTACTACCCGCCCCTCCCCCTCAAACATCTTCTCGTCCGCTACGTTCCGGTCAGCCTCGACTACGTCAGCTGCAGAGACCAGCACCGGTGACAACTCTGCGTCCGCCGCACCTCAGGATCCCCTCGCTGAAGTCGCCCCCAAGAACATCAGCAACGGAAACGGTGATCAGATTGACTGGACGAACTCCTTCCACGGTATAGGCTCGTCCGTCTTTTCCGCCGAGGCCACTGCCATTCTGCAGGCCCCACTCAGGCCCGATGAGATCGAGGTCAAGCCCGACGGCATCATCTACCTTCCCGAGATCAAGTACCGGCGTATTCTGAACTCCGCGTTTGGTCCCGGCGGCTGGGGTTTGGCTCCGCGCGGTGATTTGATGGTGCGGGAGCGTCTGGTGACGCGGGAGTATGCTCTCGTTGTGCATGGCCGGTGCGTTTTCCCACCTCAGTTGCATTTCAATTTGCTTTTTTTTTCGCCCTTCTCCTTTTCCTGCTGTGAAATCCTACTCTAACGGCTGAAAATGCCACCCCTAATCATCCCTCCCAAAATGCATAAAACAACTCATTTATAGAACTTCATTAACACGCACTTCCGCATTCGTTGAATAGATTTGTCGGCCAAGCACGTGGTGAGCAGCAGTACTTCAACGAGGACGGTGTATCCACCGCCTCCGAAGGCTGCAAGTCGAACGCCCTGATGCGGTGCTGCAAGGACCTCGGCATCGCCTCCGAGCTCTGGGATCCACGCTTCATCCGCAAATTCATGAAGGAGCATGCCGTCCAGCAGTGGGTCGAGCACGTCCCCACCAAGAAGAAGAAGCAGATCTGGTTGCGCAAGGACGACGAGGTCCGCTACCCTTTCAAAAAATCGTAGAGCATCCGATCTTGCTTTACTCTCTACTCCTCTCCCCCTCCCCCCCCTTCTCTCGAGAGAAGAGGTAATCAGGCCTTCACGGTAACCGAGGAAAACAATCGACCTGCCAGCAGCGAAATTTCGCTTTTTTTTGAGATTTGGCGGGGAAAATTGTCGTTTTGAGAAATTCTATTCAGAGAGGGACTTGTACAGTATGTGGGTGTGTGTGTGTGTCTGTTTTATGCATGAATTATGAGCACTTTCGGCCACGTCCATGACACATGAAAATGAGGTTCCACCTACTTTAGGACCAAATGTAATGCGTGTCTAATCTCATCGGGGCATGTCATGAATGGTGTCTGTCAGCAATGATTGCACATTCAAGCCGGCCGTCATGTCACATTTGCTTAGCAACCTCGGCCGCAACAGGGTAGACAGATTTTACGGGCAGGAAAATCGAAAAGTGAGTCACTCAAGCCAGTCAAGTCAGTCAGGTATGTGATGATGGTAGATGTCCGCTCTGCTGTTGTGACGAACCACCGGCTCCCAATATATGTCGAGGGGCACGGGGCGAATCTTGTTTGCTATAGGAATACTCCGCTTCTTTTTTATTATTATCCGATGCCAGTCCTCCCCCCCTCTCCAATTCATCTACCAAATAACATGTTCCTCGACGCCGTCCAATGATCCGTCCATGACTTGATAAAATCCAAGAAACTCCCTCTCTTCATCGACTCAAGCCTGGCTAGCAATACCTGCAGTGGCAACCGTATAAAACCTTATTCCTTCTGATATCCGGTGCTTTGGCCTTGAGCCTGTTCACCAGGTGCCGCGCCCCAGCCGAACAGATTCCACCCGCCCTTTGTAGCGCCGGCGTCCCCTTCGTCATGGCCTCGTCTATGAAGACTGCCCTCGTCTTCGGATCCGAACGGCGCGTCGATTTTCTCGAAGTCGACCTCGCTCCGGCTCTTGCTCAGCCCGCTCAAGGCACTCCCTACACTATATCCGCTCGGCGGACGTGATGGCTCCTGTCCATCTAGACTCATGCTCGAAGGCGCCCGCGTCCTTTGCTGCTCGTTGTTTTGCAGCTCAGCGGCCGCATTGTCCAGCGCCCCCAGCATGGAGGCGAGCTTTTCCCGCTGCGTGGCGATGAATGTAATCCTGTCCTGTGCCGCATCGATGTTATCCGGTATCAAGTTCCCGAAGGCCCCGTCATTATTGGTTCTAGGGGTCGTGGACATGCCGCCCGCGGCCGCGCTGACGGCACCCGCCAGCAAGTTATAGAAATCCTGGCCGGGGTTCCCGGGATTCTTGTCGTTCCACTGGGCTCCCGGCACGCTGAACCTAGCGAGGAGTGACTGGACGTATCCCTGGGGAGCGCCAGCTGCCCTGGCAGGTTCTTCGTGCTTCTCAGTGGGCGGTAGTTTGAACACCTCCGTGCGTATGATCTCGATGGCCTGCTTGATATATCGGACGACCTCTTGCTTGATCCTATCATGGGCCCGTGCGATGAAATCCTCGATGGCACGTTCGTTATCTTGGAGGTACGGGTGCAGGTAAGTTTCATACAGGACCCGTGCGCCCTGCGTCGACGGCAGGACGAGCCAGAGCAGGAAGCCAAGCCGCATCCACGCATAGAAGGGAACCCACACCAGGATGAACTGGGTCCAGGCCTCGACCAGGAGGGCACAGGAGAGTACCGACCAGTACATGAGCCATGGCGTCAGTTGTGCCGGATCGGAGGTCTTGAGCGCTTTGTATGATGCGAAGAGGGGGAAGAGGAAGGAGGCGATGGAGCTGTGAGGGTCGACGATGGACCGGGTTAGCATAAGCCAGAGGAGCCAAGACCCGGTTGGGGTCTGCTATAGCATGGCTGGTGCGGGACTACTTACGCGAGGAAGTATGCTATAATGTCGAACATGGCGGCGGTTATTCCCGTGCTCGAAGGTGATGGGGAAAGATATGGTTGAGGAGGACGAGTTGCCCAGGCGAGAGGCTAGGAGTCATCCAAAGCATAGGAAGGTGGAGATGAGGGGCTCTATTATTAGAAATAGAGCGGGCGTCTGTCGGTAAGTTGGGTGGGACATGTATTTGAATAGGACTCGTGCATCGAGGGTGCAGAATCTGGCAGAAATGGGTGTCGAGGTTAGGTATGAATCGATGATGGATGCCCATCGAGTCGGCGTATCACGTTCTGTGTTCCATATGTACGTAGACCACGTATACGGTATAAGCGGGAGGACCCCGCTACAGCTACCTGCATACGTAACTCGAGGCGGTTGGATCAGCCGCGCCGGGCTGGTTGAAGTACGGGCAGGGTGAGTGGATGGCCGACTTGAAACCTTGTAGATACCTACGTAAGGTAGGTAGGTATAAGTAGATACTTGGCGGGGTGACAACTTCCCGTGGCCGGTAGATATAGGTACCTAGTCCTGCGCTAAGCGCGGGGTCGATTCTGCACTAGGTACCAATGTAGGTAGATAGACCCACCAGACGGGTCCACATGGCGGAAGTGTGGCACAAGTAACTACCTACTTATCTAGATAGTAATCTAACCGGTGTATGTAATTAGGTAGTTATCCATCAGCCACAATCAGTGGCCCAGCTCGTCTGGCCCATGGTCTGTGAAGTTATTTAGATAAGAAATCTCTGGATATGATCATGATTTGCTGTGCTGTCATTGACAGTCTACTGTATTGTAGTCTGTAACAACCTCATTCTTCCGGCGTTTCCATCTTTCATTTCGTGCCAGTCACGTTGGAACGATCATATTCTCGACAATGTGAAATCCTGATATGTCCTGTAGCTCTTTAGTCTTAGACATCGGCTTCACCCAACCCAGCTCCCTTTCTGGCCATTTTGTCACTACCATTGGCGAAAAACACAGCAACGCTTACAGTCATGTAGCAGCGATGTGCCGGGACTCACCTGTGGCTTGCATCCAAGGCCGATAAAATCACCGCCTAGGTGAAGACAGTCCATGATGGGAAACACGCACAGCATCAACACCAATCGGGCGATGAACTCACCCTCAGCTGGCCAGGAATATCTCAAGCCACTCACGATCACGATGTCTTAAAACCAGTCGCCACCTTTTGTTCATTGGCAGTATACTGTGTGAGCGTCTGTTTATTCAGTCCCCGATATGACCAACGACATGTCCATTCACCGTTGCTGAATAGACGTGTGACTCCGAGTGTATTAGAGCCCACGGTGCCATCACGAGCGTTCTAAGCCGTGGCTGAAAGGTCTTACTGCCACCAACTAATCTGCCGACACATCCCCGAGGGCCTGGACGAGCGCCGGGTACCAAACATTCGCCATCTTTTCGTCGCCAGCTGCATTAGGGTGTATACCGTCGCGTAGGTCAGTGGCTGCGTCAAACCCCGTGTATTGATCTACGACCAGTATAGGTGACTCTGTCGAGCTCAATCCCTGGGCCCATGTTGCGATCGCCTGGTTGAGGTCCTGAACAGCCGTGTTGTAATCCCCAATGCCTAACGGGATGATTTGCGCAACCTAGACTGCAATCAGTTTCGCTTCTTCAGGTTGCTATAAGTGGCAGATACTCACGATAACCTTCACCGCGGGGTTGCTACTCCTCATTACACCAACGAGAGTAGTGAACGCATCAATGATCTGATCAGTCGGCTTGTTCTGCTGCACGATATCATTCGTGCCCAGATGCATCGAGATGACATCCGCAGGATTATTCTGAAGCCAGCCGACCAGCTCGCCGCTGTTCGCGATGTCGATGGCGAGGAATCCCGAGTGGCCCTCGTTGTCGCGGTCGTAATTGGTGTCTCCGCACCCGATGTCCGTGGTTCCTGATCCCACAAAGTCTGTCGTGGCATAGTCGGTGTTCTGCAACATCTCCCATAGCAGAGCTCGCCAGCAGGTGATTTCGGTGATGGAGTCGCCGAATGGCATGTAGCGGAGGGTGCTCTGGGCAACCGCTAGACTAGCGAGAAGCGCTGAGGCGAAGGCTTTGATGGCGACCATGGTGATAACAAGGGGGGCTTTACCGATCGAGGTCTTCAATTAAAGCTTCAATTGAGGGAACTGAATGCCATTATATATAGTAAGTAGGTCTACACACCTGCAGTTCAGAACTGGAATGGCTCGCCATCCGCTTCCGCATGATATTGAATACTACTCTGTCATTAGCACAGCATGTGCTCCGTTCCGAGACTGGCTATATTCAGGGCCGGAAGTTTCTCTCTGTGATGAGATATAGCCGGAATACAAACCCCGACACGCGAAAAAAACGATTCCCACCAATGAGCCTACATGGCAGGCACTCCTATAATGGAGCGACGCACTCCGTTGGTTCGAATCCGATGGATATTCATAATGCCAAGTCGGGTTATCGAGTCCCATGTTTCTTCAACTCCGATCCTAATGGTCGAATATGATGTTATTAGTGTCCTGGGCAGTTCCGCGTGTGCGACTCGTTTTGCATCTCAAATCCGGGGTAGACTTGGAGACGCGGCAGTCGGAACGCCCGTATCGATGGTATAAGCCGGTTGTTGACGACAACCGGCTGTCGGGGTTACAACTTACCCATGATTACCAAAGGGCATAGGTCCTACCCGACTACAATATTCCCGTACGGGGTGGAAATCTCTACCTTCGACATCCACACATGTGTGGGCAGGCGGGATGGGAGAGGCTTTCGAGGTCGAAATGCCTTGGAAACTCCCGCCCATGCGGCCAGGGCCGTCGCGGTTCGCCAAACCGTCGTTGTGTTCATTCGCAACTCCTCTACTTGTCCAACAAACAAAGCCACAACTTATTGATGGCAGAAGTGCTCATAGCCCTGGAAGATCCTGACACAGGTTGTTACTCTTCTCCTTCAACGTCCCTCACAGCTCAAGAATACGACAGTCGTTTCCATCAACATTCGTTTCACGACTCACGTCGACACAACAGTTGTCATTCCGAATCAAAACACAAGGCATTTTACCTAATGAACCATCGACTACGCTTCTCGCTACTGTTGCTTTTTTGCTTTCTTTCGGTCAACTCAAGAGTCGTGCCCCTATGAAAAAACACAACTAATACCTCACCGTTTCGACTCCATTCACCGTGCGGTTCTGTACGATGGCATTCAACATATACTCTTCCGACGATGATAATAACGTCGGAAACCGTGAAGGCCTTCTACAGAGTATTCGTGAAATGATCAAACGGATTGATCCTCGTGGGTGAGTATTCGTTGCACCTCTCGGTTCGATTCATCACAATGCAAAAGCGGGATCGACAAACTGAAGAAAACAAGCTCATACCACATCGAACCAACCTGGCGTGTAAACGGAGTCCCAATATCACGCTGCACGAGCCCAGAACTCCCATTCATGTCAGGCGCCCGCGGCCCCCGTCCCGCCCCAGACGCTATGAAATCGAGAAACAGACGACGTTCATACGAATACCGGCCCGCACCGGACCGGACCAGCTTCGGCTCTTTTGTCGGCGGCCTATCCATCCCGGAACTTCGAGAAGTCATCATGAACGCGTGTCTCAAGAATCTAGGCTCCCACCGAGACGTCATCGCCATGTTGAAGGTTATGCAGAGCAGGAACCCGAAGCCAATCTCAGGCCGAATTCGGAACCCCAATGTGGGAATGTACTTGTACTGTCGTTCGCAACGGGAACTGGTGGAGATCGTGCTGGAGCTGGATAGGAATGATGATACGGGGTGTTTTCGACAGGACGTCAGGGACTTGGTTACGGTGATGAAGGAGAATGATGGGAAGAGGAGGTATTTCTCCTGACTGGCTTGTGTTTCCTGCTTGGGGTTACGAAGTAGGATCCAGGTTTCCCTACGGTGATGAAGGAGGGAGTGGCAACGCTCGATCCTTGGAGGCATTGTTACCCGGAGTATGAAACTCAATTATATACTTTATCCCATGATGATACTTTATTCTCGGAGTCTGATGGGATTTGTGGTTGCTCTACATCATTGTCGGGGTGATGATAGGTCCCTGGCCCTCTTCGATTAGGGGCTTTATGGGCATTACCCGTGAACGACTTACATACGGGACTACGTTCAGCTTGCGAGACCCAAGGAGTTTGATGAGAATGGTCACTTGATGGCGATAGGGCATACGCGGTCATACCGGCTCGACTGCCTGTCGAGGCATATATAGTCCACACTGAGGCGGTGTAGTTGGTTTTGGAAAACCTTGAACGAATTCGCAAACCTTAAGAAGACGTCAGACAATGCCTTAAGCAAGTCGATGGACACCCGTGGATTCACTGATTCCAGAGGGAAAACTATGCCGCTGTGGTGCTCTTGTGCGAGTACTTAACCAAGAGCCTTTCCTCTTTCTACTTGTTCCGTGTGCTTTTCTGCCTCTCCCGTATTCTCTTCCAGTCACGTACCTTGCGGATTAAAGCATTTAGGAAAAGCAGATGTGTCGCCGTCTTGTTATTCCCAGTCAAATCTTTCTAGCCTTGATTCTCCTTCTACTTGTTTAACTGGTACCCGACCCCAGCTCTCTTGTACCACTCCGTACCTTCCTTCTGATCGTGTCGTCGATCAACCACACCAAAACGAGTCGCCGACTAGGTTGTGTATGAACCCTAGAAGTCTCTGAGAAGTGACCCGCATCCCATCGCAGTACTTAATCTCTCTCTCCAAGCCAATAAATAAACCTGGGAAACTTGTTTCCTACCTACTCTTCTCTTTCTTCCCATCACTCGAGGTCCTTTTTTTTCTTCGGCTTGCCATCACCGATCGTATTGGCAATCCACCGTAATCCCTATCCACGCTCGCTTTCGTCTTGCCTACTTCGATTCTTTCGAGTAGAACCAGGCGAACGCCGGCTTGATACAGGAACGCAAAAAAGTGAAAGGCTTTCCTGAAATTGTGTTTTCTCGGCTTCTCCTCTCGCCGTCTCGAGGTTCTCTGCAAACTTCCATCGACCACGACGTCGGTTCGTCTTCTTCCTCTACACGAGTCCACACAACGTTTAATACCACCCTCTCGTAAGTAACTTCCCTCCCCCCCCTTTCCATCACCTCCTCCTCGCCTTCGCTGTCCTCTCTGTCGACCTCGCATCGTTCGGCATCCCCTGCTAACCTGAGAAGCTTTCGTCAATTACGACATCGCCTATTCTTTCTCAACACGATACCACGCAACGTTTAATATCGCTCTCTTGTGAGTAGACCTCTATGCTCATCACCTCGTTCCCTTCGCCGCCGTGTCTCTTGTCTCTCCACCGAGAGCTCGTTTTCGTTTCGCTGCTTTGTCTGACTTTAGAAGCTTTCGTCAAGCCTTCTAGGCATCGTTGCTCGTCTTCTCGCGACTTTGAGGGCATTCTCGGACCGTTTACCTACACGGCATTGCCTTTTTTCTTTCGCAGTACGAGATCACGAAACGTCTCGTATCAATTCTTGTAGGTACAAGACCCATCGCCTCGCGGCCTTGGCTGTCCTCACTATCGAGCTCGTCGTCGCCTGGGTATATCAGCTAACCTTGATGAAGCTTTCGTCAAAGTCTTCTTCTAGACTTCATCGTCATTCGTCTCCTCACGAGGGACAGTATTCTCCGGATAGGACATAATCCTACCGTTCACTGCTTGCAAGTAACCACGAGTCACTTGTCAAGCACCTCGCCGGATCTCTTATATAACGAGATCCATTGTGTAAGTCCCTCTTCGTCGCTCTACCAGTCACTCTCCATCGGGTTCTCGTCGCTTGGGATGCCGTGACTAACTTGATGAAGCTTCTTCGACAAGACAAAGTCCTTTTTTAAATCGCATCACGCCCAGATATAACTCCTTGAGTGTAAGTCCCCCTATCGACCACCGTCACAGCCCTTGGAGTTAGGCCCATGACACAGACTGACGCGACATAGTCAAGTCTCGCAAGAGCATCAAAGCAAAGATGGGCGATTATTACGGCCCAACCAGACTCCAAATCGCCCTGATGCAGCAACTCGGCCATGCTTTCGACGGTCCCGACATCGGCTATGCGGTCACCTTGCCCCGAGTTGTCTTCTGCGGCGACCAGGGATCTGGCAAGACCAGCACTATCGAATCCTTGATCAAGACTAAACTAACCTACGATACCGACGCATCCACTACCCAGGTCGTTGAGCTCGTATTCAATCGATCAGAGAATCCAAGCTTCGAAATCACTACCATCGTTGATCCCAACCGTGTCGATGCACACGGTGAGATCGAACAAGAGTATGTCAACGGTACCACCAGTGGCTCGTCCTTCAGATTCTTGGCGTCCATGGTCCTCGAAGAGGTCCAGCACATTACGGCTATCAGAAGCGAGGTTATAGATGCTCTTGGCGAAGAGGGCAAGCTTTGGGCGAACGATGTTGTTCGCGTCACTATCGAAATGCCTAGGATCTCGAGCATCACGTTTGTTGATACGCCCGGTCTTATGCCGGCCCGGGAGGGCGCGACTGAGGCCGAGGTCTGGCTCAAGGGAAAACACCAAGAGCTCATGGAAGCGTTTATCGACAATCCCCTGAACATCATCGTCGTGGTTCTCGATGCCTCGAAAGAACTCGGTCAGCCTCTGATCGACGCGGTCGAAAAGAGAGAGGTTGAAGGCGACGATGTTCACTACTCCATCATCCGCGTCATGACCAAGGTTGATCTGCTCACGCCCGGCTCTGCTGCCGAGGCGGCCGCTCTGGAACTCGCTCGCAGCGAGGACTGGCACGTCGTGCGAAACGACTCCGTCATGGGAATAACCGACGGCTTCGACTCCCAGAATGGAGCTGAACAACGATTCTTCGAATGCTCCGCCTTCGGCAAGCTCAGCCCCGACCGAGTTGGCATTGCCGCTCTCCTCAAAAGAATCAAGTTCAAGTGCGCGCTAAAGGCCGGAGAAGTGGCCCCCGTTATCCGTGACGCGCTGAAAGCGACACCCCGAATTCTAGACGATCTCCGTCCCGCTCTCCAACACCTGAAGAGCCAGATGTCTTCGGCCCACCAGCTCTGCATCGAGGGCATCGAGGCGAATTACTCTGACCGTGCGTTCCGGGACAAAGCGTTCAACGACCAGGTCGACGAAGTTATTCCCCTGGCCTACATGGTGCAAAAGGCCAACCTCGCCTTTACCGACGCCATGATGAGCGTCGGCCATAAGTTTGATATACCGCCCGCATTGCCCATTGGCGGGATCGAGGTGATCGTCTTGCGCGATAATGACAAGTATACGGATCAGGACTTCGAAGTCCCCATGTTGTTCACCCAAGACATGAGTCGCAAATGGGCGACTGACATATGGGAGCTTTGCAACGAGATTCCAGTCGGTAGATCACGATTGCCACATGTTGTTGCCCAAGTCTTCCGACAGCTTTCCATCCCATGGGAAAACATTGCAAGAACGCACATTAGGAACATCTTCGAGATGTGTCAGGAGTATATACACTCCATATTACGACACAAGTTGCTGCCCGTCCTAGAGGAGAGAGTTTGGTGAGTCCCCCCCCCCCCCCCGGCGCCCCCTTTGCTTTCTTTTTCCTTTTCCCATGAAATATTGAGGTAGTTTCAAACGTGCGGCGTGAAAATATCGGATATGGGGTGAAGAGAGCTAATGTTTTGATCAGGACCATTCTCGTCCATGAGCGACTGTTGGCGCTGGAGAAGAAAGCGCTCCGGAAGTTCGAACGTATTCTCCAAGATATGGATACCTTCCACCTTCGCTTCCGGGACCATGCCGCCGGCGCCGCGGCGGATGAAGACGGACCGATGCTGCGTCTCTACCGCGCTAACACCAGCGGCATGCTTCGCCCCATCTCCGATCGCCATGTCGACGAGGCCCTGAGCGGTCTGAGTCTCGAAACCAGACTGGACCCCAAGCAGATTACTAGCGAGGAAGCACTCAAGTTGGGCATCGCTATTTACAAGGTGAGCCGAATTTTCTTTTCTCCCTTTTTTCCCTTTTTTTCCCTTAAAAAAAAGCACTTCGACATCGTATTTATCCCTCTCCTCTTTGGTCTCTCTGCTAACCCAGTATTACTACAGTATGAGCTCTATAGATTCATTCGGGATGTGAAGAACAATATCGTGTTCCAACAGCTCATTCATCGGCTGTCGGACGTTATTTCGCCTAAGGCCATCCGCAATCTGGATCTCTTCTTCTTTACGGAACTCTTGGCAGAGTCCGATAATATTAACGAGCGACGTAACGTCCTAGAGGCGCTGCTTCGCAAAGTCGAAACCGCCGTGGCGAGAATCCGGGGTGGTGCACACCAGTTTTGAGACCTTGTTGCCAGTTCTAGGCTGGTAACAGATGCGTTTGGTGGGACTGGAAGTCGATGTTCGAGACGGTGTTTCTCGATGGGTTGTTGCGGACGAAGTCGCTGATTTTGTAGCCTCGAGAGCAACATGTAACTTGAATGCGTCGATTGTACTCCGCTCTATGGTAGTTGAAAATCCCTTGAAAAACAATGACATTGTTTTCGTGATCACGTCCCGTGTAGAATGCTGGCTGGTAAGTCGTATGGAAGGTTTTCCGATTAAACGCCATGCCATGCAGAACTAGTTATCTTGTGTGAAAAGAATGCTCAACACCTTGCAAATGCAACAACCACACGTAGGAAGAAACAACCGGCATCAAACGGGGAGAGGGAAGACAAGTTGCTATCAACGCATGCTAACTCTTACCAAATCCGCTTCGCAAGCATTTCATATCGGACCACCTTAGCGAGCCCGTCGTCTCCTTTTTCCTTGAATTTCTCCTGAGTCTTTCTGTCCCGCTCGCGCATTCGTCTGAGACCGTCAGGATCATCCTCATAGATCCACTTCCTCCTGTCATCGCCAATCTCCACGCTACTGAATGCCCCGACCCGTTGACCGGGCTGGGAGAAGTTTTCGTCCTCGGCCTCACCAGCCGCGATCGCATGCTCTCTCAATCGCACCACGGTGTATCGTTTGTGAGAATAGCGGAGCAGCGCCATACCGAGAAGCAGTTTAACGATTAATAGCACAATCCACGCGAGGAAGAAAAATACTAGCATGGCCAAGAGCGCGATCACATCGTCAGATGAGTAAGACCACCATGGTTTATCTTGGGATGACTCATGCGGATATACGGCCCGACCAAGTGCGTGGCGGATGAGAGTATCGAGCTGCTCAAACGCTGCAACCATAGCCGCCGAGGATGGTGTCGACGACTCAACAGATAGATCAGCGGTTGAGGTTGGCATGGGTGAGGGTATATGGGTGGCAAGAAACATATGATACACCTGGAACGATGCGCGGATGAAGAGACTAGACAACGGCAACAGCGGTAGACCTAGCCGACGCGTCAAGGAGGGAGCCGAAAATGCCTGTACGCTGTGTGAGCACATGATCAAGGGGGATAGGGGGGATATTGTAAGGGTGGCGGGGTCAGGACTCACATTAGTGTAATAGTCTTTACAAAGGATATCTAGCATCCGCCTGTATATCGTAGGTTTGACATTGTTGAACTTATTGATGTAAGCATGTTTGATCCAGTCGACAAGCATCTCAACGCCAATAACGACAACGAACGGGGACAAGACCTCGCCGGATTGAAGCCATGCCGGTAGGAAGGTAAAACTGGCCGGAAGAATAGAAGTCGTATGCACTGGCCCGGTTTTGGGACCGCCGCCATCAAGCTCACTCCCGGCTCCCGGTACCGACAGGCCACCGACTTCCACCACATTACGCATGCCGATGATTAACAATATAATCCATGTCTGAAAGCGCTCAACCACGTCGGAACAAGTGAGTTGAAATAGATTTTCCTTTTCAATCTTCTTGAAGACGCTGCCTTTGATCTCGACAAACTGATTCGAGATGAGGAGGGTCAACAGTGAATTGGAATACGAGTTTACCGCCACATTCAGGGTGATGACTTGGTAGAACAAGCACCAAGTGTGGACAACGTTGTATATCAGCGAGAGCAGAAACATGCCAAAAGGCAGCAGTACTTTGGATCGCCCCGAACTATTCCTCGAAAGAGTTTCCGAACTAAAGAGACACTCGAGGATATCTTGCCCAATAGCTGAAAGCAGTCGGTCGGCAACCTAAATGCGTTTTTATTAGGCAGAGTCGGCGGTAAGAAGCAGGGGCGGAGTTTACCTCAAGTATGTTGTAGATAACATAGAGTTTCATGGATGACTGTGCACGAATGAAATGATACATTCGACTGGCATCAAGGTTCGACAGAGCAATGGCACTGCAAATGAGAAGCGCACCCTGTAGAAGGTCGGCTTTGTTGTACGATGTTAGATTTGAAGGTATCGACTTCGTCCTACGATGTCGAGAATAACCCGGTCGAGGCATTGCGTGCTTAGGAGGGTGAAATACACCACTGGTGCTCGATCTAGGCTGCTCGCCTGAAGAGGGAGGCCCGCGCGAATCAGATGTGTTGCGCCGTCTTGTAACCTCATTCTGTCTAGTCGCCGAACTCACCCTACGTGCTCGACTCCGGCTTTGCTCGGCATCACTTGGCGCCCGACTGCTGTCGCTCGGATCGCGGGAAGCGGTTCTGCCTCGTCTACCTCTACGCCAAAGACGGCCGATGCCTAGCCAAACAAAAGCCACAACCCATCGAATCTCCTTCCAGATAACATACAGCCACCACCTCCCAAGTACACCGACAGCGGTGAGGAATCTCATGGGGAGGATGGTGAATGTATACAACCACGCATCTAAGCAAGCTAGGGTACCAAATTGCATGACCTGTTCGAGGTAAGGCGGAAGAAGCAAGGCATTAAGCAGTCGTTCCATTTTGAAGGCACTAGATTCGTAAGGGGTATCTGTCGGCTGAGAATGATGTATGTACAGAGGACTAGGCCGCTGACCGGCGAGTTCTAGTTGCAAATGCGTGGGAAGGGACATTGGCGGGAGAGGGACCGCAGAGAGCAGAGGTGAGGAGGGTGGAGAAGGAGACTTTGGACGTTCTGTGGCTTGAACAAGATTGAGTTTGGCAGCGGCCAGTGAGGCTTGAGATGGGATATTGAGATTCAGGGGCGTTGGTCTAGGGAGCGGGCCAAA
Organism: Xylariaceae sp. X187; assembly: GCA_028637585.1. NCBI lineage: Eukaryota > Fungi > Ascomycota > Sordariomycetes > Xylariales > Xylariaceae > Xylariaceae sp. X187. The sequence goes on along the minus strand of JAJIZN010000011.1, from coordinate 229,201 downwards.
GGAGTTTCGTCTATCATGTATCGAAGCGGCGATGGGGGCACCAGAGGGTGGTTGTCGATTAATAGGAGGGCTGGAGAGAGTACGGCCGGACGGGCGCGGCCGTTGAAAGTCCGCAGCAGCAGCAGCAGCGGCAGCGGCAGATCGCATATGGTCCACTGAGCCGTTTGATGCAGAAACGTGCCTGCGCCGTACAGGAATCTCCACGCTTTCCTGGGGTTCGCCGACGAGAGGGTGTGACTTTTCTATGGCGGCGCTGGCCGACGATGAATACTCCATTCCGTTTGGTTTGCGCAGCGGAGTGATAACAGCGGCATCAGAAAGGGAGGGCGGCGCCGACGCCGGGGTTTGCATTTGGGAAGCAGAGAGTTTCCTGACGCTCTCGTGGTTTGCCTTCGTAGCACTCGACTGCGCGCGTGGTTTGGATATTACGGCACCGACATGGTGGTGTTCCTCTTGTGGCGCATTTGTAGCATCTTCCTTTGTGAGCGACGAGAGGAGGTTACTATCGTGGGTCGCATCGTCGGTGGGCGAGGGCAGGTAGTGCGTTGCTTCGTTCTCCGTGGTATCGGAGTCAATGGTCTTTGGATTTTCGCGGGCAGTCGTGACGGTCAGGGTGTCTTCGAAGTCGGGAAAGGCGCTGGACTGGGGCGTTGGGCATTGTGTCGTGAGCAGCCCCGTCTCGACTGGAGGGGCGTCGGTATCGCTGTGATTTTTCTGCACACAAACTTCCGCCTCATCTGCCTCAGTGCCACTGGCCGTCGCCTCTTCCGGTCGTCCTACTTCACTGGATAGTCGACCAGGCATTGTTCAGTTCCTCCTCTTGCTATGCAAAATATAGCGTGAATGGCATGGGGCACATTGTTTGCCTGGTCCAGGTATTTGCCCAGACAAACCGAACTTGGCAAGAGACACGATGACGACGACGATTGTTAAAGGAGAGTGGCTTAAATCGGTGAAACAATCCAGGGCGTTCCACTGCCACAGCGCTGTCAACGCCAACAGCCAACAGGAGATAAGGCGATAAGGCGATAAGACGCCAAACAGTGTATCCACCTCGGTATGCACTGTAATGCACTGTACGGCACGGGATCTCACTTTTAGCGACTTCCCACAGACGGAACAAACAGAGCGATTTCCTTCCTCTTACGAATACATACTCATCATACTTGCCAATCGCGGTGAACATTATCACTTCACCAACACAAATTCCCTTCCTTCCAGTCGCGTCGGCCAACGCCAAATAGATGTCAGCTTAACACCCGAATAAGAATGCCACCCATGCCACCGAGCATACGACCTCTTACTCCATGAATACCTACCGATGATGGCAGAAGAGCAGTGATTAGTCCCATACAATGGAGGTTTCATACCTACCAGTGTTCACTTCCTGTAATTACCTGGTTGTATGTCATTCTTGAATGCAATGCGACCAGAATGTCAGACACGGTTATTCCCAGTTATCGGGCGTTGACCTAGTTGGCGTGCAATCAATTGCTAATCCATTCTGCCATGTGCAGTACACATCGGAGGGGGGAGGTGTGAATCATTCCCCGACAAAGTTGACTTGGCACCTTTGTCCTGTGAGAATGGCCTCGCTGGACACCAGCCACGAGCTGACATGCGTTTTCACCTTCGCGGTCAGCTGACTCTATTCAGGTCTACGGGACAATTACATGCTCCCAATATTCTTCATTTTGTCCGAAGACAAGCATGTCGGTGCTGATTGCAGCCATAAAATAGCTGGACCCCTTTCAATAGATTCTGCCAGAGCATCTCCAAAGCACACGGGTCAGTACCCTGACGGCCGGGGACTGGCATTCATCTTGGAATGACACCATCTATGCGATGGATGTACTGCAGATTACTGGCTTTTCAATGGAAATGAGGAGTCGTTATGGCTGCTACTTAACTACCTTGACCAACTTACTGAAAATTCACTAACCTATACTGGATCTTGGACCTTCGAATCGTCGGTCCTCTCGTCTTACGCGCATAACTGAACACCACTGAGTTGGTGCTGAGTTCGCACAGACACTCGCCAGCCTGAAAACTCATAAGCATGTAATTGAAGACGACGCAATCTAGCATGATGAATAGATTAATTATTTTGTTGATGATCACAGCTGACGAGCTTAGCAGCTGCGCGGGAGGTGCTTAGAGTCAGGTCCCTTGCCCACTTGTCGGTAATCACCCTCTGTATTATGTCTCTTCGTAGGCTAGACGATCGAGCAATGAGGCAGCGGAACAAGGAACGGTATATACACGCAACGACAACCTTGGGAACACATTGAACACATTGAACCCTGTCTGTCTAAACTAATACTCACCAACCAAAGGCGCAACAAGTTCATTCGAAACCTACCAAACGTAAGCCAAACTACTTGAACGTGCTGATGGAGTACGGAATACGGAATACGCAAAAAACGACCGCATTGTTCTCACTCAGAAAGCGAGGTCTCCCTTGAAGTCGAAGACATACGTTCGACCGAACAATGCGAGTATACGAGTATTACATCGCGAACTCAACCAATAGCAAAATAATTAATTCACTGGACGAGATTTGCTGTCGAAGAGTCCCCGGCCACGCTTTCTAACCGGGACTAACCGGGACTACGCCGTGCCTTCGTCCGGGGGATCCGGCACCGAGAGTCTCGGTCGGCCCACCAATCACAGGCCGGCTCGGTACCCCAAAAGGGCAAGTAGTGTTAAGTTAATAACCCCTTAGACTAGATACTTATATAAAGTATGGGCTGAATAGGTATCGACTGCTTCACTCCATGGCAATGCTCGCGAGGCATGTCACCTAGCGAGCATGGCCATTTATTTCAAATCCGGGTTTATTGAGAGTAGTTATCATTGCCAAGGAAGTGAAGCGAAACGGGTGCCAGGCAGAGTGTAGGGGGTTGCGCCTACACTCCTAGGTTAGGTGACCACCACAATATCGCTACCCAAGGAGACTAGGTTAGGTTAGACGGCCTAGCACTTCCAAGCCATTTGAGACAGCAGTGTGCAGCTAAACGAGTGGCATTGAATTGATCGAAATAGGTAGTATTAATACAGGTCGAAAATGAGTGTAAGAAAGGAATTCCACGTGTAAGTCCCCCCGTCTTCCCTGAAGTCCTGGTCGGCCGAAGACCTATCTAGAATTTATACCTACCTAGTGATAATGGGCCGGTACGTACTTGACGCCAAGACAGCGGTATATGAGGAAGATTCTCCTGACATTCACACCACCATGCTTCTGTAGGTAGATATGTACATACGTGAGATTCGAGACTATCTAGTTTTCCGGGACCGCCAACCACAAACCCACAGATGGGACGACAAAACCAGCCGGCTTTTTCACTTACCTCGTCAACGGGTTTAGATACTACCGGTGCTCTTAGAGCTGCTTTCGGGAAGTGGAAGTATTCGCCTACCTGTTTCGTGCGAGGGTATATCCCATGGGATGAATAACTATAAGAAAGTGTTGGTAGGTTTGACTACGACGTTGACGAGTTGCCATTCTAACTTTGAGTATTAATTAGGTCAATGCCTCCTCGCATTGACATAATGTCGGAAATCTAGTTGTATTTTAGTACTGGACATCTCCTCACGACTCGACACTTGTCACAGAGCACAGGGATCATTGTGTATAGAAAATTATTATAGAAAAGTATTAGATTCTTTTTTTTTTTATAAAACTCAAATTAGTCGAGTACTGTCATTAGCACCATCCCTCTATGAAAAGAACTTCTTACTTCTAGAAGCACATTTGAATGAAACAAAGGTCAAAATTCAATCATCCAGTTTCAGGGAGCACTCACAGGCAACGGCTCATCCCTCGCAAGCCCTTCCTTGAACGTCTCCTCCAAGCCCGCACTCCGCACAATATCAAGCATCTCATCGCACTCCAAGTCAAGCATCTCCCGCAGCGTCAGCAGTCCAGGACGATACCGCGAGGCAAAGAACAGCACCAGGCCGGCAATGTCAAAGACCTCGGGCAACCGCGTCAGCGCGCGCAAGAGCTCAATCTTGGTCCTCTCATCCGTGTCCTCCTTCTCGTCCGTGAGGAAGTGCGCGATGCGCTCCTTGACCTGCAGATGTAAATCAGCCAGCCCTTCGATCCTCAGGTCCTCCAGGTCAGTCTTCATCCCGCTCTCGTATCTCGCCGCGGCGGCTTCTACCCGCGATTCGCAGAGCTGGGAGTATACCTTTTCGACTTCTTCGAGAACGTCGAGACTCGCTAGGCGTGCCGTCTCCCTGCGGTGGATGCGGTTGCGGATGTCCAGGCCGATCTGGCACTTCGGACAGGATTCTGGGCTTCGTCGGTAGATGAAGTAGACGGTGTGGAAGCGCGTGCGGCCTTCTTTGACTTGGTCAGCGCGGAAGAGGCAGATCCCCTGGCCGGACCAATACTTGATCGGGTGGCTGCAGCGATAGGTTACCTTTTCGATAACTTGGCACATGATTGCGGTGGTTATCGGGCTTGGTTTGGGGCCCGGGTATCGGTTAATGGATGGTAGGAATGATTTCTGTGTAGAAGTTATGAAGACGGGGGGGGATGAGATGGTTGTGACTTGATGGTAGGAGAAAGTTCTCGATGCCCTTGTCAATATTTATACAGATTTTGCGATACTATTGCTCGCGAGAGGTTATATAACACCTTCGCTTTCCATGTTGTAAATCGCGTGTAGTGTTTCTAGCTCAGGTACTATCTACACGTATTCGTGGGAATTATCTCATTGTCAATGAAATGCTGTTTTTGATTCTGGAACGAGACGACTGATTGGGAAGAAGCTGGGCGATTCGCCAACACCTTCAGTTTCCTTTGTCACAAAGAATACATTTCCGCGCGGGATGCCCAAAAAAAAGTCTAGAATGGAATTGCCAAGGACGATCATACAACGGCCAGATGTTGCATGTAAGCATTTGCCAATGCGGAGGAAAAGAAGTGAGGGGATTCAACCCAGACCCTATCTAGATAGATACCATTTTGCATCCTCCTCACTTGCCTCCCAACCTGAACCTCACCATGAATCCTTTAACACAAACAATACAACTTCGTCCACAATGGAAGCCCGCGCTTCAATCCCTGTGTCTCTCCCCAGAGATGATAATCCCACCTCGAGCTACTGGCAACTCGACATCTCCTCCATATCCAACCTGCGCACCACCCCCTCCCTACCCAGCGAAGCAGACACCGTAATCATAGGAAGCGGTAATTATCACCGGCGCCGCCGTGGCATATAACTTATTACGCAATGATACATCCCAGAAGATAGTCATGTTAGAAGCGCGGCAAACAAGTTCTGGTGCTACGGGTCGTAGTGGTATATCACATCAACCCCCGGATTTCAACGAAGCCCCCAAAAACATCCGTGAACCATGCTGATCAAACAAGAAAAAGAAAAACAAAAGGATATTAATTCTGAAATAATAGGCGGCCACACAAAAGCAGCATCCTACCTCTCCTTCCCACATAACCAAAACACCTACGGCACCGAAACAGCCATAGCCAAAAGCCGTCTCGAACTCGCGAATATCCGCTCCCTACACGCCTTCGCGCGCGCGAACAAAGGCATTGAATGCGAGAGTCGCCCCTGTCAAACCATCGATGTCATCTAATTACACCGCCCAACAATGGGATCTCGCGCGGAGAGCCGTATCAGCAATACAGGCCGCCATGCCCGACGGTGAAGCCTCCACCTACACCATCCACACGCCCGAGGGAAGTGCGCGAGCGATTCCTCTGCGGCCGATGCAAAGGATCTGATCTCCGGCGGCATCTCCTACGAAGCAGGGAGCATAAACGCCTATCATCAATTCACCATCGGGGTACTAAAGCTTTGCTTAGCCAGAGCTCTCAACTTACAATCCCCGCACCCCCGTTCTGAGCGTATGAATGGATACCGCGTGGAAACGCCCAGGGGCGTCATATTTGCTAAAAGAGTAGTGATGGCCACGAATGGATAATACCGCGCATCTATGGAAGAGATTCCAAGGCGTCATAGTCCCGCTGCGCGGCCACGTCACCGCGCCACGACCGGGTTCAAAGATGCCTGCCTGCTGAACCTGATGGGGTCGGGCGCTACGCATACTTTTCGTTTCGGCGATGTCTACGACTACATGATTCTCCAGACCGAAAGGGTCCAAGTTCGAGGGGGATAATCATCATCGGCGGTCGATTGACTAAGTGGCGCGGATAAAGGCGCGCGTGAATATGGGGACGACGGACGAATACGACCGAGGATGAAATTTACCATGCGTGACCTCGGTCGTACGCTACCCCCGCTACTTCGGCGATAATTGAGGAAACGACCGTCCAGACGGTCGTCTCCGGAAGCAGTGGACGGGCATCATGGGATATAGTCCCGATGGACTTCCCTTCGTGGGTGAGATGCCGGGCGAGAAGAACCTGTGGGTATGCGCCAGCTTCCAAGGGCACGGAATGGCGCTCTGCTGGATGCGTGCAAGGGCTCTGGGGGAGATGATGCAAGGTCGCGATAACGATGAGCTGGGGAAGCTGGTTTCCACATGTCTTTAGAGTCAGCGAGCCGCGATTCGATCTCGTGTTCAGAGGGCGTATGCATACCCGCAATGACGCCGGCCATCTATCTTAGGAGAAGAGTCAGTCAGTCTGCAGGGTTAGGGTTAGGGTTAGGGTTAGGGTTAGGGTTAGATAGAGCACTTTCGCGCGGAAAACAACGCCGCTGCCCACGAGTGAGTAACTTGTCTCTCCATAGCCAGATATCGAGTCAACCGTAACCTCCCTTCGTCAACTATTGGTTGCATTTCTCATAGTAAAGCATAGGAATTGACGTTCCCTTGCTTGGATCGTAACCTTCGGAGTAATTAGAGATGTGTGTGAAAGAGGTTACTCGATGATTTCCCCCCGCGACGAAACCTCGACTGTCTTTTTCCCCATGCAACACGTTCTCCCTCCGACGTAAATCACTGGAATCAGTTACTCTGTCTGTGTAGCATGATGAATCACACCGGTTCCCTACCTAACCTTCGTAACGAAGCCTTTGGAGCCATACTTATTATATAAAGGCAAAATAAAATCAATTCCATTCCTGTACGGAGTCCCAGTGACATCATCACCAGTCTCGACAACGTCTTCAATAATGCCCTCAATATCTTAGAAGCACTGAGCAGAGAAAACCATTGTTAATTCACTCCTATCTCGATAAAACCAGATCGTGCCTCGAAATGCATGACACAATCCCCAAGTAATTACAAAGCCTGCTAATCATTGATCCCCCCCCCAAAACACAAGGTCTTTCCCGTAACTCATATAAACGGGAACGAAAACTAACAAACCCTAGACATCTTGCTTTTCCCCTCACTGTTTAATGATAGATGCCGATGAAGCAAACACCGGCTTGATTCACCAGGCCAGCTACACGGGCCTGGACACGACATGCCCGGCGCGCACGACATAGACGCCGAATTTTGCGCCGGGCACGGGGACGGTACTACGGTTAGCAACCGATGCACGCAACAGCAAAAGTCCCTCCCGTTGCCCCAATGTCTCCATATAAAGTCAAACTACGAACACCCATTTCGACATCTTTTCATCGATATCGTCTATCCCTGGTTCGTATTTTCTATTCCTTACGGCCCCAAGAGGGGACCGAAGCTCGAATAGCAGATAGCAACGGTCTATTTGGCACATGGATGCGTCTTATACCATCAAACCCCACCACGAATGGAGGCAGCACTACTTCGTGCCCTGAGGTTCGGTTTGATCAGCGCCGGAACGAGTGGTGGTTGCGGCGCTCTCGCCAACTTCTAACTCCTCATCAGGTACACCAACGGCGACACTAGTATTCGCGCTTGCGGCGCGTTCTATAATTCGCCGCTCCTCTCGGCGATCACCTGCAATTCCAATGCCACCACCCGCAAGCCCGCCGACGCTAGTGGTCCCGCTTACATTGGCGTTGGCCGCAGTGCTGCCACTTTCGCTTCTAAGTCGGCCAGTTCCAGCATCGTTCTCCTTGCGTTCTCTCAGAATCTTCTCAAGCTCCTTGATACGTCTCTTCAGCGCCTCATTCTCACGCTTGGCTGATTCCAATTCGTTTCGGAATATAGCTGTCTCCTCATAACGACCAGTTGCCGGGATAAAGCCTGGTGAGATCTCCGATCCAGGCGTAGCGACCATGCTTGCGCCCGAAGGGGTGCGGCCATAGTGATAGGATCCAGGGACGAAATCGGGAGGGAATCCATGCGACTGTGAGAGTGACGAGGATAGAATGCTACCATTGCCAGGGTAGGGCTGTGGGGAACGGTTACGACTTGACGTCCTACGGGAGGCCGTGCTGTTTTGTCTGCTAATACCCATCGCACCGCGTGGGTTGCGGGCTGCTTCGAGGATGGAGGCCGCGCTTCCGGAGTGGGACAGGGGTATGGCTATAGGGGCAGAAGATGTTCCTTGGTTAAGCGTCTGGTTTAGGCTGCGTGCGCTGGTACTGGAGCTGGTTCGGTGATGCCGGCGTCCAGTCAGGACGGGGTAGCCTGGGCCGGACAGCATATGAGTGTCGGTGAAGGAGGATGGGTGCATTTGGTCCACGGCAGACGTCGAGGCACTTGTCGAAGAAGCATTGGATACGACGGAGGCGTTTTGGGACATCCGGAGCATGGTCAAGTCTCGTGATAGACGATTAACCTGAGCTGAGAGTTAGTGAGTGAAAAGGGCAAGGGTAGATGGAGCATTTTACAATATACTCCTGCTCTTGTTCCAACTGCGAGTGCAGTTCTGAAGCCGTCAGCGGACGCGGGTGACGCAGAGGGCCAGTGGCATCCTGTCCCGTGGCAGGCGGAAAAGCCATGTCGGGGGAGGAATGGTGATGTGTTGAAGGGAGATGGCTCGAGGAACCGGTCTGCACAGTTTGCTGATTGGAAGGGAGTATATGCAGAGAAGACGCCGTAGGCATAGCAAGAGGTGATGCCTGCTGTGATGGCTGCTGTGATGTCTGTTGTGGCTTGATGTCCTGGGACGAAGTGGTACGATGACCACGGGCAGCGGGAACACCCTGGGGGTCCAAAGGGATGCTATTAAGATCAGGCATCGCGACGAAGGATGTGCAGATAGATACGCGGTGGGTTGCTCGAATGGCTCGATATTCCTCCGGTCAAGGAGAAAAAAAGGGAGAACAGAGAGGGGCAGCTAATAAGAGCAGTGAAATGAGAGGTCAACCGGCAATGCTCATGGTTTGGCTTCAAATTAAGCTCAATTACCCCACAGGGAGGGAATATTGCTGGCCTGGCGACTTGTCTTGCTTGAGTGGTCCAATGGTTGCCTCGTTGATCGAATCAAATGGGTGATTGACCGAATGAATGAATGTTGAACAAAGATCGATCAATTGTGCCACGATGCGCATGAAGTGGGAGACATTGACTCAATTGTGTTGAGGGAGAGAGAAGGGGTAGAAAGGGCTACAGGTACAGCCCGTACAGATGGCCTATAGTTAGGTAAGTAGATACCCAAGTTAGGTACAGGTATCTAGTAGAGGCTCAGGTAGATCTCAGCGACACGACACGACACCACAGGTAGCCGCCAGCTATCAAGCACAGTAGGTATGCTACGCGTACCCAGTAGGTCCCTTATCCACTCCTAAATAGCGGTCGCGTTTAGTGGTCCTAGTCCGCTATAGTCAAGCCTCTCTAGGTTAGTAATACCCCCTCCATCTGCACGCTGCGCACGGGTTATCACATCCAATATGTTGAGTGTCTGGGCGTTCCGGAAACTCCCACTTCGATCATTCGATGTGTGATATGTGCTGTAATTGCAGTGTCTTGATGTCGACGACACGACAAGAGCACAGATGTAACTTGTGAGTCTAGGGGTGCTTAAATGTGTCAATATCCTCAATAATCACAGATTAATTGGGTAATTGTGTCTTGGACCGGAATGCCGTCATATCCATTGTATAATCTTTCTAGATACAGTAGGTACCGTGTAGATAGATAGTTACCGGATCAAACGGCTCCAGAGAACTACGATACCATCGACGATTCTAAAACATACTCGAAGCAAGCATCATTTTTCTCAACCCATCTTTTAAGTCTTTCAACCATCAAAAACAAGCAAAAAGTGAAACTCGCTCCCCGTCCGACGGCCGCTTCGTATATTGTATCTACCTATCTACCTGGTACCCCGATGCGGGGAACAGCCCCACCCGGTTACGAATGTACCGACGCAACCCGGCCGGCCCCTTACCCATTCCATTAGCAAGCAAAGTCCGATACATACGTCTGTACGTCTGTACCTACCTAGGTTAGTCGACTATCTATCTAGAAAGGTAGTCTACCTATCCGCCGGCCTATTCCGTACGGAAGGATCTAGGTTAGTTATCTTCATAGGTATCTGCCGATGGCCCGTTGGATATGATATGGAACTGCAAACTTTCCGAAAATGAAAGACGGTCGGGTAGGTAGATAGTACACATGATGTAAGGGTCCCCATCACATTCTCCCCTGAACCCCCTGAAAACCCCCCGCCAAGTTGATTGCCCGCGGACACATCTGCAAGAACTGAGTGAATCAAAGCAAAGCAAACACAATGCAGGTTCCCTACGGTCCACGGGGTATGACGACATGTGGGGTCCTTTAATGACCTCATCAACAAATGCTCTTTCTGAACTGCCAAATGATGAACTGGAGAGGGAGTATGTAGGGTATTATTTCTTGTAATTCGGAAAGACAGTTCAGGAGTAAATCATTCGCAACAACAACAACAACCAACAACCTAAAGTACTCAACACGATCACAAACTCTGGAGTCGACTCAACATCAAATCATAGTACCCATCATGTCCTCTCAGTCCAAGAACGAGGGCCGCGAGTCCCCACCGCCCGAGAGTCAGACGGGCGCTCAGCTCCATGATCCCCCGGCGTCCGGGAAGGGCCCCGGTAAGATGGATAACAAGGAGCAGGCGAACGAAGACCAATTGAAGGTTTGTGAATCCGGTGTCTTCCCCATGTTTCAATATTGTCCCCCTTTCTCATCATGATACAATGGAAAGCGTATCCATATATTGCTGACACAACGTTCCGTATACGCAGAATCTCACATCAAACCCTCCCGGTCCGATGGATAAATTTCTCCCCGAAAAGTTCGCTTAAGTAGGCATTCAACTCGGCGGTGTCGCTGCGAGGATGGCACAGAGCACTCCTTTGCGAATCTTAGATCACTCTTTCGGTGTCTCGTCAGGAACCCATCTGGGCACGTTCGTGTTTGATATCCCGCTTCATCGGTTGAAACCTGACGCCTACGTATACGTACTATGATAGCGCAGTAATGAAAGACCCATTCAAAATGATCATAGAGAGAACTTGCTTATGTCGTGGAAGTCATTTCTCGTCTTCACGTATTATCAGAGTCGAAAGTAGCGAGTAGCAGTGGGTATGTTCATCCGCAGGAATAATAAATGTGTAGGTAGACACTACACATATGACTTATACTGGACTAGGTAGGTGCCTGAAGACTAACGCCTATGGACAAAAGAGAATGCGGTTATGAATACCTCCGAATTTGGGTCCCCGGCAGCAGTCACGATAAAATACAGATAGGTCGTCACTCATGAACTCGCCCAGCTGGCTAGCCATCGACCTCATGCCTTCTCTCCTGCAGCCGGGGCTTGGGGCTGTGCAGCTTCCGGCGCGGGGGCACCTTGGCCAGGGGCACCAGACGGAGCAGCACTTGGAGTTGCTAGGGTATTTAACCGTCAGTATGCGAGCTGAATGGGATAGGGAGATGGTAAATGTTGGCTCAATGGGATAGGGAGATGGTAAGTGTTGGCTTATTGGGATAAGTTGAGAGAGGTGCAACTACACCCTTGGCAGACACATTTCGTAGGGCTGCATAGACACCGCTCTTGACGAGAGTGCTGACAACTGCAGAAATGTTCACCCTTCTCGTTGACCTCCGGCCCCAAAATTTGACCTAGACGCATATACTCACATTCGTCATGGCTAGGGGACGTAGCCTGAGTCTTTTCTTTGCCAAAAATCCGCTCTAAGCCCGACGCCTTGTAGGCATCACCGCCGTGCTCTTCCATCTTCAGCTGTCTCAATCGCTGGGCCTCGGCATGGATGTCTTGTACTTGGCGTTGGCTGTCAGTGTAAAACTTGACCAACTTCTTGCCGGTGGGGGTATTGGACGCCTTTTCAAAGTAGGACGTCAGGCCGCCGAAGAGAACATTGGCTCGGTGAGAGATTCCATAAGATTGGTCGGCGGCCTTGGCGCGATCGGTGGCATGGAACTTCTGGTCGAGCTGGGTCAGGGTGTTCATGAAACGAGTAGACACGCCGCTGTTCAGATTCGTACGTTAGTGATAGTTTTAAATACATGAGAAACACGAATTTGGCCTGTAGGGAATCACTATAAATAGATGTCACGAATGCTTGCGTACTGCTTATTGTCAAGTTCGATAGCGCGCTGAATAGTAGCATCGCCGATGACATAGCCGTGTGCAAGGTACTCGGCTAGAATGCGACTGCGAGGCTTTTCCTCCTGAGCGATGTGGTCCGTATCGCGGTTGATGTTGCCGCTGTGCGGGGCACCATCGTCGGGTTGACCGTCGGCGGAACTGACGGCGATCTGCGAAGAGCCAAGTTGAGTGTTATTCAGGAGCTGGGCCGTCTTGGCGGCAGTCTCCTTCTCAAAAGTCACCGTCGCTTCTTGAGTGCCATCCGCGGCCTGGGAGACCTTGAGATCAGTGATCTTGCCGCTGTCGTGTGAAGGCGAGTTAGCGGGGTAAATGTACCGCATGCGACTAACAATCTGTTATGGATTCCGGGCTCACCAGAAGCTGAAGAACTCTCTGATCTGCTGCTCCTTCGTCTCAGAAGAGATATTCTTCACGTTGACGGTAAGATTAGAAGCCATGATGATGGATGAGTATATGACGTATGTGAATAGCTGTGGAAGTGATTAGAACGGATTGTTGATAGCTTGGAGAGACACCGATTATTACTTTAAGAGTCTCAGTAATGAGGAATAAGGGAGATGTAAATGGAAACGTCTCGTTCTAACAGTTATGATGCTAGGTACTGTAACTTAAGCCGTTCGTGAAAGCTCCCGGGAGGCCTGCCAAAGCGCCAAAGAACCCCGCTGGTGTACACCCAAATCGCCCAAACACCTGCACGTCATAGAATCCGCCGTAGTCCGTTCTACTCTGTACATGAAGACTGCCATCCCGGCGAATAGAATGCGTCACTGGTGTGGCGCAAGCTGTACAATGTAGGCAAGCGCGTGGCTGAGCTCCACCACTTTCACATGCAAATCGAGACGCCCAGGCAGTCAGTCGGCCTGAAGGCAAGTGCAAACAACAGATTGATCATTGGACTTGCCATTCCATGCTTGATACGGACTGTACGTCCGTACATAGGTCACAACTGGCAAACAGGTGAAGTATGCATCTAAGAGTATTAATTAACTTTTACCTAGGTATTTACCTATTTAGTACACGCATATCCCCAAAGGGCGTAATTAGTATGAGGCTCCCGGGGCTGTAATTATACCTAGGTATGAACAAAATGCTTTAACTCGGTGGGTATTAGTCAGCGACCAAAGCGCGTCGTAAATTGCTCGCTTTGACTCGAAAGCTCACGGTGACACTCACAACAAGAGCCTTGCATCCGTCCCCCGATGCGCCTCTGTCTCAACCGCCATCTTACCCAAGAAGCCAGTGTCAAGGCGGAGCAAACAATGAATCCAAATCCTGCCAGGCCTACACTCATCCAGTACGACGCTCTATAACCCCTAACTCTGCTGTATATCGTCAGCCCATCCGATGCGATGATGCTCGAGTTTACCGTGCCCGCTACGGCTAGACCTAATCCCAAGGCAAAGTATGAGATGGTACAGACTAGGCTAGCTGCTATGTCACCGTGTTTCTCGTTCATCGCGTCCGAAACCATTAGTGTACCGGCGGGCACACTCGTATAGACACCCCAAGCCATGGTGAGTATACTGAAGAAGAGTTGCTCCCAGTAGATTTGCTCGACTGGTATTGTTACCATGAGAACACCCCCTACCATCATTGCCAACATGGCGATGGAGAACGTCGCTCGGTGCCCAATCCGGCTGGTTAGAAAGGGAGTGCCGACTGCGGCAACACAACCAGCGAACGCGATGGGACTGAAGTAGGCGGCGTTCTGTTTTGACCTTGATTAGTTCAAATAATGTTCCTCGGTCGAAGTTGCTACTTACCATCAACAGAGTTGCAGATCGGAGGCGCCCGATGAACTGCCAACTATAAAACAGCCAGATAGCGAAGCTTGACCAACTGCAGCCTACTGCTACGAGAATCCAGAATACCTCTGGCGAAAAGGACTTGAATGGAATCAGGGGCCGCTGGGCATAACAGGCTTCTATCATCACGAAAAGCCCTGCTAGTAACGCGCTGATGACCAGAATGATCCAAAGATAGGATTGTTCCCATCCCACGTCCTGGGCTTGACTCCATACGAACACAAAAAGTCCAAGAGAAACTGTGCCGGTAACCATTCCTGGGATATCCAGCTCTGAAATTATTGCACTCGCTCCATGTTGCTGCCTGTTCTCCTGGGGAATGGATGGAATGGCAGAGCAGCTGATTATCGCGAGCACGACAAGGGTTATCGAGAACGCCCAGTATATCCACGGCCACCATGTCAGCTTGGTGAGAACACCTGCACCAAGTACCCCAAGTATGATGCCAACTGGCGACATTGCGGCGTAAAGAGCAAGTACTACTTCCTTGCCTATGCCAGTCGGGAATGTTACTGTGAGTAGTGATAGGCCAGTTGGAAGAGTCAAGCCTGCTCCCAAACCTTGGGCAACTCGAGCAATAACGAAAAGCGATCGGGTCGAGTAGAATGAGGCGCCGACAACTAGAGACCAGGCCGCTGACCACAGCAGGCCTACGATCATTATTCTTTTGTGGCCAAATATCTCCCCTAGCCGGCCGGCAATCAGGACAAAGGTCCCTAAACCCACGACATAGCCTACTATGGCCGAGCTGAGGTTGTCGGCGTTCGTAACCCGAAATCGAGACCCGAGATCTCTCGTGATGGGTAGTGTTTGGCCAATTCCTGCTTCTGTTATTTTCTTAGAATTTTGGCACTTCCTTCTCGAGATGGAAGCTGAAGGCTGGAAGCTACAGAGAACCAACTTACGGGCACATAAATGGGCTATGCATATAGTCACTACGAAAAGGATCTCGCGAAATGACGGCATTTGCCATTCTTTCGGTGTCGGCGCGCTATTCGGGTGTGTCGAATTCGACTGTAGCCGCGTACATGGCCGTTCTTCATCTTCATTCTGATTATGAACACGATTTACTATATGCCGGCGAGGCATCCAGGATGTCATATGGAGTCCTAACGTTCGTGGTCGCGGCCAAGTCCTATGTCCCAATAGTCGTCTGGCCCCGCGATGAGGTGAATCGGATGATGAATTCGGGTTCATAGAACGCTGCGAGTCATCGTCGCTGTCGGCGGAGAACTTCGACACTAGTATCGGGTGATGAGGCACTCGGCCGTACACGCCGTTCCACGTCGCTGTGATACCACTGAGACGAGAGATTTCCCTGCCGTCGCGGCTCCAGATCGGGTCTTTAAATAATTGCTCTTGAGCCATGCTTTGTCAACGCCATGAATGATTGATGTGATCGATGCTGGAGTACCGGTCGGCCCCGCTGGGTGTGGAATAAAGTGTTGATCCGTGGCATGAGGTTGCTATGCGATGGACAATTACTGCGATTATGCGTTGTCACGAAATCTTTTTTTCTGTTCGGTGTCTCTTGAGGGGCCGGACTGGGTTATATTGAGAGCGTTGCGTTGCCTCCCTGGAAAGTCAAATGATACCGAGGATACGTATGTTGACGTATCCTGCAGCATCTCCGGGCTGGCAATGAGCGCTGACGGCTGTCTAACGGCTTCATGCGACTGAAACTTTTCAATGGCTGCTTGAGTGCATTGCATACTCTAGTCGATGCTTTCCGGGAATCCCAGGGCACAATGCTTGATGACCGGGGCGGCCGATCAAATTATATCTATGACAATATGAGAGCTGCGGGACCATCGCTACTTCACGATATCCTACCTATCTACACGACACAATAATCATATCGATGTTGGTTCTGCCCGCGGAAGTCTGGGCTTTGCGGCCCGATCCTAAGTCCGTTTCTCAGTAAATGTACAAGACTTGAAGGGAGAAAGCATGCTTATAGTTCCTGCGTGAAGGGTTGATCCTCGCAATGACCGAGGTCATTGCTGCTGTGTCTTCAAGGATCAGGCCCATTTACCGGGTCGGGAGACAACATTCGCAGCGAGCGTAAACTCTCAACAGGGGCTTTTAAAAGGTCGGTTATTCTCCTGGTGCCGTCGACCCGTCGCGTTGTCACGAAGGAGACCTTGAGATAGAGCAAATGCTCTCCTTTGAAAAGTCGAATGAGATATCTTTTGGTTTTTTTTTTGTTGCCTGAAAACTGTTTTTTTTTTCTTTGTGGGTAATCCTCGAGTCCACTATCTATCATCTCGGTTGTGTTTATTTATCGGCATCAGATTCTATGAGATGGCTCATGCCACTTAGGCCTCTTTTAGACATTATTTACTAACTCGGACGACTGTAGACCGGCGAGACTTGTTGTAATCACTATGCTCATTCCGTCACTGCCAGAACAACTACTCAGGTCAAATATCTCTAGTGGCTTTATTGACATGGGTTTTTTTTTTTCCAACTCTCACACAATTAATTCGCCGGAAAGCCCCTTGTCAGTTCAGTCACTCCAACATGCTTCTGCCCCGGGGAAGCAGCGTATTGGTGATAAGGAACTCTAAGAGGGGTCGGTTGGCCCTCGGGGGAGTTAACTACCTCCTCAGCAACCTCGCCCGCAGTAGAGACTCGTGAGCCGGCCCGGCCATCACCCAGTCCGCACGTCATCTAAGCCGGCTCGGCGATCAAGGGGCCCCCTTTTTCCTCCGCTCTATTCAATTCCTCGCCTAGCTTGTTCGGTCGTAACCAGCGAAGTAAGAGAGAGCACTTGTTTTTTAATGAAGGAAATCCCCACGGTACACGTACACGTACGGGTCGGCTAATTATGGCGGTCTCGAAAGAGTCGCGAAGAAAAGACCGCTAAGGGAATAAATTCAACCGCGATCTGATGATTCGCGACCCTGGCCTTTTCCTCCTCATCACTACTACGGATCCCGGGGGGGGGAGAGGGGGTTTGTTACTCAGTGGATTTCTCCGTTCCCTACGAATAGCTCTCTCTCTCTCTCTCTCATGGAAACATTCACACCGGTCGAGTGGAGTGGACCATCATCAAAGATGTAAGCCCACCTCCCTTCCCCCTCTTGCGGACCCGG
Organism: Xylariaceae sp. X187; assembly: GCA_028637585.1. Classification (NCBI taxonomy): domain Eukaryota; kingdom Fungi; phylum Ascomycota; class Sordariomycetes; order Xylariales; family Xylariaceae; species Xylariaceae sp. X187. The sequence continues at coordinate 211,862 of JAJIZN010000011.1, read as the reverse complement.
ACCCGAGGGGGGGGACCACAGTCTTTTCCCCCCCTTCCCTACCGCTTCATAAAACCACCCCTCCAGATAAGGTAGATAAATTCTATATATATATATATATTTTTTTTTCTTTTTTACCTTTGCAAAGATGAAATTCGGAATTTGATTCGAAAAGGGGATGGAGGGAGGGTACGGAGCTCTTTTTTTTTCCTTTTAAAAAAAAAAAAAAAAAAGAAAAAAATAGAAAGAAAGTGCAAGGAGATGAACACGACGAAAGCGTTTCACCGGCGGCTATGCGGTAATACTTTTATTTATTTATTTGTTTCTTCTCTCTCTCTCTCCTCCCCCCCCTCTTTTTTCCCCCTTCCTTTCTTCCCCTGGGGTATCATATACTGCTCAGCATATCTCCAAATCGTCTCACGCAGATAGATAGATGTTAGGCGTCCGTCCGTGTATGTATATGTGTGTGTGTGTATGTGTATGTATTTCCGATCTCTCTTGGGCCGCGGCGCAAATGAAGCCCGAAGCCTCATAGAGGCGCAAGAAGGGGATGATGATCCAAAAAAAAAAAAAAAAAAAAAAAACTTCAAAGCTTTAAAGTATAACGCAACACTATTATTTTTTTATTTTTTTTATTTTTTTTATTTTTTCTAATTTTTATTTCTATTTTGCCATGCGTATACCCGACAAGCCCAACCCGTGGACCACGAGGTGGTTCTACGCTCGTGAGGGTGGAAAACGAGAGAAGACAGGGGGCAAGAAGGCAGCAACGCCGAGGAGGACAAAGGGGGCGGATGTTGTTCGATGGATGGATGCACGTACCCGCTTCCTCGTTCATGTTTGTGTGTTATTATTATTATTATTTTTTATGTTTAATCATTTTTTATTTTTTTTTATTTCTCATCTTTGGTCTCTTTTTTTTGTTCTTTCAGTTCAGTTGTCTTATACTAGGTAGGTAGTAGTATCTAACCCGTCCGTCTGTCCGTCTAGACTATCTAGACTATAAAGACTATAAAGACTATAAAGACTATAAAGACTATAAAGACTAAACAGATAGGGGATGATCGTCGTGGCTGTATCCGCGACTACCCGTCGCCCGAGAAGCCAGTCTCCGTCTACCTTACCTATCTAACTATCTCGTCAGTCAGTCAATGCCCCCCCGGCTGACACGAGTATCGAGGATGTGTGTGTGTGTAAGGTGAGGAGTAGAATTATTCGGAGCTTCCCCTCTAGTTTGCATGGCGCGTGAGGCCGCTTTGCCGCTTTTCCCATCTTGTGGAGGTCATGGAGCATAGGTAGGTAGCTGGTTGCTTGCCGGCAAGGCCTTTAGTGGAAGAAGTGAGCTCTACGAGTTCAACTACACGGCGATAGAGCTCAAGAATCTGTATATCGCCATAGATAAATATGCTAGATATATATCAATGTACGTTGACCACGAAAGACAGATGAAGCTATCCTGTTCCTCAGTCGACCTCGGCCGTTCCATCTCCAAAACCTCTTCTAAGAAAGTAACAAGAGTCATTCCAAACCCGCGCGACGATCCTGTAGGTCACGTTCTGCTTTCAGAAATATCACGGCATCTATCTAGAGTGAAGGACTAATATGTAGTCCCTCGGCGAAAATACCATCATGGTTGAAAAACGAAGCATCAGCACCTAATCGTCTCCCCTCCTATTCTACCATTTGCAGGTAGTCGAACTAGAGGCTTACGCGCAGGTGTCTAGACACTCTATAAATATCCCCTACGCACACACCCCAAGTGGACGCCTCCATGCGGCACCAGGAATACCACCGTCCGTAAGCGCCGAGGAGAAAGAGTTCTAGATGGTCCATAGACGACCCATAGAATGACAGACATACGCTAAGGCAACAACAACGACAACGACAACGACAACTACTATTACTACTATTACTACTATGACAACTTCACTTACCCATAACTATAGAATAGAGCAAGGGAGAACTAGGAGAGTAAGAGACTAGCAAAAGGCTTAGCATGTAGTAGGTGCCGGCGTCATAACAAAAGAGTCGGGACGTTGGGTTGCAGTTACACTCCAAAACGACTGACGGCAGCGCATATGAATCACTAATCATCATCATCATCAACTTTGATTATGTCTGGTTGGCTAACATATATTCACTGCCCTGGATGACATGAGGGATAGGCTATAGAAAAAGTGACCCCGACCCCGACCCCGACCCCGACCCTGACCCTGACCCTGACCCTGACCCCGTCATCGCCGAGTGTGTAATACAATTATACGGGTTACGGGTATATTCGTATCCTTACCGGTAGAACCCAACGTCGAGCTTGAGGAGGGAGGGAAGGGAGGGGGGCCACATAACCTGTGCCCTTCATTCATTCATTCATGATATCAGAACCTAAAGACTTATTTGGGGGGGCTACTTGACGCCGGATATAGCATGTGACGAGGTTTGTTGATCGGCATGAGTGCCCATCAACAGAAAGGAAAAAAAAAAAGCTGCATGGTACTTTCGTACAAGAGGAGGATCCCAACTCACGCCAAACAAGCCATGTATAATCTATAATCTGTAGATGAACCGACCAACCCACGAATGAAGCAAAACCAAAAAAAAACAAGAGGGGGGTCGGTTCAAAAAAAGTATTAATTTCGCAACTTTTTCTCTCCCCCCCGTACATTGGGAGGGGTCAAACTAATAGTACAGAAAGAAAAGAAAATGATCAAAAAACAAAACAAAAAGGAAAAGACGGGACTGCCGGCTATCTAAACCAGCAACGCCACGAGGAGAGAGAGAGGGGGGGAAAGAGATCTTCCCTGTGCAGTTCTGCGCGGTACAGACTCTCTGAATAAAGGCCCATGTAACCTATTCTATATTGCAAGCAACCCTTTCAACTAACCTAACCTACAGATCGTACATCCTATCCTATCCTATCCCATCACATCACATCACATCACATCACGCAGCCATGTAATGGATGTTACATGCCGACCTACTCTACTGTAATACCTAACAGAAGAAGAAGAAGAAGAAGATGAGAGACGGAGGGAGAGAGAACGAGAGTGAGTGAGTGAGAAAGATTGGGATGCCCATTTCTTTCTCTCGTTCTCTCTTTCTTTCTCTCTTTCTCCTCCTCCCCTCTTGTGCGAGAAGGACCCGATGTCACCATACCTGCAGTCGTGATTGGTGGGGTCGCGGGCTGTCATAACTGTTGAAAAAAAAAAACCAAAAAAAACCAAAAAAAACCTTCTCATTCATTCTCAATTCTCCTTCTTCCCCTCTCCTCGTATCTCCTCCACCTTTTTTTTTGCCAGCAAATGAGGTGGCATGAAGTTTTCACTCGTGGATTGTGTGGATGTGTGGATGTGCGGATGGATGGATTGTATGGATTGTATGGAGGTATGTACGCCGGATACCTCCGGCGCGTGTTCCAACATAAGTAAGATAAATTAAATTAAAAAAAAAAAAAAAAAAAAGCAACTTCCATAGAGGGAACCCAACCTTGAAGGTCTACCTAGGCCATACCCGGCTCCGGCTTTTCTCTTCTTATCTGTTCAAGAAATCCGACGAGTTAGATAGAGAGTGAGAGCTCTCTCGACTCATCATTGGGAGGAGAAGCAAGAACGAACGCAATGCAGTGTAAACTCGAATCGGGGTTTGCTTTTTTTTTTTTTTACTCTCTTTGCTCTTAAAACTGCTCCGAGCGGGTCCCTCCCCTCCCCAATAGCAAAACTTGCTCGAATACGGCTCCCGAATTAGAAGTACATACATATTAGATTACAGGGAAAAGCCGGCGTACAAGACAAGATGGGGAGGGGTGGGTTAGCATGATTGGATTTAAAAAAATTTGGGAAGTTTTTTTTTTTGGGGGGGGGGGAGAAAACCGGGCTTTGATGAGGGGAGGGGGTTCAAGTTCAGAATTGGGGACTTACGTATCCGCCTGTTTTTTTTTTTTTTTTGTTTTTCTTGTTTTTGTGGCCGAGTGAGAAACCAAAAAAAAAAAAACTTACCAGTCACTCAATCACTCAGAGGCGGGGTTTTTAAGAAGAAAAAAAAAAAGGTAATGTTCAGCCTCACTTGTGTCGCGTTCGCCCGACGTAAAATAACCTGGTTGAAAGAAAACAAACAAACAAGAGTAGTATAGAAAAGAAAAGTACGTCCGTAGATCGTCGTGTCGGATAATGATTTTTTCATCCATCTACGCCCCAGGTTCAACTATCTGCAGCACATATTAAAAAATAAATAAATAAATAAAATAAAATAAAGTAAAATAATGAATTGTAATATTCCATACCCTGACCAGTCCAATACCCGGGCCCGGCATGGTGCAATGTTACCATGATTACCAGCTTACCTCAAGTACACTCTTCTTACCCAAAGCCAAAAAAAAAAAACAAAAAAACTTAATTGTCATTTTAAAAACCGCCCCAGCGGTTGTTTGACTAGGAATGTCCATGTCGACATGGAACAAGGTCTCCTCGCAGTGTAACTTCTTTTCGGCACTCATGCAAAAAAAGGGCAACACGGAATTCCATAAGATCTAGATAAGATACAGGTACCGTTTTTCTTTTTTTTTTCCCCCTTCTCGCTCTCACTTCATTTCTTTCTTCACATATTGGTCATCGCCACATCGTCGTCGTATCTCACGCTTTGGAGGGAAGGGGAAGGGGAAGGGGAAGGGGAGGCTTGTCTAAATCTTGACTTTAAACGACGCCTCGTCTCGCCTCGTCTTCCCTCTCGTTCGCCCTCTCAACCTTTCTTGAGTACTATTGATAATATGATTCATGAATGTGCAAATCACACACCGGCGTCTTACGCGTTCCCGGCCGCCTGAGCTGGCTGCCTCACTTCGGACTGCGCGGAGTCACTCCGCACCTCTATCTACGTGATTAGGTCAGGTAGTTTCCAGGTAGGGTAACGTATCTGAGTGGAAAGTATTAGATACTAATACTAGGTTACTACCGTTCGTAGTTCATAGCAATTTTAAACACAAGACATCGGGTGTTAGTAAAAGGTAGGTAGGTAGTTCAAGTAGTCAAGTTACTTTTTTTTACCATTCACTCGGTGACGGGATCTAAAACCACAGTTTTGTTTTTTTCAAATCAGGAGGGGCGAAAGAAAACAAAAGTTCGGTGCAAAAGTTTTAGGCAACCGGTAAAACCGCGCGTACACACAATTAATTCCCCCTCAATCATCATAACGAGAAGAGTCCTTTTTGGGGCGTTATTTGTTATTTGTTTATTTTTTTAATTAATTTTTTTTCTCATCGCGCCACCAAGGCAAGCCACCAAGCATGTCTCTGTCTCTCTGTCTCTCTGTCTCTCTCTTTTTTTCTGTCTCACCCAACGTTCCTTGGATGCCGTTATGAATGTCAACGGGCGGGTAATCACCACCATCACCATCATCATCATCATCATGAGCCAAGACAAGACACCTCCGACGCCGAGGAAAGGGAGGAGAGGGGAGGGGAGAGGGGGAGGATGAGGGCGGAGAGGGGTAAGATGGTCAATTTTAAAAACATTTTTTTTCTCTTTCCTAATAAACATTCCCTGCGTACCACAGGGGGGAGTTCGGCACAGAGGGGGGAAAGAAAATGAGAAATGTAAGCATGAATAATTTGAGATGTCCGGGCTCACCCTTTCTTCTTCTCTCTCTTCCTCTCTCTCTTCCTCTCTCTCTTCCTCTCTCTCTTCCCCCTCCCTTGTTACACTAGGATGAGTGGTGATGGATGGATGGACGGATGGATGGGAAACCCCCCCCTTCATCCGAATCTGGATATCGAGAACCCACATCTCTTTTCCTGCTCAAATCATGAAAGAGTCTCACCGGCCAATGAGTGCCCGTATACCGTACAGTATCCCGGATTCTCTCATCAAACGGTTTACAAATTCTCCGTACTTACTTACCTACTTCTACTTCTACTTTCCAACAGTTTCTCAGCCATGTACTACTCAGTTCCCTCCCGCACATGATTGCCGCACCGCGGGCGCATTCATTTCCTTGTTCGTAGGTATATAACTTATCCCGATCGACCCGGGGGGGAGGGGTGAGGAGGGGAATTTGTGAAAAAAACAATAAAAAAGAAAAAAAAAAGAAAAAAAAAAGTCCTAGCTAAAATAGAAAGATAGGTGTATGTATACTACCTACCTACATATGAACATGTTTCCACTTACCAAGGAAACTAACACAAGATGATCATCGGTGTCTTTTGTTGTTCGGGGTCTAGAACCTTTGGTCCTGGGTCACGTATTCGCATTGATCAATTGAACGAGGGGGGGGAAAAACATAACATAACATAACATAACAACGAACGAACGAACGAGCGAACGACGCGCATGTGAAGAAAAAGAGGATATGTGAGACCTTCTTACCTCTATCTACTCCCTGTCCTGTCCTTCCTCCCACCCCTCTCAAAGCTGACTGACTGACTGACTGACTGACTGAATGAGGAGTACCCTATCTACCACACACAATCCTCGAATGCGGCCATAAACCCGCATGATGCTGATGCTGATGCTGACGATGACGATGATGGAGTCTTTAAAGGGCAAAAGACGCCGTTTAGTATGTTGTACCTATGTAGGTAGTATCAACTCACTTTCAATCCGTTATTTTTCCGTGAGGATAGGTCCCGTACTTACTTACATACCTGTGGGGTCTGCAATGCATTCCCATTCCACTCCGTTCCCATGATTGATAGATATAGATATATAGATACCTAACCATACCTACCCAACATACCGACGTCGCAAAACGGGGAAATATAATACATCTACCCCAACGAGGTAAGTCAGATTCCTTCCGTCTCCAGGGATGGAATGCCTAGGTACCTACCTACCTACCGTAGATAGTACCTACATAGATAAATAGTTACAGTGCAGCTGACTAGGTCCAGCCACTATCTACGTACGTGATCCCCAACAAAACAAAGAATCCCCGGTCCCCCGGGGTCGCGGTCGCGGTCGCGGTCGCGGTTGTGGTCGCGGTCGGGTAGATTTTTTTACCTTACAGTAGCGAGGACCCCCAATTTCGCAACCCTAACGGACTCTGGATTCCCCCCTTCTAGCCCTAAGTAGGACTTCTAGCTAACTACCTAGACCAGAAAACCCATCGGTCATGATTACATACGGAGGTAAGAGAGGTTCTATTTACCGTGCGTTAGGTGTAGGTAAGGTAAAGTAAGGGTAGATTAGACAAGACAAAACCAACCCATTCGAACCAAAAAAAAAATAAAAAAAATAAAAAAAAAAATCAAGACTCGACCTCGACTCCTCGTGCCCGTGACAGGAGGAATTCGGTTCACATGACAAAAAAAAGTAGTCAAGCTCTCTCTAAGTATCTATCCGTTTCGTTTTTACTTCTCCGTGGAGTCACGCACTCGGCACAAGAGAATAGGTAGATGCCTAGATAGATACTGTAGGTAGGTACGGATATCGGTAGCCCAATTACTTAACCTTACCTACTGTACCCCTACCCTGACCTCGATCGAAAGATTCAACGAGTTTAACGTGCCTACCTGAGTAGGTACCCAACCCCACCAAAGACAGAACCTAACCAACTAACAAAAACAATCCAATCCAATCCAATCCAACGTAATCAGAAGAAGCGAGAAGAACAACACCGCAGACTCCCCCCCCCCCTTCTTCTGTTATTTCCACACGCGTAAGACAAGTGGCCCCCATGTCATGTATGTGTGTGTGTATCGTTAAGGTAAGGTACCAAAGTAGGGTAGGGTATGATAGTTCTGCCCAGGAAGTCCACAGGCCCAGTCTCGCTTTCCCGCCATGTAGTTACTCGTAAGTAAAGACTGAACAATAAAAACATAAAAATAAAAAAATAAAAATAAAAATAAAAAAAGTTGTCAGGGGCGGAAAATTCATGAACCCCTCCCTGGACCTGGGACCTAGGTATCTAGACCTCATGGGTCTCAGCACCCCCTCCAAAAAAACCCCTGCTAAAAAAGAAACAGAAAAAAAACAGACCAAAATCTCTATTGATTCCCGCGCACAACGATTCGCGAGATTAAAAAAAAAAAAAAGCTATAAAAAACACGCCTTCGTTATGTGATTCGCAAGTGATAATTAATCTCTACCTAGGTAAATAAGTAGGTATTTTCACTCTTGCCCAATCTCAGTTTTACCTACCTATCTACTCACCAAGACTACACTACACTACACTACACTACACTACTCCATGGGTAGGTACAGACTATCTATCTATCTACCTATCTCCCTACCTACCTACCGTACCCCCCAACAAACTAACTAACATCTCGTAAACGCCCTAAATAGATATTATTCCGTAGCGTAACCCCATAAGTAAGTAAGTAGAAGTAGAAACAGATTGGAATCCCTTCTTCTTCTTCTTCTTCTAGCGCCATACATACATAAATATGTACCTACCTATCTAAGGTATGTAAGTAGCATCGTGACAAGTGTCGGCGCGCTTGGGATCAAACGGACCTGGTCCCCGTCCGGCGGATCGGGTCGCGTCGCGTCGCGTCGGGAGAGACGGAAAATCGAAACTACTTATCGACGGAAAAGGACTTTACTTGCACTAGATAGGTAGGTAGGTAGGTAGGTGGGTAGGGAAAAAAAAAAAACGGTTTTCGAACCGAACGAACCGAAACGGATCCCATCTCTTCTTTAACCGAGCCGAACGAGAAAAAAAAAAAAAAAAAAAAAAAAAAAACCATGTCGCCATGTCGTCATTGGGTAGGAAAACATACCCTATCTAGCACAGAAACACACACACGTATATACACACATAGCACAAAAAATACGATCTCAAGATTCCCAAAAATGTTGCGTTCTCATGAAAACTAAAAATCTCCGCTTCATCATCTCTACCAACGCTACTACAAGTTCGATACAAAAAAGTTGCGAGTTTCTTCCGGGAACCAGGAAAAAGAGGTTAAGAAAAGGGTATATCCGATCCAGCGAGCCAAAAAAAAAAGTTCGTGTGAGAAATCAAAACGAAAGAAACCCGGTACTGAAACCACCAAAAAAAAAAAAAAAAAAAAAGTTTCCGGCTTGCGCGCTGTCTTTTTTTTTTTTTTTTTCCCCTTCTTGGGTCAAGTCTATAGGGTTTCGCCCAAGTCCCTCTCAGTCTCACCTCACACGCACAACACACAAAAATGAATTGAAACAAATGAAAAACGCCCTGCGCTTTTAAGCGAAATGATGTCCCCGCTACCTCTTCAGATTCGCCAGGAGGTCCAAGTCGTTGGCGACTTTAGGTTTTTCCTTTTCAAAATACCATTAAGATCTTTTTCAATGCCAAAGCGTGGGTCGGCATGGGTAAGTATGTTTTTTTGCTGATAACATATCGAGTAGAGCCGGCCCTAATGACAGGGACGGCAGTAATAACTGGCCCCCCATCATCGTAAAAGACTCGTAATCGTGGGAGAATCATTCTCCGTAAGCAATGAACGCATCCGAGTCCAAACTTTTATTTTCCGTGGCCCGACTAAGTTGTCCCGACCGGGTTACTCGTGTGCCCGCGTCCTGTGGTGCTTTCGCCACACTATGTGTGTAAACGTCACGATCGCAAACAGGGCAGCGGAACCACCACAACACACGGGTACCCGTGACCCTTCCATCATCCTGCTTCTCTGGTCTCGGGGGGGGTATCTCAAAAATGAAAATCGCAGAGAGAGTAAAAAGTGTATCTGAAAGCCCTTTTCCCCAACGATGCGAAACTGCCTTGAGGCTGGAGTAATATGACAAATAGTAATAGAAGGAAAAAAAAGGGACGTGGGTCCAGGACATGGAAGCCGAATGGCAAATCCCGGTAGTGATACACGACGGCCGCAGCCATCTAGGTTCTGTTGTTTTGTTATATTTTATGGTGGGCCGGAGCGGGGAAGATGATCCTGGAGTGAGGCCGGCGAGAGACCATCCCCATGGGTGAGTCTATTTGGTCGGCCTCTTCAGGATATCTTCACAGTTAGCGTCAAAGCGCAAGTTCCAGATGTGCACCTGTTGCATATATTGCTCTGTCTTCTCGAGCTCCCGTTCACGGCCGAACAGGGTTTCAACAAATTCGATTCCCGAGTTCTTGCCGAGCTGGGCAGCCTCGCGCTTCTTGCTGGCCTTAAGCATAGGCGCCTCGCATCGCTTCAGTAGAGACCGTAGTCTGTCTGTTAAGCGCTCGCCTGATTCGATAAAATCCTCGAGCATTTCCCGGTTTTCTTTGCTCCTGACCTGGGGAGCAATCTCTTCGGAGCGTTTTATCTTTCCGGACAACTGGATTAAGAGTAGCCACATCTCACCAGCCATATCCGAAATGGGGGTCGCAGGTCCATGGTGATAGACGGTCCAGTCATAGATCCATTTCCCTAAGGAGTTGGCATCGAACACACTACCCAGCAACATGATGGGCTCCTCGGTGGGATCCCAGTTCTTCAGGGAATAACCGGCGGGGATGCAGTGCTTCTCAGCGTCGGCCTGCGTGGCCCGAGGGGGAGGTGCTGTTACAGACTTCTTGGGTACCGAGGCAGCTGGACGGGCAGTAGAGGGGCGCTGGATGTGAGGTATAGCTCCGGAGGAAGGGCGACGGGAGTGATGACCGACCCTGGTGGCGGAGCGTAGTGGTGGAGGCTCATCAGTACCATAGCGAGTGTACTCGGCCTTGTAGAATGTTGTTGGCATACCCTGTGGGGAGTAGTGGAAATCAGTGGTACGCTCCCTACGGTCAGTGTAGTGGTGGTATTCATTGTGATGACTGTTCTTTGAAGCCCCCACGGGTTGAACTAAAAAGACGTAGCCCCCTGCCTTAATGAATTCGTCCTCGTCGGAGTCCCCATAAGAGGTCCGATAGTAGGAATAGGAGGACCTGCGACGATCTCGTGCTGTCGCATGCGGCGGAACATAGTCATAATCATGATGTTTTGGTCCCTTATGGGAAAAGCTATGCTTTCGCGAACTCACTTTCGGGGTTGGGCCAGTAGCGTATACACCGTTGCTCTTGTAACGCGGTGATATAGGGTTCGAAGAATGGACGTGACTAGTGCTGGCGCCGCGAGCACGAGATCCAGGATTGGGTGAGAAACCCGCGAAGGGTTGAGGCGATGGTGTCGGCGAGGGGCTGTTTATCTCGAAGCTATGGTATGGGTCTCCTCGACGAGGAGTACCCGCGTAGGGTGAACCGTAGTGGCTCATTTTCAATATGCTGACGATGTCCGGTTCGACTCGTTCAGGCTCGACGCTGGATGGCGGATGGGTGGCAGCTTGTACGTTCTGATCGTCCGCTTGTTGTTTACGGTCGCCCCCCTGACCGCGCGTGCGATGAGGAGGGGTAAAATGTTGCTGATATAGCTGAATATATCTGCGGCGCCTGTGTCGTGACGCGGAAGAAAGTGACACCCGTCACCTGGGTTTGTGGTCGGTAGGAAGAGGAGAGGAAGACCGACTTCTTTGTGAGAACATGCTATTCAACTATGATGTTATCCCCCAGGGCGGAGACTGTGCGCAAGAAAATCAAAGTCGAGGGTTGGTCGACCTTGATTTACCGAAAGCACAAAGCTGCTAGACTGTTCGAAATCCAGCGTGTACGTAGCGACGACGGATCGATTGAATCGAAGCGATCGACGGGAGAGAGAGGGGTTGGCTCGACGGCACCGTTATGCTGTGAGTCGGAGAGAGTGATATATGGCAGAAGCCAAATTGGAAGGGAAGAGGGAATAAAATAGGTGGTTGGGCGTGGGAGCCAGTCGCTTTTGTATGACAATAGCAGAAGAGGCACGGAATAGTGAGAAGACCCTGTTGGGCGTCATGTGTGGGACGGGCAGTGTGTCCTTTGCGAGAAATTTTTTTAATTACCCGTTCTGTCAGTTGACAGGTGCTTTTTCTTAAATTTATTTTTTTCTTATTTTGGGATTTTTAGGGATTTTTTGGGAATTTTTTCAGTGATCCCTCTCCTCCCTTGGCTGCATTGGGGCGAAAGGAGTGGGAGCAGAAGAGTGAAAAAAAGACAAGAGAACAGGGCGCGGGACTAAACAGGGTACTATCAAGGGGGGGGTGTTACTGAATCCCTGATCCCTGATGAAAAAAAAAAGTCTGTCTGCCAGGTCTGAATAGCGTTAGGGTACCTGGTACAGGTGGTACCTCCACTCAGTGCCTTATTTTCTCGGGTGTGGGAAAGGGGGTTGGAGGGGCGCCAGGAGCGGGGATGGGGAGTGTTAATAATCCGCCGATGCCCCCTTCTGGATTAGCGTGGTGCGAGCAATTGGTAATCGTTGGGACACGGTAACCAGACTCAGCCACAACGTTCGAGCGGGCTCCGTCTCGCACTTTGTAATTCCGTACTGAATGTCGCGTACGCTGTGGCCCAGGCGCTGTGTTTACCGGCAGGGCGGACCGAGTACTAATCGATCCGTCGGCTTCGCGAGTCGTGACTTGTCCCGCTGCACCACTTATCAAGCACTGCCTAGTATAGGTACACTGTCTATGCCAACGCCATACGCTATGATGTGCATTTGGGGACGGTTGCACACAGTCCAGCGATGAGCCTTCGGGCACTGCTGCTGGTGCTGCTCTTCTTTTCAAAGAGTTATCTTTGGTCGGCCGTGCATCAGGTCGTGTGCTATCGTTGTTGCCGTGATCTTTGATTCGACTCATTCACTGCCATACGACAGCAAGTGGTAGCAGTAAGTCCCTCAGTGTGACGCCTGAGTCATTATGAAAAAGCGAGGTTTCGTATTCTCTTGGCCCTTATCTTTTTTTTTTTTTCTCCCGCTCTTTTCCCGCTTTTACATAGGTAGGCACACTGCTACCTATGACATATGTAGCAGTGTTTTTCGCCACGAGGAACCGATCGACATGGGCGAGTCCGGTACTCAGTGTTCGACCCTGGTACTGCAACAGGATGGAGTCAGCCAAGGGTCGCGAATACGATGGGGTCGTTACGCAACACCGTCCCAGCATCTCCTTACCGTTGGATATCAATGATTACCGAATGCCTTGCCCGTACGAATGTACAGTGGCGTAATTCGGGGTTTCGCTCGCGTTTCCTCACTGATTGGGAAACCGCCTTTTTCTCAGTCCACCGCTGGTTTGGGGACTTGCGAGTTGTGATATTCCTGTGGCTTCGTGGGCACAGTAGAAGATCACTATCTCGTAGGTAGTGGAATTCGGGTACCTAAGTGCTCCCGAAGGAAGCCAGTCTTGCCAGGGTCGTCCTGCGTAGCCCGGAATCGTTCGGGAACTGCGTAAATTGCTTCGAGACTTTAGCGAGATTTGGCCTAGGCGTTCCGCCACTACTATCAAGCAGTATCGAGAGAGGTATGGAGAGTGAGAATGGTAGGTATATGGACCCCAGGAATACGGGCGCTGCCGAGGCTACTTTGGCGAGAAAGCGAAGAAAATTCTCCCTTTCGGCGTCCGCTAGGGTGTCTAGTTAACTATCTGGACTCCTGGTTTGTCGATGACACATTCAACGCGTGCCGGGATGCAGTGGAGAAGATCACCTCGGCGTGGCTTTCGCAAATATTCGAGACAAATTAGGTGTTGGGGATTCCTCTACCTATTGTATCCTATCACCCGGCTGCTGGTGTGATAAGGGCCTGGTGGACGGAGTTGGAGCGTCTCAATTGAGATGGCGAAATCAAACAGGCAGCAGGCTTGACGCTGGTTCACTTCGTTGACCGGCCGTTTGTCGAGGACGACCTTATTTGGGAAACAGACAATGGGTACCTAGGTGAGAAATTCGCGGCCGCTCCAAACAGTTCGGCCGTTCGCTTAATAACGCGCTTGGTCATCCAGAAGGTGGTGGCAGCCTCAAAGACTCAATACATATATCAATTCACCAAAGGTGGCCGCGGAGAGATGCGGAAATGATGGAACGGGTATTGACAGGCCACGAAACGGACGGAAGATATACCTTGACGGTTCCGGCTCCTTCTGGCAAACAATGGTGGGCGTTTATTGACAGTTTGATCAGGGGGATGGTAAGATCATGGGCGACTCTATGAGCAATGACCAATTGCGCGATTATCTATGTTTGATGGAGACTAGATAAATAAGTCGTCTCAAGATGCCAGACGGCACCGCTGGGTCAGGAGAGTTAAGAGAGGGTAATTCTCCTTTGCCATGGCCGGGAAAACGGTATTGGTGAGTGAGTGCGAAGTGGAATGCCCAGAGCGCGCACAATCTCAATTGAGCCAAAAGTCAAACAATTTGGTCTACGTAGCTTCTTTCTTTCCCCGCCTTCTGAAGCAACACTACGATCAGATCAGGTGTGCGAGACTCTTCTTCCGTTCTTGGCCGAAGGAGGGGGGCCCGTAGGCACAGGCAGAGTGATGCCATGCATACAGTCCATGCCAGGGACGGGCTGGTGTCGGCTTGCCACTCCACAAACCCGAAGTCAGTCTTCTTTGTGCTGTGCGCGTGTAGGTACATCGTGTCTAGGTTAGTTAGTGCCATCTAACATCTCCTTCTCCATGCACGCAGGATGCTGTGCATCACATCATCTACGGTTAAGTGATCCTATGTATAAACAAATCTTGCATTCACGTAGCATTCCAGCACCCTCAGATGAGATGTCTTTATTGAGTCGCCAGCCCGGTCGAACGTGAATGGATGGTATGTTCACTGTCAGCTACATAACTCGGTAGTCTACACTAACCACCTATCTTCCCATCTCATTACGGTCTGTACCTGTCTACAGACTCAGACTGTATCTATATGTCATCAATGCTCGACTTTTGTTCGGCTTGGCTGTACAGATCGTAATCTATCTCTTGCAATCTCAATCAGAGGGTGGTCGGGATTCGGCTCCAATCAACGTCTCCAATCCACCAGCCAGAATATTCCTTGATTGAAATGAAATATCAGGTGGCGCGCGTGGCGGGTGGGAAGTCCTTGATGATAAGTTGGGCTGAGGTTAGTTCTGCAAAGACTGCACATCTCACACGAAGGGGGCACACGGTCACATTTCCGTGGCAAAGGGTTTCATCGAGCGCTTGTGTTCTGTGACCGGCTTCCCCTCCTGGCTCGTAAGAGTCACCACACAATCACCTCACGTATCTCTAAGGTAGGTATCAATCTCATTGTATGTACAAGTACAACCACCAGCGTATTGCCTACCTACCTATATTACTTACCTGTTGCGCCTGTTGCGCCTGTTGCGTGTTGGGTAACAGTCCCGGCCCTCCGCTGTGCTGCGCTGTGCTGTGCTGTGCCGGATACAACGGAAGATACAGACTGTACAAGAAGTTATTTATATGTTGGATGGATGAGTCAATCTCCCACGCGGTGGTAGTCTGACCTTGCTTACTAGGTATGTACTACTAAGTATGTAACGATAATCGTCCACCGAGCGGTTAGAGTCGTATTCACGTGTTAGAACAGGCCCGAGGTGTGTGGTTGACAGTTGTTTGCGCAACGATGAGCCGGAAATCCAAGTAGCGACGCGACGGGGGAGAGCAGAGTCCTGCGAGGGGGGGTAGCTACGGTAGTTCGTTCTCGAGACGGTCATCTGCACCTCCATGTGCATCGCGGGGAAGAGGAGGTCCAGCCGAGTAAAAACGTGGAGTTCGCCGCACAGCGTGCTCACCATGCCTGCTTGCCTGCTTGCCTGCTTGTCTGCTTGCCGCGCACGCTCCATGCCAATCATGGATTGAGGATGATACTTACTCACGATGAATTGCCATGTGCACATACAAGGACGAAGTGCAAAAGGTTGAGAGGTACCGAAGATGTGATGCCGCGACAGCATCGACACGATCGTGAGTGTATTGCAGGTATGCACCTAGACAATGTACCTCATAGGTAGGTAGGCTAGGTAGGTCCTAGGTAGGTAGATTAGCGGAACATGCCCATGGAGGTAGGTACAGACTGCGATTCTTCTAAGTAGTGTAGGCAGTTAGTGTGTAGACTTTCCTACTTCCATCCATACGTTAGGTAGTTTCCGCGGCGCATGGTGGAGCCGGCCCCCAGAGGCCAGAGCCGCTCCTAATTTCTAAATCACAGTGTGCACGTAAAGTAAGTAGAACAGAAAATACACAAGCAACTGTCGGCACGCTATCCCATTCTGGAATGTCGCGATCAAATCCCCAAAAATGCCAGCCATTCCGCATCGCGTCGCAAGACAGGATGGCATTCGGCGTAATTGCGACTGCCTATGTAGATAGATACCCCGTCAGAAGCTGAGTCAATCAGGATAATAAAAACACCGACCACAAACGCGTCCTTGGGCCGATGACACGCTGCGTACAACCCTTTGTTGCCTGCCTGTCTGTACAGACTACAGATCAACTACAGACTATCAAGATTCGGAATGGCAACATTCCCCTCTCTGTTGGTTAGGCATTTGAACATGGTGGTTGGATTTTGAATGAGTTTAGATTTACAGATTACCGCACTTTCATTGTCAGCCTTCGCTCATTTTGCGCATCCAGTAACGGCTAGTTAACCGACAAAACAATCCAGCTAGATAGTCAATAACTTAGTGCAGTGCAATATTGTCCCCGCGGGCGCACCGGCACAACAAACTGAGAACTGTTTGTTGGGCCGCTTTCTTTGGTCCGAATGTCTCAACATGGCACCATTGTTTCGGTGGCACGATATATATACGGGATACCTACCAGTGTCGCTACAGTGGTATGCATACATTGGAGTTACCAAGTAACTACCCGTGTAGAGAACACCATGCTGTCGATTTCAATTTGATATAACTTATCTAGGTAGACATCGGCGGCCGCGGCGGCAATGCGGTGAATACCTACGTCTAGCGTACACTCCAGAGTCAGTTATGTGAGGTAACTTTAATAGTGTCTCCGCTAGATAGATCTTAAACATCGGGAGATGCATCTGGAACAACTTGCTAGGTACAGGCTACAGCACGCTTTACTTACGATGAGACACCAAATAAGGTTGAGTGTTCGTCTGGTTCAATTAATGACAAGACAGGAATTGATGAGGCTCAACAACATGTCTTTCGTTATTTTCAGGCTATGAGATATGCAAAAGCAAGTATACCAAGGCACGATCTGTAGTCTGTAAATACTGTAAATACTGTGAATACAGACAGTATCTAGGTAGGTAAGTTAGCTGGGGTAAGTCAAGAGATCACGGATAGATAACATAGATAACGGTACTTCTTGCGACGGTAGCATGCACAGTAACTACCTGCTATACAGTAGCGTTACGGCCCATCGTCCAACTTATCATCAGCCTCAACTTTGAGCTTCAAGGGTGCCACGGGCTGGCTCCATACAGTGTCAGCAACACTAACGCATTTTCTATGCTACTATATCTACGTAGTACACTATATTTTCATTTTCTGCATTACGTAATGGTCATGATGTCGGCGGCGAGCACACAGTTTACAACCACTGCCGCGGGTCGGTCCAACAAAAGAAGTGGATCCGTGTGCATACGGTACCTATGTATTGGGAAGTCGCGAGCTGTAAGTAGAAATCAGCATGTGGCGTCAAGGAAGCCACCTCTGGCATGGGTACGTAATTCCTACCCTCGTCTACCCTCGTCTAGTCTACAGATTACCTACCCTCGTCTCAGTACGGACTAGATACTACATATGTAGAGACGCTATGAATTCACATCTCCACCAGATCTCCACCGGTCTGACTTCCAAACAAACCTGGTTGGTATTCCTGGCGTGCCGAGCCTGCCACCATCAGCCCACCCACCCACTCATTTCGACATAGGCACAGTCTGTATTATGTCCAGAATCCTACACGCCCTCGCTATCAATAATACTGTCTTTCCCGTGGAGAGAAAATTTTCACTTTTCTCGTTTCATGTTGTCCGTCCGAGGCCATACAGGGAAAATGCGGCCGACAAGCCTACGGAATGGGTATTACTTAGATACTTCCTGTAAGCATCCTCAACTTAACGTGACTCATATAAGCTATAACCGTGGCCCTTGTGCGTTAGATGCCCTTCTGGTGTGTATGCCGTGATGCCCGGCGGGCTCAATGAATGAATGCAATGATGTCCAATTCGTGTGGGCTGAGAGGCAAATCCTGCAAAAACGTGTGGTCAATTTGAGGGCCTCACCTTCAGGCCGCATACAACTGTGGCCAGCGCGACCACCCGATTGGAGCGTCGCTTAGGGCCTTTGCAAGGGGGGGGGGGCATGCCAGAAGAAAGATACACGCCCTGGTTCTGGCAGTGACGCCAAAGTCCAAAAGACCTTTGGCGTCCTCGACCCAATACTTCGTCGCTTGCCCCGAATTGGCCTGGCCAAATTCCACCGGTCCTCGTTTTTCCCTTGATATATCGCCGGTACAGATGATAGAGAACATTCCATTGGCGTCAACCCGATAACACACTACCTACACTACCTACACTACCTACACTACCTACACTACCTACCCTAGAAACTCTCTCACCACGCCTGCGCGACAATCACAGCTGATCCTCGTCCGTTGTCGCTCACCGACTCTTAATGACTACCGCGAGGACAGAAGCGGTCTGTCCATCTTAATTGTTTTTGTGAAAGCGTGCCCTCACCTGCAGCGAGACAGGGCAGTTGCTCTAATAATTCCGCCGAGTTGACCCTGTTCAATAGGTAACTTTAGCCCCGACATACCTAGTTCAGCGCACAATGCTTTACTTACACGGGACTGACAGTACCTAGTGTAGGTAGTTGCCTCTATACCCATCAGCGTATCGTTGCGGAAAAAATCTCCTCGTTGGCTGGCGTCATAACCCCGGCCCCTCCTGCTCATGCTCATGCGACATGCCCCTCTTAGCACAGAGAGGATGAAAGAGGATGAAGTCATATTCAATGACGAAATTATATATCTAGCCATCTGCACTAATGGGCGTATACACGCTCAGCACACTATGGGCTGTATGGGTATAGTACATTACGACTTCTATTCCCTTGACGGCTTGGGTCTCCAGTTCGAGGGTAAACCGGCATTGCCAAGATCCCGTTTGCGCTACGATGCCTACACTACACATTTGTAATGCCCTACCCTACACACTACCGATGTGGGTGAGACACCAAACGAACCAGTTATACTCATCACGCCTCGCCCACACTTCGAAGCGAGCACACCCCCAAACTAAGGGAAGGGAAGGGAAGGGAAGGGACAGGAAACAATTGCACATGGGCTTGCCTAGAATTGGCACCATGTTACTCATCCAATGGCGGGCAACTCTGTAGCGTCGTGAAGCCTTTATCATCGTCACAAGATAAATGATGCGCCTCTGCTGTGTTGTACAGCCTAGTGATCCTTCCACTGCCCTCACCCGGTTCCTATGCTCACATTTGCCTGCTTCCGGCGTCGACCCAATAACATATTTTTTATCTGGTTAGCTCCGGCGTCTGGCTAGGTATCGGATGCCACCCCCTCCTATCTCAGGATAGCAGCATCTCAGCCTGTACAGACTGTAATACCTAGTTATTCTGAGCTATCTCTCAAAATCCAAGCGGGCCGCCAACGACATAGATAAGGACAGCGCAACAGTTTCGGATCTAGCAGATCACGTATTTGGCATAGAGATTTGCGACAGATCTACAAGCACAGGTAAAGCAACAGGTAAGCGGCGACACGCCCGGAGTATCACGAACCTGGTTGGACCGGACTTGGAGGCCTCTCGGCGGCAGGCACATGTACGATGCTTGCCTCGTTTTCGACCGCTGTCTTGTTCCGACGGGAGAAGTAGGTAGAAGGGGAAAAAAGAGCACGGATAGAGCTCCCTCACGATGCGCCTTTTGGGGGGGCAGCAGTAACTCCGGTTGACGTGTCACTGGTGAAGTGCCAGACCAACCAAGGCCCCAAACTAGTTTGCTTTAAGGTGTGGATGAGTCGAAGCCACCATCCAACTCTATGACTGGCCGAAACAAGGTCCGACATGAGCAAGAAAAAAGAAAAAAAAAAAAAAAAAAAAAAAAAGAAGGGAGCTCAACAAAGCTCATCCAGCCCGGCAGTTACCAGTCCATTCGTTCCGTAGTTTTCCCATTTTTAGACCAGTCCTCTCCGTATTGGTGATGTTTGTGTGCCCCGTGTGTCAAAATCCCCACGCTATGACGACTTGCTTATAGGTCACAGGTAGGTATAGAGAACCGCCCGAGAAGAATTACACATTGATAACGACTATCATTGCTTTTTGAAAAAAAAACTAAAAGCGCCTCTTTAACCCACAAACCCCTATGGGCAGGTTACGCTCACCCCTCTCCTTCACCTCTCTTTGGGCATCCCCCGATCGTGTACCCGTAACCTTCAAGCAGAACACAGCCTGGCTGGATGTGGCAAGTAACGAGGACCTGAATGACAGTTGGGCAGATGCCAAAGCCCAGCCCACAGCTATCGATTTCGTCATACTAATAATGACTACTAGTTGCCCAACGCCGCGATTCTCGCTTCGGCAGCCTTGGACAAATCTACCATTTCAAGCTTCGAAGCGAATATGTATCTCAGCCGGGCTACCGATAGTTACATGTCCCGAGCCTCGAAGTCGAGCTAAGAGGTTTTGACACCGGACGTTAATACGCGCCCAGTCTAATCTCTAGGCTCGCGCCCCTCACTTCCGATAAATTGTCCGAGTGATCTTATTCACTTTGGGAATAGGACTATTTCGACCGCCGGGGTATAGTGTAGTCCTCCGGCATCGCCAGCCATTGTTGATGTGGGCGATGGTGACTGGCAGTGGTTCTCTGTAACCCGCACACCGGCGCGCAAACTTACCGTGTGCTTCTCGTGACGGGATGGGCTACTTGGAGGAGTAGAGCCACGCAGGAGAAGGACCTGGTAATCCGTACGGGGGCGGTAGCACGGACTGTCTCTCCAGTCGAGCTCGGAAGGGCTGGCCGGGGAAGCTGTCACTTGCATCCAGTCCTGAATTTGGTTGGATATCATGCTCTCACTCCCCCCCTTTCCATTCTCGCCGCCATCCACGGAATGGGCAACACTGGATAGGCTTGATGCGGGCCGGCGCCTCGTTCCAGTCATCGAAGAGCCCAGCGGTGCGGCTCGCCCTCATCATTCGTCTCCTCTGCTGCTCTGCTTCAGCACGATTCGGTGTCCTCAGCTCAGCTGATATACCGCTTGCTGCTATTGCCGCCTTGGCATGCCCGGTATCGCTATATGGGCCAACATAACTAAACCCCAGTGGCCTTTTCACTCCTCATACACCCCCCATTCACTACCCCGTATGCTGGGCATGTTGGTCCTGGAAGCCGGGGCTCACCAACAACACAACGTAAGGATTCATTCGCTCAGCATTCGTATCAGGGATCGCCTGTCAGAGTGGGTTGCGTACTGATAACGCAACGCGGCACAGAGGTCATGGCGGGCTCGGGGCATTCTGCATCGTCGGCAGGGGAACAGTCAGAAACGTGACGCAGGCGAGTTTCAGAAAGACCGAAAGAGAGAAGACCCTCGTCACAAAAGTTCCACGCCCGTCACGCCCCTCGTCGGCTTGCATTCGCTGTGCTCTTCCTGCCTGTTCGCGTTGCACGAGGGGGGGGCGGCGGGAGCGGCGGCGGCCATGTCTGCCCTTCACCAACATTCATGGCATGACATGACATGACATGACGTCAAAAAGCCCATGCTGTCGAATCGCCTTTCTGTCTCCTCCCAACAGCTTCCAGGTATGCCGATGACCTGTACTGGCCTGATAGGATCATCTCGGGGGATGTGCCTGTGCTACTCTCGATGGACAACGTAAAACCCGTACCCATGCGTTAGGCAGATGTGCTGGTTACGAGCGTGCGGTGTGTGGGAGGGGGGAAAATGTCTAAAAGTAGGTGCTATGACTGTCTGTTCATGCCACGACTACGAACGGACGAAGGCTTTTGACGACGCTCGATAGCGGCCTGGGCGGAGGGGGGGTGCGTCTGTTGAGTCATGCTTCCTGACCCATACTTGGGCCGCAGATAACATACATAACATTATCGTACACCGATTGAAGAGCTGGCTTGGGTCACGTCATCGACTAACTCGATTCTCTGACGAATAGCTGTTCATCTTTCCGCTCCTGTGAGTCTGTGTCCATGCCCAGCGTTATGCTCACAGGCCCAACCGCGAGACCTGTCACCTGGATCGACGGCGTGGATGTGGACGTCGGAGACTCGGATTGGAGGCGGTTATCTAGGGACAGTGTTAAATGCCTGGTGGTAAGTGAGAGAGATAAACAAGCGTTTGACGGCGCCAATCACGGGCGAGGCCTCTGTTCATGAGTAGGGGCGGCGCTGATAAGGGGTTGTACGGGTTGTTAGTACGTAATTTGGGAGTGTTGATCTCTTTATCTCATGCTCATGATCTCTTTTTATCTCAGGCTCATGCTCATACTCATACTCACTCTTACTCATACTCATGATTTGGGTCTCACTCTCATACCGTGAATGTGAGAGTAAATTTCACTGCTGAGTTGATAGTGAATGCATATGATGAGCCCCCGAGATAATTACCTTTTCCAGCCTAAAAAAAAGTATACCGACGGCGAAGTTGTCGAGTCCGTCGACATCTCCTTATTTCGATATGCGCCCGGATCATTGATGATAACACTCACTCACACCCTTTTTATTTTTTATTTTTTATCTTATTTTTTTCTCCCATCTAAATAGTCATTTCACTGTCACTGTCACTGTGATTCGTCTCGTGGTCCATTGGTTGAATTGTCCGGAAGGGTGATACTTTGCGAACAAGACGCATTGAGAAATGAGGTGTGAGCAGAACATGATGCACTCAGACAACGCAGTTCGTTTTCTTCACGCCCTCTTCAAAAAAAATCTCGCAGTAAACAATTTTTTTTTTTTGTTCTTTTTTTTTTTTTTATCTATTTAAGTAGGTAGGTTATCTTAAAGAATCGTAATTAGTTTAAGAATATCTCAGTCTTTAGATTCTTGATATATCTTTTTTTTTTTTTAAACAAAAAAGATCTTCCTCCCCCTGATATAAAAGAGAAAAGAAAGAAAAGGAAAAGGAAAAGGAAAGGAAAAGAAAGGAAAGGAAAGGAAATACCCAAATATGGAATATACACCAGAGCACCGAGATCTTCTAACCCTCAGAGTCCTCCGTCTGCGCATGCGTCTCAAGCACGACAAAGACAGAGATAAACACAATAACAACGAGGAAGGGGAGGAAGGGGAGGAGGGGGAAAAACATAGTCGACGATGGATATCGCCGGCGAAACTCAGCCTCACGATGGCTCGGACGAGCACGATAGTGCCCACGGGAAGCCTCCTCGCGCACACGCCGCCGCCGACACCGCCGCCGACGCCACCGATCCCGCCGCCGACACCCCCGCCGACACCCCCGCCGGCACAGCGGGGTGGCACGATGACGGCCCTGGTCACGAAGAAACAGAATGTCTGGGCGCTTCTCGTCCTTTTGACGGCGACGAGTAGTATCTTCCTTGGATTCGCGATAGCTGCTGGTACGCGTCGGGGAACTGGTTCTTATCTTGCGTATCGCTCTGCCGATGCCGAGGGAGAAGGGAGACAGCGACAGAGACAGGGGCAGAGACAGGGACAGAGAGTCGAAGGGTATGGGAACGACATTAATAACGATCCTGCCTTTTGGGCACTGCTTTCTGCAACGTTACTGCGACTGCTGATTATTTATTGTTTGGTGGTTATGGGGTTGCGGGGGCCGGGGGGAAAAGGGAGGGAGTCACGATACGGGGGGGAGGAAGGGGAGAGACGGGGAAAGAGGAGGAAGAGGGGGAGGAGGAGTGGTATGGGTGTTTTTATTGACGTGATGCTTGCGGTTGCGTTTTCTACGGAGCTGATGGCGTTGGTGGTTTATGCTGCGCTTTGTGCCGGTGGGGGTGGAGACGGGGGTAGGCGTGGATGGGTCGGGAGTCTTTCGTTAGGGTGGATCGCGGAGCTTTTGATGGCTGGGACGGCGGCGATTATGGCTGTTTCGTGAATGAAACTCGTTTGATATCGAAGCTTATACAGATGCAGAGTAGAGTAGAGTAGAGTAGAGTAAGAGTAAGAGTATAATCACACTGGAGCGGACGGGAAAAGTACGGCGATAGATGAGAGTATACTTTTTTAGTTAGGAGTGCGGTAGATCAAGATCAGAAAACTCATAGCATAGACTTGGATACTGCTGTGTCCTCGTCAAGAAAGCAGGTGAGCCTGTGTAGGAACCGAATGAGGATTCTTTTACGAGCCTACCTATACATATAAAGCTTCAATTACTATCTATTCGTTCATCATCTCTTCTCAGTCTCCCATCTCTTAGTCTTGTCCCCTCCAAAAAAAAAAAAAAAAAAAAAAAAAAAGAAACCAAAAAAAAAGCTAGGCCTGGAGTCGAACTCAGTGTCCCGCGAAAAACCCACATCTTTATCAGATTGCAAGTTGTTTCCTTGACCGTCGAGTCACCCAAGCTAGAATCCATATATCTCATTGGGGTCGGTCTGAACATTCCTGCCTCAATTATGGCCTATAGCCTACTTCTTCCGCAGTTGGATAAGGAATGGAGAGATAAGGATTACTTAGTGAATAAAACAGGAGCAGGAGGAGAGTTTGGATGCTCTTTTTTTTTTTTTTTTAGAAAAAAAAAAAGGAACTACCCGTACGGTCCCGGGGCTTTCCGTGTGAGAATATGGTACTCTTGTTTGTGAGTGAGTGATGAGCTGAGAGACACCAACCTTTCCGCGAGATGTAATTACTATGTGGCTAGTTAAGGTGCCCCTCCCTCTTCTTCCTCTCTCCTCTGCTCAGGGGGTGGGATAGAGACAGAGGAGATTGAGAGATTGTGAGAATAGAATTACCGTCTTAGATGCTTCTAAGACTGTTGATTATATATATATATATATATTGGAGGGGTTATAGGGTTGAAGGGGAGAGATCGGTTGTCACGGTCACTATTACGACGGGGGCTCGAGGTAGAGGAGGGGGGTAGGAGGTGAGAAGGCGAAGCAGGCTTGCATTTGTTACCTACCGAGCGGCGCTCGTGGTTGATGCTACGGCTTGAAGTGGCGATGAAGGCGGACGAGGGCGAGAACGACTAACATGTAATAAACATTACTTGCAACACGGAGCCGTGATCAGTTTACGGCCGGTCATTCTTCTTTTTCGACTACTAGAAACAGACCGACAAGCCACCGGGTGTATGAACATTGGGCATAATGCCCTTTCTTTGTCTACCGAGATACTCACTCCAGAAACTTCCTTTCATCACAAAATGATATGTAAGTTCACCTATTTTGACACAGCCCGTGTGGTTATCACCGCCGTCATGCGCCTGAAGGATCAAGCAGAGGTAGACGATCGTTCATGTTGATGAACTACGCGATCACATACCTGCTTGAGACTTGAGTTGATATGATATGGAAACCCTCCGGAAATGTACATACGGATTCTTCGAAACTTGTATATGAGTAAGTAGCTAATATCTAATCGCGTCTATTGACGAGCTCTGATTTTGCATTGTTGAAAAAGGACAAAGACGACATGAGTTCGCGGAAGGGATTCATTCGTCTTTGCAGGAAAACAGACGCCCCTTAATACAAAGCGGAAGACTATGACAATCGCAAAAGCCCTATTTAAGATGCGGATTTTGTTCAAGAGATAAAAATAAAATAAAAATAAATAAATAAAGGTATTAATGAGACCAGAACCTTTATCGATGATGCCCCCTTTGTTTATATTCAGGGTGAGGCAGGGACTACGTAGGTTCAGATGATGTCCATTGTCTGTTGCGCGAACATTCTCATAGCACCGCGAACGAGCGCCAGCGTATAAATACATTGGCGCCAGATTCTCAAAACAACCTTCGAGGTTATACTCGTCTACTCGTTTTTTCAATTTCCTTTCGTTTCGTTTCTTCGTTTCTTCGTTTCTAGTCTCGATTCTCTTCTTCCCCCTTTTTTTTTTCTTTTTTTCCTCTTAAACCTTTCTTATAAATATCTTCAAAAAGAGTTTGGCACAGCTAAAGAAAAAAAAAAAAAAAATAGGAGGAGGGAACACGATACGACAATATAACCCTAACCCCCTTGACGATTCAAGCTGCCCGAGGAGAAAATTGAACTCTGAAGTTTCAACCAAGCTGGTCTTTGGTCAAATAAGAAGGTTTTCTTTCTTTTTTTTAAAAAAAAAGAAAAAAAAAAGAAAAGAAGAAGGGACAGAAAATCGAGAACACTTTTCACCAAATCCTTAAAAGACTTTCGAAAGTCCGGGCGAAGCTCCCTCTCATATATAACAAAAAAAGGGGAAAAAAAAAAAAAAAAAGAACAAGCTTCAAAAATGTGTCGCAGGATCATAACCCACCGCATGCACCACGACATAGCAACCCCCATGATCATCGACCCCATCTCCCCCCACCCCAGCATCCACGCAAACCCCCTCCGGACGACCTTCCACCGCTGCGAGCTCTCCGGCCTACAGCCTCCCAAATGGCTCCTTCTCGACCCGAACGGCGACAACGACGATCAAGGCTCGGAGGTAAGGTGCGAGTACCACTCCTGCTGCATCCCCCAGGAGCGAATCCTCTACTGCGCCGACATGCTAGCCCGCCTCTCTCCCGGATCCCCGCCGGAGAGAGGACGAGAGCGAGAGCCCGAACCCGAAGAATGCACCCTCTTCGTCCTGGAGCACCATCATGAACGACTACCCTATCTAGGACATGGAAACACGTATAAGGGCCACGATGTCGTCCCTGCTACCTGGCGGCATCTCTTGCCCCTGCGCGACGAGACCCCGATTCCCTTTGCCCACGATGAATCCGTCTATGCGCGCTGGGAGGAGATCTGCTTCAAAGAGTGCGAGAGGCTGTATGCCATTCAGACGGACACACGGACGCTGCTTGAGAGCTGGGCGTTCATGGAGAGCAAGGGGTTCGCGTGGGGCCGGTGGATGGAAGACGTACGGCGGGGTGTGAGCGAGGCGGAAGAGAAGCTTTATGAGCAGAGGGAACTGGTTGCGGGGCTGTTTCTGTGGGCGGTGGGGGAGTGTCCTTCTTGTCTTGATTCTTCGGGAGAGGAATGAGAGGAGGGTTGGGCGGTCTTGTCTTGGGGCTTGGTGTTTGAGGGTCCTGGGGGTTTTTTTTTTTTGGGGGGGGGGGGGGGGGGATAAGAAGGGATTAAGGGAAAACTTGTGGGCATATTCTAGGGGTGTTGGCGGGTGTTTGGAAAGAGCTTACCGAATGTCCTCGATATTAATAATTGAAATGTACTCTTTGAAAACTTGATGGAGAGCTCCTCTGTTATGCGATATGTTCTAGAGAGGGCGGGCCGGGCTTACGGTGTTTTCACGGCAAGCTTGCTCTGACCGGGAATGCTTGCTACTTTCATTGATGGCACGGAAGTTCTCAGAAGACAGGCGGTTCATACATCGTGTCTGCATTTGAATGGCAGCTGTACTCTCTGTACATTTCTCAATCCAAACGCGAAGCCCCGACGACCTTCGAAAGGGTATAGAAGGTTCTCGGCCGTGTTGCTTGAGCCTTCTTCAGAGCTCCAAGAAGCAATACATACGGGCCCATCAACGACATCTATCTCTAGATATACAATGTCTTACACTTGTATACTGAAACGTTACGGTGCTGACTTGTTCCAAACAAGAGCACTCCCAAAAAGATCATGAATCATTTACCCATGAGAGGGGGTAATTCCATACAGACAAGATTCTGTTGAAAATTGAAAAAAAAAAAAGAATAGTCTGTCCCGAATGCTGTGACCTTCGCCATAAACGCCGTGCCCTGATACCCGTTCATGACCGATGACATCGAGATGAATATAAATGAAGTCCCGCGACGAGTCCCTGTGAATTTCCTAGATCCCAGCCCAGCCCTAGTGTCCTCATTGGAGGCAGATGATGTTTATCCTCCCACGTGTGGCGTGTCACGCATAGTTCGAACTACGCGTGAAGTTTCGCTCGTTTATTGGTGTCGCCCGACTCTTGTTTCTATGATCATTTCTTGCTGCGATATTTCTTATCATGGCGTCGGCGTCGATGTTGCTGTTGGATAGGTGTCGCGGGTTGACTCGCGTCCTGTTCCTCCTCGCTATCTGAATTGTTGTATTCGTCGTTTTCAATCAGCCCCTGGCCAGCACCCAAGACTCTGCGCTCGCCTAGCTTTGGAGGCAACTGCGCAAGTCCGAATAATGACATGGCCCAGCTGGCCAGTCCTTGAGGTGGAGGAATGAAATTGCCGATATCCTGGACGTAGTGTTTCTGGTCGTCGGGGAGGTTGAGCCAGACAAATGGCCTGTTGCTGTTGATGCGACCCTCGATGACAAAGTCTCCGATGGCTTCCGGGATCTTGAGCGCCTCGAGGATAAGCACGGGCTGGTATGCGGGGATCAGGAGATGCATCTTGATAGGACGTATGTCTCGATCCTTCTCCTTTCTCCTGGCCCTCTGCTCTCTCTTCAGGATACGCCGCCGTACGGCGAGCATGAAGACGAAGGCCGTGTCGATCTGATTCGTGTAGCCGCAGAATTCCGGCCCTACCGGATGTTCTTGCATGATGTGGTAAAATGCAGGATACCAGTCGTTGTCGGGATGATAGAGGAAAAACCAGTGCTGGTATTCGGCGTCAGCGGACGTCTGCATGATCCTCTCCCTGATCATATTGTGGACGTATTGGGGGAAGTCTCTCTGCGCAGTGAGGGCCGTCTGCGCCGCGAGACTGGTCGCCATGTCCTTGAGGCGGGCATCGATGAGCTGGAGAGCCTTGACGCCCTGATAGGTGAGAACAATGTTGGCGGCAATGCCGGCGGATGTGGCCATGGAACTGAAAGCAGCGAAGATCTTTATCGAGTCGGCAAACGACGCGCCCATCACCTGGATCGAAGGGGTGAATTCCTTGACCTTGTCCACGATGTCGGCGGCCCTTGAGGTCAGGCTATTCGCGTTGTTCAGCATCTTTCTGTTGCAGTACTCGGCATAGCCCGCCTCGATCGTCTTGACGAGCGGCGCAGCTTTCTCGGCTAATGTAGTCGCAGTCCGCACTAACTTGTCTCTGCTCTTCTCGTCCTTGAGCAGATGGATCAGACGTGCTATGGGCGCC
The DNA here is from genome assembly GCA_028637585.1 of Xylariaceae sp. X187. Taxonomy (NCBI): domain Eukaryota; kingdom Fungi; phylum Ascomycota; class Sordariomycetes; order Xylariales; family Xylariaceae; species Xylariaceae sp. X187. The sequence goes on along the minus strand of JAJIZN010000011.1, from coordinate 182,959 downwards.
ATGGTTGCTGGGGATCCGCCTAAGCGCTCAAATTACCAGGCGCAGAATGGACTTCCTGAATCGACGCGTCGACCAGATTCAAAATGCAATGAGTGAGATTTCAGAATAGCAGTCTGAAATGTGAAAGAAAAAAAAAAGAAGACGCCAAATAGACTATCATGGAATGGAAGGGAAATATCGAGCTTGCGAATACCGTTTCTCTTCGCAAAAGCCAGTAGTAAATAGAGAGGTGGTGTTCACTACCTATACCATTCCATTCGATGTGTTGTCAGTCAATATCGCGCTTTTCGTAGGTCTTTGACAACGACACTTCATCTCGACTCCCTGAATTGGTGTCTTCGGGATGATCCCGATTGGGATGGGGAAGGGAGGCAAGGTAGGACTATCGCGTGGCGGCACAGAAAACCAATGAAGCTGCGACTAAGCTAGTAGATCAGATTCCTCTGGATGATATACCTCGCTTGCTTTTACTTGGATATGATATTTCCGACCTCTCGTATAAGACGTAGAACGTATTATAAGCAAGAGATAGATCAACGCAACGCGACTTGACGTCCACACAGGCAAACCCCGCAGACCCGACCAGAACCGACCGTGTTTATTCCGACGGTAATTGGCGGTGACCGTCGAAACACGGGCTAACCCGAGATGGTTAGACAGCTGCAACGTCGTGCATTAACGCCACACTTCTGAGACACTATTGACACTGTGAAGTAAGCACTGTGTATCCGGGGAAACGGTCTTGATCCATCTCCATCTCCATCTCCATCTTCATCCATCTCCATCTCCATCTTCATCCATCTCCATCTCCATCTCATCTCATCTCCACTCATCTCCACGCATTTCATTCTGGGCCCGAACATTGCCCTCATACAGACGCTCATACTTGGCCAATAATGACGCCGTACTTACCCCGGGTCTCCGATGAGAGGCCTGAATCACGCTAAATGCTGTGCGCGGAACCGACTCTCTGGCCTATCAGATAGATTGAAGGAGGGGCTGGTTATTTCTGTCATTGTTGCTATCTAACTACCTAGTTACCATTATCACATTTCATCAACAACCCATAGCTAGTGGCATTCACAGCCTACCTAGCAATCAGGATGGGAGGCCCTCGAACGCGTGACTAGACTAATGTACGATGCTAATTCGGCGTGGCATCTAGATACTTAGTCTACACCAGCCAGCGATGACGAACGACCCTGCACCAGTAGAAGGGAAGTCTCGCCTGAATGGATCTTATAAGATGATTGCACTTAGCCCTCATTAAATACCAGCCGTTCCCGACGATATGATACTCTCTCGATCATGGAATGCCACCGAAGAGATCTTCCATCAATCGCAGGAAGAGAATAACATGAGAGGCATTAGCAGGCAAAGCTCCTTCTTTTTCCCCTTCCCCCGACCCTGGAGATTCTAGATAATCGACGGCACGATTGCGCCTGGCTTTGCGTATCGCTTAGTACAGCGCCAGTCCTGAGCAGTTAGACCCGCGATTCTAAGAAGAGCTGAATGAACCCGGAACAAGTCGTCCCATACCAGCAAGAAACGTGCACGAGATACAACATGTTGAACACGCGATTTAAGTTGTGATTATTATTATCTAGTTCGGAATTAGTATTAGTGTGACTGAGATGACTTGGCATGGTTGAACATGAGGCCTCCGTACTCAGCTCGCCGCGGGGTGTCGGAGAATAATTCGTCGATGCGGGACTGGAAAGAGAGAAAAAAAAAACCCCCCGAGGACAGTATATGTATGCAGTACCGGCGAGAATGAGAGGCGTTTGATCATGGGTAAGTACGTAACCTATCTAACTATCCAGTTAGATGATAAACAACACAGCTACGGCCTGTACACGGATTACTGATCATTTTTCAACCTCCGTGTGCTACGAGAGTTGGCAGTCATACAGACAGGTACAAACAAGCCTATATCCTAACGTAACGGGCAAACAAATTCCAGTCTCCAATCATTCCCAACGCACTTCAAACGACTGCACGGCGCTACCGGTGTCATCCCAGCTTACCTATGAGCTATGAGTGCCCTCCTTGCCCCCCACACACCCTTTGACGTGGAGTCGTCCTGGGTTTTTCTTTTACTCTTTTCTACGGGGGTCGCTTGTCGTGGATATGCCCATTGCCCCCTTACGTTTTGGGACTGTTGAATGAACATGGTTATCGGGCCGCTAATTATAAAATATGAAAGTGACAGAGCGAGGAATTCAAGACATATGCCACCTGTCCCATGAGACATTTTTAACACCTCCATTAGTTAGTTAAACACCTTCGTAAGTGATTTTGTCAGATAGTTGGCTATCGTCGACGATATGATACCTCTTCCAATAGTTATTGCCAAGGACCCAGGTATCTTTGTGAGCCGATATCAGGCCGGACGAATGATCTTTGCAGATGCCTTCCTACCTATCAAATATGTATGTAGGTCGGCAAGTACATAGGTACAATAGTAGATAGGGATCACATGCCCAAAAAACCGCCCGAACCAATCTCCAAGCTAGACTAGGGAAAGATGAATGATTTAGGTATTTGTACCCGATTGACGAACTGAGGGAGATACATAAGAGGCATTTCATTTCATTTTACCTATCTCATTTCATTCGTTCGTTACATAAGGTACCTTCAAACTCAAACCCCACATTCGTTATCATCCATCCAAGCAAGCTGTGCTGATCGTCAACTTTGCCGTCGCCACTCCCGGGTCCACTAATTAGCTGAAAGCAACCTACCTACCTACCTACCTACCTACCTACCTACCTGTACGCTATTAATATCTAACCTACCCTACTGTCGTCCTCAACCCCCAAGGGCTTGAAACTATGTACCTGAATAATCTGGTTGGTTTTGATTCAGTTCGGTTTGGTATCGTGAATACGCGAAAGAAGAAGGGGGAAAGAAAGAAAGAAAGAAAGAAAAAAAAAAAAAAAAGAGATCCACCGCTGCAATACCTACGTGGCAGAAGTCCTACACTACACTACACTACACTACATAGCATAGCATAGCATAGCATAGCATAGTGGCTTGCCCCATCCCCCCATCCTCCCCCCGGCGCGCGTATCGGTTTTTAAACCAATCGCTAAAGTAAAGATGGGGTTTTGAACATGTTTCCTATGGTTAGGACCGTCGGGATAATATGTGGGAGAGAGTCCTTCCCAATTTTTTTTTTTTTTTTTTTTTTTTTTGGTAGAACGTTGAACGTTGATATTGGTTCCCTATGGTGAACTTGATAAGTTATTGGGGAGGGACTATAGGTAGGGTTTTAATACCTAGGCCCAATAGGCTACGGGAGCTATGTATGTAGTTATCTGGAGAAATAGGTACCTAAGGTGATAGTGATGGTGATGTGATGTGATATACTGTAGTTAAGACGGGAGGATTCCGGGTTAGGCGGCCTTTGCCCGGGGCTGGGACACGAGTTAAGGTCCCGCTCGGTGGGGTTCAAAAGACATGCCTTTACTTCTACTAGTGATTATTATATATATACCTACTTATATGGATCTGAGCATGTGATTGCGGATCTTGATATGGAAAAGGGATTTGGATGGTTGCCGTGGTCAATGAGATGCGGATGTGGATGTGGATGTGGATTCCTTGAACTGCTTAGTCCCGCAAGCATGGCTGTGAATCGGGTATCCTCATGCATAATGACTCGGGACTCGGGAACGGTAGCCGGCGGCCGGGGTCTATCGACCGACCGTTTTTAGAAAGAATTAAGATGTCGGAGAACGCGGCATGTGACATTCGGACATAATGGAATCGACGGTACTGATAAACACAACTACGATGAGGTTGAGAATGCCTAAGACGAAGTGAAGAGCATTTCGTCTTTCGACGTCAAAATCCATCTCTGATATCTATAGGTAGTTCCTCCGTAATCCACGGTAACCGTATCACCACGTACATACTTTATACACAGTACTTTCCTCTATATGAGTGGTGTAGTTAGCTAGATGCTGTCCAGTCCACACAACGCAAAGAAATACCCCCTGAAACGCCACTGCAATGCTTGCCTCGCTTCTAAATACCAAGAACCTCGCCCCCCGAGACCCCCCGCCCATGTCGTGACTTATATATTGGGCGACAATAAGTCGTAATTGACACATCGTTCAACCTTCATATGCATGTTAGCAAACTCAGGCCCTCTCAAGGCAAGGTAAGTTAGAAATGAGGGGACTCACATCCTCAATACTAGCCTGCATAAACCTTCTCGCCTCCAGCCCAGCCCAAATAAACACCATAGGATAATCCCCAACCGACCACCCACTCTGCGCCCCCAGCTGTCTCAATATCGGCAACGACCTACTAAGCAGGTCAAGATCCGGATCCAGACTCCTTCCGATTCCCTCAAGTAGCAAGATGCTAATAACAACATTGACAAAATCCCCTTCAAGCCTTACATGATGCGAACGCACCATGTCGAGTACTTGCTGGAGAATATCCCCAATCCTGACGTTGCCTAGCGCTAATGTCCGGGATTTGACGGATAGCACGAGATGTTGCATTCGCAAGGCGAAGACTTCACCGTCGATTACGGCTTCGGGCTGACGGCATCGTTCGCACATGAGGTGACCTGCTTTATACCCGTCAAATTCCGCCACGGCTCTGAAGAGGTCCAGGAAATTTCGACGGTTGGTGTCGTTTAGTTCTGTCACTAAGCCAGTGTCGATGAAGATGAGCTGTGGACGGAAACCCTCGGCATCAATCTTTTTCAATTCTGCTTCCCAGGCTGCTGTATCCTTACGTTTCTGATGGGGCCGTAAACGAGATAGTACTTGCTCTGTTACATCAGGCTTTTCCGTCGGTGCTTTTTTATTGCGTCCCTGAAGGTGAAGATTCGGTTGTCGACTCTGGTAGAAGCGGACCATGATATTCCCAGGGTGTAAATCGGCGTGAACAAAATTATCAATCAGCAGCATACGCAGAAAGGCATCGAGACCTTCGTGAGCGATATCCTGCTGAAATACGCCACCGCCATGTTCTAAGAAATCAGCCAAGGGGATGCCCTGCGCGAACTCTTCTATCAACACCTCCCGAGTGGTGTATTCGAGATAGGGGAATGGGAACCAAGCTGTAGAGCGCTCTTTGAAGTTCTTCCGGAACCGGGTGAGATTCGCTGCCTCGATACGAAGATCTAGCTGTAGTTTCATCATTTCCCCGAACCGCGCGACCTCGTCGGGCAGAGATAGCCACTCGATCGTAGGGATTAAGTTGAGCGCCGAAGCAAAGAAACCCATGATTCGGAGATCCCGCGTCACGGTGCGCTCAACGCCAGGGTGGAGGACCTTGACAGCGACGTAGGAAGATGGCACGCGGTGAGGGGTACTCTTGAGTACGGTATGGACATTCCGACGGACGTTCTGGCGGATATTCGCAGAGGAGTCGAGTACATCGATATCACCCGGAACAGCAAGATCACCCTTCAGCTTCGCCTTGTAAACCTGCGCAATGGCGCCGACTCCTAATGGCTGTTCTTGAAATTCTTCGAATATATCATCGAAAGATCGACCGTCGAAGGCGGCTTGAACGGTCCGTTTCGTGGTATGGAGAGAATGCGCCGGCGCGTTCGAGTGGAGTTTGGACATTATATAGCACATTTGGTGAGGAAATATGTCTGTTCGCGATGCGGCCCATTGACCAAGCTGCGGTGGGTAGCGCGTCAGCTCTGCGACGGGGGAAAAGGGGGGTTTGTACAAGCATAAGTGTCACTCATACCTTGATGAATGCAGGCCCAGCGGCCTCCATGCTCCAGACCAAGAAATTATACCACCATAGTGTACCAGATCGTTCATTGTCTGAGTTTGGCTGGCGAGGTCCAATCCAGATTGCCGGGACGGACAAGATCACAGGGACGAAGATTAGGATCAAATGACATAATCTGAATCCCGTACACAATGGCTCCCATATGTAGACATCAAGCGCTATCATGGTCTCTTGGACATAGCGTAGTAATCCCCTCGTATCGGCATCGACTGTTTTCGCTAGCTCTTCCATCGATGCGTGGAGCATGCGCTCTTCGCCCGTATCCTCGGGGTCGTCATTGTCTTTCTCAGATAATTTGACGAAAGTGGTAGTCCCGAGAATGCCGCCGACAGTGGCCTTGAGGACTCTCCGGTTCGGCCGGGAATTACGGGCAAAGTTGACTCTGGGAATGCCAGGTCGGAAAGCGGCATACCACCGACAGGGCGCAACATTTGTGGCAGATCGAGTCGAGACTCTAGCGAGAGGGATTGAGCGCGCGGAGAATCGGAGGAGGAAATGCAGAGATCTCATAATATCGTGAATGGGATGCGAAATGGACTGAAGCAAGCGCCGTCAACATGGTCGCATGCAATCTGTAATAGATTTTCAGTCAAGCTGATCGTAGAGAAAGTGTTGTCCGCTAAAGCGTAGGTATTGGATTCAGGGATGACAACTCTCGGGACGTTTTCTAATCTTCAGGACGCGCCGAGCGTTTCGAGACAGTGACGTAGCTGGACGGCGCATCATTACGTAATGACTTTAAGAGCATGCTTTGGTGCATATTGAAATGTGAAGGAGCCATCCATGTACCTATACAGTACGAAAAGCGTCTAATATTGCATAGGCTATACGAGCTGTAATCATATCTACATATATGTATCTATCAGGTAGTTCGGAAAGTTGCCCGGCGACTGCGTTGAACGATTTTATCGTCACCAACCATCAAGCTGCCCTCTTCCTCCGCAAAAAGTCTCTTGAACCAATTCATTTGAGTGCGGCATCAATCGATACACTGCAAGATCTATACAGCATTGTCAACCGACTACATATTAGAGAGACCTTGCATCGAGAATATCCATCATCATGGGTTGGTTTTGGGCCGACGACGCTCAACCTCCGAATCAATCGTATCCCACTTCTGCCGCATTACCTCGGCATGGAGGCCGATCGCCGCCTGTAAGAGCCCTCTTACTGATTACCCACCGTCCGTGTCCACCCTAGATTGTCATTTATGTCGCTGATTTCCACGCAAGCCGGGATGCCCAGTACACAAGGATCCAAGCCTTGCCAATGCCGTGACTTCGTCGCCCATGGCGTCCGGCGGTTGCCCGGTGAAGCACGATCGAACTAGCAGCGATCCCCCCGCGATCGGACTCGCTTCGCAATGTCCCGTCCCGCACGCCTCCAGAACAGTCAGCGCCATCGAGCCGGAATCGCCATCGGTTCTGTCGAAGCTGAATCCCCTGAACTACATGTTCCGCGATTTATCGCAAGCAGCAGCTCCGAATCAAAAACAGGCATTACCGACAGAGCGTGAGCCCTCGACGATACCCAAGGGAGACGGGCAGGGGAACTGGGAATACCCGTCGCCGCAGCAGATGTACAATGCTTTGCTGCGCAAGGGATACACTGACACTGATGTGACGGCTGTCGAGAGTATGGTTGGTGTGCACAATTTCCTTAATGAGGGCGCCTGGGCGGAGATCATGGAGTGGGAGAAGCGATTTGCCGGCGGCCTGTATAAGGGCTGGCATAAATGTAGTCGTGGCGAGCAGAACTTCGATGAGACTGTGAAGAAGTACGGGTATGAAAAGGAGGTGGAGGAGTTGTCTCCTAGCCTCATACGTTTCCAGGGCCGGCCGCAGGACATGACGCCCAAGGCTGTCATGTTTTCGGTAATGGGAACTCTGTTCCCCTCCATGTTCCAGTACGTCTTAACTTATTTGCCCCCCAAAAAACTGTTTCTACGCTCGACCCCTATCTTCCCTCCGTCCCTTGGTTCTAACGTTTTTGCGCCTTTACAGGAGAGACCCTCCCTTTGATCGACACGATTGGTATGTCTCCCGTGACGTTAACGGACAACGGAAAGAGATACGTTACGTGATCGACTACTATTCCGGCGAACCCGAGCCCACAGGCGAGCCCGTCTTCTACCTCGATGTTCGCCCTGCCCTGACTCCCACGTCGGCGGTCGAGCGAGCCCTGCGATGGGGCTGCGATGTCTGGTGGAAAGCATCGGGAGGTGACACCCGGGAGGTAACCAAGCAGTCGGAGGCCATCCAATCGAAGCACTAATCAATCAATCAATCCACCAAAAACACCGGCGGTCCCCTTTTTTATATTTTTCTGTAGTTTCTGTTATAAAATCTCCAAATGGAAATATTGGTTGCAGCGTCTCTCGGAGTTTCGGATGGTCATAGGTAGTAGATGATGTCTACCACATTCCGGGGAACAGGGGCAAAGGACCTTGGGGGAAAAACTTCTGCCAAATGCCGAGCAGGAGACAACGCATCCCGACTCTTTCATTATGATTCGTATAGGTTATGAATTATATCCACCTTAACGGTCTATCTGTCTACATTTGATAATGCTTGTTGTAGTGATTGCGCCTGTGATTACTTCATTACTACTTGTAGCCAACCAGCCTGGGTAGGGGTTGCGCCAAATCTTCGCATTGTCGCTTCCATCGGGAGAAAGACGTACCTATCTATACTTTCACCTCCCGTATGTTCTCGCGAAGTCCAATGATTCGCGAGAGGTCCTTCGTCTTGCTTGAGATGGGCTAGGTGACTTCAACTTGCGATGTCTGCCCATCACGCACGCGGCTAACTCACTCGGAAGGCTTTCAGGCAATTTATTATTGACATCTCGCCGATCGTCATGTCCCATGCGCTCTCATACGAAAGACGTAGGTATACTCTAGGTAGGTAGTGTTGCGTGTGCTCGCCTCAAGAGAATGTCGGGCGCTGCCAAAGGTTAAGCAGGCATATGCTATGCGAAGTGAGATGACACTGCCCGCCCGCGAGGGTCCCTATGGAGACGCATTGGCACGGGGAGTTCAATACTGTCGGACTGACCAAGACGTTACAGGTCTTGAGCCTACCTGTTTGAGGAATCCATGTTGACGACTTAACAGTGCTTGTGTGAGATAAAAGGACAGGCAGAGATAGTAGGGGAGATCCAGATCGGAAGACACGAGAGAGGAGAGGGGAATTAGAACTGAATTGCGATAGACGAACCACTGGGCCAGTGAAGGCACTGTGTAGGTGAGTCACTTTTTGTAAAAGAAGAGGAAATGAGACCTTGAGATGACAACTCTTTGGTTGATTAAGGCGGTATGTCATGCAGACTGTATAGGTGATTTACCGATGCTCGGGTTGAGTCTCTTGTTCATTCGAAATTGCTCGTGAGATGTTTTATGCTGAATTCTCGGGTCTTGCATCATATCCATGTCCTAAGTACTTCGTAAGGACGAACAGAATACAGATGTCAATGGAGGCAGGTAGTCATACACATAGTCCCCATGGATAATTTGAAGATCAACTCTCCCCTTGGTGAGTCCTCGACATCATAAGCTCGTTCAAGGTGAACAATGTCTCCCCGACCTATATGTTGTAGACCTGTGCCGAGTTCGTGATCAACCTAGATGACGTTAATGGAGGGTGTTTCGGTGAGTACGGGTCATTTTCAGTTATGCGTTTTGCTTGACTTACACGATGCCGGCCCCATCTAACTCCGAAGGTCCAGTCCAATTCGCAAATATGAGGTGTGAAAAGTGGAAAAGATGTAACCAACCAAGGTAACTTGGCCGAAACCATAAAAGAAACGTGTAGTTAGTCAGTATAGGCGCTGCGTACCATAGCTCATCATCTTGCCGTGATGCACCTTCACATACACATAGTTCTTGATGGAAAGTGAAAAGTGAAGATTGGCTAACAAGGGGATCCTGCCTATGACACTTCCGGCCTATGATCGGCAAATTTCAGGTTCATTGGCGGAAAGGGGTTCCAAGGTATGTCCCCTCATCTCTATGTGTAGAATCCGGAAGAAGTCGCAGTAGTGGTGGAGCGAGCAGCCGGGTAGAAGGCGGCCGTAAGACTGCTTGGCTTGCCGTCCTGTTTGCCCATCGTCATTACGTCAAACGGCGCAATCAGAGCGCCGTCTCATAATTTTGGCCAAGGTCTCGACTCATGTGTCTTGGCTGTAGCCTGTGATTTGCTTGTAAGTTGTATGTCGACAGAAGTGGGTGGATCCGGTAAGAAACCACACAACTCTGCCAGAGTGACTCCGCCCCTCTCTCAATATCACGTAGTGGTATTTCCACTAGATGTGCCTGCTTATTCCTTTGCAAAATACCGGGCTGCACAGAAAATATGTGTCAATAGGTAGAAAGAAGGCGCGCAATTCGTATCAGGTAGTCTGCCTTTTGAGTTTTCTTTGCATCACGTCGTTTTATCGACGTCTATACGTAAGTGGACCCCAGCAGTCGTTGATGTTTATTGATGTTTCTTTGCACATCATGTTTACCCATTCACCACGGTATATGCTGGTGCTGGTCATATTAACACATACAGATGTTTGTATTGTCGGCCGCACTGGCACCGGTGAAAGCATCGGGTCCGGACTTATTTTCAACAGTCGGAGATCGTAAGAATGATGTGCGTGAATAAGGCTTGCCTGTGGATATTCATCCCACAGCCTGCGGGTTGAACCCCCACGATGTTAGTATAGTAACAAGAACGCAGATAAGCAGTATTTCCTTCGGTCCGAGATATACTACGTACCCATCTCCGAGTGGAGATGAAATCAATGACGCAGGAGTTGTGTAAACACGTAGGATATTGAGGTATGGCTTAAAGGGATCCATATTGCGATATATATACCAAGCTCAAACTCACAACAGAGCGTGGAAAAAGAGATTGATTAGGCTTGACCGGTGCGTTCATTCTAGCTTGACGATATGCGCTTTCGGTTGCTCGCTTCTCTTGCGCCATATATAGGCGTCGCGGTCTCGTCGTCAGTGCTTCTATCTGGCGGCACCATCGTTGCATTTGACGAAGACCGCAAGTCGCTGGATGTCATCCGGGATGGCGCTCTGCTCATAACAGACGACCGGATTGCCCGACTCTATAAAGAGGCTAGTCCTGATGGGTTACCCGCGGGCACAGAGATTGTTGATTGCACTCACAAGATCATTACTCCGGGTTTCATCGACACACATCGCCATGGCTGGCAGACACTGGGCAAGACACTCGGCTCCAACACAACACTATCGGAGTACTTATTCAAATTCTCTAGCCCGATACTTGGCCACTTCTATACAGCTGAAGATGTGTATATCAGCCAACTGGCCGGCTTGCTCGAAGCGCTTAACGCTGGCGTAACTACGACGCTGGACCATGCCCATCATGTCTGGTCCACCGATCGAGCCGAGGCAGGTCTGGAAGCATCTGTCGAAAGTGGTGCCCGGGTTTATTGGGCTGCTGCGCTGTCACCTCATGATCGTTACTTGATCCCGGACCAGATTAAGGACTGGAAGAGATGGAATTCGAAGAAATCACTCTCTCAGGGACTGGTCACACTTGGCCTTGCCTACGACAATTGGGATATGGGAGCCCCTGAAGATACCCAGGCAGTAGTGAAGTTGATTCGGTATGCTGTTGGGCGTATCCTCATTTGACTGTGCCGTTGCAGCTTGAAACTGACGATGGTCGCAGGGAAGCAAAACCAGCGGTTCTCACAATTCACTGGCTCGGTGGTATCTGGCCGAGTAAGTCATATATCATCTCGCTTCTCCCCGAGAGCTCCCGTCATACAGGACAGGCGGCTCCTAACGCGAGAGTCAACATTGACAGAGAGACTGATCGCTTTGAACAGTCAGCAGTCCGCCATCCTTGCTCCACTCCTATGGCGTGCTGAACACGAGTACGGCCGTGGTATTTTCCCACGGGGCGGGCATCACCAAGGCCGAGGCGGATCTCCTCCGCCGGACAAATCAGTTCCTATCCATTACACCGGAATCGGAAATGCACTACGGCCATGGTCACAAGCTCTCGCACCAGGCGCATGACCAGGCCGCGTTGGGTGTCGATACACACTTTACCTTCTCGACTGATATACTAACGCAGGCACGTCTATGGTTGCAGCGAACACGCTCGAGGCTTTTCGACGAGGTGATGGATCGTTGGGAAATCCCTGCGACGAACCCCAGTACGTGAAGGTTCTACTTACCGATTTTCACAATCCCTGGATGGCAGCTGCGGTCATCGCAATTCTATCATAGAACTGCGTCAGGAAGTTTAGCAGGGCTACTTGCTAATCAGTCCTTAGTGTCTGTGAACCAAGCCTTTCTCCTCGCCACGCGCCAAGGCGCCCTCGCGCTCCGCCGGCCGGACCTGGGCGTTATCTCGGTGGGCGCAAAGGCAGACCTCGTAGTTTTCGATGGCCGCTCGCCTGGCATGTTGGGGTGGACAGATCCTGTCGCGGCAGTCATACTACATGCCAACGTTGGCGATATCGTGCATGTCCTCGTCGACGGGAAGTTCCGGAAGCGCCACGGCAAGCTTACGTTTGAGAAGTACGGAGACGTTGTCGAGAAGTTCCTCGAGCGCGCGGCTCGGCTTCGACGAGATTTGTTGAATCGGCCGTCGCAGGTTCTTGAGGATGGAGCTTGGCAGAATTACTGGCAAACCCGTCCTGGCCATCCCGATGAGGTCGACGTTATCAGAGGGGCCGGGACGGGTTATGGGCCGTTGTTTTTGTAAGTGCCGTGCGTGATTACTAAAATCCCCTTTCCACACGAGTACCATGCGCTGTTTATCGAACCGAATGGCTGAGACTGTCTACTGTAGACAAGACGACGACGACGAGATAAAGAATGATGCAGGAACCAAGCAGCATGACGAGTTGTGATAACGAACCTCCACTGAGCGTTGAGTAGATCGGTTAATGTTGAGAGTGCACAGTACGGAAAAAGGAAGCTTTACTGTAGATGAGGAAGTGGCATCTATCTAAAAGAACTGCGCAGCTATAGTGGTGCTATAGTGAAGACTGGCGCTTATAGCTGCGCAGCACATTTCTACTGCCTGTACAGTTTATAACGTTGTCCGTGTGCGTGCTACCGCATGTAATTTGTGCCGGAACGTTGAACGCATCAGTGGTTTCATACCTTGTAAGGTGTAGGTAGGTACGATCTACTTATAGATAAGACTCTAAAAAAAAGAAGTTTGCAAAGTGCCTTAGGTAGGCAGAAGTGGGTCCGGTAAGAATCCACACACTCTGTCAGTCCCCCCAATATCGCGGAGTGGTATTTCAACTAGATATGCCTACTTATTCTCTTGAAAAAGCTGGGATACACGGCAAATATGTGTCAATAGGTAGAATGAAGGCGCACAATTCCTAGAATGTGCTTTTTAGTTTTTCTTTGCAATGGGACAGGGCGTTGGTTGGTTTATTCCATGGCCGATATATCTCTTGTTGCGTTGCTTCTATGAGCGTGTGTGGTTTCTTATCGGACCCACTTCTGGGTAGGTAGGTTAGTGGAGTGCTTATCTAGATAGTTACCTAACTTAGTAAGCAGATAAGATGATGTGCTACTTATGTATTACAGTGTACATTGTTCGATATTTTGGTTTGTTTTGTACGGCGTCAATTTGAAACCCATGACAGTGGAAACCATTTTCTATCGCCGACACGATTTATGCATGAAACCATTTTAATTATACATGTTTACCGCATGTCACTATCATTTTCCGCATAACATCCTATCCCTAGGAAAACCTAGAAATATGCGATTATTTATCCATGACTTCGGCATGATACGAATTGATCATTTCCAACCGCTGTTATCATTGCTGTCATCATTTTCAGACACCACTGCGGTATCTACGTCTACAGAGATACGGACTGTACACCTCAGCCTGTAACGGCAGGTTTTCTACTTCGCACCCGCCTGCAATTCATATTGGGCTAACTCGATTAGTGAATGATATGGATAATTAGTTCTAAATACGGTTAGGTTGTGCAGGCTTATGGATGCCCGTCTGATCCTGTAACTTACCACCCCTACATTACGGATCCAGAGCAAGTCCGCAATCATTCTCACCAGACTTTATTCGCGCTGTCCAATTTTTTTCCGCACCGACTCGGATCAAATATCGTGCGCTCACCTCATCCGTTCGCATTCCAACTCTACATCTCCATTCCATCACGAATCGCTCTTCGGGATGCACAGGAACACTCAGTATTCCGCGTCATCCTCGGGGCATCCCCCACCTCCGCCCCAAGCGCGCCGTCACTCTGGTTACGACCGATACAACAACTACCCGCCGCCTCCTCCGCCCTACACTCAGCTGCCGCCTACGCCCTCCCAACAGTGGGATAGGCGTGATAGCCGCGACAGTCGGCATGGCAATCATAACTCAGGCAATCAGTCTCGCGGCTCCTATTCAGACCTGCGCCAATCCCGCGACTCCCATCACAACTACCAACCACCGCGCGGTGAATTCACCTTTCGCCAAGAGGCACCGCCAGGCATCAACCCCTACACGCCGTCGGCTCCACTGCAGTATGATTCGCGTCACTCTAACGCCAGACACCATGATACTCACTACGGGAGACACGGCGATCGCAACAGTCGCAGCTCCTATGCAACTCGCCGTGATGAATCGCGCCGAACACGTGGCGGTCAATATTCTCATCAATCGCGCGGGCAGTCTCTAAACGAGAGGGGAAAGGCTGCCCATCGCCCTCTGCTATCAACAAGGTTCAATGATCAGCCCGAGCTGATGCTAGGTAATACGGCCGTCCGTGCCACGTACAAAGATGTAGACGAGCTCTCCGATAGTGACGAGGTAGATATGGATATCTCAGACAATGGCGACTCCGACTCGAATGAACCAGAACGCCCGGCTAAGCGTGTTCGTACAACCGACTCTGAGAAAGCCACCATTGCCAGCTTGCCCAAGTGGTCCAACCCAGACCCCTACACTGCGCTCCCGCCGCCGGAAACTACACGCAAGAAGGATGTCGTGCAATTGATCCGGAAGGCACGCGTTCAGGCCGAGACCAAACAGAATTCGATCCCCACCGAAGCCGCCGAATTCATCTCATGTGACTTCACTGATGATGAATCGCCAAATCAGCCACGCAATTTGTCGTCGACAAATATAAGATTGGAAAATGTGCAAACCACACAACCAGCCACTAGACCTTTAACCATTCAAACCCCCCAAACTCCCAATAAGCCCGAAGTTACCCGACCCACCCACTCAACCCATGCAACCCCTTCCACCCTATCACGCTCTGCACCATCTACTCTTCCGCCCAAACCACCCATGCCGGCCCGTGCTCATGACGGGTCGCGCTCCGCTACCAACCAGCAGTCTTCTAACCAGCAGCCCTCGCCTGTCGTTGCTCTGGCTCCGTCCTCTGCCCTGGGTAGTCGCAAACGAACATTCGACGACCAAATCAAATCAGCCTACACGCCACTGAAAAGAACAAACAAAATGGCATCTGCTGGCGTAATCGTCCCGATCTGGGAGCCCAAACAGGGCGAGAATCCTTGCCCTTGGGTAGTCAATGATCATTCTAAGACACCCAATGCTGGCACGCGGTAAGTTTTCTGCGCCACGCAATCGACCTATTTATCTTCGAGTTGCTGACCTTCGTAGTCTTCATAAAGAGATTAGGGACTTTTATGAATACGTTCGTCCCCGCGATTTCGAAGAAAGACAACGAGGAGAGCTGATCGCCAGACTTGAAGGCCTCGTTCGTCTTAAGTGGCACGATGCCCAGGTACTGCCGTTCGGCTCCTTTATGTCGGGCCTTTACTTGCCTACCGCTGACATGGACATTGCAATTTGTTCTACGAGCTTCATTAATGGTAGATACCCTGTCTATGACAGGAGAAAGTGTCTTTACGACATGAAACGTCATCTCGGGATACATGGAGTTGCAGCGAACGATGAAATAGAGACCATCACGAAGGCGAAGGTCCCCCTCCTCAAGTATGTCGATGAATACACCGGCTTGAAGGTGGATATTTCGTTCGAGAAAATGGATGGCTACAAGGCCATTGATACTTTTCTGATGTGGAAGAACCAGTATCCTTCCATGCCACCCCTGGTGGCCATTATCAAGCATTTCTTGCTAATGCGCGCACTCAATGAGCCTGTCAACGGTGGTATTGGTGGTTTCACCGTTATCTGCATGGTGGTCCACGTACTGCAGATGATGCCTCAAGTTCAGAGTCGCTCGATGAAGACGGACCATCATCTCGGTGATCTATTGATGGAGTTTCTCGACTACTACGGCAATCGATTCAACTATGAGACGGTTGCCATTCGGATGAACCCGCCGGGAGTTGTAAACAAGGTGCGTTTCTGAATGAATGGTATCGCACAACCTACTAATTTTTTAATTTAGGCGGCGCCAACCACGGTAGTATATCGAAATACAGACCGACTCTCTATCATTGACCCAAACAACTCCGAGAACGATATTTCCGGCGGTTCGTCCAACTTCTGGGTGATCAGAAATCGCTTTGCTCAAGCGTATCAAGAGCTCCATACGGCCATGCTGCGAGCAGCAAATCCGACTAACTCGAACACACCTGGCGACCTTACGAATACTTTATTGTATACTCTGCTCGCCGGAAATTACTCACATTTTCGGCTCCAACGAGACTGGTTGTACAAGATGGCTAATAAAAGTCTCACCGGAACTGCAGCAAGTGGTACGGGCAACAAATGAGGCTGGCTCGTAGCTTTCATCGGCAGCAGGAGCCCATCCATCTGAGGCGAAAGTACCCGAACAAGATTCTTTCTCAACTCTTCCCGTTTGTGATAAGAGTGGGCCGCAGTGGAATGTTTCTCTAATTACCAGTTGAACGACGTATGATGAGGCAACGACACGACTAACAGGCGTTACGGATGCGAGGAAAACGGCCAATGGAGAATATGGGGAGCAGTTGATAGAGAATAAGACGGACATCCGAAACGAATCACGGATCTGACCCTTTTCCGAAGGCCTCACTTCAAGATACCCTTTTTCCTGTTGCATTACATGCATTATCCCGATCTTTCAGCCTTGGCCAATGGCAATGTGTAGTATAGCATGACTGGGGTCTTATTCGGCGGATGTTATGTCACAGCCCGATACCCTCTCAGTTCCTTTCATACCTCGCTCGCCCATCACATGGAATCTAGCCGTGGCAGATTCATGGCCAAGTGGCAGGGGAAAATACGATTGATTTTCTCCATGGTCCTTCCATTTTTCTCCGAAACAATCTGGAGTAACCAACTATCACCATTTCGTGACATACTGACCCATTTGTATCAGAATGAAAACACAGGAGCCATTACGAGTCGTTTAAATAAACAACTCGAGGTGGGACTTCTATTGTCTTTGCTAACCCATCGTGAAACAGGCAGGCAGCTGAGGCGCCTCGAAATGGAAAGAGTCGAGAGACTTTTTTTCAACCTGAGAGAGCCGAAAGAATCCGTTACGCTAAGTTGAGGATTCGGTGCATGTCACCATCATTTTCTCGCTGGTTGCTGGACTGCGTGTCTGGCACCAGGGAGGAAGGAAGCGAAAAACTGTGCTTCTCGAAGAAAAAAGAGTAAAGAACCAATAAACCAAACCCGTACGCAAATATCCCCGGTCTTTCTAGAAGTGCGTGCGTCGACTCAGAGTCACGTTATAACCTTCTCTGCTACACGATACGCCTCGGATTCTTTTTAAGTTATTCTTTTTAACCCTTGTTGGGCAGTGCTTTCTCAGGGTAGCATTCTACCTATCGAGACGCATATCATATTGGCGCCACAACGAGTTGTCGTTGCGCGGCCCTCCGGCGCCCTGCTACTCTATTCCACTACCCGGCTATTACTGTCTGGATGGATGCACGTCGGGGAATTTCTGTGTATGTAGTGGATATATCACGACATGCGGCCAGGCTTGGACTAACTAGCTTGTTGTCCTTGCTAAGGCGGTTTGGTGCTTTACGTTGCGTTACCGGACATTGTCCCCAGGGTAGCAGACAAACGTTGGTCACGCCTTTCTTTACGCCTTTCTTTACGCCTTTCTTACGCCTTTCATGCCCATTGGCTCATTCATACGGCAGGTAGTGATTAGACGCCGTCAACGTCTGCCCTCCTAAGAAACAGCCAGTTTCCAACGGCTTTTGTTTATTTGTTGCGAGTAGGCCTTGTCACTCACCATATGGATTGAAGTTACACACTACTTATTCAATCGACCTGAATAAGCTTGTGGGATCAAATTTCTACTCCCACGAACGATCTCATGGCTAGCCATCTCCATTCGGGACCGTATACGTTTACCTGGAATCGTTCAGGCCACACGAGGATTCACTATCGATCTTTGTTGTTGTGAAGACCGTGATTCGTCCTGTTATTCAACAGTTTGATGATGCAATCGTTATCTGATTGCACCATGTCAACGCCTCCCACCGACCGACAACAGCTCGTACGATGTGAAAAGATCGGGCTTCCACGACCTTTGTCCGTGTCATCGCAGTGCAAGTCACGACTGATAAGAACGAATTACATGGCGTGAATTGATGCTAGGGCCTCGAAAATGCTCTCTTCTTTAACCGCTCTCAAGGCAAACAATAGCGTCACAGGGGAAGCAAATAGATGTTGTCACATTCCCTCACGCGCGGTTGACAAACAAATACTGACCCGATACCACGGCCCGGGTCTTGTGTAGAATATCAACTGCATAAAGAAGGACTACCCACATAAGTTGCCTGGAGTTGCGGCCGTTGGGAGGCGGTCTCGAAGTCGGGATCCATGGCGAATATAACAGGCGGCTCTATACATCGAAAAATATCCATCCGATCAAGCTTCGGCCGGATGCCTTGATCGAAGAGCATGTGATACGATAAGCTTGAAGCCGTGTTGTCCCGGGAATGAGAATGGTTCTCTATGGACCTTAGCCGGCGCTAGATATGACCCCTATGCTTTTCGTCCCATTCACGACATTCATCTACTTAGATATCTATCGAACACACTCTTTTCATTGTTTCGTCTGGCATAGCTACTGTTCACTCCTCCCGAAACTGCACTACCCGCGCGCACAGATTTTGTCCTCGTCCACATGGCATCGCCGCTTGCACTGGTCCGCCCGCACGAGACAGCGCCCGCGGCACCCGGCCGTCTGTAGTACCACCACTCATCACACAATTCTCCCGCAATGAAAAGTTGGCAATACCACCCATCCAATCGTCCATGCCTTCCTTCTTCCCTTGTGTCATCCTTTGTGTGTGCTACCAACTACTCCGAGCCTTCGCTCTTTCCTCACCTCCGTGGCACCGTGCTTTCCCTCGTGGGACGCTCCTGTCAATCTTCGATGTCTCATAGAGAGCAAGTACGAGGCCGTACATTCCGTCCGTTCTTGATCACCTCTCCCAACAGGCAGTCACGGACAAGTCGCTCTTGCTCATACAATACATGTAAGTAACCGCCTTCGCTCCTTCCCGCCCACTTTGGCGGTTCACTTACTTTCCTCGGTGTCGCTTTACTTGACTTGCACCTTGTCCTTTTTCCGCCCTCTTTCTCACCCACTCATTCTTTCTCTCTCCTACACCTCACCTCGGACACACACACTCGCTGTGTCCTGTCTCGCATTACGACGGGGTATTCTAATCGTCGACTATAAGGTCATTCATGCACTTTCCTGCTTCGGACGTTGTTTCGCCACGGTTGTTACGGACACGTCTAGTCGTCGCCTCGATACCGCTGCCATGTATCAGGCTACGAACATTTACTTCATTTGCGGCTTCGCCGCCATTGGTATGCACTTGCTCGTGATTGGCGACCGCCATCTACTTCAAATTTGGACGGCGAAAGGACTGTGGTGCTAATTAAGACTTATCCAGGCGGCGGCCTCTTCGGCTTCGATATCAGTTCCATGAGCGGCGTTCTTGGCACCGCGGCCTACAAAAACTATTTCAATAATCCCGTCTCATATCGACAGGGCGGTATCACGGCCTCCATGCCCGCTGGTTCCCTAATCGGTGAGTAATAAGTGGATTGGAAAAGATACAAGATACACAGTTCACGCGGAACCTTCTTGGCGGGTTGATTATGCTGACTGTTTGGTGCAGGATCGCTTGCCAGCTCCTTCATCGCCGATCGTTTCTCTCGCAAGGTTGCCCTCCAGGTCTCGTGCATTCTATGGATCATTGGTTCTATGTAAGTCGCTGCGTGTTCGACCCCACGCACCCAGTCTGAAGTGTTTTTTGCTAACTACCGTAGCATCCAATGCGCTTCTCTCAATGTTGGCATGCTTTGCGCCGGCCGTGTCATCGCCGGTCTTTGCGTCGGCATCGCGTCCTCTGTCGTCCCCATTTACCAATCTGAAATTGCACCCAAGGAAATCCGTGGTCGGGTCGTCTCTCTTCAGCAATGGGCTATTACCTGGGGTATCCTGATTCAATATTTCATCCAGTATGGTGCCGCACAAATCGGTGGCGGTCCTGAGGACCCAAACCAACCTACTGCTGCGTTTCGCATCCCCTGGGGCATTCAGATGATACCCGCCGTCATCCTTTTCATCGGTTTATTCTTCTTTCCGTATAGTCCTCGTTGGTTGGCTTCCAAGGATCGCTGGGATGAGTCTATTAGGGTCCTCGCCGCATTGCACGGCGGTGGAGATGTCAATCACCCTAAGGTCCTCGCCGAGTACAAGGAAATCGAGGAGGCTCTACGATTCGAGAGGGAGGAGGCCGTGTCGAGTTTCAAAGCTCTTGTTCAACCACGCATCTTCCGACGTGTTGTCCTCGGCATGAGCATTCAGATGTGGTCACAGGTAAGTTTGGCGCAAAAGACTTGAGAGGCACTGCTATGGCAAACGCGTGTACTGACTGCCACTTAACTCAGCTTTGTGGAATGAACATCATGATGTACTACATTGTCTACATCATGGAGGGCGCGCAGATCGCATCGCCGCTTACCACTGCGTCCATTCAGTATGTCATCAACGTTGCTCTAACTTTCCCAGCTATACTCTATCTCGACAAGTTCGGTCGTCGACCTGCTTTAATCATCGGCTCATTCTTCATGATGGTCTTTCTCTTCATTTCCGGTAAGTTTCAACAATTTTCCAGTCTATATCATTGTACACTTTACACTAATACTTATTGCGCGATCTAGGTGGTCTTCAAGCCGCCTATGGTCAGCCAAATGACGGCACCGGTGATAAGGACATTACCTGGATCGTCAAAGACCAGCCGGGTGTATCGAAGGGAATCGTCGCCGCCTCGTATCTGTTCGTTGCCACTTTTGCGACGACTTGGGGTCCCACCTCCTGGACCTATCCTGCCGAGATCTTTCCCAGCAAGGTCCGTGCCAAGGCCGTCTCGCTCTCCACAGCCTCGAATTGGTTCTGGAACATGATCCTCGCTTTTGCCGTCCCGCCTCTACTATGGTCCATCAACTGGAAGATGTACATGATCTTCGCTGCCTTCAACGGCGCAGCCTTCATCCACATGACACTGATGGCGCCTGAGACCAAGGGCTATACGCTCGAGGAGATGGACGACGTGTTTGACACCGGACGACCTGCCTGGAAGACTCACAAGAAGACGAGCAGACTCGACCAACTGGCGCGCGACATCGAGCTGGGTAATGTTAAGATCACAGCTCCTGGCCGCCAGGGGGACACGGCCATGTCAACTGCCATGGGCAATGGATCTGGTGCAGATGGTGACGCTGAGAAAAATGTTACTCGCTCACGCGCCACGGAGGTGGGCGATCTTCAGAAATCCGACCCGTGAGACTTCCTGTCCTCTTCTCCGCCAGATAAGTTGATGCTTAATTGCACTCCTGTGCGGGTTATCTGGCGTATCTTCTGTTGATGCCTAATGGAGGCGGCATCCGGCTAGAATGTGGGCGGATGGTGATATAAGTTCAGTTTGCTATTTGGCGGACTACCTGTACGGAACTTTTGCTAGAATGGTAGTACTCTATAGCTAGAGTCGCCAGATGGTTACTCAGGGTTTCTCGGTTACTAGTACCCTAATCGGTCTTCTCGTAATTTTAGAAAAAAAAAAAAAAAAAAAAAAAAGTCAATTCTCCTCCTGCCTTATGGGTTTGCCATCTGAGCCTATGGTGACAGTGCTCTAATCTCCCACGTAATTACACGTAATGCCTCTGCGGTTCTACATGCTCCTGGTGATGTTTGGCGTAGGTGTACATGTCCCACAACATGGACAGTCATTGTCGAGCCAGTGCACACACATTTATACATTGACTTTCGAGAAGGTCAATATATTTATATTCCCTCTTATGGCCGGTCAAGTATTTAGGAACTGACTACGAAGTGTGAGTGAAGAGGTATGTTTTCTTTTCCATATTAACCGTTTTGTTTGCTTTTTTTTTTTTTTTTTTCTTTCTCTTGCTTTTTATTAAGCTTCCGCGTGTAAGCTTTTGCCTAGACTTCTAGATAGATAGATAGATAGATAGTAATATATGGAGACGGAAGGGTTTTTTTTTTTTTTTTTTTTTTGTTCATTTGTTCATAACGGTGAAAGTAGGTAGGTAGGCAGGTTGGAATATTAAGGGGGACATGATAGGTTTCATGGTAAGAAGAATCCCGGATAGACGGCGGCGGGGCCGTGTGTGTCAAGGTTAGATGCATCCATTGGGATGGGTCTGTTCGTCCTGGAATAGGAAGTCTGAGGTTCTGATACTTCTTGTAGGGGAAGGTTATCTAGGAGTTGTGTGTAGATATCTGTTCGGGCCGGTTGCAGGGGGGGGGGGGGTTAAAGCGAGTACACGTACTCATGTTTCCCTCGTATCGTCGCCTTCGAGGTCCTAATTTGTCATGGCATTGATGCGACGATTACAAAGGCAAACAGGTTTTTTTTTTTTTTTTTTTTTTTAAACCCCGGTCTCGTCTGGCATTGTTTTCATTTTGAGCATTGTGGTTGGGTTATGTAAACTGGATTATTCGCGCCCGGGGACTCAAGTCAAGTAAAATACAAATCTTGCCCGCCGTTTTTGCGTTTATCTACAGTTGCTATTCTGTCTACATCAAAGTACCCTGCGACGGCGCCTCCCTCATTCCTTTCTTTTCCTCTTTGTTCGGGTTCATAGGGTGAGGACAATTCTACACGCTTATCAACTATGTACCTAGGTACGTAGCTCTCATATAGGGGAGCGGGTGTTAATGAAGCCGTGTTGGAAGGATAGGTAGGTGTTTGTCGACAGTTGCCTTTTCTTTTTTGGTCTGCTTCCGACGCCTTTGGGGGCATGCGTGTTCCTCACGTTTTACAGGACGCGAACTTGTTCAAGGTTCTGCGGTGCCTTTACCTGGCGTATGAAGCAAGCTCGACGTACAAAACTATTTTCCAGTCAATACCTGATCAATCAACTATTCGAAGTACGAGTGACCATACGTTTGTAGAACTTGTGGATGTTGTTGGAGGATTCGGTTCTTGCCTTGGGCTACATTCCAAATTCATGAGACGTCGCTGCTTCGATACAGTGAGTAACGAAGAGAACCAACCATTGAACTTATTTGAGATCGTCGGGGTCATGGAGGCGTCCCCGCTGGGCGCTTTGTACTCGTACATAAGCGAGCTCAGTCGGGCAAGTATCTCCTCGAACGGAGTTGCTATCGGTGAGAAGGCTGAATTGCCCCTCCCAATCCTGCTCTTCGAGCGTCTTTTCTAGCCGTTCGCAAAAATCAATTGCATTGTACTCGTACATCAGGGTGCTGAGCCGATCAAGTATCTCCTCGAGGGAGTCGATCCGCGGGCTTCGCATCCCGTTCACCTCTCGCTGGGAGACCTCGTTAGCGGTGTGGATAATGTAATGATGTATACACAGTGGTGCTGGGACAATGATTCGATGAAGAAACAGGCTAATGGATACTCACCATTGACATTTGTACGGCGAGGTGATTGCTACGGGAGAGCGTGCGCCGCTGAGCACGGGAGTCATTGGCTGCACTGACCGGATAGGTCTTCGCAGCGCGGACTATGAGTCCGATTATCTCGCGCATATAAAATAGACGGCGCGAGGTTTCTTCGACGGCGAATTGGGCCCATATCGCAGAAGTTATCTCGAATGTGGCGATATACAAGGACGTATAGTCCTTGCTGTAGAAGATAGACTCCCATGCATTGCTAGACAGGCGGTGAATCCGGATATATAGCAGCTGGACTGCACTCATCAAGAAACCCGGCAGCTGAGGTGTTGACAGATAGGGATGTATGAATCCAGCTTATTTCCGCCGTGTCCCATGCGTTGCTGGATAGATGGTGACCCCAGATATATAGTATATGGGGATTCTTCCCCATTTCAGTGCAGGAACGATGTAAACAAGTAATAATCGGTTGACGATCAGTAAATCGGTGGATGATGAGCTCCTCTCTACCGGTACCAGTACTCCTTTGTTCGCCATCACCACGTCGTAGGGGTTTGCCAGGTGTAGTATCGTGTCTGTCGAGCTTTTCGGGATGGCAGCGGCATTAGTCAGGAAGTGAACGGGTAGATACACTCATTGCAGAGTAAACGCCGCCTTTGTGCCTTTCATGGAACGTGCATGTTGCGCCAATTGCGTTGTATGCGCAACAAGAGCACGCACCACGAAAATAGTCGCCGCCAAACGCGACGTAGCGGTCAAAGGGCCCATTCCCCTGGATTGCGACACAGTCGTCTCAAGGCCGTAGATTGATTGTGGGTAGGCAGATGTGTGCGGCCAGGGCGTTGACTTGTTGGCTCTTCTTGATGCTTATCAGCACGGGCATCAAGTTCCCCTTGGTGTCCCATCGATGTTTCAACTCGACGAGACGTTGGAGCCTCTAATGAATTATTAGCATATCTGCTCCGTACGTTTACTGTGCCTCAGTGAATTTACCGGGTGCTCCTCTATAATATCACGGACACACCGGGTTGGGGATATTCCTGGAGGATGTCCATGATATGAGCTATGCGCTTCAGCGGATCATTATACTGAAAAGCGAGCTCTCCGTCGTCGTCGTCTCGGGCGCGCCAAGGACGGCTCCCTGCCAGGTCCAGAAACCGAGCGGCTTTGGGCCGGCGAGGTCACCGGCAATGATGAGGCATGCGCTCGCCATGTCGTTGTAATTAGGTCAAGAGGGGCAGAAATGGTGACAATAAGTGTTTTTAAAGAAGAACCAGGGGGGCGAGGACCACGATCTGAATGGTGAGGTGTTGAAAGAAGAGAGTATCAAGTCTGGGGCGCCGAAAAAGTTGCGCCTATATCTCAATAAAAATGGGATTTCTGTGCCTGCCTTCCGCGGCGTATCTAAGACATCGCCGTCCTGGGCGTTCGGGTGACGCTTCGATTTGCGTGAGATTGCGCCCTATGCTGCCGGGCAGTAGGGATTTTATATACCAAATTCGCTCCAGAGCGGACAACAGACGCAACAGAGGATTTTCAAGGAACGTTAATCACTTCAAGTGTGGCTTTCGTGACCCACTGTCACCGGCGTGGATGAGTGGCACTCCGTATGAGTTCTGACGAAACGCAAGCGATAAACTTATCGGCGTCCGCATACGGCAGCCTCTGGGCCCTGGTGGAAGCGGCATTGCCTGCTGCTGACTGCACCGGTACCACTCCAGAATGGATGAGCAAGGCTGAAGAAAAACGCCCAGTCATCGCGGGGCGAATTGCGAAATTCGAATTCCTAGTCATGGACGTCGTGGATGGTGTTGCGTTCAATGACGGTCGATCAACTTAAGGAGGTTGGCCAGACGAGTATAGACCCTCTACCTCTATTTGGAGAGCACACAGCGCAACGTCCTGGGAGGATATTAGCGAAAAAGAACTGTCTCATGATATACTCACGGACCTACCTTGGTTCCTCCAGCTGTAACAGGCCGACCAGTCGAACGTTGGACGGATGCGCACGGGCGGCGCTAGAAGGTCGAATTAGACGTTTGAAAAGTAATGAGGCTTGACGACAACTTACTCAGGCTCACAGCTATTTCATAGAGTTACACCTGTGTAGTTGTGGTGGTTGTAGTTGTGTTCTTGGGAGTGAGGGGATGAGAGGCCGGAGAGTGTATGATTGTGGTGGAGGATGAACGAATAATCCTCCATCGGTAGGGACGACGCTATATATACCGCGGCGTGATTGCTGTTGAACAGATTGTTATATCGTAGACGACCGATGATTGTGTTTGCTAGGTAGATCTCGTCAAATTATACATACTCCGTGAAGAACAATGCAATCAAGGGCTGGATTACCTACCTGTCATAGCATATCGTGACGCTGTCGTTTCGGTGACTTGGCGCCATTGTGGACGGGAGATGAATGTTCAAAAGGTGGGAAGATTTGGATAATGTTGTAGGTAGTCAAATCATCTTTTCAGGCGTGTCTTTTTAGGCGTTTCCGCTAGCAGCCCCATCAGGTCTCGTGCCACAGTCTCGGTCCCGAAAATGGCATCGCGAAAATATGTAAAAGTGGCAGGCACGTGGTAACTATTACGTGATTTTTTCGATCAAAAAGGAAGCGACGTTCCTGTAGCTTTTGCAGGATTTGAGGGCCGGACAATCCTCCGAACATGTCAACGTACCTATTACCTTACTTATGTTTGTCCGGGTTAATAAAAGTGTTAATGAGCAAAAGTTTGTGTCGTATCCGGTTGAATCATTCAATCCCCTGAATGCGTTGAAAAAAAAGAAATTTAGCCGAAAAGGAATGTTTCTTGATTGGATTGCCCCCATCCCGGATCGAACGAGAGACCTTGTCATAGCACTAGGAGTACAAGTGACACGCGCTACCACTACGCCATAGGGGCTGAACCTTTTAAGTTATGCGTTGATCGGGAAACGTCCATCATAACTAAACGCAATTGGCTCCGAATTACGGACGTACAGACGTACGTCTGTATGATGGCAGCACACGATTGTTCGATTGCTAGGTATTGCGCTCAGTCGATACTGCTGCGACTTCAACTAATTGAGCCGCGTTTCGGCCTGAACGATTCTGAGTCTTTGGCAACATAAAACCGCCGTCTATTGGCAGCACATTGTTGATGTCAATCCCCAGCTTCTGCCCAGCCACTGTTGAGTGGGTCGCAACTGTAAAGTCCGTTGTCTCAGCCACACCTAATCTGGCCCGATCGCTGAAGTTGGCGCCACTTGTCCTCCCCATCACGATGTAATTACAGTTTGTACCGTTCGCCTCATTGTCTTTGAAAGTCATCTCGGATTCAGCATCAGATCATTCGAGATCTCTCTACGCGTGCCGATACCCTAACTTCAGTTTGGGCAGTGTCGCTCACTGGACTTGTGATACACTTACATTGCACGGGAGGTCTCGTGACGTCCGAAATGACACACGTTCGGATACTTGAGATGCTCTCCTATCTTGTATCAATCCATCGCCCACCTTGTCACTTCTATCAAAAAGGGTCAGGCTGCGCTCATTCACCACTATACCGCCTCCTATCACGCTTTATAATGGAAACGGGATATTCTAATCCATACCGAAGGCCGTGAGATTGT
Organism: Xylariaceae sp. X187; assembly: GCA_028637585.1. NCBI lineage: Eukaryota > Fungi > Ascomycota > Sordariomycetes > Xylariales > Xylariaceae > Xylariaceae sp. X187. The sequence goes on along the minus strand of JAJIZN010000011.1, from coordinate 155,701 downwards.
CATGTTTACTTGGCCTCGACAGTGATACTTATTCGGTCAGGAAATAAGAATGTCCATAGCGATCCTGCGTCGAGCTCTCTGGGAGATCTATGAACACAACCGTGAAAGCATGTCCTGCAGCAATTTTTACTCACAATTAGACAGCCCAAACAACCTGCTATGGCTGTTCCTAGAAGTTAAGAACGCTTCCCGACATCGCGAAAGAACTTAGCTTACGCAGACAGACCTCCACTGCTTATATGGCGAGCCACATAGACTCTTCACTCAGCCTCTATTAGGTACACCTCCTGAGGTCAACGACCTGACCTGTAAGGAATCGAAACAGCGTGAAGACCCGGTATCTTGGTTACAATCCCTTTGGGTTTCCCCACAAGCCCCCCGATGAACCCGGCTAGACCAAAACATTCTCCGTCTCTCACGCGACCGGCAATCAGCATACCGCAGTCCTACAATTGAAGATTACCAAGAAGATGAGTCTATAAAGTGCGATATGACATCCAAATACAGATGGTTCTAAGGCCAACGCCCAATCTCTTCATCTCCGCTCTACCACGCAAATTGGCAACCATTCACCGCCCTGGACAACGAAGATCAGACCGCAATAGAGACAATAGGTTTTCGACTTTCCGGTGGCTTTTGACTTCCCATAGATCATAGATTTCTTTCTTGGATGGCTGCGAAACTCGGTATCCAGTAACGCATGCCAACAGGCCAAGATCACAAAAAGGGAGTCGCCAGATCTGGATCACTAACGCCACGGCCACCAGTAGAAAAGGAAAAAAAAGAAGAAGAAAAGAGATGAGGGGGACAGCAATGAAAAAAAGTCTCTCGATCGGGGAATCGAACCCCGGCCACCTGCGGTATGCTACAAGTCTCAGGTCCCGTGAACTGGGAACTAGATGACTGGTGACAAGCAGGTATCCTAGCCACTAGACCAATCGAGATGGTTGTCTTGCTGTATGGAAGGTCACCGCATAGGACAACTTAGGACCCAGAGTCCGGACAAGAAACTCGAAAGGATGAGGAATTTCAATTTAGCAAAAATAAAGAGACACAATGTGTCACCATGATCGCTAAACTCATCTGTTACAGATGATGAATGGGCTTGGCCGGGGATTGAACCCGGGACCTCTCGCAACTTTGCTTTCAGGGTGAACCCTAAGCGAGAATCATACCGCTAGACCACCAAGCCGTTAGGATCTGGTTTGATGTTTGGTTGGTCGTCTGACGATCTATTTCATTTCGCGTCGCGCTGAAAGTGTGCGAAGAGAGTCCGGTAGATTTCCGATTATCTACCCGCTAAGCGAAACTATCTAGATAGGGGCAGACCGGATGTGTTCCTGTTCCTGTCACGGAATAGTTACATAGTCACATAGGCAGTGGATCCGCTGCTGTACTTGGTACGTACACTACCGCAAGGGATCTCAGACACTTCAAGGTCGCCGGAGAGTCCACTGCGCCTCATCCATCAATCATTTCATTCAGTCCGTTTTGTGACAATCCAGTCGAGTCACGTTGTCCACTGTGATTGATTGCACATGATGTTGGGGCGCATGCGAAGCAGCGAGCGATCACTTTGCCTTACTAAGCGATCTCGCTCACGTAATGGAACCCTTACTTAACTATCTACTTACAGACTACCTAAACTAGAAACAGGTTTAGAGTTCGATCCACTCCCGTGGCACTAGATCGTATTTGGAATGGTGGGACATTGCGTGATCATCGCCTTCCAATGCGAATTTGGAAAGATCGGATTCGCCGCACCCGCTTGCGCACCAGTCCTCAGCCTTACCTAATACCACCCCCTTCCGGCCGCCCCTGACGGCGCTCCAACCCGCCCGAGCGGATATTGCGAAACTGCCCCCGATACCCGCTGCCGACGCTTGGTGTGTCTTGCGCCATCGCAGCATGTGAATAACACAATGGGCTTCATCGAGGTCTGGCGCACTGCTATCCGGGGCAGAGGCGAGCGAAAGGGATGGTGGTTTTTTTTTCTCTTCTTTTTTTTCTATGCATATGTAATTCTGTAATCACAATTTATATATGAGTCAGTGACAATATCGTGCCCCTTGTGAGTTTGTATCTCGACGCCTGTTATATACCCGCGCTCGATTTTGTTTACGCAGTTGCAGAGTATTTGCAACCACCTCTACCTGATCATTCTATCTAGGAGGCATTTGTTTAAGGGTTAAGGGTGCTTGAGTGTATTACGCCTACCTGTTTGCCGGTCGAGGCCCTATATCCTACTACCTCCAACTTATACCCTTCGTTTTTTGCCCACAAACCCCCAAAGACTTTTTGATACCCCTTTGCCGCCTCCAAAGCATTGGTCTACAAGCAGACAAGATGCAACAGACACAATCTGAAGGCGGCGTTACTGCACCCGAATCCCAGACGTCGAAACGGATTCAATCGACCTGTCTACCCTTTGGCCAACCAGTGCCTCTATCCTCGATATCAGGCCCTACATATGTCACCGGTCAGCTGCTTGTTCAGCAAGTCGCCTATGCTCTATCCGACAAAATCTTCTCCTACTCTGCCCCGACTTTCGACTTAGACATCGGCGTCAAAGACTGGGCTGTGCGCCAAAATCAGAATATACATGGCTATCCCACTACTGTTCTCCCTCTCCAGACCCGAACCGGCGCTGGCGCTTTTGCCCTTGGCTATATTTTTTCCAAAGATTTTGACTTGAGCAAACGCCATATCCCGCAGACGCTGTTGGCGCCTTCGTTGAGCTTGCGTCACTTGCGATCTGCCCTGGACCAGTTATCTTTACTATACGGAGTCGCTAGCCCCTTTGTTGCCCATGTGGCTGCTGTGGACTATTCCTCAGAGAACGGTCTCGTCACCGATTACGGCAGCGTCTTGCAACTGGCTGAAGAGCTTGGACTAGCTTTGGTGTCCAGCGCTTCTGCTTATGAGTCGCAACATATGTCCTTGCTCGCTACCCTGTTGGCCAAGGTCCTCCCTACACTTCATGTCTACGACGGCGTTCGCACATTCCGCGAGACATTGCGGATGATCGATACGTTGAGTCTAGCTGGCGTCGCGGGCGTTTTCAACAAGCTATCCAAGATTGCCGAGAACCTTAACAAGCGCCTTGATAGCGCTGGCAAGGTCTTCGAGCTCCTCCAGGCTTTCAATGGCGAGCTGGGTACGGAATACCAGCCCTTTGAATACGTCGGTCACGGATCACCTGATACCGTCTTTGTCGTGTTTGGCAGTGTGGAGGCCCAGCTTTCTAAACAGGTTGTCTCGAAACTTGTCAAGGACGGCTCTAAGATTGGTGTGGTCAGTGTTCGGGTTTATCGACCTTTCATTGAAGAAGCTTTCATCAAGGTCTTGCCGTCTTCGACTCGGAGGATCCATGTTTTGGGACAGGTCGCTAATGATGCGGCTGTCTCTGATATCTCAGTTCAATCGATCCTTTACTCGGACGTCCTGACGGCTGTTGCTTTCTCTACCAAGTGGGCCACAACGCCGGCTGTGGTCGATGTCAAGTACGCTGCGTCGCAGGTATTGACTCCTGGCAGCTTGGCCACCATTATCTCGCAAAGCGCAAGGCACGTCACATTCGAATCGAAGATCTGTCTCGCTGAGATGGAATCTGTTGAACAATATGTTTTCTGGGACTCCGATGATTCCGAGGCACTCCTCGCCACTACGGCCGTGAGCAATCTCATCTCTGAAGAATCGACCAGGAATATCTACCTGAGCGAGTCCTACGACAACCTAGTCCATGGCGGTGTTATCAGGACAGACGTCCGATCATCCCAGAAGACTATCGACGCCCCCTACCCGGTCGAAGAAGCTGATATCGCGGTCTTGGGCGATGAGAAACTCATCAAGGACCTTGCTATCACACAAAGCGTGCGAAATGGCGGTAGTCTACTTCTGCGACTACCTAATTTCAAGGAAGAAGAGATTGAAAAGAGAGTTCCTGAGTCCATGCGGAGGGATATCCAAAAGAGGAATATCGCGCTTTATGTTTTGGACACGGCGCTCTCGCCTGCTTATGAAGCTGATACGGACGCTACGAGACTTTTGGTTGAACTGAGTTTCCTGAAGCTTACGAATCCTGAGTTTAAGCAGGATGTTCTGCGGAAGCTCTCTGAGATGGAAAGTAGCAAGGAGAAGCTGGGAGAGTGTATCGATGCAGTTGGGAAGTGTCTGAAGCAAATCGAGGTGCCTGCTTCATGGGCAGATATATCCAGCGATGTCCACCTTGAAACCGCCAAGACGCTCAAGACGAACAGCTTCGTTCCCTTCGACAAGAAAGAAGCTGAACCGCAGCCTCAACTCAGTAGCTGGCAAGCCGCTGCCAAGGGCCTCGTCTTTAAGGAAGCTTACTCGACTAGCATTCGTCTCAGGCCTGACCAGTCTGTCCAGACATATACTATTCGCGTCAAAGAGAACCGCAGACTCACGCCTACCGCCTACGATCGCAATATCTTCCATATCGAATTCGACCTGGGCGACTCCGGTCTTACCTACAAGATTGGAGAAGCGCTCGGTATCCACGCTGAGAATGACCCGGAGATGGTTCTCCAGTTCATCCAATCGTATGGTCTGAACGCTGGGGAACTCGTACAGGTGCCGTCCCGCGATAGCCCTGCTATCGTCGAGACTCGCACGATCTACCAGACCTTAACGCAAAACATCGACATCTTCGGTAAACCGCCAAAGCGCTTCTACGAGTCGCTTTCCGAATTCGCCACCGACGAGATCGAAAAGAAAAAACTCGCTTCCCTAGGCGGACCAGACGGCGCGGAGGAATTCAAGCGTCGGTCTGAAATCGACACGGTTACGTTCGCCGATATCCTGGCGGAATTCAAGTCTGCTCGACCTAGTTTCCCTGAACTCGTTCGATTGGTCGGACCGCTCAAGCGTCGCGAATACTCTATTGCCTCAGCACAGGCCGTGACACCCAACGCCATCGCCCTCATGATCGTCGTGGTAGACTGGGTCGACGCCTTAGGCCGCACGCGCTACGGCCAAGCAACCCGCTATCTGAGCCGCTTGCCCGTCGGCGCGACCATTACCGCATCAGTGAAACCCTCCGTCATGAAACTGCCCACCCGCGACGACGCACCATTGATCATGGCCGGGCTAGGAACGGGCCTAGCCCCCTTCCGCGCCTTCGTTCAATACCGCGCCATGCAAAAGGCCCAAGGAAAAGACATCGGTGCAATCTTACTATATCTCGGATCCCGCCACCAGCGCGAAGAGTACCTCTACGGAGAAGAATGGGAAGCATATCTCGATGCGGGGGTCATTACCCTCCTGGGCGCCGCCTTTTCGCGTGATCAGCCGCACAAGATATATATCCAGGACCGTATGCGCGAGACGGTCCAGGATATTATCAGTGCGTATATCAAGAAGGAGGGATCATTCTATTTGTGTGGTCCTACGTGGCCGGTGCCTGATGTCACGGATGTTTTGAAGGAGGCTATTGCGCTTGAGGCGAAGGTTGCGGGACGGAAGGTGGATGCCACGAAGGAGATTGATAGACTTAAGGAGGATGGACGGTATGTGCTTGAGGTTTACTAAGTTGGCGATTGGGTAGATTGGGGAAGGGGGGGAATGGGTGAGCAGATTAATGAGGCTACGATGCTATGAGAAGAGAAGAAGAAAAAAGGATGGAATTGTTCGCTTTTCAGAGCGAAGATTTCGTCTTTTGTGTGGTTAGTGTATATAGATCTCAAGTGAGAGAGTTTCTTTTCAGAAAAGTCGTCTGTGCTATATCATTACCCGTCGGGTATTTGTATGGCACAATCGACCCAGACGTGCTTCTTTTCGTGAATCTTGGGACATCTTCTCAGTTTCAACAGGCGTATCCCACCCTCTTGACTTCCGACCGAGTAGAACAGATTCAGAGTGGATGTAGTTATATTCATTCCAAATAAAGCATGACACAACCAACGCCTCTTCCCTCCACAAGAAAGGCAATATCGAATATAACTCAAAACTCCCATTGGCGTTTTGATATGGTATCAATTTCGTACAAGCCAGCCGCTTTCTATCTATGCCCATGAGCCAAGTAACGCCAGTCTCCAATCTTTTGTTTGTTTGTTCTATTTGTATAATGCGAATGTTCGTATGGAAAAAAAAAAAGATAAAAGGGCGGAAAATTCGGGATTCAAAACCCCGTATAAACTTCCGGCTGCCTCGGCGTGCGAACCCAGCAGCTATAGTCCCTAAATGCCAACATTGTATGTCCTACATGTAGGACGAACACTTCGTTTTCCCAAGGATTCGGTATAAGTCAGCGATGTTCTTCGAAAGATGAGACCGGAGTGTGCGTGCAGGAGACGACGATATCTGGGGGTGGAACCGACCGTCCGCCATACGTTGGATCCGTTTTGGATTGGAGAATGAGATGGTTCTTTCGGACTCACTCAAGATGAGATTGTACTGCCACCATTGTATGATGTGGAGATGTTGCTTAAGATCCTCCCGATCGCGTGTCAAATCCAGCCCCATTACAGCGGAGAACCAGCTCTGGGGAGTCCAAGTGCCTTGACTATACGTGCTACCATTCAGTCTGACCGCCAGGGGCACGTCGATCGTCTGGCCGGCCTGGGCCTTGGCGATCGCTACCGCGTAGCCCAACGCGACACTCGTGAGAAGCAGCGCCGGAAGATTCAGGGATAACCAGCAGTAGTAGAAAATCCGGCTGGACGTAGCCAATTTCCCCGTGCTGTGCTGCGATCTTCTGCGCAGCCACAGAGCCAGGATCCCCGCCACGACCACGACGATAGCCGTCCCCGCGGCGCCATTGGTCGTGTATATCTGCCCGAGAATGAAATGACGGGGCAGTCCGGAGAGGTGGTACTTCGACCCGTCAACACGGAAACGGAAGATCTGAATGCGAACGGTGTGCTCGATCCAGGCGACGATACTGCTGGCGAAGCACATCTGGATAATGGAATCGATGGTGAGGAGGAGCATGAAGGCTCCGAGCGCAAGGGATGTCGAGGAGCACATCCAAGCGGGTACGCGTGCCCTTTCCACGTGGTGAACCATGATGTCTCTTATGTTCAAGGTTGGGGGCACCCGGGCGGGGACGGAAATAAAATCCCAGCGACGCCATTGCAGGTGAGCAACGGCTCCCTTTATCAACCATTGACCATCGGCCGGCAGCACAGCCACTCCGACAAGCTGCGCGTTCGCGACTCGAGCGGGAGGATGCGGGGTTTAAGGTTTCCTCTCATGCTGGCCTCGTATCGATACAAGACGGTGCCCGGAAGGAATCGTCTGTTTCTCTCCGCCTACTTCCATCTTTTTGGCGGTTACAAGATTTGGCCAGTCAAGATGTGTGGCAGTACACGGACTCGACATACGCCTAAATACTGTAAGCTGATGCGTACTCCTCTTAAAGAGGCGGATCGTACCTTGCCGGATGCTTGATACTGTGCAAATATTGAGACACGTCTCAGACACATTCGAGACATGCAGCCGTCAACTTTATGACAAGCGGGTCGACTCCTCTTCGATTGGCCAAGGTAGTCAGGTACAACAGTGGTAGATGGGAAAAGGTGAAGAGAGGATCCCAGGATGAAGAACATTGAACATGGGCGTCTCTTACCATGGTTCTTCCTTTGAAAAAGCCAGGAAGAAAGACTCTCGTGACTAGTCCAGTCCCGTAAGATGGAGGCAGGTTGATTGTCCTTGGTGGAAGAAATATGTAATGGGCATGTGCCGCCAGCATGTCGTAAGAATGTCGGTGCGAAGCATACTCCGACCCCGAGAGCCAAAACGCCCAAAGTATGATTTATAATGATGTCCAGCTGGCTGAGGAGACTGGGAATCCAATGTTTTGTCTGTGTTATTAGCACAAAAAGAATGTCATTTAACTTTCCATCCAGCCATACAAGATATAACCAGAATCCAAACCGCCGTCGAACAGTATGCGCGTTGCTCGCATCTCAACGACACGAGCGTCCATGAATTTCCCACGGACTTCTACCACGTAGCACCACAACGTCGTATCGCGGATCTAGGTTCGAAAAGGCTTGTGCCTGTGTGTCTGTCCTTCCGGAGAAGTGGTGCCACCATCGTGGCAAGCAACGTTGACTCTGCCCTCCAGTTGAATGGACTCGGCGTTTGCATTCAAACCTATCTTCACCAGTCTATCAGCCAGTACAGTTGCAGTTGGCGTGATGACATTCATTACCTACCTTAGAATCCGATGCAAACCGCATGTAACATTCCATTCGCGCCCCTGAGGCTTCTATCACCGCATTTGACGGCAGGGAGATGGCACCTTGTAGAGTAATCGGGCTTCAATCCATCGGGAATTAATCTTGCGGCCGGATATATACCATTGGTGCGCAAAAAGACACAACTCCCCCGTACCCGGATCGTCGCATGCGGAATCTCATTTTGCAACCGCTATTCGTGGGCTCTGATTCGATCACTCTGCCGATGTTGCCGCATCGGCCCTGACTTTTTCTCCACCGGGCTCCGTTGAAGTCGTGTCAAAGAATACGGTGTCTCATGACCAGGTGCTGGTAGGTAGATGATACCAGCCTCATACCCAGATGAATTCCGAGTCACGAGCAAGATGTAATGACACTTTCCTCCAACCAGTGTTCGCGTCCGTAGGGAGAATACCAGAACGGGCTGTTGCCCTCACGAAGGCAGCAAGAACCAAATAAAGACACGGCCCTGCTCCTAACTTCCCGCTGTCCATATATAATAAGAATGATCAGAATGTAGAGCAAAAGGCTTTGGTCCATATGTAGTGATCCTGGTACAAATAACTGCGCCATTGTTATCGCCATGGTGGCAATCCTTACTTCGGCCCTGGGGTTAGTACCCCTGGTGAGATCGGTGGTGGGCTACGCGAACCCGGAGCCGTGCAGTGGGACTTGCAATAACGCCCACGACCCGTCTGTCATACGGCGATCTGATGGCACTTACTTTCGATTCTCGACAGGTGGTAAGATCGCCGTGCATTCTGGACCGGACATGACGGGTCCTTGGACGTATCAAGGTGCGGTCATCCCCGCCGGTTCCTCGATCGATCTGCCTGGAAACCAGGATCTTTGGGTAGGTTGATCTTGAGACCGATTGATTTCGATCGACGATATTATGAACGTAGCTAAAACAGTGGATTTTCACAGGCACCAGACGTCAGCCTGGTTGGCGATACTTACTACCTCTACTACGCCGTAAGCCAATCCGGAGTGCAGACTTCGGCGATTGGTATTGCCACGTCAACAACTCTAGACGTAGGGACCTGGACGGATCATGGATCAACCGGTGTTGAATCCTCGCCGGAGAAGCCCTACAATGCCATCGACCCGAACCTGATCAAAGTTAACGGGACGTTCTACCTCACCGTAAGTAAAGTTGAGGAGGCTTGTATGCTCTATATACACACGATTGTGGGATTCTTTTTTTCTCCGCGTGATCTCTGACACCAAACGACACAGTGGGGATCATTTTGGAACGACATCTACCAAGCGCAGATGAACGCGACGCCGTTGACACTCCAAAGTGGTGCTACTGCACGCCAGCTCGCATACGATCCCGTGACGACGGCAGAGGAAGGCTCTTTTGTGTTCAAGTACGGTGATTATTATTACCTGTTCTACAGCAAGGGTCAGTGTTGTGGTTACGACACAAATAAGCCGCCTCCTGGAAGCGAATATAAGGTCCTTGTTTGTCGGTCGACCTCAGTAACTGGGGGGTATGTCGACCAGAACGGGGTGGCCTGCGCAAACAGTGGCGGTACCATCGTGCTCGAGTCCCACGACGATGTTTATGGTCCTGGAGGACAGGGCGTCTATCAGGACCCTACATATGGTCCGGTCAGTGCCTGTGGTGAATCGCGGTGGCGCAATGGATATCTAATCCTGCTAACATGTTTCGCTGTTGTGCAGATCCTCTACTACCACTATGTCGATACGACTATCGGCTATGCGGACGGCGACAAACAGTTCGGTTGGAACACCATCGACTTCTCGAGTGGTTGGCCGGTCGTTTAGTAGAGACAGCCGATGGAACAAAGTGGAAAGTGGAGCAGAATGGGGACATCAAGCCAGTTTTCATGACGACAAATTACAACAAATACCAGCAGCTGATTTATGAGGTAGAATAGGTAGCAGTGAACGGAGGAAATAACCCGTACAGTAGATGATTACGTTTGCAAGTTGGAAATATGCGGACGTGGCCAGGCCGAGAGAGTTTTGGCGTTAGGGGAGGGACAGCCTGTCAAAGTTGATAGAAAGGTAATCATACGGGCCCTGATTGGCTGGCTGTATCAAGCCCATGCTGTCCAGCCAATCAGACAACGCGTGATGACCATCGCTGATGATGTCACTCTGGCAGCGCTCGTGTCTGCAGGCGTGTAAGTGGTAGTTGTTCCTTCCAATACAGGGAGAGATTCATCTAAGTTCTGGGTCGAGTTCTGAATATATAAACCTGTTGTCTTCCAGTTAAAAATGTTAAAAAAGTCAGAGATGAACCCGAGAGTCAAACCATCGTCTTTACATTTTTCCATCCTCGCGCAAACGGCATCTCTACGAAGCACTCAATACATCTCCCAATTCATCCTCAACTATCCTGACCGAAACTGAAATCATCACAATGGCAACTCAAGCTACTATGGTTACCCCTACCTGCTGCGGCAAGAACGTAGGCTATGAGTGTGTCTGTGGTACGTTGGTGTCTTCGCGTCCTAGTGTCAAATCGACTGATTCATCGCTGACGTTATGCATTCATAGCTAAGCAGGCGACGTGCTCATGTGGCGAACAATCCGCCCTTCACTGTGCCTGTGAGAAAGCCGCTGCTGAGAACAGCGTGAGCGGGCCCAGATGCTCATGCCGCGCCCGCCCTGCTGGAAAGTGTACATGTGAGAACGCGGCCAGCGAGAACGTGAGGCCCAGAGGCAGCACCTGCGAATGCGGCGCTAGACCGGCCAACTCGTGCACGTGTGAACGCGCCGCCGGACCAACGGACGCAAACCCGAACGAGATCGACTTTACGACGCGGAAGTGTTAGTAGGTACTGGGTAGTAAACCCCCTCGACCTTCTATGAACGGTCGGACATGGAGTCAAGTTAAAGCAAGGAAAAAAAATAAGGAATGGTCGTTTATGGGATAATTAGGTTTTGCCTGGCACTGCGCAATGTACACAAATGGAGTTTTGGGAGAAACAGGCGTTGACCAATGATACCGATGATGTTCATGTTCACGATTGTTCCTTAATACATGATCACCACCAAGTGGGCGAATTGCGAGTCTCACAAATGAAATTTCTGTTGCTTGTTTCCTGTTGCATGTCACTGGGAAAATGGATCATAGCCCACTTGGTGAACAATACGTATTGCTTCGTTGGACGAAGAAGAAGTTTGTCGCTCGACTCTGAAAGAAAGAGCCTCGAAGGCAGCAAGACAGACTGGGAGACGCTCAGGGAGAGACGTGATCAACTCGGTAAGATTGCTAATCACGAAGTCCTACTTACAGGGGCGTTCCGGGATCTGGTTTACGGGTCTGTTAGCTCGACGGTGCCTGTAATTTAGTGTATTCACAGAATGTGTCGGTGTCGGTTATTTTCAACACAGAATGAGACGTACCTTTCTAGGCTATTGTTAGTGTACCAAAGATAATTGATATGTGCGTAGTTATCATGTTGTATAGTAGAGAGGGCGGGACGTGGATGGGACATGACAGAAGGAAAGGTTGGGTGTGCCGGTACGTATCTTTTTTCGACCGCAAAACCTCCAAGTCGGGTTATTACATTGCAAAAAAGGACGTATCTTTTTGCGACCGCAGAAAGATACGTACCCTAGTTATGTAATCAGTTTTTTCACCCGCAAAAAGATACGTATTTTTTTGCGGTCGCAGAAAGATACGTCCTTTTTTGCAATGTAATAACCCGACTCGGAGGTTTTGCGGTCGCAAAAAGATACGTCCTTTTTTGCGGTCGGTATTTTACGTAGTTACTATCGTTATCGCTATCGTTGTTGCTATCGCTATGTCACTAACCTACCCGTCGCCTCAAAATATACATCCCTAAGTACGTACTTTGATACGAAATCTGGTACACTACTTCTTAGCGGCCAAAAGATACGTCCTTTTTTGCAATGTAAATAACCGACTCGAATGTGTCGACTTCAAGGGGTTCGCTTCGCATTATGCTCTTATCTTATCGCTACTGTAAGCAAGCGGGAGGTAAGGCGACCTACTAGGTTAGGTAGGTACATTAGAAGCTGATAGGGGTCAGTCATCTGGTCTACGTACAGTCCTTTGATTGCGCCTCGACTGACCGGAAACAGTTAATAGTACAAAGCACTTCTTCGACGCTCGTTTGTGCCTGTTCTGAATACAGTATTCCATACCGAAGGCGTACTTCATTCTTTGTATTGAACCCCTGATTCCGGCGACATTATCTGTTCAACCCCAAAGAAAGAGAACATTGGATGAGAATGTCAATCTCGAGACTGCATTGTAATGCGCAAGCGCTGCGAAGAGGTACCTACCAAGTACTTGCCTTAGTTAGTGTACATGCGCCGGGGTATTCTTAGGGACCTACAAAGGGGTGACCCGGCATCGGTTTTGTGCTTAATTCTCCGTTCCTGGGCCTAGTTACGCGTAGGGCAGTCAGGCACACGGTACTTATGTCAAGCGGACATCCCACATCTTAAGAAGTTCAATACGCCTGAATATAGTACGTACGAATCGGTCAATAAAGCAAGTAATTATTTGTAATCTTGTCCGAGAATGATATTCCGCTCGCTTAGTGGAGGACTCGGGCCGCAATCTAGCAGGTACGAAGGACGGGACAGGGCCTATGTATGTATCGAGATAGATACCCTCAGCTTCGGGCATATATATTTAATTAAACGATGTTTTACCAGTGGGCATGTACTGGTTATGTAGGTGGGTAATACGCAGCGTGTTTTTGTAGATATGTACATACATTAGAAGTAGGGAGGTACGATGGAAGTACCTGCGGTGTGAAGCAGGCGCGAAGTACCTAGGTACCGCGGCGCGGCGCATGGCAGGTATAAGCTCATGTGGGTCCCTGTCCTGATCCTCACCTACCTTGTTTTCTTTGGTGCCAATATTTTCTCGCAACCGTACCTATCAACTCCAACACTCCCACACACCTTTTTTCCACATCTTATCAACACCACGCATCGCATCGTCTTCTACACACATCCACAAAATACACAACCTACACTTCGTATCCTGTGAGCATTCGCGATATTTCCTGCGCGCGCTCATCTCTATACCCCACAGCAAATCACTCAACTTTTACCGATCAAGTCATTATAGCTTCGTCGGGTCATCACAACTTGTCGCGTCCGCGCTACGACTCGTCGGACCTTTCCATACCCCTTGCACTTCCCCGTTATTCATCTTTTTCCCATCTCACTCCTACTCCACGGAACCCATCACTTCTCTATCCAGTTCACCCGCTCCCGCGCCAACTCGATCGCGTTGACCACCATCTACGGTAGCCGACGAGTCGCGACAAGCATCCGAACTCTTATACACCCTATTCACGTCCACTTGCGCCGTTATACAACGCGTTACGCATTATTCCATCATGCCTCCCAAATCAAAAGCGCCCGCCGCGAAAGGCGCCGCATCTGAAGCTAAAGCTGTCCCATCCAGAGTCGTCCGAAAGCGCGCAGCAAAGGCTGCTGCACCAGAAGAAGCCGCACCAGAGGAAGCGGCCCCAGCTAAGAAAGCTGCGCCAGCCAAGAAGGCCGCCCCCCCTAAGAAGGCCGCTCCCCCTAAGAAGGCCGCCCCCCCTAAGAAGGCCGCTCCAGCCAAGAAGGCCGCTAAGAAGGACGCTCCCGTTAAGAAAGCTGCTCCCAAGAACGCCAAAAACGCCAATGGCAAACGACCAATTGATGATGAGGATGACAACAATGACGGCTCCCCAGTAGAGAACCAGCCGAGACCCCAGAAAAGAGCGCGAGTCGCTGCTGTCAAGGATGTCTCGGCAGGCTGGCGCAAAAAGGTCATGCTCAAAAGACAGAAGAAAACCGTTGTTGAAAACGCGGTCCCAAAGGATATCCTCGACATATTCGTCTTCGGCGAAGGTAGTTCTGGCGAGCTTGGCCTCGGCAGCAAGAAGTACGAGGGTAAAAAGCCCATTGACGTCAAACGACCTCGCATTAACCACAATCTTGATGCTGAAAAGGTTGGCGTTGTCGATATTGCTTGTGGTGGAATGCATGCTATTGCTCTAACGCGTGACAACCGTGTTTTGACCTGGGGCGTCAATGACGACAAAGCCCTTGGCCGTGACACTACTTGGGACGGTGGTGTCCGGGATGCGGACAGAGAGGATTCTGACTCGGACTCGGACGATGACGATACGGGTGTCAATCCCCTCGAAAGCACCCCTACTCAAGTCCAAGGTGGGGACCTAACCGATGCCGACATCATTTGCAAAGTCGCTGCCTGCGATTCTGCCTCCTTTATTTTGACCACAGATGGCTTCGTACTCGGTTGGGGCACATTCCGTGGTGCCGATGGCATTATTGGTTTCAGTAAGGAGGTCAAAGTTCAGGCCACTCCTATTTTGATCGAGCCTCTTCAGGGTATCATCGATATTGCCTGTGGCTCTAACCATGTTCTTGCGTTGGATGTCCATGGTAAGGTCTGGACATGGGGTAGCGGCGGCCAGTACCAGCTGGGACGCAAGTCGCTCTCGCGCCGTACCGGTCCCGGCAACAGCCTCATCCCGCAGTCTTGTGGCACTTTCAGCAAGAAACATCAGGCCGTTAAGATTAGTGCCGGCTCGTACCATGGGTTTTACATTGATAACAAACAACGCGTTTGGTCTTGGGGATTGAACAACTACTCGCAGACCGGCCACACCGATGACAGAGGCGAAGATGACGCCATGGTTCTCCAGCCCAAGGTTGTGCAGTCCCTCGAGGATAAGAACGTCAAGATGGTCGTCGGAGGAGAGCACCACTCAGTTGCTTGCACCTTAGATGGCAAGCTTTTGACTTGGGGACGTGTCGATGGTCATCAAGTTGGTCATCCCGCCAGCGTCTTGAACGAAGATAACACTGTCTACGACGAGAACAAACGTCCTCGTATCCTTCTAGAACCTACTCAAGTTCCAGGTAAGCGATTTTCCATTCCCACCGGCATAGTAGAAAACGGAGAACATCCACTAACAGTTCCGACAGATATCAACGCGAAGTTTGTTGCTACCAGTACAGACACTAGTTTCGTCATCGACAACAAAGGTCATCTCTACTCATGGGGTTTTTCAGCCAACTACCAGACCGGACAAGGCATCATGGATGATGTCGAAGTTCCCACCATTGTTGATAACTCGGCCATCCGTGACCTAGAGATCGTTTGGGCTGGTAATGGTGGCCAGTATTCGATGGCTGCCGCCAAGCACAACGCCAAACCTTCACCCGCTGTCAACGGCAATTAAGCCGTGAACCACTACCAATCACGAAATCCAAAAGACTCCCTTTTCCCCGCAGTATATGGTAATTGAGCCATGACGACGATCAACATACTTGCACAAACAGTACGAATGGCAAATAAAGCCATAACGATATTCAGCGCACATATGATTAACGACGAACTCTGATTTCGGCTGGTCTGGTTGTTCTTACCTGGATGAGGGCGGGGCGTTTTCTTAATTCACACATGGAAAAAAAGGTTGGACAAGCCCCAACGTTCCAACCATGAAACATGTGTGTTTGGCTTCAACACCCGCGGTCGTGATGGTAGATGATGGTAGTTTGGACATTCCCCACCCAGGAGTTGGAATTCCACTACGTACAACACATACACAAAGACGGACAAGAAGGAAGTTTGAGCATTGGACCACTTGGCACAGCAGACATTGACAATTTTGCCAATTTTCACCTGGACGTTTGGAAGGGGAGCGAATGACGCAAGCGAATCAAGCGAGCCAAAAAAACAAAAATGTTGTCTAAGAAACTACTACTGCCTTAGTGCTTGACATGGTCCTATATTTGTTTAGTTTTTTTCTTTTCGGTCAGTCCTTCTCACAGCCATTGTTTGCGATCTGGCATAATTTGGCAGGCGTGTCGCAGCGAATCGAATGTTTCCAGATTCACTTTTTTCACAATGGATGAGTGGTCAGATCAGGTGCAAGGGGCGAAAGGGGGCGAAGGGTGTCGTTTGCTACCACTACTATTACCACTACTACAACTACAACAAAATATCGTCATGTGTGTTGTGCAATCGAGGGTTGAATCTTTTATTTTCTCCCCCCTTCTTCCTCATCGGCCCCCCGCCCACCGCCCCGCCTCTCTGAAGGGACTTTGACACGAATCGAGTTTAACGGTTTTGCTTTGCTTTTCTTTTCTCCTTTTTTTTTTTCCTTCTTTGACAGGAACTTTGTTTGCTTTTAAGTTAGTATACCGAGGTAGCCAAGGTAACGTTAGATCCAGATCCAGATCCAGATCCAGATTCCGGATCGGATCGGATCGGATCGGATCGGATCGGGTCAGCGCACCTCTCTACCCTACCCTAACCTAGTGTTATACCTAATATGAAACTCCCTTTGCCAAAACAAAAAGAAGCGTGGTTTATAGTGATCGGTACCACATGCGCAGGTGTCTAGATTATGACTTGACTGACTGACTGGCTGTATGTATGTTGACGGACGGATGGACTTGCCCACCTAGACAGGTAGGTACCTAGGTATTTGAAGTGATGACCTTGCACCCTTGCCCGCCATTCCCACGTTTGCACTAACTACTTAGGTATGAACCCGCGACCCCCGATTCCCGCCAGGCCGAACAAGGGATATTACCCTATCTAGGTAGGGACCTATTGCCGCCGGAAAGGAGTCTCACGGACGGGATCCCGATGGACTTGGGGAAATACCCAGCTGAAAATCCACCGATGGGATTTGGTATGCGCCGATGTTTGGGAGGGAAAAGGGGGGGAAGGGCGCTTATGTGATGTACCTACCTAGATACTTCTTTATCTAGGTAGGTAGAATACCTCGGGGTTCGGAACGCTGCATGACATTTCAGCCCACTGCACGTCATCGTCATCGGTATCGTCATTCGGGCAATAATACGTGTAGGTAGTGTAGTGTAGTGTAGTGTAGTGTAGTGCAGTGTACCGATTCAAACTTGCTGGCAGCAACATCACCTTGTACACTAGAAAGCCGAGAGGTCTGTTGGACGGATACAGAGGATTCTTTATTTGATTGATTATTTGTTGTCTTAACTCTGCCGGATATTGAAGCATTCCGGCTTCTTTTTGCTGATGAAGAGTGGGGGAAGGACTGTTACAGTGGGTTACAGAAAGTGACGCTCACTCAGACTTGTTGCAAAAAAGACCACCTTGAAGAATCACCACCACGCATCTAAATGAGTATATATCACCCCGCAAAAATGGGCACGTCGATCGAGCTATTCATTCCAAGATTCCATCTTCCACGATATGAGAATCCACAGCGGGGATTCCCCTCCCTTTCCCATCCATCAAACCAACCCAACCCAGCCCAATCCGAATACAATTCCAAGAGGAACCCAAAATATCTCCCTCCCGACGAAGAGGAAGGAGAAACTTAGTCCCCACACTGATTTTCATTTTTATTCTTTTATTTTTTTTTTACCACTCGCCAGCCCCAAACTCGGTCCTATAATCACGCTAGAATTCGTAGTCGACGACAGTCGCCTTGGCTATGTAGGGCCAGGTGTCCTTGACAAAGGTCCCGTGGGCTTTGTCCTCTTTGACGTAGTAGTCTCGGTCTTCTTGGTTTGCGAATTGTACGACGAAGGCGTAATTGTGGCCGGCCTGCACACGTAATTCGTCGATGCTGTCGGTTAGTTTTTATACTGCCATGTTCTATGGGAATTATGTTTAGGGCTTGAGGGGGTGAGGAGTTGAGGGAGAGGGGTTGAGGGGGGAAAACTGACCTGCATGCCCTCTATCGACATGTCCTTTCCTCCAGTCAGGGATGTGATATATTGCTCCTCGGCCTCTCCGCGGACGCAGGCGGCTTTGAGCGCAAGCATATTGCTACAAAGCTGGGGAAAAAAAGGAAAAAAGAAGATTTCAGTTTGATCGGTTCGAGATTGAGAGGGGGATACACGTGAGATCTCATCTTATGTATTGCAGTATGGGCGCGCGATTCGCGGTTTTGAGACTTCGAACTTACTAGCTTGGCATCCGACTCGGATACGCTATCCTTGAATTGGAACATGACAATGTGATTTATGGGCATGATGAATGCCTTGATGCGGGTGGACTTGGATATCTGATGGTGTGATATTGTTGTGTTTTGGAGCTCTTTCTCTTGGTATGGATGTTGGGAGAGAGTCAAGTTTATGCGGCTGTTTATGTGGAGATGAAGATGGAGATGGAGTTGAAGAATAGGTAATGGAACAGGATGCCTATGAGGCTACGACTGGGGCGAAACGGCGGGGTATTACATCCAATTTTAAAGTAAAGAGGTATCTAGATTTCCCACTGCTTCTCTCCATCGAGGTTCTCCGATATCGCGTTGTTCCTTCTCGTGTATTGCTGCCCGTTGGGTTGGTCTGTCCCGTATAGGTATTGTCATACATGGCGAGTTGCGGCTACGGAGGAAGGGACATTCTTCCCGTCATGGATGTGGTGCTACGTATGACCTATCCCCGCATGATGCGCGTTTCAGCTTCACAGCACCGCAGCACCACAGCATCACAGCTTCCCTCCCTCACGAATACGCGTGTAGGCGTAATGCCAGCCCTCAGTTCGCACTATTCGCAATTAGTACTCGGACCTCATGTAAAAGTGAAATTACATTCATCAATTCACATGCGCATCCCCAAAGCGATGTTTGGAAGTTGATCCTGGGAGAGCGGGTGTCAACTTACTATCCTGCCGCACTTTATAATTCTCCTCGGCAATCCTCAGCACGTCCATATCCAACTCCACAACCGACATACCCTCGGCCCGTCCCTGCCGTCCTAATGAGCCCAAATGCGGTGCCCCGACCTGACTGAGACCCGCGAAATTCGTCTCTTCCCCCCTCTGCGCCGGGCCACCGGCATTGACAAAGACAATCGCGCAGGTATTCTCAAACGCACGCGCTACGACGGTGTTATTGAGGAATAACTCCTCGCCGTTCGGATTCATCGCGTAGGCCTCGGCTGAGACGTCGCGCATGGTCCAGAAGGAGGGCACGCAGATTAATTGGGCGCCGTCGTCGATGAGTTCCCGGAAGGCTTCGGGGAATGCCAGGTCCCAGCAGATGAGCAAACCTACACGACCAAGAGGTGTATCGAAGGCCTTGTGCGGCTCATCGGCCGAGGAAACGAGATGCCGCCGTTCCGGATGCCAGAGGTTCTTTTTCTGATACCGGCCGGCAATGGAGCCGTCAGAGGAGATAAAGTAAGCGCAATTCGTCAAGGCGTCATTCTCGGGCTCCACGATTGTACCCGGCACGATGCAGATGTGTAGTTCTTTGGCTAGGGCTTGGTATTTCTGGAGATAGGCGGATGATTCTTTGCAGGAGGTTTTGAAACCTGGCTCGTCCGGCACCCAGGAGGTTAGATGATACTCGGGTAAAACGGCTAGATGGCAGCCTTTGGATGCGGCATCTCGGATGAAGGATTCTGCCTTTTCGTAGTTTTGAGATGGGGATAAGGGCTGTGTGCGGATGTAAGCTGTGTGATGAGTTTCTGGGGTTACTTTGAGGAGGCTGGGATGGGTGTATGATGCAGTCATCGAAATCTACCTAGGTAATGCAATGGAACTTGAAGCTGGACTTACCTTGGGATGAAGCTGCACCAATGCGATTTTATAATTGGGC
Organism: Xylariaceae sp. X187; assembly: GCA_028637585.1. Classification (NCBI taxonomy): domain Eukaryota; kingdom Fungi; phylum Ascomycota; class Sordariomycetes; order Xylariales; family Xylariaceae; species Xylariaceae sp. X187. The sequence goes on along the minus strand of JAJIZN010000011.1, from coordinate 135,912 downwards.
GACATGTTTTCAATTTGTGATATAGGACAAGTAAAAGATGCGCGCTCAATGGACTTGGGATTAATGAAAATGAATTATTCCGTGAATGTGTAACTTATTCCGGCGTGGACTTGCTGTAGAAATACATGTAAGTATCTAGGGAAACTTCAGCGCCCGTTTCGTCACCGACAACAATGATGATGCATCATCGCATAACGCCAAGTGGAGGGAAGCGTGGGGGGAAAGCGTGGGGAAAAGCAACATTGCATGCTGACTAATCAATATAGCTTGGGTTAATTAACCGGTAATAACCTAACCTCAGCTACCTCAGCTAATCCCCGCGATGATGGTGTTAACCTCCCTCCATACCTACAGTCTGTAGGTACTGTCTCTCCCTCCCCCTCCCTTTATTCTCCTTCCTCTTCTCCCTCAGGCAATGGTGTCAAGCAAAGAACACACTTATCCCGAGCGAAGCCCGTATACACTCTTCTGTCGATTCTATTTTCCCGGAAAAGCCTGTCCATGCCGTTGATACACGCCTGTCGATCACAAATTCGGAACAGCGCCGCTTTCATGCCCGATACCGTAACCGGACGGCAACCTTCGTCGGTCACCACCAATAAATCCTGACTAAAATGCTCTGCGATGGCCATGGGTCGGCCTCGATAGCAGTCGTCCGGGAATCGGGTAGTGCAGACAGAGTTATCCGTCTTCAGGCCGAAAAACTCAAATACGGATTTGCTATCGGTGAGAAGGCTGAATTGCCCCTCCCAATCCTGCTCTTCGAGCGTCTTTTCTAGCCGTTCGCAAAAATCAATGGCATTGTACTCGTACATCAGGGTGCTGAGCCGACCAAGTATCTCCTCGAGGGAGTCGATCTGCGGGCTTCGCACCCCGTTCACCTCTCGCTGGGAGACCTCGTTAGCGTTGTGGATGATGTAATGATGTATACACAGTGGTGCTGGGACAATGATTCGATGAAGAAACAGGCTAATGGATACTCACCATTGACATTTGTATGGCGAGGTGATTGCTACGGGAGAGCGTGCGCCGCTGAGCACAGGAGTCATTGGCTGCACTGACCGGATAGGTCTTCGCAGCGCGGACTATGAGTCCGACTATCTCGCGCATATAAAATAGACGGCGCGAGGTTTCTTCGACGGCAAATTGGGCCCATATCGCAGAAGTTATCTCGAATGTGGCGATATACAAGGACGTATGGTCCTTGCTGTAGTAGACAGAGTCCCATGCATTACTTGACAGGTGGTGAATCCAGATATGCAGCAGCTGGACTGCACCTATCAAGAAACTCGGCAACTGAGACAGGAGGGGACAGGGGACGTTAGGAACCAGGACAGGCCTATAGGGAGGGTGGAAAGCCAGCAAAGCCAAAGAGATTGCTCACCTTTTCACAAGGGCAGTCGTCGTGCTCACACTGCATACAGCGATCGGCACCCTTTCTGCGTCGGCAGCGAAGGCCAACGTCGCCGGCCAGCTTCTCAATGCAGCCCAGGCAAGGCGCGTGCTTGAAGACCGTATCCGTTATTACCACCTTTCTGCCGTCTGGCTCGGTAACCCAGATGTTGCATTGCATGAAGCTCCAACGAATTTCCCACACAGACGGGAATTCTCTCTTGAATGCGGCTGTGGTTTCGAGAGTGGTAGACATATTGGATATACTGGTATAGTTGGCAGGTTGTTTTAGTGAGTTGCGCATGTTCGTGACGTGATGGACGACTGAGACGAGTGCAAAGGGGCGGAGACATGAAAGCGAAAGATGATGATGAATATACTCACACTATTGGGCGAGCCATCGTTGGGAGAGGTTAATTAGGTCAGTGAAAGAATGAAGAAAGGAAGAAGACTGGTGTGTCGATGAGAGAGATAGGGAAAGAGAGGTTGTTAGGTTGAAGAAAGTAAGTGAGGATTAAAGACTGGTATGTTGAGGCGAGAAGCTAACGGTGTGTTGAAGAAGGATGGAAGAAAGTCGATGGGTCAATGCGTGTGTGTGTGTGTGTGTGTGAGGGAGAGAGAGGTATTGGAAATGGGGAAGAAGTGTGAAGAAATTAGGGACAGTGCCGAAACGGTTTACCGTAGTTGCCCTGGATAGTATATCGCGCACACGCACGCCAACAGACCACGCGATAACCATTGGCGACACGGGGAATACGGCAGTCACGCTAAGGAGGTACTTACTTCCCGAAGTCAGAATACGAAGACAGCCATTGATGGTGGGCAATAGCCGACACACCGTCGCCTATACCATATGGCATCGACCGAGGCACCAAATAATGGCGACGCGTGGGGGGAGTGTCCCGGTCAGTACACCAATGCGAACGTCATACTAGAACTAGAGATGGACGGAGATCCCCTAATGGAGAGTCTGGATATTCTCGCTTGGCGTTACGGCGTCGAAGAGTCGATATCGTCGACGGTCGAAGACATTCCTGACCCTCCAGCCCATTTCACGACGACGTCACTGACATACTCAGGTCCATGCCTCCATGCCTCCAGACACCAGATGCATTCTATTCTAGGGCTCTCTGTCGATGAATGGCTTGTAACCTTTTGACTTTACGGAGACCTTTTTTCTAATCCTCATCAGTAACGTCATCGCCCTCCCCCCTTTTCCAACACTCGCCTAGCTAACCGTGGTCTTTAGCTCTCAGCCCTTCACATTAGTCGATGACGGGCAGTACACGGTTCCTATTGCCCTTTTACCGTCATATGTGTTTGATCGAGCCAAGCGACCTTGTTATCACGCAAGATGCCCCTTTGTGTTGAACGACGGCTTCGTTACGAAGGGATGGTCGTAGAACAGAAAACCACGCGCCGTTAGTTTGGCTATAGAAGGGTCGGTGCGTAAGGACATGAAAAAGAACACAAGCATGCACGTGGAACAGCTTCACCAGTTACCATCAACCTCTATCATCCAATATGCTTCACATTTATGACGATACTTTTTTCATATCCGTAAGAAATCATGACGACCCCCTTGTATTGATCCCCCTTTCTTCGTCCATCTGCACCATCATGCGCGCCAACTTCATGACGAATCATACGATCACACTTCTACTTCTGAATGATTATTATTGAACAAGCTCAAGACCTGCCATCAGTGACCCCTATAGACTATTCAAATTACAAAAGACTATCCTAATACTAACCCTCAAATCTCCAAGTCCCCCTCCAAAGGAAGCTTCCGACTACTCGACCCAACAAAAACCCGATACGTCCCCTTCTGCAGAAGCCATTTCTGCGCAGTCACATCCCAAGTACTCAAATCCCGTCGTGTCAGAGCAAATCTAACAACAGTCGATTTCCCACTCTCAAGCACCGGCTTCGCAAACCCGCGTAACTGCTTTACTGGTCCGCCGGGTATGCCCACATACAACTGCGCCACCTCCGCACCAGTGACCGATCCCGTATTCGTCACCGTCGCAGAGACACTCGCGAGCACATCCCATAAATCCGCGTGTCCACCCTCAACAATAGGTCCAGAAGGGTAAGGCGAGAAGTCCGTGTCATTCGCCGCAGACAGGACGAGATTCGAATATTTGAATGTCGTATAGCTGAGTCCGAAGCCAAACTCGTACTGCGGCGTGATGTTCTTCGCGTCAAACGCGCGATAGTCGATATAAACACCCTCATTAAAATCCGACTGTGGGAACAGAGCATAGATCCCATCCGGCGATGTCGCATTCTGCAATATGCCGAAATCCGACTCGTTGCGCGGGACTGAATACGGCATCTTTCCCGATGGATTGCTGTCGCCGTAGAGTATCGAGACCAGAGCACGCCCGGAATCCTGTCCAGGCAAATGCGCAAACAGCAAGGCCGTGACGTTGGGATGATCAACGAACTGATCGACAAGCCGAACTCCCGCATTATGGAATACCACAATGGTGTTACTACACTGCGAAGCGACGTTGGTGATTAGAGCATCCGTGAAATCGTCATGAAGACCCGGTCGGTCCGATCCCTCGGAAGCAAATGCATTGCCGACGACGATGCAAGCGTCAGACGACTGGTCAACCTTGGGATTGCCGCTGTGAAAGTCCCACCACAGGCTCGAACCATCGTCATACGCGCGAAGACTAAGCGCCTCGAAAGGCGAGCTCACGTACGCAGGCTGGTTGGCTCCAGAACCACCTCCCGAGATCAAAGTGCCGTTCGGGGCAATCTGCAAACCCGCTAACAAAGCAGACTCAGAGCCTCCATTCCAGCCATTTGCGTCAGGCGTATACCCGTCGAAGGACTTTGCCGAATATCCAAAGAGGGATATCAATCTAGGAGACCGAAGTGGCAAGGCGCCCCTTTCATTTTTGACGAGGACGTGACTCTCAATCGCACCCTGGAGGAGCACGTTTTTACTACTCGCTGACTTTGCGATAACGCTCTGATGAGGTGCCCCAAGATCGCTCGGCATGCCTATACCTGGTGCTGGGAATTTTGAGTCTTGCTCCAGCTTGTACCAGACAGCAAGTATCCTACTAAAGGTCAGCGAGGCAACTCCATAAAAGGACATGTCATGTCCCAAACCTACCTCGTCGCCATATCATCCAGTCGAGACTCGGGCACAGAACCATTCTTTACGGCCGAAATCAAGTTGTTTCCCCAGAACTCAGACGCATCGGGCATGGTCATATCCAACCCTGCCAACGCCGTCGCAACGCCAGCGTGCTGAGCTCCCCAGTCTGACACAACGAAGCCCTTTCTTGCACCGTCAGCAAATACACACACACTCGTCCATCGATCAACCGGGTCATACACACCTGGAAACCAAGCTCTGTCTTTAGAAGCCCATTCATCGTCTTGCTATTAGAGCAAGCATAGGAGTTATTGACGCGGTTATATGAACACATGACAGTTCCCGTGCCTGCCTTGACAGCATCTTGGAATGGCCTAGAGTAAGCAACGTGAAATCAGCTCTGCCAAGTCACGAGAATCCGGAGAGGACAGAGCAAAGGGAACAAGAACGAACCAAAGATACAGCTCATGTATCGTCTTATCATCAATGTTCGAGGAAACGGATGCAATGTTGCCTTCAGGGTTCCGGTTCGTCTCCTGTTCATTCGCGATAAAGTGCTATAAAGAAGCCAAGTTTAGGATTTGCGATAAGGATAAATGATAAATGAAGGAAAGGGACGTGAAAGAGGCGTGGGCGTCATTTACCTTGATACTCGTGCTCACACCAGTCGACTGAATACCCAGGACGGTCTCGTACGCCAATGCACCGCTGAGGTAGGGGTCGTTCGAGAAGCCTATATATCCAGTCAGTTATATCACATCTCCCACTCTCTTTTTCGGGCCAACTATCGTAATGACTCTTACCTTCCCAGTTCCGCCCACTGGAAGCGATTCGACCTAGGGGACCGACCACGGGGCCCAGTGCGATATTCACTCCTTTTGCACGAAACTCACCGCCCACTGCCCCAATGTCAGGTCTTCGGATCGTGCCTTGGTATTATCGGAAGAGAAAGGGGGGAGGGGAGGGGAGTCACGTACTTCCAACAGCCCTCATATGAGCGAGGTCTCGATTCCAACTACATGACCGACTGGTCAGCAAATCATTTCATATCAAGCAAAACCCCGCAAACCCCAAGTTCAACAGTAAATCCAATCCAATTCGAAAAAAAAAAAAAAAAAAAAAAAACAGAAGTGAATAATTCCCTACCTAGCCCCAACCCCAAGCCCGGAAGTCCAACTCGAAACGAAATCCGTCGTCCGCGGTCCATTCCCCGCATCGCTCAGACACAAGCCCGGGAACTGTACCCGCGGGATGGCGGGTATGATGCCCGAGCAGGAGCTATCGGCTGAGATTCCGCCGGTGAGGTTTACCTTTTATTCATCTCTCTCTCTCGTGATCAGCCAGTCGTGACTTTTCTTTTCAATTTGGGGAAGAGACAAAGACCAAGTATATATATATGAAAAAAAAAGTAAAAAAAATAAAAAAAATAAAAAAAATAAAAAATAAAAAAAAAGCAATTGGAAGATAGATAATACACGTAATTTACCTTCTCCTCGAGACTCAAGACGCCCGTTACGAGTTGTTTCGCGCGTTCGTATGCGCTTGCCCAGGGGCCTGTCGCTGTGTCTTTTCCTTGTGCTGGGGTTGTCTTAGCCCTTTCTTTCTCTTTCTCCCCCTTTTTTTTTTTGTGTGTGTGTTTTTCTCGTTATTTTGTCGGGTTTTCTTTTTTTTGGTTTTTTTTTTTTATAAGAAAAAGGAAAGAAAAGAAATTGAGGAAATATGGAAGTATGGAAGTATGGAAGTAGGGAAGTATGGGGGGGGGGAGGAAAAAGGGAACCCAACGAACGCGATGGATAAACAGGCGGCGAGTCGCCGTAGAAGAAGGAATCATCCTCAATGACGGCCTGCGCGTTTCCCCGGGCGACGAGGAAGAGAGCCGAGGCTAGGATCGAGTCTGTGAAGATTGGAAAACGCATTGTTATTTTTGTTTTGTTTTTTTTTGGATTTGGATTTATTTAATGTAAGAAACGCGCCGCAGACCGGATTCGATAGCGACAGTGGGAGTCAAGACAAGATTCTAGAATAAACATCAAAGGGTCAAAAGCGAGTGAAGTTCACGGCTCAGTAAGTCATTTTTCCCCTTTTTCGTGACAGAAACTCGAAGAGAGAAAACCAAAACAAAAGAAAAACAAAGGTGTTTGTTGGGGGGGAATGCACCTTATATAATAATGGAATAGAATGGAATTTATACACCCCGATTCGGAACCCTACCTAGGTAAGTAGGTGCCTACCTACACTGTTGATATTTATTTATTCCGTCCAGTCGGAATCTTATCTAGGTCACTATCTACCTCTCTACCCTTTCCTTCAATATACCACATACAAACTGTCTACCTAGACAGACGGACGGACGGACGGATGGACGGACATACGGACCGTTTCGTCACTCACGACTGACCGAATCCGGCGAAAGACATACATATGATGATGCAATGGGGGGTTTTATATCAATAAACCGCCCTCCCGGTTACTTGCCTTCTCTATCTATACCGTACTGTAGCCGGTTGTGGCTGCAGAGGGGGGAGAGGGGGGACGAGATTTCCTCGGTTATCTTAACCCTACCTACCCTTTACTCCAAGTGTTTATTTTTTTCTATTACTCGAGCCCCCTTGGTATTTTCTCCGCCACTGCATAGGTAGGTATAAAATACCTGATTTTATTGGTGTCATGTCATGTTTTATGTCTGTGATTATGATTATGTTTCCTCCGCGACCAAGGAGCATTCTTCCCGTCCGTCCCGATGATCTTCCCTCCCCCCCCCAATATATACGGATATCATTAGGCGACTCCAATCATCGGTGACAGTGCATAACGTGAGGAGATCCGACAGAGAGAGAGAGAGAGAGAGAGAGAGAGAGAGTCATTTACACACATGAGATCAATCCGGATGATCATTAACGTGGAGGGGGGAGGGATTGGAGCAGGTGTGTATATAGGATACCTACAGTGGGTCACAGAAAGTGACGCTCGCTCATACTTGTTGCAAAAAAGACCACCTTTAAGAATCAACACCTCGCGTGCAAATGACAATATAATACCCTAGGAAACTGGGCGTACATTAAACAATGACCGGCAATCGCATAGATCCTTTTTTCTAAGTTATATCTACATTTTACGTGCCTTCGTCGTGGGTTTTACTCGAGCCCAAAATTTGGCTTGAAAAAATCGAGCGTCACTTTCTGTGACCCACTGTAGGTTCGCTAAAGCCTTTTCGGTTACATAATAGAAAGGGAGAGAAAGGGGGAGGGAGAAGAGATGAACGTCGGATAAGTTGAGTGCCGGAGAAAAGCGCGCGGGGGGTGGTTTTGAAAAACGGAAAAGACGATTTCACTGTAATGGATGAATGGATGAACGGATGAATGATTGATGAAAATTTGATGAAAATGTGAAGATCCGTATAAAGGTGTCAAAAGTCTTCCAAAACGCAAAGATGGGTTGGTTGATCTCGCATTTCAGCCACAGGACAGTCAAGGCCAAGCCACGGGATTGTGGCTGGACTGGGGACTCGAGATGAAGAATCCATAAATTTTCACACTTTTTGCTCCGACTCATCAAATCCCTCAGCTTCAACTTCATGTTTTCGTTCACTGATAAATGACAATTTGAACCTCGTTATCATTATGATATATGACTCCAATATTTACATATAAACCGCGGTATAATTCCATGACAGAATTTACCACTTCTCAACATAAGGCCGGATATCGACCTCCCAGGTAAACCCAGAGCGATGCTGCGTGTGTAAGTTCCAGTATGTCTCGGCAATCTGTGGAAAGAGTCAATATAAGTTCCACTCGTCAGCCCCCGGACTAGAACGGAGGAGAAAAAAAAAGAAAAAAAAAAAAAAATGAAAAAGCAGGAAATGGAATGAACCTTACCGAGTCGGAACTAATCTTCCCATCGGGCACACCGCCGTTCACACCGGTAAACGCCTCGGTCCTCGGGCCCGTGATGACGCCATCGATGACGGCATGGGCGACGTGCACGCCCTTCGGCCCGTATTCGCGGGCGATGGACTGGGTCATGGCTCGTTTGGCCCATTTACCGGCGGCGAAGGTGCTGAAGCGCGCGGATCCTTTGACGGAGGCCGTGGCGCCGGTTACGATTAATGAGGGTGGATGGGGGGACGTGGGGACGGCCTCTTCGAGGAGGGGGAGGGTCTTTTGGGCGAAGTTGAAGAAGCCGCGGCTTGTTTACTTTGTTAGTTTGATGGTTCTAGCTATGCTATTCATGGGTGAGAGGGGAAAGGGGGAAAAGGGGGAAGGGGGGAAGAATACATGTTAATGTCGATACTCGACTCGAGAGCCTGGGGATCAACTTCGACAAAGGGTTTGGGTTGTAGACCCGCTGAGGCATTGTATATGGCGGCCACGAGTTTGTAGTCGGGCAATTCTTTGGCGATGGACGCAAAGGCGGCGTCTAAGGACGCGCGATCGGTGGCGTCGGCGTTTAGGCCAATGGCTTTACCGCCGCTTTCGTTGATGGATTTCACGGTGGATTCGTAGGTTGATGATTTACGGGCGAGAAGGACGACGGGGTAGGCTTTTGCGAAGCGGGATGCTACTGAGGCGCCTGTTTCGTTGAGAATCAGTAAGTTCATTTCATCTTGGGTCTTATGTGTGGTGTGTTGGTCGCAGATAAAAAAGTCTCATGATTATGAAGCGCAATCAAACGCGATTCCTACCTGTGCCGCCACCTGCTCCGATAATAACAGCGTAGAACTTGGATGCCATGGTGAATTTCGATGGTGTTTTTGAACAAATTAATTTTGTCAAGTAAACTGGTATGTCACAGTTTTCTTTTTGAATTGAGATGTATGAATGAAGAGAATCAAAGTTGCTCGTATGGGAAGAAGAAGATGGGTACCTATTATCTACCTACTATCATGACGCTTATAAATACCTCCTCCAAGTTTGGAGACGACGTTACTAATGCCATTGCTCGAGCCATTGAAGTGCTCCTTCTTCTTCTATAGTCCGTAGACTGCGCTAACCTTACATAGTAGACATACTCCGGCATCGCTTTAGCTCTTCGGTCCCGTAACTAGGGCGCGATCGATGAGAAAGAACATTCGGCAATCGCGATTACCAATTGCATCCGTGGTTTCTATTTGCGTCAGATGTCGTGATCGTGGTGTGTCACTAATACCATCAGTTTTACATAAGTTTACGGGACGGGCAGTTTTTGCAGTAATTGTCTGAGACTTCTGAGTTAGACAGATTAACCTAGGTTAGGTAGATAGATGGATACCTATCATAAGTCGAATTCCACGACGGTTTTCAACATGTGCCCGCTTTTCCGATTACTGAACAATTCCAATTCCCCATCGAAGCGCCTTTGCGACGCTAGTCTAGGTAGTCTTATTCACAATCCGATGGTCGATGTCTTGTTCATCATCCTGTTCATCATCTTGTCGGTGTTGATGTATGTATTTCGAGATCGGGATAAAGTGACGTTTTAGTATGCACTCCCTGTTCTATCGAAGACGTGTGAGTTGAACAAGCAGAACTTCAACTACCAAATGCGTATGAGATAGAAGCGGTGCATTTCTTCATCCCACCGTACTTACATCTTCCACTCGGGCCAACAAACAACCCAAACCCATGATAACCTTGGGAAGGACATAAACAACTAATAACTCAGTCTCCCATGAGACGAAATCAAACAGTAAGCAATTGCTCGAAAAAAGCCCCAATCTCCCTCTCCCGATCAACAAGATGAATCTCCAAAATCCAATGCCGAGGCAGCCCATCTTTCCCCAAAGACCTCATACGCTCGGAATTTCCGTGGGTAATATACAGATTCTTCTTATCGTTCGGGATGCGTTCATGTGGGAATAAACCGATCAAATGTCCCGCTATCGAGCCGCCGAATTCCCAGCCGCGCGCTTCGGCGGCACGACATGCGGAGGCGTAGAGTTCTTCCCCGGTTATGTCGATGTTGGAGTCGAAGTCGGCTTTGACGGCGTGCCATACGGGTTCGAGATCATCGCGGAGTTTTTGCTTCAGGGGGTCGGTGCCGAGGACGTAGGTGCGTCCGAAATCTGCTTCCCAGGCCTCGAAGACGGGACCGAGGTCGACGAAGAGGATGTCGTCTGCCGCGATGATCCGGTCGGGAGGGTTCTCGTTGTAGGGCTGCAAGGTGTTGGGGCCGCTGCGGACTACGCGCTTGTGCCAGTGGGTGCGCACGCCGTGTCGGAGGGAGCCGAGCTCGTGGATTTGTTTGCTGAGGTCTTTTTCAGAGATACCCGGGCGGATTAGATCTCTTGCGATTTCATCGAATAGTTGGAGGGCTTTGGTTTGAGCGTCGAGGAGGGATGCCGTTTGTTTTTCTATCGTTTGGGGGCTTGCTTCCGACATGGTGGTGAATATGGGAGGGGCACTGAGGACTGAGAGTTCAGGTAATGTATTCGATATCTTGGGATTACTTAAGAATAGGTCCCCGTCTATGAGCCCTCTATGAGGTGAGAATTCCGATCGAGTTCACATCAGAAGGGCGGCGTCAGATATAGGGACATGATTCGTAGTGGGACGAAAGTCTGCCCGTCGATATTGGATTGTAAGTGACGTCTAGGTGTGTAGCATTGGGTACGCTAGATAGGAGAGGCGTTCGAGACTCTTGTTCCCTATGCCTATGCCGGAGTCCGGAATACTATTGGGGGTATTCCGTAATGTAACATAACATAAAGATAACCAATTCTGTCATGCTCATTAGATACAAAAGGCACGGAATGAATTGACTATCTTGAGTCTAGTTACTCCGTGGACGGCGTTGACGGTCTTCTTGCCGACGCCCTCCGTTTGGCAGAGGGCGGAATACCGGTAGGTGCATATGCTGTGCTATTTATGCACTTACCAGGTAGTGTCTTACGTATAGGTAGGTAGATATATAAGACCAATCACGTTAAGCGGGGTTCGTGGACGCGATCGCCGATCGGACGGGATTACATTTGCTAACTCGTAACTAAACACTTTCACTCATTTCTTTGATGTCATTTCTATCGCCTTACATTCTCTACCAAACTTTTAGTTATCTATTTGATCGCATTTTTATGCTCTGTTTATTTATTTTCGGCCAAATAGACCTCATTTTGCTTCGATAAGACTATGCCTGCCGAGTAATTAAGCCGTCTCTTGGCTTTACCCGTTTTCATGAAGATGCCGAGCGCGATGGCTTGAGGTCCCGAACGCTGGGTTTGTCAGATACCTCTGTGAGGGGTTGAGACTCACTTCATGCGCGCGCCATTGGTTCATCGATTTGCCGGTCGAGGCCATTCGGGTATCTAGGGTACTCGGTTCGACTCGGTCGATGAGTCTACAGTCTCAACCATCATCCTGATCCAAATCCCGACTTCGGGTCCAACCTATCGCCAAGACTTTAACCTTTTATAACCGAACTTAAACCTGAAAAGAAACTTCAAAAGAGAAATCCAGGAAAATGAAATGATACGACAAGGAAAGAAAGAGAGAAAGAGGGAAATAACCTCACCGAGTCCCGTTCTGACCCCAGAATCCCACGAGCTCGAGTAATTGTTGTCGCGATGAGCTCTCCCGCCAGTCAAGCTCACCCTCAATCGTAGCAGGCGAAGCATACTTGTGCGAACACAACTCCGTCAACTTCACATTCGACTTACCAGCCACCACAAGTCCACCACCAAAATCAGAATTAGCAACCGCCAACAATCTTATATTCGGTCCCTCGGGCGCCTCCGGTCGTCGATCATTCACGTCGCGAATACTCACCCATTCCCGCAGGGCGCCCTTCCCCTCGAGACCACGGCCGTTATTGGAGTAGATGGGCACGCAGATACAGTGCTCGCTGAACGTCCTCACGACGACCATCTTGCGGTACTTACTGTGGACGATGCCGAAGGGGGTGGCGGTGTTGTGCGGGTCGGTCACGGAGACCCAGCGCTCGTCGGTCGTGTTGGGCGTGTGGTGCGGCGCGCTGAAGATGAGGCCTACGTGGTAAGCGGAGGCCGGGTGGGCGGTGTCCGTGTCGCGCAGACTTACGGAGCTGCCGCCGTAGAGCAGGCCCTCGGCGAACGACCAGGACTTGAGGGATTGGGCGATCTTGCGGCCGAATTCGCTCCTTTTTATGCGGTGGGCGCGGGCGCGGGGGTGCGGGACGGTGGGCCATTGGTTTTGCTGGAGGGATTTGATTTCGGTGTCGTAGGTGTCGAGCTCGTCTTGGAAGGTAGAGGAGAGAGAGGAGAAGGTTAGGCTGGGGGTTGAGGCGTTGGTTTCGGTTTCGGTTTCGGATCCGGCGGAGGTGGAGCCGGAATCACTGCTGGAACGGGAACGGGAACGGGAATAAGGGGTGAGGAGGAGTCCTGTTTCCGCGTGATTAGCTGGGTGAGATGGGAGGGAGCGAGGGCTTGGATAGGCTTGCTTGTTGCGCATGATGGCATCCTTGCGCTTGCGATGGAGGCGGACGCGGTCGTAGTGCTCGCGGTCGATGCGGGGGCTCCATCTGTCGAGGTATTCGATCTGTCCCTGTCCGGGCTCGGTCCTGTATAGGGGGTATGCTCTCCCTTTGGGGATCGATGACGACGACTGGGGTCGTAGTACGGACGGCTGGTGGTGAAAACCCATGGTTGACTTTGGAGCGGTGAATAAGAGGGAGTTACCACGATTGAGTTTACTGAGAAGGTGAACTGCTTGTGTGTTGCTTCGATTCATTTGATCCGGGGGCTCTGATACAATGAGGTGTGCTTCTTGTGGTATTGGAATCACTCTTTCTCTCTCTCTCTCGAGGGAGTGCCCTGGGGATATTTAACATATTTCCAGACACAAGAGGATTGATTTCGAACAACGACGGATGATGGACAAGCAACAACAGAGTTGTAAGGAAGCGTCCATTGTTTACCAGTACATGCTTTGTCTACAGAGTATCAGGACATTGTGCTCTTTCAGCCTAATGGGTATCAGAGATGCATATATAAAGCCCTTTGTATCTGACCCGGGGATAAAGTTGCTCCTATGGTCCGCTCACCCTTCATACCATCATACCATCATACCATCATCCCGTCTCCACCACTCGCTTTACCGGCCCACTTCCTGCACTCTCCATGACTTCCAATATGGCAAGCCGAACCCCGCTCACCCGGGTCCCCCTCGACCGCGAATGGGTCACGGCCCTCGAATACCACACGATCATGAAATGGCTCGAGGACGTGCGGCCCGGCGCCCCGGAAGGAAGCGAGCGCGAAGTGGCCGATTCTCCTTCTTCGCCCGCTCACGTCCCCTCACCACCAACGGTTCCGAAGAAGAACGTACCGCGCGACGTGAAGCCGGCGGGGACGGCGAAGACGTCGCCGCCGCCACCACCACCACCACAACCATCACGACCCCAGGTGCCGAAAAAGAACTTCGTGCTCGAGAACAAGAAGGCGGTGGCGGCGATGGCGATGGCGATGGCGAAGGAGAAGTCGCCGCCGAAACGGACGAAGGAGATCTTACTCTTTTCGGAGGAGGGGCTTGTTTCTCGTAAATTTGTGTGAACCCCCTTTTTTCGAAAAAAAAAAAAAAAAATGAGAGAGAGTGTGTGAAGTTCACTCGTATACCTTACCTACCTCATCTCTCAGTCTCGGGGAAATGAGTAATAGTAATAGTGAGTTAAGGAAGGGAGAATAATTGAGCTGCGGGTTTTGAGTATTTTGTTTATACTACATACAGATTGAAGAAGAAAAGAGACAAAAAAACAAAAAAGACTATGTTGGTGAATCGGTGAGTAAAATAAAAGACTTTGATATTTTATAATATGCTTTTTTTTTTCATCTGAGGAATATTTTATCTAATGTGTTAATTATTATACTTTTCTTTTTGGTCTTTTATCTAGATCAACGTGAACTGGCACACCTTCCTACACATGTCCTATCAGAGAGCAAGGGGTATATACAGTTGCTTGACAACGATACGCGTTAATACCTACTCACATCATATCCAATATATCATATCGCCTTGACGCGTCGTTGAAACCGCGGAATCCTCTTCGTGAAAGCCTCCGGCTCCTCCCTCGCCCCCTCCTTCCAGTACTCATACTCAATCCACGCATTCTCAGGCATCTGTTCCTCCATGGCCGCAATCCAATTGCCCAAGTCCGGCGACAGCGGAATGACGCCTGTCTCCAGGACATAGACATCCCAGAGCTTGACGAGCTCCTCCAGCTTCGCGGGCTCTGCTTCGGCGAGGTCGTGGATCTCGCCCGGGTCGCTGGCGAGATTGTAGAGCTGCCAACGCTCGGGGCCTTTGGGCTTGGGGATGAACACGATCTTCCAGTCGCCCTTGCGACAGGCGGCGCGGCCGCAGGTCTCCCAGCCGTTGATGAAGTCCTTCTCGTGGATCGATGCGGATTGCCGGGTCAGGAAGGGCACCATGGATTTCCCGCGCATGGAAACGACTTCGCGGCCGTGGTAGGTCGGGGCCGGGTGCGCGACGCCGGCCATTTCGAGGATGGTCGGCGCGAGATCCATGACGGTTGCGAATTGATGGGTTATGGATCCGCCTCGGGGGATACTATCCCGGCCGAAGGAAGCGGGGGGCTTCATCATATAGGGAACGCGAACGCCGCCTTCGGTGGTGTAGGCTTTGTATAGTCTGCTCGGCGCCGTGGCGGCTTGGGCCCAGCGGGGTCCGTACCAGATGAAGGAAGTGCCGTTTCCGAGGTTGTCGATGCGGTTGTCGTAGTACTTTTGTAAGTGCTGGAGCATGGTGCTCTGCACGATGGGGTAGGCTTCGTAGGCGGCGCCCTCGGCCCCGTTGTCGGAGAGGAAGCAGATGAAGGTGTTGTCGAGCTCACCGATGTCTTCGAGGTATCTGGTGATTTTCCCGACGTTTGCGTCGATGGCTTCGACCATGCCGGCGAAACACTCCATTGCGCGGCATGAATTCGCGCGTTCTTCGGCAGTCAACTCGTCCCAGGGCTTGACTTCGTCTGCTACTACGGGGTGTGGTTCGACGTCTTGAGGGACGAGACCGAGGTCTTGGAGACGCCGTAGACGCCTTTGTCGGAGAGCCTCTGGGCCGTCATCGTATACGCCGCGGTATTTCTTGATATACTCCTGAGGCGCCTGTAGCGGCCAGTGAGGCGCGGTGAAAGGGAGATACCCGAAAAAGGGCTTCTCGGAACCCTCTGCTTTCCAGTCTTCGAGATACTGCAACATCTTGTCGCCGTATCCATCGGAGGAATACCAGCCCTCGGGCAGCTTCTTGACGTACTCGCCGTCCTCGCTGTGCAAAGCGATGAAGCTCATCGTCAGGAACTCGGGGATTTCATCCGCGCCTTCGAGTTGCGGTTCGTAGGCGTAGTGATTACTGCAAGCGGGCAAATGCGCGAAGCTGCGCTCGAAGCCGCGGGCTTTGGGACTGCGTTCGGGCGTCAGGCCGAGATGCCATTTCCCGGCCATCAAAGTGTGGTAGCCGGCGTCCCGGAGGAGTTCGGGGAGGGCGACTACGCGCTCGTTCAAGTAGCCTTCGTAGCCGGGCATGCCGCGTTGGACTGCGGTGGACATGGTTCCGTTGGGATCATTCTGGCCGGAGATGTTGGTCCATTCGATGAGGTTGCCCAGACCGGCGATGTGGTGGTCTGTACCCGTCATGATCATGGCGCGGGAGGGCGAACATGCTGCTGCTGCGTGGAAGTCGGTGAAGAGGATGCTGTCTTTGGCGAGTTTGGAGAGATTGGGGGTGTTGATTTCACCGCCGAAGGGGCTGATGTCTGAGAAGCCCAGGTCATCGGCGAGGAAGATGAGGAAGTTGGGTCTCTTGGACGTCATTGTTTAAATGTTTGAATGTCTGAATGTCTGATGACAAGCTCTCGTCCTTCAATTGGATGTGTGTTTTTTTCCCCCTCTGAGTTGAGATACAAGACGGGAGATGGCGGAGATGAATGGAAAGAGGGGAGAGTTACCACGGACAGAAAAGTTGCCCCGAAATGTGCAGGCCGGGCAAAATGAAGTCGGGGTTAGGACGGGGAATACTTCCCCATCGTCATCGCCCTCGCAATGTGTAGACTTCATCACATACCCCCCACCACAACGTCGTATTCGTGAATCGAATCAAGCATTCCAATTGACAGTAAAAAAAGCAGGAAAGTGAGGACTCCGCAACAGACGCGACAAGATCGTCGGGATGGTCAGATGTTCCCTGCCCTGCCTGTCCTTTGGAGGGGCCCCCCCTCTCGAATACATGTGCATCATGTCGACTCCAACCCTCACGGGACCAACCCCTCACGCACGTTCGACCTGACTCCGAGGAGAGAGTTTGTTTTGAGAAGTAACCTTGAAGTGGTTAAAAGGTCTCATCGGCGCCTTGTTAGTGAATGTGCTAACCGTTGACGTGATATTCCTAGCAAAAGACGCACACATGCACACGCGCTCGTTCATGGTCTACACGTGTTCCAGGACTCGTCAAACAGCACCCTCGGCATTGAGGTTCTTGAGTCGGTCACGGACGAAGAGAGAAGACCGATTGGAGACTTGGCAGTGGACAAGGCAATGGGAAATGTCAAACCGTCCCATATAATGAAATTCCCCAACTTTTCTCGGGGGATTCGGTAGTTTGGTGTGTCTCATTGGTCGAGCTACTGAATGACGCGATCCAGCTCGTCTATTGACAATCGTCTGGCTGTTCCCCCCCGCGAATCAACCAAGTCAGCCAAGCCAGCCAAGTCAGTTACCTACGACAAGCCAAGCATGGCGTGTAGGTATTACCCTTCCCCTCTCTTTCTAACCCCAGACCCCTGAACCCTTGTAACAAGGGCCATTGCTAAGAAGAGCGCTGTATCTGCTGTACAAGGGATCCAAATAACAGCATGTCTGGGATCGGTGCTGGTATAAAATGCAAAGAGGAAGAAGCTCGAGAGTTACTTGGCAGCACGTCCCACCTGGACGACGAGGAAGAAGATAGTATCATCATCATCATCGACGACGACGACGTGAAGAAGAAGAAGAAGAAGAAGAAGAAGAAGAAGAAGAAGAATATGAAGGGATTATTGACTTTAGGTCAGGTTCGAGCTTATTGGCTTGGGTCTGTCGTTTGTCTTGGTGGTTTTCTGTTCGGTTATGATAGTGGCATGTAAGTGTTCCAGTATTCGGGGTGTGTTTTTTTTTCTTCGGTCCTGCTTTGCTTTGCTGACCATGTCGTCGCAGTGTTGGTTCGTCGAATTTCCCTTGATGCCATCGCCGCTCACCACCTCGACTATCGACTAACCCGAGCTCACCTCATCCAGGCGGCGTATTAACACTAGCATCCTTCGAGAATGATTACCGCTACGACAAGGCCGCCGGAACACGCACGAACTCCCTGTCCGTCGGTCTCCAACAACTCGGCGCCTTCGTAGCCTGCTTCATCGCTTGGCCCTTGACCGATAGAATCGGGCGCAAGAAAGCACTCATGCTATGCTCTGTCGTCTTCATCATCGGGGCCGTGATCCAGACTATCAACACGCACTCGCTTACGGCCTTTTACATCGCAAGAGTCATTGCCGGTCTGGGACTCGGGGCTGCGACGGTCATCGTGCCCATGTTTAACAGTGAGATGATGCCGAAGGAGATGAGAGGGCAGGTCGGGAGTTTCTTTCAGTGGTTTTATACCTTTGTGAGTAACTTCCATGCCACCTATCTCCAATCTGCTCTCTCCTATTGAGTTGAGTATTATGTTAATGAAGTGGAAAGGGTATATTCGTGTCGTACTTCATCGACTATGGTGTCGGCAAAGGCATATCACCCCACCGCTCGGCTCAATGGCAGGTCCCTATCGGTCTGCAAATCTTCCCGGCGGCACTCCTTGGTCTGGGCATGTTGACGGTGCCCGAGAGCACGCGATGGCTTACGAAAAAGGGCCGACACGAGGAGGCTTGGAGAAGCCTGCGGTGGATTCGCGCTGACAGCTCTGAGGCTACTGCTGATGAGATGGAGGAGATAAGAGCCGGTGTAGTTGCGGACATGGCGGCTACGGAGGGGTTCGAGTTCAAGGGTCAGTCCCACGGTTATGCTTTCTCGCGAAGGGGAAGCGGGGGAGGCAGGATGCTGACGATGAATGCTGAGCAGAACTACTACAACGCGAGAACTTCCGACGCATTCTCGCTGCTTTCAGCATCTTCACGGCACAGCAAGCAACAGGCGCTACGGCATTCGCTTATTTCGGACCGCAGTACTTCAACCTCATCGTCGGCAGCGGCACAAGGAGTCTGCTCGTCACTGCCATCTTCGGCGCCATCAAGGTCGTCGCATGCGGCGTCTTTGTCCTTTGGTTTGCCGAGCGTCTATCTAGACGTCAGGTCCTGATAGGAGGCGCTCTATTCATGAGTGCGTGTCAGATCACCACGGCGGCCGTGGTCAAGTCCTTTCCGGCGCCAGCTGAACAACAGGCGACTGTTAAACCGTCGGCGATGGCGACGATTGCGCTGATATATTTGTTTGTCATTGCGTATAACTTTAGTTGGGGGCCTATGCCTTGGCCTTATGTTTCCGAGTGAGCTCTACCACTCTCATCCAAATTCCACTCATCCCGCTATCCCAGTCAATGGACTGAGAAGGTATGAGGCATTACTGACGACTGACAATCCAAAGGATCTTCTCACCCCGTATTCGAGAACCGGGTGTTGCGATTGGTGTGGCGTCGCAATGGCTCTGGAACTTCGTCTTCTCGCTCACGACTCCTTATATGATCAAGTCGCTTGGCTGGGGCACGTTCCTCTTATGGGGTGAGTGGTCCTACTTTGCTCCATGCGCCGAAGGTATCGACACTGCTACTGATACTGATACTGATTCTGTCTCTAGGTGTCTTTGATCTTGTCATTTCCATCTTCGCTTTCTTCTTCTTGAAAGAGACTCGAGGCCTGTCGTTGGAGCATATTGCGCAGTCACGCTACAAATCGGACAGTTCGTCAGTCGAAACTATGAAATAGAATAAATAGGTAGAATGAATGAATGTACTTGAATACAATTCGAGATGAAGTTGCTGAGATCGACCGAATCGAGTTCACAGTCGACTATTGTGTTCTGTGTTTGTTTATCAATAGTGCCATCGTGGAGCGTCGCTCTTATCATTTATGGATTCTTGTAGCTTGGATCGATTACCATGTCATCGAGAAGTTCCAGATCGCAATTAGCTTCCCGTATAATAGATGGGGCCCGTGGATAAGAAGTTCAGAACATCTGATTTGGCTTTCTGTGTAGGTGGCATGAGCAGGTAACAGCAGACAGACCAGAGTCCTCCGGGGTAGCAAAATGCCCACCATGCCTAGCGGTAGGTTCCAGATGGATAGACTTCTATACACAGCCATCCGGGTGCTTCAAGTCTGGCAATTTCTTTTGGGCTTCGGAAAGGAACTCTTCTGGTTCGTTCTAGACACTCGGCCAAGTTGGCCGATATGGCTGATATGGCTGACATGGCTGATATGGCCAGGTACAGCTCCAAGCGTGTGGCATAATACGCCGTGCCCATGCTCATGCATCAATTGTTCCGACCTTTTTTTTAACCTACATCACACTTTGCTTCTTTCTAGAACTCTTGAGAATGGTGGGGCGGCTATCGTTGCAACGGTAGCAATACCGGGACCAGCCTTAGGCACCCAACGATATCGAGAGTGAGTAAGGGTTCACCGATGAAGAACTCGATGTGGAGGACAACTTAGCAAAGGTGACCGTCCCAGGTACTGTGCAGCGAGAACAGTTGCAGCTTCAGGTGTGCATCCAGAGCAGCCGGAGTTGGCGCTCGATGTAGTAAAGCCAGTCATAGGCAGTCATCACTCAGTGCCCGCTGCTCCGACAGCACCCTGACGGCGCCCGCCGCTGCCGTGATGTTTTGAAAGGCCGAGTCATCAAGTCACAAAGGTTATTGCGCAGGGAAGCGAGGCAGCAGTCAACTCGGGAGGCCGACAAGCACTGCGCTGCCGCTGATTGGATTCAATGCAAGCAAGGATCGGTGCTTATTTGCTACCTTCGACAAGATATCGCCGCGCGGTGTGGCCAGTGGCCTTGACGTTTAGGCTGCGGTGGAGAGCCACACATGGCAGTTCCATGCTGTAGCTTCATGGTGCCTGGCTCTTGTGGATATCTGCACAACTAAGACAGTGAGCGTCTTACATAGCAAGAAGTTAAGAACATCGTGTCCATTGACCTACCTAGCTTCATGATTAGCCAACTTTGGCCGCCGGTGCCGGTGCGAACAAGGCGAGATGGGCTCGACGTTTACAGCCCGCACAACGACAAATGGGACACCCACTATCTACATACATACCTACATTATCGACAGGCCCACCTGTCGAGACTCTTCTTCTCTAGATAACCCACCGTGCTCAACCGTCCATAATTTAAGCGACTGCGGATCCCTCAGGGCGGCCAGCGAAGACGCTTCACTCAGAATCACCACGGTGTGGGTCGTCTAGGCGTAGGTAGACCGTCTTTCGTCATGCGACGTCGACTCATTCATTGCCCATTTATGAGGCTCTCTCAGCCCAACTAGCGGTGACTATTTTTGAGCTCCAAATAAGCAATTGCCCGTAAAGCAAGGGTAGCTTATAGGCAGTGCCGTTGCAATTGGTCGCCCATGCCCCCCGTCAGCTGACGCGCAGGTA
This sequence comes from Xylariaceae sp. X187, assembly GCA_028637585.1. NCBI lineage: Eukaryota > Fungi > Ascomycota > Sordariomycetes > Xylariales > Xylariaceae > Xylariaceae sp. X187. The sequence continues at coordinate 114,821 of JAJIZN010000011.1, read as the reverse complement.
AGTAGGTAGTTCTTCGCATTGCGTCTTGGGGGGGGGGGGGGGGCCGCCTCTTTCTACTGCCTACCTAGTTATAATTAAGCCTTAGGCAGGCAGTAAGCAAGGTCAACAGCTCCAACAACTCCAACGTCACCGAGAATATAAAGGGTCCATGGCACACGTACTGGAAGGATGTAGAGCTGAAGATCACAGGCTTCAACATTTAGCTCTCGCTGAATTTCCGTATAAAAGTTTTTCTTTGACGCCCTGAGTCAAACGCTCTCATTCGGATTCCTCAGACACTCGCTTATTAGCCCGTCGCGACGCTATCTCGTTCCATTTCCACGCCGACCGAGAAAAAAAAAATGCATGTGGCGCAATTCACCATCAGCGGCAAGCATGAGATTGCCCGCGGTCGGCCGACTAGCACTCATTCATGGCGCTAATGGATTGCATGTTAGCAAGACATAGGTGAGTCAAGCAAAAATATCTCGCCCACGTCGGTCCACCTGCTAGACTAGCAGTTTGTTCACATGGGAAGCCAGATGCATTGAACCGCCGCGACAAAGGCGCAATACGCCCGCCATTCGCTCAACATACATCCCGCCCTGCGAATCCCTTCCGCTGTTGACTGAACGGGGGGCTATAATCTTGTTACGTTATGGGCCAAGCCTTGCTCGAGGTGCCGAGGAAAATCGGACTCGCGTCCGAAGAACGCTGATGGGGTTCACTATTCGCCAAACAGGTAGAGGGATGGATTGGGTCAGCTCGAAGGATTAGAAATCAGCCGTCAAACGGCTATCGCGTAAAATTGAGAGGGTTCCTGTCAAAACAAGTTGCCATCACTGATCAGCCGATATTTGGGGTCGTGGATGTAAGGAAATAATTAATGTATGCAAATAATTACCTCGAGGGCTTTATTGCCGGACAGCGAGCCCCTGACAATATGGAACATAAACGGCCTCGAGCACCTACGTCACCCATGGGTAATAGGTACAAATAACATACAGGTGCATCCTTTCCGTCGCCTGACGCATTCCCGCCCGGTACTTTCAAGTTTCATTCAGACTAGAGAGATAAGATGGACTTGGCTTCTTTGAAGCTCTGAACCGGACTGGACCGGGCGAGTCAACGACCCGACCAGTCACCAGACGAGCGAGCCGGACGAGACGAACGGACGACAGCACCGGTTAGCTGGATTTTGGCTCTGGACCAGTCGACCCAGCATCTAATCGCGATGAAGAGGCCCTAAGTACCTATCTAGGTAGTATGAGCCGTCCCTATATTTAATCATTCCATCATCGCTCAACATAGCCACATGAACTTTGGAGTTTCGGAAGTCTGAACCAGGCTGGCGCTGACATGGTTTCTTTGCCTGTTCCTTTGTTATTATTTTGGGATTTAGCGTCCGGAATTGGATCATGGCATCTTTGACCATCTCCCGTCAAAGCCCATGATTGTGGATGTACCTAGGTACATAGCGGCATGCATCGCAATGAGTAGGGCAGCCCGTGCTGCATTTCATGTAAGGTTAGTGAGGTCGGAATTGGGAGACTGTCTTAATCGTCGGGTCGCCGAGACAATCAATCATCGGCCGATGGCCAATGGGGTCGTACCTGTTCAACATATTGCGGTGGCGAAGAGAACACCACCCCAATGTGTAATGTGTGAGCATCGTATATTCAGTCCGTAAGGGCTTCATTCCCATATCAACACATCCCTCATCGCGCCGCCTATCTACCTGACCGACAGAGGGCCCGAGGTCTTCGCGACTTATATGTAATCTGAATCGTCAACAGTCACTCACAGTGTCTACACTGCTTTATCGAGTCAGTGGCGCTAGGCCTTTGTGATCTGAATAATGAGAGGTAGCTTGTGTGAAGCAGCTGCCCATGGAGATCACCCTACCCGTCCGTACCCGTCCGTACGTATAAATGGTAACCAGCACCCGTCCCCAAAGGATGTGATGTCTTAGACGTAAGAACCCCTCTCGACTACGCCAGAAAATGCTGCCCATCGCGGATGTAAACTTGTACTACCTCCTCTGGGTCTTCCCACTTCTCTTCCTGTATTATTATGTCGTTGACGTAGTGCATACATGGAGATCTGGCAAGGAGTATCCTGTCATGTGGAGTCCCACGGCCCTGACCCCTCGATTCGTTCTCAACTTCCTCTTTTCCGTCAGGGCACAAAAGCTCTGCCGAGACAGCTATCAAAGGGTGAGAGGAAGCGAGCCATCCTTTAGTCAATAGTCTGCCTGTGTGCTTACACGTATCGTGACTCAGTTCAAGGATCGCGCGATCCAGTTCGTTCGCACTGATGGGAATCTCCTCGTCCTCCCATATGCCGTTCTCGACGAACTCTCCAATCTCCCGCCCACAGTGGCAAACGTCGCCGGTGCCATCGACCAGGAACTGTTGGGACAATACACAGGCCTAAATGTGATTCTAGAGAACAGGCTTCATTCCTCGATTGTTCAGCGACGGTTAACGCCGCGAATTCCGACTCTCGTCCCGACACTGGAGAAAGCGGTCACCGCTGCCTTTAATGAGTATTTCCCCAAGGCTGACGGCTGGACCACCATTACTCCCTTCAAAATTTTTGTCGATATCGCCGCCAGAGTTAACGCACCGGCCCTCGTCGGCACATCGTTTGCTGAAGATCCGGAATGGCTCGAGATCGCTGTCGAGTTTACCGAGCAAGGTGAGCAACACCTTATTCAACCCTATTTGTACCTCTATAATCTAATTGTCTCTAGTCATGCATACCATGGTCGTCCTCCGTATGCTCCCAGTCTTCATGCACCCTATCGTAGCGAGATTTCTACCCTCATACTGGACAGGGCGCCGCGTTGTTCGGAACGCACGGAAATACCTCGCGCCTATAGTTGAGAAGATGCTGGCAGAGAGTGACAGTGGAGCCTGGGACCCGATAAATAGCACAAAGGAAGAGGACAGCAACACTCTCAGCTGGCTTGCGGGGAGCGTCAAGGGCGCTGAACGCAAGACGGAAAAGCTCGCCAATACCCTCCTACTTCTCGCCTTCGCTTCCACCCACACAACTCTTACTCGTATTGCGAACTGCCTGTACGATATGACGGCTGCGGACCCGGCAATCTGGAAAGAGATGGCTGCGGAAGTTGAGAGTGTCGCTGCCGAGCCCCAGGGCTGGACCGACGTGCCGTATGACCGTCTCCACAAGCTCGACAGCCTGCTACGGGAGTCCCAGCGCATATCGCCCACCATGCTGATGGGCATGAAGCGCCTCTTTAAGCAGCCCTACACTTTCCAGAACGGCATTCACGTGCCGGCGGGAACCTTCGTGGGCATGCTGGTCCAGGAGATCGCGAGCGACCCAGACATCATCCCCAACCCGGAGGTGTTCGACCCGTTGCGATCATATCGCGAAAAGGAGAAACTGGGCTTCGATAATCCCGCTGCTAAGGAATTCAACTTCACGGCGGCCACGAAAACGGCGCTCGGCTTCGGCTATGGCCGCTTAGCTTGCCCCGGGCGTTTCTTTGCCAGTCTCGTCATCAAGATGATCTTTGTCAAGTTGTTCACTGAGTATGAGTTCAAGTTCATGCCGGGTGAGGGGAGGCCCAACATTCTGAGCCTACAGGACTTCCTAATCACGTCTCCGCATCAGCAAATGATGGTGAGGAGAACGGGTGGAGTCTGCCCTTTTTGAATAAGGAACCGCCACCTCAGCAACAGTCGATGTGCGAGAGTTCGTATAGTCTCCGCGTGTCGGTATTGGTTTTGTGCGTATATACGACTGCGGTGCTGATTGTAGATGGGAGCGTTTGGTTGTCAAGGGTGTCTATTGTTAATTTTCTGCGTTCTTTCTCATTTAGTCCGCGACGCGGGAGCCGGAGGTATATACGCCATGGGACGATGATGCAGCTGGGACAGCTTGGACTTATCCACGGCTGCACTTTGACTCGTGTAGGTTAGTGCATTTACATATTCATTACCCCGTCACACCTGGGCATTACATTATCTTGGAATGGCGAAGGGGTTGGTGGATACGTCAGTGTGGTCGATAGATGGCCTACAGCCTCACACGCGGCTAACTGAAGGCGCGAAGGTAATGATTAAAGAGTCGATGAGTTACAATATCTGAAGTTATGAAATCGATGATCTCCACCCACCTATCTAACCTACCTGGGTTCTGCCTGGGTTATCTAGATAATAAGGCTCGTGTGACAGCTGGTCACGAACGGCTGAGGTAATCTGTAATGAGGGCACAGTTGAACGTGACTTCCACATTTTCTTTTTTTTTCCACACTATGGCTCTATGACTATGACTCTATGGCTCCTTCCTAAGAACTGTCGTCACCACAAGATGAAACGTTTGTACAACCACATGTCTCGTATCCGGATTCAACTGCCGTTAGGCCGGGACACGCCTTCTGTACAGAGCGCCTGGTTGGCATCCGTGGGTCCATAAGTCATTATCCGTTGAATGCTATTGGAACGGAAAGTGGATAACATTATCCAACTCCATCTCAGAGTCCCGCAAGTTCAAGGAAGTGACGATGGTTGATCAAGCGTCATAGGCGTGATCAGATCAGATGGGATACTTCATTCATGATCCACCTTCCTGGGACTCCCTATCTAACGGACTACCTATAGTGCTTATTTCAGTCTCTCAGGCCCTACCAGACGGCCATCATTGGTAGGTAATCACTCCCCATTCTTCTTTACCTAAGGTTACGATGATCGTCAGATCAATGACCTGGGCCTTTTGCACTCAGATCCAAACCGAACCCTAAACCCCACGAGGCGTTCACCCTGTCACCACCCGTCCCGTGGAACTTCTACCTAAGCTTCAACGTTTCGCTACCTTGTGCAATACGTACACATAGGTGGAAACTTTTGTTCAGGTCAAATGTGACGGCCAACTTACAATTCATTGCCCAGGAGATAGCTATCTCCTTTCGTCGGATACGGATTGGACAAATCGCCGAGTGGCCATGTCTCATGAGCGCTTGGCTGCCAGTCAACGCCGCTCCAGATCTGCAGCCGGACGATATTCTCCGTGTCGACGCCAAAGAGGTAGAGGAAACCTACAATGTCATGTTAGCACATCCAGTCGGGACCAGTCGAGGGAGGTGGGGCCTGAAAGTGAAGGGATTCCTCACTGATCTCCTCAGTTTTCGTAATCAAGCGCGGCTCAGATGAATAAGGCCCTGACATATCGTACCAGCCATCGTGAGTAGGGCTCCACTGCGCTCCGTTGAAAGTCTTCAAATAATACTTGTTGTCGTCGGCGTCTTTTCCCACAATATCCGTCCGGAAAGACGTGAAATGCACTACTTGCGGCGTCTCCTTGAATTTCCCGCCCATCCGCTCCCACCCTCTCCACGCCACCCCATCCCAGAACTTGTGGTGAAGCACACCGTCCCTGTCGACAGCCCATATATCAAGACTGCCCGAGCCCCACGAGGTGGCAGTAGGATTTCCAATAAAGGGCCCCCCTCCCAAGTCTTCCCAGCCATTCCACTGGTATCCATCCCAGTACTTGTGCAGCAGCGTACCATTCTCACTCGAGGTGCCAACGATATCAAGACGATTGGGTCCCCAAGAGACGACATTTGGCAAACTCGAGAGCTGCCCGCCGAGGTTCTCCCACTCCAATCCCTCAGGAAACCATCCGTTCCCAGTCCAGGCCTTATGCTTCACGGCACCATCGGGTCCCAAACCAACGATATCCAAGCGATTAGCACTCCAAGAGTTCGAACGGACGGAAACGACATTTCCACCGAGATTGTCGTTGGACTGCCAATCAGGACCCCATGCACCACCGTCGAAATACTTGTGCGCGACGTGTCCGCTAGAAGCGTCGATCCAAACAATATCGAAACGGCCAGGCCCCCAGGATGACACGGAAGGACATGTGCCTGCCTCAGCAGCGATACGTTCAAATTTGTCGGGCTGCCAGTCGTACCCAGTGTAGAATTTGTGCCAGATAGAGCGGTCTGGAGCGATGCCAAAGAGATCAACCCGGGGATCTCCCCACGATACTGCCTCCACACAGGAAGGGTTAGCTCTAGCTGTAGCAGCCTAGGGTTGTCAGTGTCAGCAAGATCACTTCTCGTTCAGATATGGCAACATTGTCTCAACATCAACATGAAGATAATACATACCAAGAGCGGAAGAAGCAATGAGGTTCTCAAGAGTTTGCCCATGTTGAACTTTGTCACTCAACAGTATATTGCTCAGGTAGATGATGAAGATGGATAGCCAAAAGACACACACAACACCTTCGAAGTGCTCCTACTCAGTTCTTATATATAACCCATCCGATCTTCCAGCACGTCTTCAGTCTCGGGCCGGAATTGCCTGCCCCGTCTGACGATTTCGGAACTACCTATGCATCGCTGATGGCGTAGGTGGCACTGGCAGCCAGAGACCATCATAATCGATCGACAAAACAAACAATCGATTGTGGCTTTTTCCGCAGTTCATGCCGATGTCTCGAGGATTCGTTCATGATAGGTTTGCCAAGTGCTTCCAATATCCAAGCAGACTGTCGGAAAGATGTTTGGTTGAGGAAAGGCCTGCCGCATATATATTGTTGCAAGCATCTTTCAGCCGGACTGGTAAAGAAAAAGCAAAAACGCACACACATACACACATACATGGATACAGTGCGCATACACGGCGATAGAGTGTTGTCTCTGTGATTTATATTGATTGGATGCCCAAGACGCTGTTGCCACCGTCACCGTCATACCCGGTCTCCTGTATCATGCCGTACGCAGTATTGATTTGGGCTGTCCTCGTCGCTCGACCGGCTTAAGCTGTGCTTGTTTGCTTCTTCATTCTACAATGGTTCGCATAGCAGATGTATCACTTCGAGCATGACGGCATGGCTTGGGCTTTGTACAGGATCATCTAATTGACAATTCATGCTACATCCTTGAGCTTCAATCGAATTCAATGCGCCACCGCCAAAGGATTCCGTCCGATGAGACTCTACGCCCTGTTACGGCGAGGAGCGTGTTACCCGCAAATCTAAGTACGATAGGTACTCCGGTGCTCAAAAGTAAAATAAGAGAACGAAGAAGCGGCGTGACACAGAATGATGATAGCAGCCGACAATGTCCATGATACTTCCGCTTTCCTAGGTACATAACTATTTCGTATACTTGATTCATCAGAATTGTCAATTCTCATAACTTGCGCAGTTCTAGGCCCTCGGACGGAGGGAAGGGAGGACCCGACCCTCCATGCATTTTTTTGCCTTTTCGATACCTACATGATCGATTTACACTGGTGCGCTTGCGCGGCCCCGGAGGTACTCAGGTTCGATTTTTAGTAGCCACGGAAGCGAAACTTATGCCAGGCAGGGTGTAGGGTTGCTTGCCGCTCACACCTAGGTGGCCACGGCAATATGGCTCCCCGAGGAGACTAGACAGCCTATCTAGGTTAGCACTTCCAAGGGATTGAAGATGGTTAAACGAATGGCATTGAACTGATTGGAATAGATAACAGGTCGAAAAAGAGGGTAAAGAAGGGGGATACATAATCGTAGGCCGGGGCGATATACCTGCCTATAGTCAAAACCCCGGCATTGAATTTCCAACCCGATGATCAAAGCCGACCGTTTATAAGGTAGGTAGTGCTATCTATGTTACTTATGTACATACGCATGGACGGCTTTACTACCAGGTAGATATGTAGGTGCCTATGTCCGGCCTGCTACACTACACTACGTAGTAGATAGATGGCGCGCGCACGCTTGATTATTAAGTAGTGTAGTGTAGTGAAGTGTATCTAGTGAAGTGTAGTGAAGTGTAGTGTAGTGTACGGACTTAGGTAATAATTAATTAATTATGCCCATTAGAGTTCCATAGAGCGCATCTTAAAAACCAAAGGCAGTGAGTGCCGTATGGAACCGGACATAGGGCGTTCGTATCGGCGGTAATGCCAAAAAGGTTTTTTTATTTTATTTTATTTTATTTTTAGGGAAAAGGAAATGATGATTGCCAAAAAAAAAGGGAAAAAAAGGAAAAGGGGGGAAAAAGGAAACTTGACTTTCACCTGCGCGGAACTTTGCGTTGATGTGATGCGACGCGAACAATTGGGAGATTGGCACTTGAGTTCCATGTTGACGAGAATTGGATTGGCGAGTCAATCACGGTAATGGTAATGGCAATGGTAACGGTAATGATAATGGTATCACGGATATGGTACAAAGTAGAAAGCCGTAAGTTGTTTCTTTTTTTTTTCTTTCTTTTTTTTCCTTCTGGAAAGAAAAAAAAAAAAGAAATCCGGTGTTTTAAGGGAGGGGGGAGTTTGACAAAGGCCCCAATAAATATCCCTTTTTCTCTCTCTTTCTTTAAAAAAAGGGGGGAAAAAGAAAGAAAAGAGTATTTTGATCACGGGAAAAAAAAAGGAGAGGAGGCCCGCCCCGTTATCCCGTGATTACGTAAACAGGAAACCGGTCCCCTCACTCCCCCTTCGCCCCCCCTTTTCGTTTCTCTTTTTTTTTTTCTTTTGAAAAAAAGAAAAAAAGAGAAAAAATTAACTAAAACCAACAAACATGAATAGATGATAAAATGATTGTGCATGCCTGCGTGTTCATTGTCTCTTTCTCTCTCTGCGCTCTCTCTCTCTCACACCTCTATCCAGAAACTTTTTTTATCCCAAAACAAAAAAATTATACTTTATAAAAAAAGACATTGATTGATGGGAATAATGAAAAAGATTCAAATCCATCCCGTCTAGTTGGATTGGTAGTGGGCGACGTAAGCGACCTCCATGTCGTTACCCCAGCCAGGGGTGGTGGCGGAGTTGGGGCTGCCAGGCTGTTTATTGGAAGTCGGAAGTCAGTGGATAGTTCTCGCACTTTCATATATATCGGTAGAATAGGAGGGGGGAGGGGGAAGGGAAGGGGAAGGAAAAGAAGAAGAAAAAGAAGGAGGTAGGAGGTAGACTTACGAAACCACCACCAACAGCAACGTTGAGAATGATGTACATGGCGTTCTGAGCGAGAGACTCCCAGACGGTCTCGTCGTTGATGCGGCCACCGTTGATCTGGAAGTACTGCGTGCCGTCCATAGCCCAGCTGATGGTCTGGTCGACCCAGGAGGTAGGGGTACGGTCGATGGTGATCTGCCAGGTGTGCCAGTTGTAGTCGGCGATGGAGGTGCTGCCACCGATACCGTTGGACTCGTTGCAGATACCGCCGGGGGAGACGTCGCAGTGGACAGTGCCGAAGCCGGTCAGCTTGCCGTCGACCATCTCCAGGATGTCGATCTCACCGCAGGCGGGCCACTGAGCGCCGCCAGTGCGGATGGAGTTGCCGAGCATCCAGAAGGCGGGCCAGAGACCCTGCTTCTCGGACTGCGGGTTGCCGCCGAAGCGGATACCGGCGGCAATGATGGTCTGGTGGGCGTCGGCGGGCGTGAAGACGTACTTGGACTCCAGACGGGCAGAAGTCCATTGTCCGTTGTCGAGCTGCGGGATGATCTGGAGAGTGGTGCCGCCAGAGAGCTGGTAGTTCCCTACACGAGCCGCGGAGTTAGTCACCTGCTAGCTAAGAAGGGGGAACGATAAGGGGGGCTGAGAAGGGGGTATGATAAGGGCTCGAGGATACTACATACAGCCGAGGGCGTCGGTGTAGGTCTCCAACTCGCCGTTGGCGTTGTTGGCGCTCTGGATGACGTTCCAGTTGGTAGCGTTGACATCGCCACCGCTGGGGCCGTCAAAGGTGTCCTGCCACTGGATGGTGAAGCCGTCGAGCTCAGGGGCGTTGGAAGCGGCAACGGACCCGAGGGCCAGAGAGAAAGCTAGGAGCTTGGCGAACATGATGGTGATAGGTAATATCGCTAGGATATATGTGGTAAAGGATAGACAAAGAATATGTACAGATCGAAGAGATCAAAGGGAATGGATGAAATAGAGAACCAGCTATTTCCAGGAAGTTGACGTGAAAAGGGAATGATCGTCGACAAGCAACATCATCACCACCACTGGAGAGATCTTCTCCCTTTTATATAAAAGAGCCATGGCAGGGCAGGGCAAGGCAAGGCAAGGAAGAAGGCAGACGGAAGAACAGAGGCCAGGGCTGACCAGGGTCCGAAGCAGAGATAACCTCGCCGCTAAGGCGAGGATTCGGTTCTCGTGAGCTAAACCACGAGATTCCAATTTGCCTGAAGCGAAGGCATCCTGGCCCGGCGGAAGGGAGACCTTGCCTACCTACTTAGTCCGCAGTCGTGTGAGCATTGGGTAGCGTTTTAGGTAAGGAAGCGTAAGAAGTCCAAGAATATGACATAACCAAGCTATGGAGTATTAGCAAGGAGTCAACAGAGGTAGGTTTACCTAACCGGCGCGAAACTAGATGGTCATGGAGTGGAGATTTGTAGTCACCGTCTACTTTTAGTTATCGTGAACATTCCGCTTTGGGCGTTGGTGTCTACGTACTCACACTACCTACTTATTTACTTATGTTCCTCGAGCCTGCGAGCCTACGAGCCTGGTCCTCTTCATAGCAACGGCGCGGGTTTGGTTGGTTTGGTTTTACTTAGTACTTAGGCGTACTACTATGTAGACGTAAGCATAGGCGTAGGCACAGGCACAGGCACAGGCACGGCCACATGGGTTCCGTTGACCCGTTTCATTCTGTGGATGTGGGGAAGTCTTCCCCATGTTTTGTTGTTTTGTTACCAAGGAATACCTAAGTATCTTAAGGCGGACCTCGCAGACCTCGCGGTAACTTACTCCCTGAGATTCATCTCGGGGCAGGTTTTGACGGGCACCACGTTGACAAGCCATGTGCAATACATGTCAGCCAATCTGCGTCGTAGAATAAGTAAAGCTCTGGAGACGAATTTGTTGTTGTGTTGTTCGAGATCGCCCTATATACCGGATTAGGATTAGGATTGGGATTGGGAATAGGAATAGGAAGGACGGGAACGTGGTGGTGTAGATACTTATTTACTTGCCTACTTTGGACACACCCACACTCACCCACGCACCCACTCGCTCACACACCCACTCACACCCTTACTTTAGGATCATATTGCCTTTGGGCCCAACGGCCGCGTTCCTGCCTATGACGGGGTAGTTCCCTGCACGAGCGGCTGCTCGAGAAATTGGAAATCCGGTGGGTAAATCCATTAGTGAAGCTCCACCGGGAACCATATCGGAAAGGTCTACGTAAGACTTTTGATATATCTACCTACCTATCACCCAAGACGGGGGGGTGGAGGTCCTTGAATAAAAGATAAGATGATGGAGCAGCTAAGTATGTAAGTGAAATTGACTCCTCCCTACCACATTACTACTTGATGATGATGATGGGGATGATAATGATGGTAACGATGCTGATGATGCTGATGATGCTAATGATGAGGATGATGAGGGGGATGGGAATGATGCCAACAGGGCAAGGTAATAAGAACATAAGCCCTTAACTGATCATCCACACGTGGGAGATTTTCAAGTAGATACCGATCTAGGTAGGTGGCTGATCATTCCAATCTCGTGCAGAGGTCGTCATGCGGTACCAGCCATGGCTCACGAATCACGAATCACGATTCACGATTCTTGCCTTCCCCAGTTCTCCAGAAACCGGGAAATGTGTAAAGCCGACAAGATCGGGAACCTTGCGGGGATGTGTATCTTTCTAGATACTATGTACTGTACCTGCGCAAGCCCGGCTGGAGTCGCTGGACACCGGCTGGACACACAGGCACCGACACAGGCACCGACACACACACCATCGCAATGATTAGTGATCGGGTGGGTTCAATCGAATGAATCCTGATTCCTGGCCCCTGGGTTGTTATTAACTTGTTAACTTGTTATCTAAGTAGAGAGTTTTTAGTTTTTAAACTGCCCCATTCAGACGAGTTCAGACCTACCTACCTACTTATCTCGTGGCCCCGTCCGTCATGGGCTATTATACAGTAGCGCCGCGTGTGGTATTATAAGCATAGATAGCACTTATAAGAAGTACTTATAGCACTTATACTATGTAGCGTTATAGCGCGAGCTCATGACCCGGATTAGGCATCTCGGTATAGTCCGAGGAAGTACCGGTATCCGTAGCGTTGGCGGCGCCGAACACTACTAGGTTAGTAGATAGTGTAAGTACACACTTAGTAGTAAAACCGACGAGACGATAAGTATCTAGCCAGTAAGATACTGATAATACATACTTAAGTAGTAGATAGGTAGTGTAAGTATTAAACTTTAGATTTCACCTACCCCTTGCAGCATGTTCGGCGCGGCGATAAACCGATCGACAGTTTCGAGGGGCACATTCTGGAGCAGGCCTTTTTTCCCAACCGTGTCCAGGCCAGGCCCCCAGATTGATTCGGATTCCTAAAAGAGGATTGAAGGATTGAAGGATGAAGGATGCCCTTCGAATCTTGGACCCGTTGCCATTCGACCCAACGGCCAAACGGCCAGATGGAATCACCATGGAATTCTGACGGCTCGGGCCTGGCCTGGCCATGAATCCGTGACGTTACTCCCGCAGGTTGGCGTGAAAATTACACCTTTGCATTGGGACTGACGTGATTTTCTCTCATTCAGATAAGGGTGTGGCCAATTTGACGTACGCACGCCTTGAAGGCAAGTACCTATGCGACGTCAGTACATAGTAGGTATCGCTTCGGCAACTGAACGTAAGTATGCCTAAAGCACATAATACTTAGTAAATAAGTAGTAAGTAGGTAAGTAGGTAGGCTTGCCACGTTCCTTATTGATAGGAAGCCATAGAGCTAGTGAATGAGGAATGTAATTACCCATCATCCATCGTGTCCTGTGCTCGCAGTTTGAACTTCCAAAATCAACAAACACTTCGCGTCGCCGAAATGCCTACCTACTGCAGTCTGCACGGCCGTAACGATGTATTTGACCGAATGGGATCCGGTTAGCCATTCGGAAGGAAGAGCCCGACTGGCAAAGATCTTCGAAATGGCAAGGGTCCTAAGGGTACTTTGCTTGGTAGGATCGACAGACAGAGGAGCTCTGCTGCCTTGCAGACCATCGTTGCATGAGAGGATTGCCGCCAGTATGGATGTCTTGCAGCCACCAACCCCAAGCAGCAACCAAGATAAGGTAACCCCGCTGTAAGTCAGTATCTGATCCCGTCATAACTCAAAATTGAGTTTGGGATTTAACATTAAGGTAAGGTAGCTTTCAAAGCCGGTGCTGTCGTGATTTCGATCAGGTCGGGCCCCCCACGAAGCATAGGTACTTACTTACTTACTTATTAAAGTAGACTCCAGACCATGTCGACAGGGGCTTCGGTAATGCCACTATTTTATCATCAAACAATCGATTGTCAGGCGGTAACGATAAAGGGAGCGACGGCAAGGCGTGACGAGAATCGAAATGAGAAAGGCGCAAAGGAGTTCAGATATCCGTCTCGTGCGTTGGCCAGCATGATCCACGATCGGGAGCACGTGTACCCTTTAGTAGGTAGAATTGTAGACACTACCTATGTAGCGTTTCATCGAAGCGGGACGAGGGAAAAGCGCGCTATCTAGCGCACACACACGCACACCTCTAATCCTACTTGCACTTTAGCTTCGTCAGAAACCACCAAATGAACCAAATGAACTTCTCGGCTGACCTACCTTGTAGGTATACCTGTCCATGGATAACATGTAACAGGGGGATAACATACGCCTGCCAGAATCAAACTCATGCTCTCTCTTCCGGTCTTTGGAGTGCCAATTTTCTCACCAATGACAGAATGATTAGAGTAAGGTAGTAATAGAGCAGATGCCAATGGACACTGCACTTCCTAGGTACTGAGTTGCTGTCGGTGAAGTCGAGAAGCGGGGTATGGATAACCACCTACCCTATTCGAAGTCATGCCGAACGGATGCCTAGCGTGAGTCGATTATCAGGCGTCGTTGCAAGTGATACGCATTCATGTGTGTAGGTCTCAATAGGTACGTCGAGGAGCAAACCCCTCGGTGGCGTACGGCTTCATGAGTTGGGCAATTCCTTAGATAAATGACAAAAGCGAATAGAAAAGAAAGCCGGGACTGCAATATATGTCAAAGACGACCGTCGCGAGTCGATTGAGAAGCTGGGAGGCCCGAGGAATATATAAGCATTGGATTACTGGAACCTCGTATTCACTAGAGGGCTAAAGATCGGATCTGCTATGAGCTTAACCAAGTCTGTGGTGTTTGGCGGTTAGCATTCACAGCCACGCTGATCCCAAGTTTACCTGTGCACGAGGCATGTGGTCAGCAGGTCGACCCCTTGCCGCATCCATCAAGCCATGGACACGCTCGACATGGCAGCTTCGGTTATGGTTCGCTCGTTATAGACCATTAAAAGAGTCGGAATCCGTCATCTCCAACCGCAACATCCTTCATCTCCTCCTCATCTGAAGATTCTTCATCCAGTCCCAATTTCTGGCCAAACAGAGTGCCGAAAAACCTATCGATCGCCGACTGTTCCCAGCTTCGTCGATCTTCTGGCGCCATAAAGTTTTGAAGTTTCTAAAGAAACCCCTGTGAGCGACGCGAAGTGGCACTTAAAACAAGGGGCGTGCTGACTTACGGGAATCGGTGCAAAGCGCATCTTACGGCCTTTGCTTGCCTTTGTATCTACATGACGCTTCGCCTTCGCCTCTTTGACGGCTGCGTAACGGACCGTAGCGGCTTGTAGGCCAGTCCCGGAACCGTCGCCGGAACGTTGATCAACCAGTTCTTTCACTATACGGTCGCAAGTCAGCTCAAACTACGCTGGCACCAACAGAGTCGTCGGCGTGACAAGAACTTACGCAGCAGTTGATAGAAGTCGGCATCATCATAGATGGTCTCATCTTCATTAACTTTCTGAGCGGCTTGGTATGGCGCACACGATCGACTGTGGTGGCATGAAGTTAGCATTTGCACCTTCAGCCACGCCGTACTCCAATAGAGCTTTTCCTCTTGATGTGGGTTCGCGATGTAACATATAGCTTACGGTGTCCGTGTACGCTTGATAAGTCTTTCAGGCGCCTCCATCTCGGCACTGAGCATGACAGTAATAGGCTTCTCAGCATTGCTGGTGAATTTATGAGCCGAGGTTGTCGTAATGCTTGTTTTCTTAGCATCTCGGGACCACTAAGGAAAAGTCAGTACCAAAGATCTGGCGGAGAGATGATGGTGCATTGAGACATACCTTTTCAAGAACTTGTTTTCTTCGGGCAATTTGATGTTTCTCGTGAAGTTCCATTCTCTTCCACAAGGCCGAGTTCGAAGTATCCACCGTTTCCTCATGTTTCCGCTTCTTCCCCTTATGTATACTGGAGCGGAAATCATCAAGGGCATTCCAAAGCTGCAGGGCAGACCGCTCGGCAGCCTCATATGGCTCTGCAGCTGGATCCTCAGTCTGAGTTGCGTGACCGAAAGAATTCATGGCAACAATCTGGAATAGGGGTTAGCGATGATCAGGTTGTATCATAACATACATCGCAATTTGCATATTACTTACCGACTTTTGTAACCGTATACGGATGTTGAGCAAAGCATCAAACCCCTTCCGTTGACGTTGGACGACTTTGCCCTTCTGCACATCCGCATCTACAGTCTTCAACAATGATTGAACAACACTCTGTTCACCCATCATTTCTTTGACAGAGGCTGTTATCTCGGACGCGTTCAAGCGCTTCTTCGGCTTACCGGCGCTGCCGGTTCGCTCGTCGTCGTCGCCTTCGCTATCCTCGTCTGTGTTGCTGGCTTCATCGGACAGATCATCGTCATCTCCTTCCGATTCATCGTCGGAGCCGGATTCACCGTCGTCGGATTCTTCTGCTTCGTCGTCGATGAGGCCACCGATTCCCTCATCATCAGACATGTCAACGTCTTCTTCGTCATCTTCGTCTTCTTCGTCATCCTCTTCATCCTCTTCATCTTCATCCTCGGGCACCATGTAATCCGCAGCAGTGCGCCGCGCGGCACGTCCAGTCTTTTTAGGTGAAGGTTTCGAGCTTCCCCTGAAGACAAATTCCTTGAATCTTTCCTCATCGCTCTCGCCAAAAGCCTCGTCGCTGTCTATATCAGCGTCACCCAGTGCCTTTGAATCAGCTTCGAGATCAGCGACGTCCGGGTCATCGAATTTCTCGCCATTCTCGTCATGGTCGAATGACTCGGATTCGTCTTCATCTTCTTCTTCGTCTGCTTCTTTTTCTTCTTCGTCATCGTCATCGTCACCTTCATCGTCCTCGGCTTCAAGAGCTTCGCGAGAGACACGGGTGCCTCGGTACTTTGGGCCTAGGAGCAATGGGTCCGTGCGACGGAGTTTGCTCTTGCTGCGAGGGGCAGTTGTGTTAGATTTAGTCAAAGACAGATTGGTGGAAATGCAATGGAGGGAACGGCGTACCCAACAGCGACATAATGCTCTGTACCAGCGCCTTCGTCGGCGCTGCCGTCGTTGCTGCTCTGGTCGCTATCAATTGGGGCCGCGTCCGCTTCTGGATCGTAGTCTGTCGCGACACGAAATAGTGAGTACTGTGGAATCTGTAGGATCATGCGATTGAAGCCAGAATACCGGGGTGAGAAGATACCTTTAACGGGGCGCTCGACTAGGTCGGCGAGGTCGCGAGCATGGCTCCGTGTTGAAACCATGGCGATAATTGTAGGTATATGCTCAATGTTCAAGTAGGCATGGACGATACTGAAGGTTATCGCGTGTTCAAGCTTGCGACGCAAGGAAAATTTTAGCGGTGAAGAACGGCAGAATTTATCCACGGCCGGGGCTCTGACTGTGTCCCATCCCCGATAAAAGCTAGTCCCTCGGCATTTACATATTGCAGCATCCGATATGGTAAAGTAACGGAGCTTATGCAATTACTCAGAGCAAAGTGCCGAGCCGATAGAAGAGAGTTCACGTGAAATGGATCGTGACGATCATCACATCATATACAAGTTCTTATTCCGCATTTCCGTGCTGTAAGTTTCACGCAAGCAATGACAAAAATTAAATGAAAAATGAAGATAATGAGACCGATTGTCGGTTTTTTTTTTAATGGAGCCAACAACTGATTTGAAGACATTAGGTCAGGTAGACTGAGCCGCATTGAGCCTCTCCCTCCACTTACTCCTTCAATGCCCTTTCAGCAATAACTATCTATTAGCTATCTAGGTAGTTTCTTCCTGCTTCATAAGAGAAAGCTACGCCGAACGTACATCACTCACATAAAGACTCTTCATAACTAGAAGAGACTCAACATGAGAGCAATATCATCCCGGCTCTTTCACACCCTACGTTCCCTTCAACATGAAAACCCATTGGTAATTATATTCAACCTTCTACTTTTACGCTTTTTTTTGAAGCGGAAAAGGAAAAAAATAAAAAATAACATGCAAATGTATATGGTACCTAACATAGTTCAGGGTCTCCCACGAACTGGGTCTATCCCACGAATGCAACGCGGTCTCCCCGAAAAGCGAAAGATCAAAGACGTCGCCAAAGTAGTAGCTGTGTCATCAGCAAAAGGTGGCGTAGGGAAGAGTACGGTAGCCGGTAGGTCCAAGCATGCCCAGGTTGCCCCAAGCACGACGGTGGAATTGACATATTCTAAGCGAATCTATCACTTGCTTTTGCGCGAATGGGCTATCGCGCAGGCATATTAGATACAGATATATTCGGGCCATCCATACCTACGCTGTTTGATTTATCCGGCGAACCGAGGCTGTCGTCTAGTACGTAGAGAATATTCTTGATCACCCTTACTCGAAGTCGTTCTATCGAAGTCGCGATCTAAACCCGAAATAGACAACCAGTTGCTTCCACTGTCAAACTATGGTGTCAAGACCATGTCGATGGGGTACCTGGTCGGCGAAGAGGCACCCGTGGTCTGGCGTGGACTTATGGTCATGAAAGCTCTCCAGCAGCTATTGCACGAAGTGGAATGGGGTGGACTCGACATATTAGTGCTGGATCTTCCTCCCGGTACAGGCGATACGCAGCTCAGCGTCACGCAGCAGATTGTCTTGGATGGTATGAATCTCGCTGTATATGGGGAAAAAAGGAAATGCAAACTGACAAGTGGACATTTCATCCAGGTTCTATCATCGTGACGACACCTCATACCTTAGCGGTCAAGGATGCTGTCAAGGGCATCAACATGTTCAAAAAGGTCAATGTCCCGTTATTGGGTCTCGTCCAGAACATGTCCATATTCTGCTGTCCACATTGCCAGAAAGACACGGCTGTATTTGGATCCGGTGAAAGAGTGAAGAAGCTTTGCCAGGATTATTCCATCGATTTACTGGGGGATATTCCATTGCACCAGAGCGTGGGTGACGATGGGCAACGAGGTAAGCCCACAGTAGTGTCGGAGCCGGAAAGTAAACGAGCAGAGGCCTTCATGGATATCGCTCAGCAAGTGAGATTGAGGATAGGATTGTAGTTAAACCAAATACCTCATAACCAGAGCAAACAGAAACGGGAAGGAGATAATTTCGCCTTTATAGGGGCATGTCAAACATGAAAGCGGCACGTCATATGAGTAGACCTTGTAGACCTTTATGTACTGATTCTAAATGGCACAAAAATAGGCAACATATTCAAACATGAATAGGCGTAGATCTGCCGAAGTAGACGCCACATCAAGACGAAAGTTGACAGTTGCGAGTCAAGCTGCATCTCATCTTATATCCTAAGTACGACGACAACTCACATGTCAGCATTGCACGATGAATGGGATCAGAGGGGTGGTGTGGTGGGAACGACCTGGCTCGCATTGTGTGGTATATGTATGGTCTGGTTCTGCCTCACACGCATAACGGAGGATCGCGCTGAACCACGACACAACTTTCCACTCATAAGACATGTTAGCATGCAGACTATTTGACAAGGGAGAGAAGGAGACAAAGCCTATGAGTCCGAAATTCCCCATCAACACCCGAACCGATTCAAAACCGAACGCCGCTGATATTTCCCGATACCCTTTCCTCGTACACATGAATTAGGGGCTATATTCCGCTCTCGTCTGCGACTGGCATTAGTCCAAATCCTCATTGGCTTGGTAGATGTGGCGGGTTCTCGATGGGTCTTTTCGCATAGCTTGTCCTGAGCCCGTAAAGCCAACTGCGAATCGGCAGGTCAGTAAACAGATACCAGATGGAGTGACATCAAAGGACAGAACAAACCTCGCCCGTGGACGCCCTCCGGTGTGCGAAACATGCTGTCCTTCTTCGACTTGTTTGCCTTTGCAAATTTGGATTTGTTGTTGAATTCCTGCCATTTACTTTTGCCAGCCTCGAGCTCCTTCTTTGCTTTGATCTTCTTTGCTTTTGGCTTCGCATCGCCTGTGTTGTTCAGAGCGTCCTCTCTACTTTTCTGGGCCAATTCGGTATTGATGCTGGCGGCGGCTGATATTACGCCCGGAATTGTGGAGGTACAAGTGGAAGAGGGCGGCGGTGGTGGCTGAGCCGGAGCGGTGAAGGGGCTGCCAGCATTGACGGGGGTGCCATCGGCCTTTCTCTTCTGCGCGATGGGACGGATGTCTTTGGCACGCAACTGCTCAGTCGTATCGTAGCTTTTGAATTTGACAACATAGATTGGGGCAGTAGAGGATCCGGTGATGGATGTGATGCGGGCGGGGTAGAAACCTCGGTCGCCGGACAGCCACTTGGCCATGACATTGTCGTTGACCTTGTAATTCACTGGACCTGGGTCAGGCTCTTTCTCTTCGGTCGGCTGTGGCTTCTTGAAGGCTGGATGGTTCTCTCGCGACCATTTCTCTTGTACTGGCGGCGGCGATGGTGGCGACACAGTTTGCGGCTGCAACGATGTCTTTGTCGGCTTGAATTCAGCAAGGGTTTCGTTCAGTAGCGCAAGCGCATCTTCTAACTCAGACTTGAGAGCAAGAAGCTCTGCATTACTTGAATCATCTCTAAGGCCAGCTTCCACCACATCAAGCTAAGGAGCAGTTTGTCAGTTCTATTTGTTCGCAGACGAGGCGGACAACACAAGGATGACGCGGGTCTATGATTGGACTGCGAACGCACCTGTTCCCGGAACTGCTTAATATCTTCTTCGATACTGACGATGTCGGCCATGGCAACTTTGAAACGGAGTTAACGGTAAAAGGATTTAAAGAAAGACAAAATGGTCGACGAGAGAGGTATGTATATGCGTGAGGACGGACGGAATCTATGTCGGTACCAGAGATTCGCGCGCTCGAATCAAGAGCGGAATGCATATCAGCGGGGATTATGTAATACGCTTTAAACTTGGCTATTGCATTCCGCACGGTACATGAATTATATATGGCACTAAGGGGGTAATAGATGCCAGTAAAGCGGAAATCGCGATTAGCCAAAGCCACGTGACCCATCTGGTTGGTTTTTGGTGTGCACGTGAAGTCGCCGGCGGTCCCAACGATTCTACCCACTTCCATATCTCCCGAAGATGCGGAAAACGGAAAACGACGTCTACCTCTTCGTAACTCGCAGTCGCCAAATCAAACGTAAAGTGCAGATCGATGTTCTGGGTTCTTTCCACTTGTCGTCGCTGCGCCTCTATCTAGGCATCATCCGAAAAACATACTCATTGCTTTCCAAGCGGAATCGCACCTTTATCCAAACCGTAAACATGGGTAACTCATCGACCCCCCGCCCGAACAGGTCACCGGAAGCGTCCCTCTAGACTAAGGCAGATCAGTCGAAGCGTACGGTAGGCTGAGTCTGGCTGAGCAATGGCTTACACAATATGTAGGTTGTAAGCGTGGCGTCCCGACATGATGCTAAGCTCTAAGACGCAGCGCAGTCATGGTGCATATAGGGTCACACCTCCATGGGGACGTCCTGCATATCGGCAGTAAAAGAGTCTGCCCAAGACTGAAGAGCGGGACTCGAGGAAGCTCGTTGCGGTGCTAGCGAATTGAGCGTCACATTCTACTAGGCCGCCTGCGCCCGGCCCTTCGAGAGCCTTATTCCCGAGTCCGAGGAAAGTATTGGACTCTGGAGCATCAGCATCAGCAGCGGAAAGCGTGTGTTGCTTCTTCCAATGCCCTCGGAATTATGATTTCGTCGACTGTTCCCATTTTTCGTCTCTCGAACAGGTTCCTACGCGCTTCCTACCCGCTGTCATGTAAAATCATGCAATTGATGACCACCCTGATGACACTCCATGTTTAGTTCGACCATTGAAGCCCCCTGACAGGCCTTCGATGGCTAACATGAAAGTGCTAGGTTAATATTATCTCGCCCAATATGTGAGCCGACTACGAGCGACACAACACAACACAACACTACCCATTATCGCTTGTCTATTTTTGGTTGGCCCCCATGCGCCAGCACGTCTCTATCTCTAAAAAAAGACTCTATGGCTACCAATTCTCGAGTAGTTCTTGATAGATAAAGGCCAGTCGTCTCGCCGTCCTTGGTAGCTCTAACTTCCACGAAATCTTTCGGCAAACTGCCAGACAGTCTTCCTCTCCCTCGACTGTCGGTTTTGCTTTGTAACTACGACATTTCCCAAGTGGTCATGATCCATGCCCCCCCTTCCCTCTCGTGTTGTCGAGTCGTCAATGTCCCTTCTCGAATACTTTGACGCCCACCTAGCCTATCCATAATTCACCATAATGATACCTACATTGTTGTCACGCCGCGACGTGACACTCTCGGCACTTTCTGATTGGAAAGGGTTTCTCGGTCAGATGGAAAAGGGCTCAGCATACTCTTACGAATGCACTAATCCCTTTTTATCTCCTTAAGCCGAGATCATATCGCTCAGGCAGGGCCAGGCTGCTAGCCTGCCCCGACAAGAGAGTAGGCAACCAAGCCGGCCGCATTCCCTGCATTTCCCTGCGAGGCCTTTTACGCAATTCCACCTTGTTGACCTTGTTGATGAACTCCCATTCGCTGTGCGGCAGACCACCCACCCGGTCACAACGGCGATTGGGAGGCGAAGGGTAACGCCCTTTCCAGTCGGATCGGCTCCGAGTCCTTGTTACGAACCGGAAATGCTGGGCCACACTCTGCCACACAAGAATTGTCGGAAGCCACCAGCAATGGTGATCGAGGGAAAGGCACGCTTTCAAATGCCGACCCGCGTCTCCGCGAATCATATCAGTTACTCGGTGAGCCTACTGCCCATTGCGAACCAGAAACGATGGTTCGCATTCAAGTACACAATATGCATGGCGAGAAGACAGCCTCAATACGGAGAAAAGAGCTAGGGAACGTACATCAGGGCATGAGGCATGGTCCGACTATCACCAGTCGGTACGCTTATCCGCTGTGTGTTCGTCCCAATCTCTTGTTCCCTTCGGGCTCAATAAAAATGGACCTTGCCGCCCGTCACTGGATGATATGGCAAACCTGAATCACCAGTTTCATATTTCATACATTACTTTTGACATTACTTTTGAGATTCACCAACCGAGACAAGTCAGTACATTGTCCCTCAAAACGCTGAATGCGAACTTGTCCAAAATGGACGGCTATTCTCGACCTGCTACGCCTCCATACGGGCTTGGGGACGTAATCGACTATCTCCATTCAGCGAGCCCTACTGGCGATTATCGGCGCCAGAACCAGTTCAATCCGTCACCGCAATGGTCCGAGCAGACAGCTCACTCTGCCAATTCCAATGGCTTGTATGTTCTACTGGGATATCCAACAGGTGTCCGCTCGTTGTCTAACTACTTAATCAAGGTTTAATTGGGGTTTGCCCGAAGATAGTTATCGGGCTCGATGCTATGCCCAAGCTCTTGAGTTCTATTTGTTGGAAAACGAATTCCCAGAACGTGAACCATACCTGTGTCCCATGGCAACATGTCCAGCACTCGCCTTTGAAAGCCTCAAGGGGATGCTACGCCATCTCAAAACTTGCCAAAGTTTCACCAAGGAAGGTTTCATGCCGTTCACCAATTACCAGTTCGGATCTCCTAGGGTTCAAGCCCCCAAGCGTCATCATTCTTGGGATAAGCATCTCGGACAGTTCATGCAGAGATCTAAGCGTGTATTCCGAAGTTTTGCGGGCAATCGCCTGAATACGCAGCAAACACAAGGCCAGGGACCGTACCCCAAGTTCCCAGGCCAGTCTCTAGACACAATGGCGTACAACAATAGCCATGCCTCTCTATTCAGTCAAATTTCGCCATCACAGCGAACCGTTCCCGCACTACTCCCTCCCAATCCGCCCACAGCCACGCCCGAAGACCAGTGCGCCGAGCTGGACCCAACAAACTGTTTCTTCGAGCTACCTGTTGACTCAGACATGGCATCTAGTCGAGCACAATCCCAATCTGAGGCTACTACTTATGACTCCTCACGCTCGGGCTCAATAAATTCCATGGCATCAGTCAGCACAAACCCTACCTCGACGAATGTGTCACCGACGGCCCCTACCCCTTTCCATCTTCCATTCAACGATCGCAGTAGGGAAGTCATAATTCCCCGGCATGTTCGCCCCTCAAATCCATCCTACAATGAGGCAGGCCTCAACCTCGACTACAGCTTCCCGGGCTTGGACTCCGTCCCCAAATTCTGCCCTTTTCCGCCGCCCTCAAATATTTACGATATGTCGGTCTCTCCAACCTCGGTGGACCCACCCGCAGCGCAGTTCGGTTCTCAAGGCATGGCAAACCCGCAACCAGCAACGACAGGACAATATAGCCCACGCCCGTCTTCGCCTGTGTTGGATCTCACTTCGCAGTCCGTACTGCTCGACGAAAGCCAAGACATGGATAATCTGGCGGAAGAGGACTGCCCAGAACTCCCATGGGCCCCGGTGTCTGACATGGTGGAAGGAGAAAGCATCAACCCTTTGGTAATTGATACGAGTTTGCCTCAACTGGCCAATTCTGCCGCCACCACTCCCGCGACACCATCTCCACTAGACCTCGGCGGCCAATCCCCCACCGCAGACGAGGAAATCAAGTGTTCCCTGTGCAATTTCAAACCGTCGGGCCGGCCTCATAATCTCAAGGCGTATTTAAGAAAACACGTCCAGTCTTCTCACCGGATGAAAAGATTTATTGTCTGCGAGCGCTGCGGAAAGAAGTTTACGCGCAGAGACAATTTGAGAGCCCACCACAGGAAGCGTCACGCTTCATAGGTATTATAACGTCTTGACTTTGTCGATTTTGGATGGTGAGAAACTTGGGCTGCTGCTTTCTCACTAATGTTTCATCGTTTCCTATCTTTTCACTTATTTCGTATATGCCAGCAGAGAGGGATCGGTCAGCTGGACTTTTCACATGCGGCACGGTGTCTCTCGGGGGAAACAAATCTTCTCTGCTGTCATGGGGGACGTGTTAGGTCCACATATAGGTACCTAGTGAAAGCAATTCAAACTTCATATCCTTCCATGTCGACGCTGGCCCATCTGACTCCGTAGACGAAGACCTTAGAGGAGTAATCTTACCTTGCCTTGCCTCTTCTCATGATCTCATCTCATTCCATCTCATCAGGTATAGCTGAGTGCCTCTTTTATTCTAGTCTCGAATGTCTCCTTAGCACCCTTACCTCTCTACATATTCTCATTAGGTCACACCGCTTATCTAGCTTTTGCATTCTTTACTTTCTTTTCGCCACACGATTTGTGCTTCGTAGGCTACCAGTGAATCCTCCATGTCTAGTTTTCCACCACCAGCGTCCTGGCACTCGTGACGGGATTCGAATCCAAAGATCAAACGTCAGAGTCCTTGATTTCCCACCAGGAGGGCGAGTGAACTACTACTGGTAGGTAACCCACGTAACCCCGTTCGGGGTCTTCTGAAAACAATACATGCCTTTCTACCTACCCAGGCACAATTCTGCAGGGTATGTCGGCCCTGCCCGCCCTTAGTAAATTGGCATCGAAGGGGCTTTCCGTGTTTTCTTTCTTTCTTCTTCTTGTTTTTTTTTTATTTTTGTTTCAATTCCCTTAGAAATAAGGCCAGACGCATGGATGGGAAAGGCTTCCCCGGATGTTCTACAGGTGGTAATGCATGAGAAGAGAAGAGAGGCATGGACGGGTCGGTCGGTCCCTTTTCCGTACCACGGTCCGGTGGTTGTTCCCGTGGTGACCTAGGGAAGGAAAGGCCCCCGATATCGACATCTAGTGAGGGGGTGGAGGCATGTTGGCTGGCTGTTGAGAGTGGATGATGGATTGTATAAAGGAGATGAGGTTATCCGTCTTTTTCTCTTTCTAACCTAGGTATCTCCTTCGTTTGACATTTGCGGATATTCTGATTCGTATTGAGGGATGCGATATTCTTCATATTGATCTTGATATTGGAGCGAAAGGTTCGGCTTCGGATATACAAGATTATAGCGCAGATGCAACGAGTAGGAACTTTGATTTCCAAATTTACTCGGGACTTTTGCGTCAGAGAATTATCGAAGGATGGCGCGAACAACGTTTCCACTACGACCGACCATACAACGTAAGCCCGATCGTTTCTTTTCTTTTCTATTTTCTTTTTTTAATATAAATCCTATGACGGACAAGAATTGATTTCACTTATATCCTCCCTCCCTCCCCCTCTAAAAAAAAAAAAAAAACGACGACGACGACGTCAGCTAAATTCTTTATCAAAAGGGGGGACATCATCTTTGACGGGTTCAAACTTACCTATTTGAACGATGACAAAAAAAGAAGTTTATACATAATTATTTCCAGAGCCTGGTTTTTTTTGTTTCTCAAGTCCCTAGAAATCTAGAAAAGAAAAGAAGAAGTGATCTTTTGGACCATTTAGCGGATGTAATAAGGGGGGGGGGGGGGGGCACATATTTCATGTTCAGGTTCATCTACACTTTTTTTTCGAAAAATACATAGGATACCTAGTCCTGGCAAGATATCTTCAAGTATTTAATAAGGAAAGGCCTGGCCGTCAGCTTAACTTACTCCTTCGCTCGACCTACTTTCCTACCTAATCCGAGTAGTGTAGTCAGGGAGGTTATATACTGAGTGTGATCTCAGATCACAACGCGACTCATCGGCCTATCTACTATCAATACCATGGATAAGGCAGATAGACCTGGGCCCCCCATAAGCTTGATCACTTACATTATCTATCTACCTCCTCGCTTGACCTTGCTTCCGCGTCCACGATAGGAGAGGTAGTGTGTGAACTTTTTAGATCCTCATGGCCCATCATCCTACCGTCGTGTCTAAGCTTTATGGAACTACATATCTCCTCGAATCGGTTTACGCCGTGGCCCCGAGAGTACCGTTGACGTACACACGCACGGACACAATCTGATCGCGATCGGATCAAATGTACCGCATCTCACATCTCGGGGCGATTTATTCTATTCTAATTTATTTTTCACTTCTCATCGCGATCGATTCGGTCATGGTTGACGGATTGAATTACATTGAATTGAATTGAATTGAATTGATGACCGGGCACGTTTGTATGTTATGATATGTTGATGCGGAAGCCGAGAGGTGAGTCCGTGCTCGCTGCTCAGGTGAGTTGTTGTATTGTATTGTATAGGTAATTATTGAGCTGTAGCACGGGCGGCCATACACTGTCCATATCCATATCGAGCATCTAGACATTTCATCACGCGAAGCTTCAGACGTGAATGACACTTAGCTAACCTTAGCTAATACTGACTCACCTACTGCTCTCTAGAAGAAAGCTGTACAGATCCGTAGATAGATAGAGAAGTGTTTTTCGTCATGGGGAATGAATGAATACACATTAAACTATAATTGTCCCTTGTCGCCGACATGGTGATGGAATATGAGATATATTATATGGGAGAGATATGGCATATGGGATATGGATATGGGATGGACAAGTATGGCGGCGGTCCGAACCGTTAGTTTGAAAAAGTTAACAAGTAACTACAAGAACAAAAGTCTGAAAGTAAAGTCTCTCGGAGAACCATAACTAGATAATACATAATCTCGTCATGGATAGTTATTTTGGTTATTCCATACCGCGAATCCCTGGGTCTTCACCTCCCTGTAACATTCTTTATCCCTTTTTTTGCTTTGTTTTTCCTCCCTTTTTTCTTTTTTTCTGTTTTCTTTTTTTCTTTTTTCTTTTTTTTGGTTCGACCTCATCACGTGCTCCGGGCTTTAATCTCAAGTCACGGCGACTTGGCATTAAAGTTTGGTGTCGATGGTTTTTAAGCCCCCCCGGAATTGTTCTTATGGCAGAGTATGACAGAGTTAAGGGAGGAGGGGGGGACTAGAAGGACATTTGCCTTTGATAAGATCCCTCATACGTTTGGAATCGAGACCATGTCCCCCAAGTATTTGGGAATATTTACATGGCGGAGGAGGCTTGCTCACCTTGCCTAACCGACCTATCTAGCCCGTCCTTTTCTCGATCGGCCGATCATCGCGTCGTTAATGATTATCGGGTGCCGTTCCTAGGCTCGGGTAGCGGGTAGATGCGTGGGAAGTGGTGTAGTGTGGAAAAAAAAAAAAAAAGAATTGGCCGAGACATTGTGTCGTCTTGCTTTCTTTGGTGGCTCTTTTTTTTTTTTTTTTTTTTTCTTTCTTTTTTTTTCGGGTGGCTTGGTGCCAACGTTGTCGTAGTGTAAATAAATAAAAGGCAAGGGATAGCCTCAACTCGGACGGAATTAGTTATTACCGGCGCCAATAGTTCTATCAGCGCACCCTAGCTGAGCAAGACCTTTTTCAGTTATCAATACATGACTATCTAGATAGTTCATTGATGAATGCGTAGATGGGTCATGACAATAACTATCATGAGATGAGCTGCATTTGAACTGCCGACCGCCGACACTGCAGATAACAACAGTTGGCAGAAGCCAGTCGGAGTCGGTGTCGGTGTCGGTGTCAGTGTCGGTGTCGGTGTCGTTCAACATGTACCTCGCAAGTACAGTCTGTGCAGTCCGTTGAACCCGTTGGTGGTATCGTGGAGGCGCCCACGTGGAAGGTATACCTAGCTGTACTTGGCAACTATTTGGAATATCTTTCTCGACAAGAATCGTCATGATCTGCGGTACTTGACGACCCTGTGGTGGCGTGATCATCGTCTCGCTTGATTGGTTACCGACACGGCATATCGAATCTCGGGCATTGTTGGTTAGATGGGATGGGTTAGACATTCGCGGTAGACATTCGCGGTAGACATTCGCGGTAAACAAACGTACGACGTAACGTACGCCAGACGCTGCCGGCCAGATAATACCAACCGATAACTAATACATCATGTGTGCGAACACATTCATGGTTACGGTCTGGGATGCCTGTGTACAGACTCTGTACAAGACATTTTGTTGGAACTTCCACCCCCCCCGTGCTTCTGCCCGTGTTATTCGCGTATGTGTGTGGCTCACCGTGGCGTTAGTTTTATTCTTCCATCAATCTTCTTCGACTACGGACTACGGACCGCATAGTTTTTACGGTCTGTAGTCTGTAATTACTGTAATACTTCAATTAGATATATACATACCTCAATATTCCAAGCGTAATACGCCAGGAATAGCCCAAAGAAGAAATGCGGACTGGCATCAACGTCGGTGACCTCTTTTTTTGGCCCTTTTCTTTTTGGGTCCATCCTCTTCATTCCATGAGGTTGGTTAGTTATCTAGTTACGTCCGTAGTTAGTTATGAGGTTATACTCACGAGAGCAGTATGCAAGTCCCTCGAGTATTGCCCTTTAATATTGCCCGATATTGCCCTTATTGTCTTTATTGTCCTCATTGCCCTTGTCTAGCGGTGAGACCACGGCAATCCCGGCCGATGGCTGCATAATCCACTAACCGTGAGGACCCACTTTTGCACAGGGCCCCCTTTTGCAACAGAATCAATACACTTGCCGGCTTCAATTCAATCCCAATCCAACCGCCAATGCGCTTTCCATCCAAAATGAGTAAACCTGATGATGATAAAGAAGAACGCATGGCGTGGGTGTAAGAAGAGGTATTTACGTCTTCAAATACGCGTGCCGGGTGGTAACTAAGTGATTGACGGCTTTTAAACCGTGAATGGGAGTAATCTCTCTACCTCAGATGACCTACTATGTAGAAGACACACCACCACCACGCTCACCTGGAGAACCCTCTTATAAGCCTCCAGAGACGTGAATCAACACTCGAAAGAAAGCTGCCGACATTGCCTATGCAATTTTGAAAATAAAAAAACACTCATTGCCTACCTTTCTCGACACCTATATGATATGATACTCAATAAGGCTGGCAAATCTGTCGCCCATTTAACCGCTCAAGTCGTAAGCGAATGTACAACTAATACTCAATTACGAAAGGAACTTGAGAAACACGTACCTGATAAACGTTAAAAGAAAAAAAAAACCCCAAACAAGGTGTTTTCAAGCTTACCGGAGATTCGTACCGCCCAGGAGAAAAGAAAACGAAAGGTTACAATCACTTGGGGAGAATAGACAAACGGAAATCGATAAATTCGTAAACACCACACACCCAGGTCAAATAAGCGACGGCGAACAAGGAAATGATTTTTTCCCATTTTTAGCTATAATGGTTGGTCTTCTACGGTTGATTGAAGGTAGTGTGGTAGAATCCACGGTTTCTGTTGCAAAAGGGGGCCCTGTGCAAAAGTGGGTCCTCACGGTTAATGTAATAAACTGTGGCCGTGAATGTATGAGGTGTATGTATCCATCGACCTATAAGTCCGTACCTACAACAATGTTCTGTGATGGTGCCGACTCAAGGTAGTCGGTGGTGTAGCAGTTAATACAGTCCGTAGATGTACTTAGACGGTATCTAGGTAGTTCATTGTTGGTGGTGCGTCGGGAATATTGGTTGCTGGAGGATCTCTCAATGTCTGGGTTAGCAAGCAAGCAATATGAGAAACGTATCTACATAGTACGGTACGGCACTTGTCAAAGGGACTTACTTAACTAGATAGATACTCTCCATCCGGATTCCTGATTGACGCCAAAGAACGGTATGCACATAAACGCCCCCCATCGATAGATATTCATTGGTCTCCCTGCCTGGCTTGGCAACGAGGATGGCCAGTTGTATCAATTGTTTTACAGACTGTACCCGTGGATTTGTTGATTTGTTGATTTGTTGATTTGCTGATTTATGCCGCAGAACGGGTGTGTTGCAGCAGTGGAATCGGGGCGGAGGGCGATCCGCCGAGCTCACTGTTAGAATGAACTGACTCGAAACCTGTACCGACACCCTTCGCCAGATACGACCTGGTCAGACGGTAGACCTGGTGTTGGTGGTATCTACTGTAGATAGTAGTGCTCACTCACTCACTCACGTCGGCCCGGCGCATCGGTGATCCTTGGACAAGCGACGATCAATCGATAAACATGTCAGGTAGATAGTCTGTACTCCCTACAGTCTGTAGTCTAGACGGGCATTGCATGAAGAGTTCCCGTCATGTGCGAATGAAGCTTTGATTGTGCAGTCGGGTTCTCTGCAAGCTGGTGAGGGCCGTGCCGCTCGACGTTGCGGTCTGGTCTGATGTTAGGTACTGCATCGGACGGTCCCGAGAAAGCAGAAGATGGCATGTGACTGAATGATGCGATTTGCGCGATTTGTGCGGTTTGTTGTGGTTTGTTGTGGTTTGTTGTGACGGGATACCTGCCTAAACGCCAAGTGCAGGTATGGTGATGGTGATGGTGGTAGGTAGACTACAGATACAGTCTGTATGCCAACTACTGTCAAGTGAAGGAACGTTTGTCGCGACACGTCTTGGCGGACGTACTTACTGATTCCGGGGGTATGAGCGCTGGAAACACGCCCTACACAACTCAAAGTAGGTACCTCTATCTAGGTAGGCTCTCTGTACGTCTGTACGCTCCGCCACTTCCATGTGATGATGAATGCGTGCATAACTGAGGCAAGCCACGTACAACCTACCTTGTGCATATCTGCATATTTGCATATTTACATATTTGCAACTGCATAATCGTTCCATTAGAGGTAGGTACAGATTAATGCAACCCCACACAAACTGCCCGGCGCGCACAATTCATCTCCACCATCAATTTCATGGGCCAGCCATCTCTCGTCCTTTCTGGTACGATTGAGAGCCAAACCTCTCGTCCCAACACCGCAACCAATGATCGTCGTGACTATTTCAAGTCAAATCCAAATACTCGCGTTGTTGTCTAAGCCCACCGACTGTACCGACTGTACCGACTATACAAACCGTATTTTACTCCACGTTTACGTACGTCATCAGGGCTTTCCGACTGATAATCACCGAATTGGATCCCCGAGTTCAGCCTGGAAAAAGAAGAAATCGACCCGATATACAGTCTGTACCCGCGTCTGTACGCCTGTACGTCTGTACGTCTGTACGCCTGCACAGACTGTACAGTTTATCCAACTATGTCAACGGGGTACCCTGTGTATACACCCACCTCTTGGAATGCAATGTAGAGGCTTGCCGGCAGTGATATGACAGCTTACCTGCATGCGCTGACGTTAGACGTAGTCGACGGGTATACACCATCCATGGCCGTCCTTGGCTTGGCCTGGCTTGGGATGCTCCTCTTCCCAGCGCCAGCGCCAGCGCCAGCGCCAGCGCCAGTACCAGTGCCAACCCAAACACCCGACTACCACTCACCTTCAACGATGGCACGCGCACATCCCAAAACGTGGAAGCATTCTAGGGAAAGCCTCAGCCCTCCGTCATGTCATGTCTACATGTCTACGTCAAGTACTTGTGGCTTGTGCTGCATCCCAGCTTCAAGACATCATATATCTCACACGCAACCCCTCGTCCTGTCTCTCATTCATCTATATATCTTTCCTATACACTGTCTCTGTACAGTTACCGCATAGACACTGCTATATACTACGACTTACCACCGCTCTTACCGCTATCTTGTGTGAATAAACATATACTTAACAATCCTCACGAACTTCGCTTTACAAACCGGACTTCATAAGACACAGACAACTCTCAAGAGTCTCGACGAAAATGCAGTTATTCGATCTTCCCATCGAGTTGCTCGATCAGATATTTGGATATGCCGTCGATGACAGGATCTTCAAGCGTGTCATGAGGCTTCGTCTCGTCAACAGTCAGTGTCACTCACTCTCTTGACTTGGTGCTCTGGGTCGAACTAACATGTACAAAAGGCCAGTTCAAGTGTTTGACGGATGAGGCCATATACAGCTCTCGAGTCTTAGATGATGCTGCCTTTGACCCCGAGATCAACTTCAACGATGCCGAGCATCACGACTTGCCCTGGACCTTGTATCTACGCAGGTATCTGGAGCGAAGAATCCGTCAGGAAAGCCACGGGGAAACCATGCGAGGACAGTATAGGAAGGTGGCAGAATGTCTATGGGTTGCCGGCAGCAAGTTTGTCCCCGGCTTACGCTTCGAGGATTGCATCCGGGACCTCTCTGGCGTCACTGTCTTCATCAACTCCTCCCTCGAGACATCGGCTCTACTCAAGTCTACATCTGGCGAGGACACCTTCACTCAGCCTCAGCTCGCCACGCTATTCCTCAACGCCGCGGTTTATATGGGGCTCGAGGCCATTGCTAAGGCTCTCATACCTGAAGACCCGAACGAGTATTGGCAATGTCCTACCGTGGCCGCCAGCACAAAGCCCTGCCTACGCAGTCTCATCGAAATGGCTGCGTTTCGTGGGCACTTGGGCTTGGTAAAGCACCTTGTCGAGATCGACAGGCGCATAGCGTATCGCAATTCTCCCTTCATGAGCCCAAGCGTGACTTCTAGCATTCTACGCTGTGCCTCTATCGCCGGACACATGACCGTAATGGAATACGCGTTGGCCAGCAGCGATTTAGCTCACGAACACCTTACATCGACCACTCGACGGAATCTAGGCGTCGCACTCAGTTATGCGCGTTCATCAGACATGTATCACCGACTGGTCGCTTCTCTCCGACAGGATATTTCGGACGCATTCAACACCGCCAGTCCCGATGGTGTCTACGCACACCTAGACATAGCCGCGCGCCAGGGCAACACGGCCATTGTACGGCAAATCCTGCAACAGGATCTATGTCTAAACCAAGAAGGCGCCGACACCAACCCGGAGCCGCTCTACAAGCCGGGATGCGGTTCCCTGCGAACACAGTCTCAGTTCCGGCCCTTGATGAGCGCAGTGGAGAGCGGGAGTGTGGAAACGGTGGAATTACTACTCTGGCAAGGCGCCGATCCCAACTGGTTCCCGTCGACGCGAACGGCGTTGATGACGGCTGTGCATAGGGGGGACATGGACATGGTGCGCACGCTGGTCGAAAACGGCGCGCGCGTGGACGTCGGCACACCGCCGCCGATCGTCGTAGCGGTGCAGCAGGAGAGCGGGGATATCTTCTCTTACCTCGAATCGAAGGGTGCTTTACGCCCTTCAGTCGGGGCCTGGGCCATGGCTTATGCGCAGGTGTTTCAACTGGACAGCATGGTTGGATTATTAAACAGCAGGGGATTCGCGGCGGATGAAGTGCTTCATCATACGCCTTCGTATGAGGAGGCGGAGTATGGGCGGTATCTCTTCCGGACGGAACATTACGGTGTGGGGACGTTGGAGCTGTGTTATAAGTCTTTGTAGGTGATATTAGTTTTTGTTTGTTTTTTTTTTCCCCGCCGCTTTCTTGAGCGTCTTCATCTAGATAGTTACAGCCAGACATCTAGTTACTTTACAATTTCAACTAGGTACCTACAGACTACTGTGCGGTTCTTTCGTTGCGAACATCCCGTTAGCTGGGTATCTAGTTGTCGTGGGTGTAGGTACTTAGTATTGCATCATGCAAGCCCTTGGGTATAATAGGGCGTTAGTTATACGTTATTATAAGTAACGACCTGACCAGGTATCTATCTATCTATCTATCTATCTATCTAGTTATCCATCTAGTTATCTAACTAACTACCTAGTAACTAAATGGAATGTGTAGTTACATAACATCAACTCGTTTTGAGTGTAGATAGGTTTACCGGCAGGCAATTCCATCGGATATGTACATAGATGGGTAGATGACTCCGCTCTTTTACCGCTTAGGTTGTATTATGGTTATGATATAGGTAGGTTGGTAAGAAACAGCTGATCTGATATTTTTGCTGTCTGTCTGTCTTGTCTTGTCTTGTTTATGATGGCGCCGGGCCAACGTATGCTTCTGCCGTGGTACGATGGGTAGATAGATAGATAATGGTAGTAGTATAGGTATCTAGGTAATAGAAAGGACGGGGATGGGATCTTTGTGTTTGTTGTTAGTTAGATATGTAACTATTAGTTAACCACGATGACAAATATCTCATCGATCCAATGAAATGAAGATTTGAGGAGGGTTAAGTTGAGCGGAGCGGGTGTGGTTTGATAGGTACCTAGTTGGCGCTGAGCATATAGATAGATAGATGTATATATATACATATAGTTATACATACATACATACCGACATCTTCCCGCTGGTCAAAATCCCACCGCCATAGCATGTCTATCGAACAACCTATCACGCATTAGATGCCGCGTCCGACGGGATTCTTCATGTAGATAACTATGTATGTATGTGGATTTGCGAGCCATGACAAATACTAAGAGGTCGGGCTCTGTTTACTTGGACAGAGATTGGGTAAATAATTAGTCCACGGCAAATATATGATAGATGCAGCAGATCAGACAAAGCGACGAACGGAAATGAAACGAAACGAAACGAGCGTGCAAAGTTGTAACTTAGCCCAACCCTCTTAGATCTCTAATCTATCATATCTATTTGTATCTATCTATCTATTGTAAGTATCTCTCGGCCCTTTTACCCCCGTCCAAGTCCAAGTTTACCTATATAACTCTAGATAGTAGTCACCAGGAAATTCAAGGCTTGATAATGGGCACAAGTCAAGAAAAAAAAATACCTATCTAACCTTTAGGTAGGATGGATGGAGAGAGGAACGCTTCGTTCGACGTTGCGCGGATACCTGCCTTCATGGACTTGTCTTGGTTATAACTTAAGATACCTAACTACTTAACAGATTACTTATTACCTTGTAATATTATGTAAACGACGCCGAGACTTTGAAGCCAAGACCACCTGTATGTATATCTAGCCTATCTATCTAGGCCAAGAATTGGGCAAATATACTTATATTATAATACTAGGTAGATAGGTACTACTACTACTACTACTACTACATGAGGGGGATCGTCATGACTAGAGTATTTGTAATTCTCGTACAGACAGACTACATATCTAAGGTAGATACGTACGTAACGGGACAGGGACAGGGACAGGGACGGGGAAGGGGGACGTATCAGGGAGAAGGAGAAGGAAAAAACGAGTGGTTCAACGCCCAATGCATTCCATCCTCGGCATGACTTGCCTTGCCTTGCCTTGCCTTGACTAGATAACTAACTAACTAAACGAACTGTTCGAATGCGGATGTATAGGTTTAAAGAGACGAGCGGTGTCTGTTCTTTTCTCTGACTGGATTGGATTGGATTGGATTGGATTGGATGGATTGGATGGATGGATGGAGGACAGGGTTGACCAACAAGGTAAATTTCTCTACTCAGACTCGCAGTCACCGGATTCTTCGATAGCAGACATTTGAAAGGACGAATATGTACATAGTAGGTAACCTAGATTAGTCTAAGTCGCCGCTGGTTTGGGGGAAAAACAAACAAACATGTGAGGTCTGCGTATTATTCCAGAGTCTGATGAAAATAGGCAGTAGTGTAGATAGATAGTATCAGGTCCTCCACATCAAATAATAATAAAAAAAATAAAAGCTTCACAATTATTATGCCTTCCATTCTCCCCGACCGCGTACGAAATAAACATCTCTTAACAAACCTTGATATCTTTACCCGAGCATCGTATGACCGAGAATAAAAACAAGCATTTGGAATGACTGCCTGCATCGGCTGCAGTAGAAGCGTACAGTAGCTTAGCGACCCTGGCACCGACGAGTCAGGACAGCAGGGCGAGACATTCTGGTCAGTGGTCCCGACGCGGCCACATGAAGGGCCTCTCTAGAGACGCTCAAGGCTCAAGCTTGAAGCAAGCCAAGTACTTACTATGTAGATAGTCTAAGTCCCCGCTGGTACGGATCACGCCGGACCGTCGTTCATGGCGTAGAGAGGCGCCGGGCTATAAGAGCTGTTGTCATATCATATATGTTAATGCATCTATATATCTAGTGGAGCAACCCGTTTGGTTTCATGGACCTTGGAAGGTCTTCTCCCCCCGCTAGGTAAGCTTGAGCCGCCGTTATAGACCGGGTCCGGACGAGTATTATACGAACCGATGATTAATCGTATTCCGCAGCTGCCAGCAGTCATGGCCAAGTCGTTATTTTCCTCTGGTTCTATAAACGCCAGTTTGAATACATGGGCAGGTCTAGCTTAGAATGTGGGCGGACCGGGGGCGCGATTTGGAATCTTCGTATTTCGACTCTTGATGAATATTGGGTTCACGCTTGTAATACCTGACGAGACCATTTACCCGGCCGTCTTTCTATCCGTAGATCGTGTACTATCTAGAACGGGTCGACAGCGATGAACATTCGTACTTGAAGCCTAAAGACAAGGTATGGGTTACGGATAGAACCCACAAGGCGGCTAAGCGATGATGAAGGGTCTGATAATGGGTGCGGATAATGGCGCTTCTCTCAACGTCTTGGTCCCCAGGTAGATGACGATTTTGGCTCACACCGGGGCCATTGACATGTTCGAGGTGAGGCGTACGGATCGAACAACGACCGAGCGAATTGAGTTGGCCATCATCTTCGCGTAATTCATACCCGGGCAAACAGATGCCGGCGTGAATCAGGTCTCTTTTCTGACGAACATGCGCCCCCCTTCTCCGCACAGCATTCCGATGGAACCCCTGGTTGTCGCGGAGATGTCCTTCCCCACGTCAGACCGGCACGCAACACTCAGCGCCGCCGTGGCACAACGTGGCGGATATGGCTCAATGCGGCAGTTCATGGCCAGACGGGAATCGAATGGACCGCCGGGGATAGTAATTCACTTTTACCGAAGTGGCCTTCTCCATTTCACGGAAGGCTGTTGCTGGTAGCCTTTGGGGTTGGATAAAGAGAAGCATTGAGACCACGTACGTCACCGTGTGACGGAGGCGTCGGAGAGATCCCGTGGGTTTGCAGAAGA
Organism: Xylariaceae sp. X187; assembly: GCA_028637585.1. NCBI lineage: Eukaryota > Fungi > Ascomycota > Sordariomycetes > Xylariales > Xylariaceae > Xylariaceae sp. X187. Next base: position 77,861 of record JAJIZN010000011.1, on the reverse strand, counting down.
CCACGTAGGCTAGGAAAGTCCATCTCGCGCGCGTGAACGAACGACGACTTCGCTTGATCTTCTCTTGGCCATGGGTCATACGTATGTAATCCGGATTACAGCAATTCGAAAGGATTCATGAAAAGCACGCTGAGTCTCTCCGCTCGGCGGATGCGTCTCTTGTGTCCGTGGCACGTTGCGATCAACTCACGGCGTTCCATGCCAAGACCGGTAGGATAGACTTGTAGCAGAAATAATGAGAGGCACAGAGAAGATGGTAGAAAGACGTAAGGTTAGCTATCTAGGCTCAACAGCAACTTGAGGCGTACGCGATCTATTTAGACCAGTGCTGTGGCTAGTGGTGGCTGTGACTTGAGCGGTGGGCACAGGTATCACCTAAGCAACGTTGGATTCTGGCCAATGGTGAATTTTGTTTGTTTTGTTCTGGTGCTTACTTCCGATGACGGCGCGGCCTTGAGTGTTCCCTGCTCAAAGAACATCGTAGCTTCCCAAAGAGAGGCCAAAGACGCATTCGTAACGGAGCGACTGAGTCAGCGGAGATAGCGGCAAGGACTGGACGCAGTTCCATGATAACGGGAGTCATGTGCTGACAGGAAAGCTGCCCAATTTGTATATCGAATCTCCCCTGGTCTTTATGAGCCACGGTGTGCAAAAGAAGGCTTTTGTTTTGACGATACGTCCGTACTCTGCTCTGGGTACGACCTTGGACTTACCTACCTACCTGTACATAGTTCCCTGCGTCATCATTCTGAAAGTCCCGAGGGCATTTGCGGGAGTCGGGTAGGTGGGTTCATGTAGGTAGGTATCTACTTCCATTGCACATACATACCATCGATATGTAGGTATCTAGTTATGAGGGAAATAATAATATGCAGATATAAGGGAACCAGCATGGGATCCATTCCATTGGAAGGATTGGAAGGTGCCACCTACCCCGACGACGGCCCGTGATCGCTACTAAGGTTACGTAGGTGCTATCTGCCCTATCAAATGTACCTAACCTGTAATGTGTACAGTGCAGTCTGTAGCGTCGGCCGTGACCAATTATACACCATGACGGCCGAATTCAGAGACGGTTGGAACTTGGGGGGGTTACCAATGATACCCGAGGTCAGTCATTGCCTTCCTCAGTCTTCCAATCCGGCCATCATACATTCCTTCCTCCAACCCCTCCAACCCTCCGACCCTCCAACCCTCCAACCCACCCAATCCCACCCAATCCCACCCAACCCAACTGAGAACCCCACGCCTACCGTCCGAAGCACTCACAACCAGACAGCTCCAGCTTGTTCACTCCAGGAACCAAGAGCCAATACCCCAATCTACCAGGTAAGAAAGAAGAAAGAAGAGAGGGGGCGTAGGGGGCTTAGGGGGCATGACCATGACGGCCATGACCGGTACAATTGGGACTTGGCACCTGAATCAGCGTCGTCTTTCCCTTCGCGCCCCAGTTTTCCTTCCATTCCCCTTTTGGCATGAATATGTGTCTGGTTATTTAAGTCTCGCGCCCAACTGACGTCGATCTCCTAAGTCCAAGCAGCGACCCCTCCGTTCCCTCCATCCGACTGCCCGACTATCCGACTGAGAGACTGAGAGGCAACATCGCACGCTGGGAACCCGACTGCAAGAGAGACTCTTGAGCTGCCTCGACAGCAAAACCTCATCACCTAGAGCGATCACTGCCATCACTTTTTTTTATACGATCATTACGGTATCTGTCATCTCTTGACCCAGTCCGTGTCCCTCGATTCTGCTTTGCCATAAGAGGACCCGATTGTCCTGCTTTCGACCAAGACCCGTCACTCGGATCACATCGCGCCCGACGCAGTCCCTCGAATCTGTGTGTGTGGAAGCCGTAAAAATTCGAAACGTCACGTCGCTGCTTTGGACAGCGACGGCCACGAAACAACAGAAAATGAGTAGCCCCAGACGTCGCATAGAGACTGATGTAAGTCGCTCCGCCATGTCATGCCATGCTTCTCTGAACACTGCTTGCTGACACGGCCTTCCACCTTAGGTCATGAAGTATGTTTGTTCTGGCTGCCAATAGCCCGGCTTGTCTTGGAAACGCTCACGACACGAGATGCTAACAGCTTATAGGATGTAGGCAAACCGACACCCGACACCTGGCCTGTTGAGTCGCTTGGGACTTGGTTATTTGTGACTGACGCCGGGTCTATCTAGGCTCATGAGTGACTATGAAGTCACCTTGGTCAATGACAACAGTATGTCATAACCCTCCCGACAGTTTACTCCAATCCCGTCATACTGACCGTTTGTGTTCGTGTCCAGTGTGAGACGCCAGTTCCATGCGATTATGCTTCACGCCCATCGATGTTCTGACATCGCTATTTAGGCAAGAATTCTACGTTCGGTTCAAAGGCCCAGCCGAGAGTGAGTAGCTATTTTGATGTACTTCTGATGTTCGTCTATGATGGGACTAACTTATGTCTCCAGCCCCCTTCGAGAACGGAATATGGAAGATCCACGTCGAGCTCCCGGACCAGTACCCTTATAAGTCACCGAGTATCGGCTTTGTGAATCGCATCTTCCATCCCAATATCGACGAGTTGTGAGTTTGGTGCTGACTACACGCTTCACTTCAAGCCGTATATACTAAAGTGCTGTCAGGTCCGGTTCTGTTTGCCTTGATGTCATCAACCAAACATGGTCGCCCATGTACGACATGATCAACATCTTTGAGGTCTTCCTACCACAGTTGCTCCGGTATCCTAACCCATCGGATCCACTGAATGGCGAAGCCGCGGCTCTAATGATGCGGGACAATAAGTTGTACGAGTCAAGAGTCAAGGGTAAGAACACACGGCGACGCCTTACTTCTTGTACCTTGTCTATCTCCAAGTGTTTAACCTCTTTTGTGTGATGTAGACTACGTCCAGAAATATGCCAGTAAAGATCCATCGAACGAAGAACAGTCCGAAAACGACGATGGAGACGACATGTCATCGGTTGCTAGTTACAGTGATCACGAGGATGACGAACCTGCTGGGCAGATGGATGACGTATAGGCAACCCATAGATAGGGATTTGTCGCTTATGGGGACAGGAATTTCTCGAGCCGAAATCAGTTGACGAGGGATGGAGCGCAAGATTCACGAACAAACGGGAAATGGGTTAGCTTTGGCGTTGGGGTACAGGGTGTATGATAATTGATGAGGGGAATTCCCGCAAACAAACTCCCCACTGCTTTGCTTTTATAGTTTTCTGGGATACTAAGCTCAGCGGAAAGCTTACCCTGCCTACCTAGGGAAAAGGGGGCAACTGATAGTCAATTTGCTTTTTTTTTCTCACTCACAACGGGTGTTGTTTTTATCATGACTACATGGGTAATGAATGAATGAATGAAGTGCGCGACATTGACTAACTGGTTTGGCTTCTAAAGGTGGTTTTCTTTTGGGGTGTTTTCTTTCGGGCTTTTACCGTTACCCTTTGGAATATTATGCGTAGACGGTCTAGAATACATGCCTGACTTTCCCAAGGAGTAGTTAGGGTTATGCACACATATAGTTATACATTTGAGGATTCATTCCCCAGCTATGGCTTGTCGTTTTTTTTTTTTTCTTTTTTTTTTTTCTTTTTATTGATGAAATCGAATATTCTAGCTAATGAATTTGATATAAATCGTCATGGGTTTTTTTTTTTGTGAATGCTGGGCTGTGGTTGATTGTTATACCTACCTACCTATGGAATATGTAGAGGGAGAGGGAGAGGGAGAGTACAGATATATATAAATATGTGTGTGCATGTGTGTGTATGTGTGTGGGAGAAAGAGAGAGAGAGAGAGAGAGAAAGCGATGAATTCAGGGGGTATCTACCGATCTATAATCTATATGTGTGTATATAATAATAAAGTCCAATCAATCAACCAATCAATCAATCAATGCCTATCACCAACGCCTATATCTAACCTAGACAGATGGATGGATAGATTGATAGATGGGTAGATAGTCCTACGCACCTGCAATGAATGAGGTATTTTGTTGTTGTCGGCATGATTGATTAGAGATCATCGAAACCAGAACCAAAACCAAAACCACAACCGAACCGAGATAACCTGGATGAAAACTCATTCATGATCTCGTTCATTATCCCCTTTCTTTTCTTTTTGTTCCTTTTGGTTTGTTTTCTTTTTTTCTTTCTTTTTTTTTTTTTTTTTTGCTTGTTTTTTTTGCTTGTTTTTTTTGGTGGACCTCATCCCCTTTCTTCAATCAGAGTCGTATTCGACCAGGGGCATGCTAGTAGAAGAGGTCGTGTCGTCGACAGACGCCTGTTTCTCACATCCGTTACCGTTTCTTTCCTCTCTCCTTTCCGTTTTCTGGCCATTTCCATTTCCATTTCCACTTCCATGAATTGCCCTCTCATGCCGTACTTCCTCTCCCGCCTCCTCTCCATTCCCCAGGGCACTACTCACTGCCTTGACACGTTTATCCCACACCCCCGCATGCACAGCGGCTTGTTTCCGCTTAATCCCCTGGATCCTAGACGGCCCAGCCTTCGACGCGTTCTCCGCGCCGCGCGGCTCAAAGGGCTGTAGGAAGGGATCTTGGGCGACGCGGGTATTACACCGGATTTCTGAAGCGAGGGACTCGCGTGTCTGCGAGGCCTTGAGTTCAGTTTTGAGAAGTCGTCCCGTACCCTTCTTCTCCGCGGTTGTCTTTTCCGGCTTCGATACATCGGGCGTCGTCGTCTTGGTAGCATGATGCGCCAACGGCGTGCCGAAGAGGGGTTTCACAAGCGCAGCGTCTTTGGTTTTACTCGTGTTGTCCATTTGGGTGTCGGCGGACGCACCCAAGGCGGCCGCGACACCGAATTCCACAAGCGCGGCTCTCCGCGCATCCTCGGTCGTCGCGGGCATTATCTCAATGCCTAAGCTCATTCGTTCTTGGAGGTCCTCTGTGCTCGCGGCCTCTTGTTCACGCGCTTTCCGGCCGGCGCGAAAGGCAGATCTCAGCTTTCGATTCTGCGTATAGGGATCGTCCCACGCGCGAAAGCTCGCGTCCTCTAGTTCTGCGATGCGATGGGATCGTTCGATCAGTACGCCTCGATCTTCGATGGTTTTCTCCAGTCTTGAAAACGCGTCGGTACGAAGTGCCTCTCGTTCTTTCTCGGTCACGATCTCGCCGACTGACGTCTTTGAGGGCAGTAAGCTATCATCGTCTTTCGCATCCCCTGTATCGCGGCGCGTACCGCCTGCTACGACGACATATTCTGAGCGCGCGGGGTCCGTTCGGATCTCGATTGCGCCACCGCAGTCGGCGTGGTGCATGCGGAAACTCCAGATCGGCGTGCTGTAGTAGGCGCCTACTTTTTTCTTTTCCGCGTTGAAGCGGACGCCTTGGCCTATGATGGTCGGCTTGGGACAGGTGGCGCACCAGACCGCGAAGGGCATTTCGAAGCGCACGGTAAGGATCCCTTCGGTGCGAAGCTTGGAGGCGCGGGCGCCGAGGGCGTGCTTCTTGTTGAGCGCGTTGGCGGATATGGTTCCTTCGACGTCGGGGGGGACGTAGCGTCCCATGTTGAAGCCTTGCATCGTGGCGGTGGTGCGGCTTCAGTGTCTCCTTTAAGCCAGGTGTGTATGTATGGGGATGGAGGAGACACGCTGGGCGGCGCGGCACCGTCGCGGAAGGAAAGCCCTAGATGATTTGGAGAACGTGGGCACATGTAAGCGAACAGTGGCCATTTTTTTGGTTGTTCGTGTTGGAAATCGACAAGGGAACGGAGCAGATCAACGGCCAGTTACCTAGAGGGTGACCAAGGGATTAATTCGCAGGCGCGTTCCGTTCTGTTGACCGTAGGCGCCGTTCGTGTGTAGTATAAGATCTGATCTGCTGTGCCGTGGAGTGTGAGATCGACTGGTTGATGGGACAGCAAAAGCCAAACCAGATGCCCGCCCCGAGATACCTACGGGCTACAGCTATAAACTGAATTACGTACTGTGATTTCATACTGGCCACCTTTAGTCACATAATATTGGTTAGATGCCTATCTATAGGACGTCACAGCATATATCTATCTATCTAACTAACCGAGCGTGTACAACGTGCTTGGCCACCTCGGTCCAACAAATTAACATTACCGCTGGACGAAGAGAGCGACTGGAAGTCGACCATCGAGACGAACCGGCTCGTGTGAACGGTTTAATGAGATTCCTAAGTACATACCTAGGTACATACAGTAGGTATCTACAGTATACACTAGGAGGCCCTGCTGGTATCCGTCCAGTTTAATTGCGAAGGATTTCCTTTAGGATAACGGCAGAGCATGTGAATGTCATGTCTCCTTAACTGGCTGGCCTATGACACTGTTGGGCTAGCGAGGTGTGCCATGCCGCTCACCTGGATACCTTGTGTACAATTCCCAGTTACAATGTGTTTGAAAGGACCCATGGCATGTTAGGTAGGTGGTTAGATGGCCCAGCAGTCTGGCGTAGTTGAGCACTGCAGTCATTTATTAGTTTGGCACAGTCTGCAGGTAACACAATCTCACTCATCCTCGTCCCTTGTCGGCAACGTGGTCAACCTGGTTTTAGTCAGTGATCGGCCCCATCGACAAGACCCTGGACCCTAGTCCACTGACGACATGCTCAAAGATAAATCAAAGATAAAAGCTACGCATAGCCTCGTAGTTAGCTCATTAACAAGTTCGTGATGTTCAATTTTGAATTTGAATACCTAAAGCCAAGTCTACCTATAGCATACAGGCTACGTAACTTGAAGGTGTCCATGGTCGACATTCATGTAGCTACTTAGCCACCCACGATGTTGTGTGTGTTTATTTCGAAATTTACAAAGTCAATCCATTTTTTGTCTTGCCAAACGTCCAAATTCCATGCAAAGGTGCGGGTCCCACTATGTCCCGGATCGGTGGGGATGGTGGTATATAGTGCAAGAGGGAGGATAAGAGTGATGAGGAGCGGTAGGAAGAGTGGTAAAGAGAGAGAGAGAGAGAGAGAGGGGAAGGAGGGGGAAGATGGGGGAAGATGGGGGTTTAAATGGCGTAAAGCTGCCTCGGTTTACCTCCGGCGCAGGAGCTGAACTTCCACCACCGGTTGTGGTAGGCACCGCCGATGTTGATCAATCCCCATTTAATCGGAGCCGGGATGGGAGGCCAGTTCGCCCACATGCCATCTTCGACCGTGCCGTCCAGATTAAGCAGGAAGAACGGAACAACGTCGAGAGTGCCGGCCTTGGTTACTGTGCTCTTGCCCCAGGCCTTGAAGACTAGTGCCGCCTCCGCCTCCTCTTTGGAACCGGGCTTGGGCGCGTTCGGGTGCTTCGCGAAGTTGGCAATGGTCGAGATCTCGTTGGTGAAATGTCTTTCGAATGGCTCTTGGAAGGATTCCATGATCTTTCGTAGTTCAACGCCGGAGAATTCCTTGGATGATGACAACAAGGTCAGGTACTTTCCAAACTGCGCGAGGCCCGGCATGAAGGACTCTGAGAAAAGACGACAACTTGTTAGCAGGGGAGATCTCGGCTCTACCGGATGTGTGAGGGTCTCGTCGCGTGTCATACCGTGCTCCTTATGCGTCTCTTCCCAGATGGTTTCGTCATCCAGTACCTCTTCGACCTTAGTGAAGAGTGATACTTCCTCGTCATCATGGTGAGACTTGACGAACTTGTACCAGGTCAGAGCATAGCCCACGAAGTCGCTTTTGTCGCCGTCTTTGACGTGGGGTGCCTGCTGGTAAATTGAGTTGTAGCCTCGAAAGATGGAATTGTGGAGTAATGCCATATGCGTGGCTCCGGTTGTGAAGATGTCCGTCTAGAGTATGGGCAGAAGAAAGTCAGTGGGTGCGCAGCGACAAGTCGGGGCTGGCGGTGCGGAGGGGGATGCCGACTGCCGACTGACCTTGTTCGTTTCATACTGCGGCGTGGTGATGAGCTTCAGCGGAGCATCCGCCCACGGGGTGGCCGGCGACGGAGATGTCGACGGCATGAACAGAGGCGACCGAGTAAAGAGAAGACCGATAAGTATAGGGATGGCTAAAAGTATGGGCCGGTTGAGGAGTCGGCGGCGTTCTTCGTTCATGGTGGAGGGCTAGGCGGGATGGGAGGGACACCTAGTCACGGACAGTAACATAGGGTGCTTCGGCTTGGGAGGGCAGAGAGCTTCGGGAGGGGTGAGAGGCGAGAGGTAAGAGGTAGGAGGTAAGAGGTGAGTTCGTAGGTACCATCTCCCGATAAGAACTGCTCGAGCTGTGATACGGTACTTATCGGACTACAGGATTACAGGATTACAGACTGGATTACTTGGTGCCGTCCCTGCCACGATAGCGAACTAGATACCAGATACCTAAGATAGATAACTACCTAGATACGTACCGTGGAAACAGGGCGTTAGTTAGTGTCGGGTCTGCGCTAGCACGGTCTAGGCATGGCGCCGGCACCTATTACTCACAGGTGGACCAGAAGTGACGGGCGTCGGGCGTGGTGCTAGGTAGGTAGGTACTATAAATATCAAGGCAGGTGCGGTAGCGCATAGCAACGCATCATTGTCCAGCAGCTGATCAGTTTCAGCACTCTCTCGCTGGCAAGGCAGGAGCGGAATTGCCAATGTGGTAGATGGGTTGTCTTTTTTAAGCGCTGTGTCTAATATCAAAGAGGCAAGCTTGGCAAATGCTTTACGTAACGCATGGAAATGGTTCTCGCTTCAGGTGATTCACTGTCCGTCTTTGGGCATCTGCCGAAGTCCGAAGTCCGGATGCATCTTTTGGATAATGCCACCGCCTACCAACCGGACGGGACATGGGTATCTAGATAACGCACACACGAGTTCACGAAGTGGCGGGTAGGTAATTGTCACAGTTGTATATACCATACTTTATAAAGCACTATAAAAGAACAATTCCGACGAGTGCCGTTGAGTGTCGATATCACATACTTTCAATTGCTCCGGTACTGGACACGGCACTGGACACGGTACTGGACACGGTACAGGACACGGTACTGGACGGGGCAACTTGAAACGGCACGTAATCGCCAAGAAAACAAGGGACGGGATCGGGAGGCTCGGGGTTAAACCACGACTCGCTAAGCCCGAATGGGGTAAGGCTTCCATATTGCCCACCATCCAGGCAAGACGGGATACAAATTCATGAGATTTTGGATATCTACCTTGGACGACCTGCAAGACTTGAGGGTTGTCGTCCGTATGCCTATTACCGGTGTCCTCGGTTCGGAGCCGAGCGTCTTAGCAATGTGCATACTGATTGTACACCAAAACACTCAACCATTATCTAGGAATCCCGGCCAGGACCCGGAGACCCAAGTATTTGCTTGCAGTGTCGCACCTATTACACATTCAGTTTTCATGCTGGGTAATTGAGGTATCCGATTAGATGGTGGTGGCTCGCTTCAGATTGAGACATCAATCATCAAAACACACGATCAATCCTTTGATCGCTATGTGCTATGTGCTATGTGCTATGTGCTACGGCGGAAGGCGTCATCATGTCAGCCGGTAGTGTGTAGATTGATGGGGCTCAGCCACCTTGTCATGATAGGTGGTAACCGATAAGAGTAACATGAATAACATGAATTCCGGGGATCCGTGTTCCGATGGTATGGGAATGATTGTCCAACCGGGCTCGCCCTCCTATGGAACTGGATTGGCTGGCCATGATGGGGGCGGACGGGTTCTGGACGGGTTCTGGACGGGGTACAGATTACCGACGAGTGTTACTTACGCCATCAATCCTGGCGGCAGTCCAACGCTGTACGGCATGATCCAGAAACGCCACTCGTAAGCAAGCTTTCGCCAAGTGTAGTCCCGTACCAACAGGAAAGAGAATCGTGGTGGGTTCCTCGCCATGGGCTTTGATGGTGAATGGTTTTATAGTTTATGTGGGAAAAGAATTCTTATCATAGTGGACGGGACGTGGAGGCGGTGCATCGACGAATACGGTACCGACTGCACCGATACGACATCGCATATCCCATATCCCATATCCATATCCGACGTCCGACACGACGACCTTGAGTCTGATAGAGAGTAAATCAAGGGCTTCTGTCATCATATGCCGGTGTAGATAGGATGTAATTATGTGCAGACGAGTCGATCGTCACGCATTGTTCCAGGACCAATTCTGTATTGTTTACGTCGTCCCTTGGAATTGGTTGAAATGTTCGTGCTCATTACATAGCACTTACATTACCTACAACTTGCTATAGGTAGGCTGGTACACGGCAGCAATGTACCTGTGATCTCAAATCTGATTTCTCTTCCTCCTAAGCGCCCACCAAACGGCAACAATATCATTGGACTTGGAGCGTTTGTCCATGATGAGGTCCGCTACTTTTACGGTTACCAATATCCACGGTGCCGGATTCCGGATTTGAAATACTCGCACATCGTGTACGCACTCATGCACAGACTATGGCATAGCCATCACTTTAGCTTCAGATCTGTGTGTCGCCAGGCAAGATCTATGTACCTAAACTACTCAGGTAGTTTCCCATGGAAAACCACGGAGGTGCGATTTAGATAGGTAGTCAAAAAGCATCGGGCAAGCCAAGACGTGCCAAGGCGCCAATAAACCGTTACTTATACATATCTTTAATACTTCCATATCTACCTATTTAGGTTACTTACGTATCTGTGCACACGCGCGTTACCTAACGATTCAAGTTATTTCGGGCTTATACGTGCCCAACTGCAGGACAAATGAGGCAAAGTCGTATAAGTAAACCTCATCCCGAGGTCGTTTGGGTTCATACTGCAGCTGCCCGATGATTGACTCTGCCTGGTCGGTGGGCCTCGTGTTGGAAGTGTTTTCATCTAAATCAAAACGGTGTTCTTGCGTTGAAGACCGGTAGAGTTTCTGCGCCACAAGACCCCAGGGGGAGACCGGAGGAAAGACAGGTATTCAATCTCGATGGTTCCGGATGAGAGTTGCCGAGAGGGACTTGAAGCCTATATTCGGTAGTTTTAAAGCGGACTTGGGCGACACTGATTAGGTAGGTGTTAGGAAGGGCATGGCTCGAGTAGGTAGTTAGATAGCACTTCGTATAACTATACCTAGATCAACTATCTAGTTTCTTAGTTAGAGAACTAAGGATTACCAACTAAGCAGCCTTACGTGTCTACTTACTATGTAGGTAAGTAGATAATACACTACCTACTACGTACGTATTCGGCTATTAATCGGCTGGATAGATACAACCTGACGTTCGGCTGACGGCCTCGTTGCGTGTCCCTGAGGACCTTGTTGCGATCACAACACTGACAAAGTTACAAACAGCCCAGATAAACAATAACGTATTAGACCCCCATCAGGCCCGGGCCAAGATCCGGCCCACCCCATTTTCCCATACAAAACCGCGATTTTCAAAGAGCTACAACTTCGACAATTCAACGATTTAGACCGTAAAACTGTGACATTATGTGTGAAATGGCACGGAGATTACGAATAGTGAGGTTTGCAAGATTTCGGACTGGATTGAGCCGCGGAAATCCATTTTATGCTTGTAAACCATTTGGCGCTATATGCTATATAAGCATAAAGTGAATTTCCGCCACCCACCCTCGGACAAAACTTTTCAAACCCTCATATTCCTATTCTCTGTGTAATTCTACGCACTATGTCAAAGTTTTACGGTCTAAGTCGTTGAATCGAAGAAGTTGTGACTTTTCGAAAATCGCGGTTTTGTATGGGAAAATGAGGTGGGCCGGATCTTGGCCCGGGCCTGATGGGGGTCTAATACGTTATTCTGTGTTCGGTGTTGAAGATCTTGGTGCTAGGCAGTACAGCTGCCAGTCCTGGACGCGCCGTGATGCATTACAGACGAATAACGATCGGCCGAGTCAGTCCCGTACACAAATCCAACAATTCTCGTGCTTTATCATCACTCTTGATGAATTAGAATTTGACACAGCCACGATGTGAAGTTGATAATACAGATCGGCGAGTGTATCCATCTTCTGCACAGTGCACGTAGTTAAGCTGCTTATAACATTGACCGTTAGAATATGACCGATCCGTAGTTCTGTAACCAAGATCCGTCGGGTGCTTACAGTGTCCAGCACTATGCAATCTCAAGTCTTCCCCACCGCTTTCTCGTCTAAGTATTCAGCGTTTAGATACCTATCTACGTCCGTATCTACTGTAAGTAAGTAATACAGACTGTACCTACCTATTGCGGGATAATGTATCATCTAACACTGTGGTGCACATACATAGTAGTAAGTACGGTGTAGCAGAACTTAGAAGCACACGCGGAAGGGACGCACTGCATTCGAGAACGTGGTACACGCTAGTAAGGATCAGGGGTTGCTGTGGGGTCGCTGTGGGGTCACTGTGGGGTTGTTATGGAGCTGTAGGTGGGGTCAGTAATACCCGGTTACAGTCAAAGATACCGGTTCAATTCATACGTTACTCCGGTCACAACGATACGCTAGGCAGTAATGCCGGGCCACGCGTTACAAAGGGGCGTCGCTTCGTTGACCTGAAGTTCGAAGTTCGTGATCCGCGAAACACTCACGCATGGCTAGTCTCGCTAGCGTTGAGGCGGTCTTGGCCCCTTTAAACGTGCGTCAGTCAAAAGCCCAGGGCCCAGGGCCCAGGGCCCCAAGCCCAAAGCCCAAAGCCCACGGCTTTTCTCGGTCTCTCCATTCAAGTCGCTTCTTCCCTCCCTTTCACAACAAACCGTCATCTTCCCAATCACCACGTTCTTTCACCCGCGGTGCCTCGTTTTTTGTTCTCTCTCGTCCCGGCAGGCCGTCTCTCGTCTCCCGTCTCCCGTCTCCTGTCTCTCGTCTCTCGTCTCTCGTTCCGGCGGCTTGGTGACTAATTCTGCAATTCCACCTCCCACCCGAATCTCCCCTAACCTCAACCTTAAACTTAACTTTGAACCTGTGTGAACCTGCTCGGGTCCTTGCATTACAGCGCATCGCATAGCAGGCGCATTACTTCATTCCATCCTACACGGCGGACAACCTTTGTCAGGGTCCCTGCGTGTTACCGGCAATCAAGGACGACGATAGAAATAAGCTTTTTGTTTCGGTCCACCCTGCCTTCATAGCATAGCGCCATCATCATGAGGCTTTCATCGCTTATTGGCGCGGCCGCGCTGACCGCCTCGGCCTCTGCCGCCAGTTTCGACGACATTCCCGACATCAAGGCAGTCGGCCAACATTTCTTCTACTCGAACAACGGCTCGCAATTGTATGTGTGCTTGCGCTTGTTGTCCAATTGAACTTCAGACTTACTGACTCCTGCTGCTAGTTTCTTGAAGGGTGTTGCTTACCAACAGGATTTCTCTCCCAATGGCTCGGCCCCTACCAACATTACATACAAGGACCCTCTTGCCACTGAGTCCGACTGTGCCAGAGATATTCCCTTCATGAAGAAGATCTTCACGAATGTTATCCGAGTCTACGCTCTCGACCCGACTGCCAACCACGACGGCTGCATGGAGCTCCTCGCTGCCAACGACATCTATGTCATTGCTGATCTCAGTGAGCCCAGCACCTCGATCAACAGCAATGACCCTGCGTGGAATGTCGCTCTCTTCGAGCGCTACACTTCCGTCGTTGACACCATGCAGAAGTACAAGAACGTCATCGGTTTCTTTGCCGGTAACGAAGTCATTGAGTCTGCCAACCAGACCGCTGCCGCTGCCTTCGTCAAGGCTGCCGTCCGAGACACCAAGGCCCACATCAAGGCTCAGAAGTACCGCGACACCCTCGGTGTTGGATACGCCACTGCTGATGTGCCCAGCCGCGATGACCTTGCTGCTTACTTTGCTTGCCAGCCCGAGAACGGCACCGACACCAGCATCGACTTCTGGGGTTACAACGTCTACTCGTGGTGCGGTTTCAGCAACTACGTCGCTTCGTCCTACGACGAGCGTGTCCAGTTCTTCAGCGACTACCCCGTTCCTGTTTTCTTCGCCGAATACGGATGCATCGAGGGTATTCCCGGTGGCCCTACCCACCGACCTTTCACCGAGGTTCCCGTCCTCTTCGGCAACATGACCGGTGTTTTCTCCGGCGGTATGGTCTACGAGTACTTTATGAGCGCCAACAACTACGGTCTCATCCAGCTTGAAGGCGACAAGGTTGTTCCCGAGCCCGACTACACGTCTCTGATGAACCAGCTGGCCAAGGTCAGTCCCTCGAGCACCATGCTGAGCGACTACACGCCCACCAACAAGGCCCCCGCCTGCCCGACCACTGCCGCCACCTGGGCCCCTGTCGCCAGCCCTCTCCCTGCCCCGGTCAACCCCGACCTTTGCAGCTGTGCCATGGACAGCTTGACCTGCACGATCACTTCCGACGACGAAGCCTCCTACGGAGACGAGTTCAACTTCATCTGCGGTGAGCAAGGCGGCAAGTTCTGTGTTGGTATCCTGAACAACGCCACCACCGGTCAATTCGGTGCCATCTCCGGCTGCTCGCCCAAGCAGCAGCTGGCCTTCGTCGCCAACCAGTACTACATGGGCCAGGACGCGGCCAACAAGGCTAGTGCTTGCGACTTCAATGGTCTTGCCCAGACACAGAAGCCCCAGACTACGGGTACTTGCTCTGTGCTGCTTGCGGCTGCCGGCTCCAACGGCGCCGGAACCGTGGCTCAGGAAACCGGTGGTGCTGCTAGCACTTCGTCGAGCGCGGCTGCCCCGAACGGATTGGGTGTGCCGGCCTTCTTTAGCTTTGGCCAGACTTGGCTGGTTGCGTACGTCGTTACTGGTCTAGTTTCTGGTCTGGGTATGCTTTTGCTATAAAAAAAACAAAACAAAGAGGAATAATTCTTTTCCCCCTCCTTCCCCGAGAAAAAAGGGGGAGATATCCTGGCGCTTTGCTTGTGGGAAAATAAAAATCAAAAAACTCTTTGTGTTTTATTGTTTGTGTATAAAGTAATGGTTTCTTTTTTCAAATGTTTAGATACTTAAAGAGTACCTAGGTGGGTGGTAGTGATGCTGTATCTTGAGGATACACGCTACGATTGTATATGAAATCCCCCCTGATTAATGCCATTTCTCAAATCTCATCCATTTCCGGGTAGCGCGGTGAAATGTGAGGCCATGGGAGTTATGAATTTTGTGTGATATGCAAAATGCTCTCGCGGGTCCTCTGGATCGATTCGTCTCGTTTATATCATTGTGAAGTCCCTCCCTCCCCTCTCCCCTTTCTCACACTCCTTTAAATTCCCCAAAATGGCTCATCCCTAGGTTACTCTATTTCTCTAACCTACTTCCTCGGCACCGAAACCAAAAGCTCATACGTCTCTCCCGGCCGTATGTCCGTGAACTTGGCCCCCGGCAACACGTGTCCCTGAAACTCAACGACGACCTGACTAACATCCCCCCTACGGATCTCCACATTGAACACCGCTCCGCGGAATTCGCGGCGGACGGACATCCCATCCCAATGCGAGGGCAACTGCGGTCGAACGACCAGCCCCTCGGCATCGCCCCGAAGACCGCAGAGACCCTCGATGAGAGAGCGATACACCCAGGATACGGTGCCGGTGTTGAACAGCTGACTCGAGCGGCCGGCGGTGCGGGGATACTCGCGATACGCGCCACGGTAGTAATTCGGTATGTAGACGGGCATCTGGCCGCGCTGGATGTAGTCGTCGTCGCCGGGGCCGGGGATCATGTTGCGCAGGACGGCAAAGGCGCGGTCGGCCTGCTGGCCGCCGAGCGAATAGAGGGCGTGCACGTAGAAGGCGGCGGCGTGGTTGTAGACGGAGGCGTTTTCGGCGGACCCGGGGTACTTTTGGGTGACGCGGCCTACGTCTTCGCGCATCCGCGTGTACGGAGGGGCGAACATCATGGTGCCGTAGGGGGTGGTGAGGTGCTCGTCTATGGCGGCTAGCATGCGTTCGATTTGCGCGGGGGACGCGGCGCCGCCGAGGATGGACCAGGTCTGCGGGTTCAGCCATATGCGGCCCTCTGGATCGGAGGGGATGCCGAAGACGACGTTGTCGTCGGTTATGCCGCGTGCGAACCAGGAGTCGTGCCACATGTGTTGATTGGCGGCGGTGTTGACGGCGTCGGCGCCGGCGAGGTAGTCGGAAGTGAGACGGGCATGGCCGTGCTGGGAGCAGAGATCGGCCCATAAGCGGCAGGCGTAGCCTGTTGCTACGGTCAACCAGCCCGAGACTCCCTTGCCTTTGTAGCCGACCATGTTCATGGGATCGCACCAGTCGCCTTGGGCGATGTAGCTTAGGCCGCGGTGGTCTCGGGAGGAGAGTAACCAGTCGACGGCGCGGGAGACGCGTTCGAAGACCGTGGCTTTGTTTCCTTGGGAATCGGATACGGGGGTGTCGAGGAGGGCGAAATCCGCCGTTTCGGACAGGTAGGCGTCGAGCGCGACGGGGAGCCAGACGCAGTGGTCGGTATGGGGGATTTGATTGATATACTTGAGCTCTGCGCCTTCGGTGAGGAGGATTCCGTCTGGCATAGCGCCTGATTCTTCTTGTTGGGAGAGAGCCTTTAGGAAGGCATTGCGAGCTATGCTGGGATTCACATATGCCATGCCCAGGTTATCCTGAAGGTAGTTCCTCGTCTGAGGGTCCGTTGTCAGTCGGTTGACGTCGCCGTGGTAGTAACACTGTCGAGGAAGCCAGTTATTCACAAAGTTGTCGAGGGCTGCGTCGGGGGTTTGGATCTGGAGGCAGCCTTTGCCTTTGGCGATGTAGTTTGCATAGGAGGTGATGCACTGCGCGAAGCCCTCTGGGCTTAGATGGCGGGTTTTCATGGCTCTGATCTCGGTGTCGTCTAGGGCTGGACCGAGGAGGAATCGGAGCGTGCGCGATGCCTCGGAGGGGGCTAGAGATAAGCGGTATTGAACGGCTGCGACGGGGGTTTCGTAGCGGGCGTCGCTGTTGCTCAGTTCCTCCTGCTCGAGGATGGACGAGGGCGCGTGCAAGCCGCCTTCGCCTTCAAAGGCGGCTTGTCTCGCTTCCCAGGCCGCCGGGGTCGTCTCGCAGAGGAAATATGTCTTGTCCTTCAACGACTTGTTCTTGAAGTAATCCTCTGCCTTTTGGTAGGGCGTGATACAGCTCGCGACGACGCCATTGAGATCAGGCCGCCATTCGGCCGACTGGTTCATCCACGACATGTACCCGAAGGGGAAATAAGGATATACGCTGACTCTTCTCGGCCTATCCGTCAGATTCGTCACATCGACAGTCCAGAGCTCCGCGACGTCGTGAGTAGGGATGACGAGTGTCATTTGCACGCGCAAGCCCAGCTTCTCGACAGTCCAGCGGACGTCGTGTTTGCCCGCTGAGAAGACGAAAGTATCGAGCTTTGCGCGAACAGGCTCGTATGGAGCAGAGAAGACCTCTGAGGACTCTTCGTCCTTGACATATACGAATCGGCCCGGGTGATGAGCGTAGTAGTTCTGCTCCGGTTGCATGAACGTGCGAGCTTCGAGATTGGGGGCGTGCATGTATTTTGCTGGCTCGGGTTGCATGAATTGCGCGGTGGCGAAGCCTCGACAGGTTATCTGGATCATCATCTGTTGGTTCCAGAGGAAAGCTCCCGCTTTGGGGAGTAAGGTGGCGCTGGTGAGTTCGTAGCGGGACCCGTCGGCGGTCGGGCGGCAGAGTGTGCTGGTAGACATTTCCGTAAAGGTTTCTTGGCTTTCTCTTTGCTACCTTATATATATATCGGTGTTGGCTCAAGAAGGCCTTCCTCTGGTGTATATCGGGTCCGGATCAAGCAGCGAGCAGCGAGCAGCTCGACGTCTTGTCTTTGAGGGTCGACAACGAGGTCCAAAAAGGTCGAATTTCAGAATCCGGCAAGAATTAGTGAATAGTAAAAGTGCACGATTCCTTTTTGAATTCGGAATGACATAGAAGAGTAAGGGAATAAAATCAAGGTCAAGGAACTCGAGACTGTCGAATGAGTTTATAAAGATGGCTATTATATCTGGGTATTCAGCCGAGGGAAGAAGCATTTGAAGGCGTGCTTCTCCATGGTCCAACGGGTCGACAGACTTATGAATCGTCTCCAATTCACGCACTTGGACGCTGACCATTCTTACGAGTCCGGTCAAGCTCAAAGGTCAAGGTCGTCAGGGTCAAGGTCAAGGTCAGGGCCAAGGCCGGCAGTAGTTAGCTAATTAATTCCTCGCCAGTCCCCCAAATACCCAATTCAATTACGTCGGCCCAGACGGGAAAATTGCCGGGTAAAAGAGAGTGAAGTCACCCGGCAATTGTGTAGGATTACGGCGGACTTTAGAACCAAAGGCGCTGACATGATCGCTATCGCTGGCGACCCGGCCCGGCCAACCGTAAACCGGGTTGATCCATAGATAGACTAAACTAGATAATTATTTAGTTTTACATAGACTGCCTAGTAGTGACCGTCACCGAGCGAGTTACCGGGTGAGTACAGTAAAGACTATGTCTAGAATAAACAGAGAAGAGAAGCTCCAAGAGGTTGACTTCACTGCTCAATTGTGACAAACCAGTAAATAGATGGTGATGATCCGGATCAATCATCTAATACCTCCTAGGTAATGAAGTCAATCGAGGACGATGAGGCATCTTGCAAGTTTCATGATATGACAATTGATGGGTCGAATGTATCGTGACGGGTTGTCCCTGAAATTGTTAAGCAAGGAGATACGTATGGGAAAGTGATCTGAGATTGGATCTGATGACATTGATGGCTACTATTTGAGAAATACATACCGTTGCCTATGGATGAGATGAACCCTCTTGGTTTCTGTGTATAAGTGATACGCATTGTGACTTTGTTACCTACTTGTTACCTCCTTGTTACCTCCTTGTTACCTAGCCCGAGTAAAAGGTGTAGGAAGAGTAGATCTGTCCGGCAGAATATACTCTCATACCAATACCGGCATGGGGCACTATTTGAGGACCGATGGGATTCGAATTTTAAAAACACATCCTGCTCAATTAAAGAACGCATTACATTGATTGCATTTCTGCCAGGCATGTCCATTGATACCAGGCGAAAATTCCAATGGAATATCAACGAATGAGTCTTGAATATACCAATGCATGAAAAGATCAAAAGATCAAAAGCATCACAGCGGAGGGCAGACGAAAGTCCCGTCACAAGCATTGATAGTAGTAGTCGTTTAGCATTTGACAAGTCGTTCCGGAGGCACAGGTTGTGCAGCCTGTCCAGCCAATGCCACCACATTGTCTGATTCATGTCAGTCTCGTGTGGGAGATGGCGCGAGGTTTGAATGCCATTAAAGAGAGGAGGGAATACTCACCCGTATTGAGGAGATGTACATCCTGGCGTGGTGGTCGTTGGAGGTGCCGACGTTGTGGTAGTCGTCGTGGGGATCCGGGTAGTCGTCGTCGTCGTCACGGGCACCGAGGTTGTGGCGGTCGTCGTCGTCACGGGTACCGAGGTTGTGGTAGATTTTGTAGTAGACGTCGTAGGTACTGAGGTAGTGGTGGTCACCGAGGTAGTGGTAGATGTCGTGGGGGCCGAGGTAGTCGTGGTTGCGTTTCCCGTAGTGGTAGACGCCGTGGGCACCGACGTAGTGGTCACGCTTCCAGTCGTGGTAGAAGTCGATAGAGTCGTTCTTGTTGTGGTGCTGGTCGCTACCGTGGTGCTGTTCGAGGCACCACCACCTCCTGAACCTGACAAAAATAGGTAAGGCATGTATTCATACGGGTATGATCAACCAGGGCTGCTTACCACCGGGTCCAATAACGGACGTCGTTAGACTACCGCTTTCGATATACACACCAGAAAAGTACAGATCCTCATCCTCGTCCGGATACCCGTCACGGGGCAACTCCAACACACCCAAGTGCCAATCGGCACCATTGCTGGATGCGCTGACCGATACGGCCTCGACAGTCAGTTCCAAGTCGTCCGCTCCGGTAGAGTGCCAGAAGGCGACGGTGCCGCCGCTGAAATCGATCTCATAAGCCACGTTGTGCCACACGTCGGCGGTGAATTCGGTCTCCCATTGCTCCTGACTGTTGACCATCCACTTGATGTTAGGGTCGGACGTGCCAGAGGAACCGCTCAGCCAACCCACTTTCATCTCGGTGAAGTGGCTCTCGAAGAAGTTGATTTGGTGCTCTCGTGTGGTGGCTGGGGGATTGGTGTCAGTTCGCTTCATGCTGAAATGATACCACACTTTTCCCGCGTTGATGGCAGCGGTCGTTTGCGGTATCAGCTCTGTGCGTCGCATCGTCTGACCATTCCAGTAGGAGGTCGAGTCCAGAGTGATCTTGACACCCTGTTCGGAGCTGGTGTCGGCGGAATTCTTGTAATCGGGCGAGAGGTTCACATATTCAGTCACCTCGCCGCTGCCGTGGATGTAGTACTGGTACGGACCGACTTGGTTTGCCCAGGACCAGTTGTTCAGGTCGGTAGACGACGCGAGATCGTTGAAGCGGCCATCCCAGAGAACAGTTCCGCACGAAGCAAGCTGGCTACTAGCCAGCGCAAGGAGAAATGAGTACTGCATGTTGATTCTTGGCCTTCAGCGTAAAAAATAAAAGACGAGGAGGAGGATGAGGAGGGAAATGTCAGGGCCATCCAGGAGCCATTCGTTCTTGATATAGAAAGAACACGCCTAGACAAGCCTAGAATTACACCCTTGCTGTCAACACGCCTTTGCGGGAGATCATACCCCATGTGTCTGTATGGGTATAGCATATCGACAAATACACCCATGATTGGCATCACGGCCTGCTTGTCAGGGGAGTTTGAGTAGATTCGTCATGAAGTTCGATTCCGAGGAAACGGTTACGGGACAGCGTGGAGTGCGTAAGACAAAGACCCGGGCTCCGTATTCCGTGTTCCGTACCAAATTAGAAAAATGGAAACTTCAACATAGCCGTTTGACGGATGATCATGTCTGCTTATGTAGATGATAATACATGGAGTCACCGCCGACGATGCCGCATTTGCACGGCATTGCTACGGCACGACGGGATAAGCACCCGATAAAAGAGGCCCGGAGTAGAGAATTGATCAAAGGCCAAGACTTGGAGTCTCACGGACAACCAATGGTCGCGAATTCTGAGCGGTGCTCTGCGGCCTGATGTTGCAGTGTCGGAAGGTAAAAGTAGAAAGCGAATGAGGCGATGAAGTAGAATAGGCAAAATACAGTCTGTACAGTATGCGCCCTTGCTACGGATACTGTATTTACAGGTCGATAGAGCCAGTCCATTGGTGCAGTACGTCCGTAATTGGTGCAGTAATTGGCTGTCGCAGTCTATCAGCGTGGAGATCGGGTGCACAGCTCCAGTAATCTACAAACTATTTACACTGTAAGCCGCCAAGCACGTATTCGGCCCGGCAAATGTTCTTGTTCTTGCCGCTTGCTTCGACGTCATCTTGGCTGTTCTTCATTCGCATGGCAGATCTCATCAACCAAAGGACGGACTTACACACAATTCCATTATTCAACAATGCCTCTTCAGCATGCATCAGTCTATTAGCAGTGCCATCAGCACAACAATCAGCACAACAATCATATAACGTTCTTGCGACTACAAAGGGCCGTCGCAGCCATCGTCATCCTGATGAGCCGGCAACTCGTGTCATTGACGCGTCGCTTGCTCACTTATAAGGCGACAAGCCGTTGGACATGATGAGAGTCAATTGTGCTAGGTAGGTATGTACGGCACTCAATCATAAGAGTGACTGCGGACATCACCGTTCATAATCCCTGAATGCTAGAATTCGGAACTTGCGCCCTTGTCATGTCGTCAATAGATACCTAGATAGGTATTTGCCATCTAAAGGGATGTGAGTCGAAGGCTTCCATCATGGAATGCCCTCCGACAGCGGATAACTACCTCTTGGAGCGAATATCACGATTAGCCAAACCTCCCCGATATGAGACTGTGCTACAGCAGAACCGCAGCATTATCAGTGTATGAGGTGTCTATGCAAAGACGAAGTGTTTGTCTTGTCTTGATGGGCGGGAGGGATGGAAGTCGCGCTCCAATCCTTTGACCTTGCGACTCCACCATGACGTCTTCACGTCTTGATGTCTTGCCGGCGTTTGTCTTTTGGTTGGGAGGACAGGCGCTACCATCCAGTAGCTCCCATCTGTGTCTCTCTGACTCCTTCCATGACTTGACGCTCCCAATCAAACAAACCTCCCGTCCACTTCTACCTACCATCTCTTCTCTCATCCTACCTAGACTTAGCACGATATACCGATATATCCGATATATCCATCGTCAGCAGTGAAGAGAATCGTCATCTTCACACCGAAGCTACGCCCAAGCACATACCAAATCCAGCCAAAGTCGTCATCATGTCCGTCCCGACTTCGACGTCCGTTCTTGAGACCGCCGTCATCCCGGTGCCCCTGAGCCAAGTTTGGCACCTCATCAAGCGTAAGTTGAGCCGCCCAGTCGCCCGGCTGGTTACGAACCGATGGTGTCTGACTGACTGACTTTCGTGGTTCGGCTATCTAGTTCAGAACTTCAGCGATTTCTGGTCGCTTCTCAAGTCCAGCGAGTTCGTCAAGGGCGCCAGCGAAGAGGCTGACCTCGTCCGCTGGACCTTCAAGGACGGCAGCTGGGAAGATGTGAAGCAGGAGGAACACAGCGTATGCTCTACTGCTTGTCTCTACCCATCTTAATCTCCAACATTGCAATGTTTCCAAGTCCCGCTTGATGCTTTCCTAACAAATAGTCCTAGACCATCAATCACTACATCACGTATAGCGTTATCGCTTCCAACCCAAGCCTCCCTTACACCTCCGTCCTGTCTACCATCCGCTGCCACGCCGTCACGACTGGTTCGCAAGAAGGTTCTACTTTCGTTGAGTGGTCTGGCCATTTCTCAAGTGATGCCGATGCCGGTGCGTTTAACCTCCTCCCGTGTGACAATGGTACCTACTTTGCCACGGATGTACAGCATTGCTTCTGCGCTGCTAACAAGAAGCAGGAGTCATTGCCGATGCCAAGTACAAGCGTCAAGACGCGCTCCGCGACTTGGCCAAGAAAGCGACGGAACAGCAATAAGTGAAGACGTACATGTGTACCATAAGCCGGATTCGGTGTGTCGAAGTTCGCAAGAACCCATAGGTGAAAAACAATAAGGAGATCATAAAAGGTCAGGTCAATGTCCATTCCGGCGCCCAGTGTACCGGTAATACTTTGAGCATGTGGTAAACTCTTGCACGTAGTGTAGGTAGCTTACCTGACGGGACAGAATGCATTACCTATCACATACTGATTGGATTGGCTCTTGGGGCAAATTAGAGCTTTGGGAGCAGAAGAGCGATGCAGTTCACAGTAATCATCAAACTACCAACTTCTCAAAATGTTGGAATACGTAGTACGCATGATGCGCTATGTTGTACGTCCGTATAGGTACCTACCTAGGTAGTTTGTAGGAAATCCTGATTCCGTGATATGACGTCGACGCCACGAAGCAACCACTGTAGATACCCGTATGTATTATGCAGATAGATACGTCCGTACCTATCTATAGTCCGTATAGATAGGTAAGATGAGGGATAGGTATAGCAGGTAGGTAGATAAATTGCTACCATTTTCGGTATAGCGCTTTATGAACGTTGACAAATTCTCGAATTACCCCGGATTGATCGTTGGAAGGCCTGTTGGTTGGCAATCCGACTAACTACATCAAGGTAAGGTTGTTGCGATACGAATTGAACATTTAACGTTACCTCGATCCATCACCCGGACAACGGCTGCAGATAAACAATTCGTCACCCGATTTGTATCTTATCAGTGATAATTCCGGATTTCCACGCTCTACCTTACGCTAGATAGATGGCTGGATAGGTAGTAGTTATCTAGGTACTGCATGCCCCCCGACAACTCTGCTCCGCACCTACCTAACTCTACAGAACACCTATCTTTTCCAACTGCCTACGCGTCTCTGACACACATTCTTCATCATTACCGCGTTTAATACCTACCGACTTCATTCCTCGGGTAATAAAACTTTGGGATACGAAAGTCCCTACCGGTATCTACCTTGTCTCCTGATCGATCAATCAATTCACCGCTACGACCAATTTTTTTTTTTTTTTCCCTATTTCTTTTTCTTGGCGGATGGGTTTTTGTTGATCAAAGATACGCCAAGACCCACGCCACATACCTACACATCTCTTGAGGTTGAGAAAAAGCGAATTCTAGAGGGGTCGGTGAGGCGAGAAGAAGAATACCTACCTAGAAAGAGTCGACGATTACCTTTACCCTTGATCTCTCGCTATTGTTTGCCCCTTTGAGGAAAGCTGGCCTGACGAAAGATTATAATTCGGGTTTGAAATCGATTCGTAATCCCGGCGGTCTAGGTCATCATTACGGAGGAAGAAGAGAGCGGAAATAGGGCAAGAATGCCTTCTGCCACTGAAGGCCCGACAGTGGCGCTGTCGTGTACGTATTGAAGTCGAACCCCAATGCACTGCTGATGCTCCCCTTCCACTCTTTTTTTTTTTTTTTTTTTTCTTTTCCTATTCTTCTTCGTATGGAACGGCGCTGATAGGATTATTATTGTTTTGAACGATCTACAGTCGCCAATAATTTCTGGGGCAAAGATGATGCGGGTGTTGGGCCGTTGCTTGATCGCATGGCGTCTTCGAAACAGACGAGCGATGAGCTGAGATCGTTCTACAGTGGTATGTCTTTTCTCAAATCCCATGCGCCCTGCCCTGCCCTGTTTCCCGAACTCTTCGTCAAAAAGGAAGAATCTTCCTTACTAACGACGTCTCGTGTGAATGATCAGCCCGCGCGACCATCGAAGATGACTACGCCCGCAAGCTCGCGTCGCTCTCCCGCAAAGCCCTCGGATCGCACGAGATGGGATCCCTGAAGGAGTCGCTGGATACGGTGCGCGGCGAGATCGATTCGATGGCGAAGCAGCATGCTAGTATCGCTGCGCAGATGAAGTCGGAGCTGGAAGAGCCGTTGGCGGCGTTTGCGGGCGGCATTAAAGAGCGGCGGAAGATCATACAGAATACGGTGGAGAAGATACTCAAGGTGAAGATACAGCAGACACATGTTGTTAATAAGGTAAGGGAGACTATGGAAATAGCCATAACCGACCGGCTCGAGCGAAGGACGGGGAGAGTGTATTTTTGATCAATGGCTGACGAGAGGACTACTGCTGCAGACTCGCGACCGCTACGAGCAGGATTGTCTGCGGATCAAGGGGTACCTGGCCCAGGGACACATGGTCATGGGTCAGGAAGAGCGCAAGAATAAGGCGAAACTAGAGAAGACGCAGATCAGCCTCGCCAGTACGAATGCCGAGTATGAGGCCGCGGTCAAAGCTCTAGAGGATACGACGGCGCGATGGAACCGGGAGTGGAAGGCCGCTGCGGATAAGTTCCAGGACCTTGAAGAGGAGCGGCTCGACTTTACGAAAAGCAGCCTGTGGACGTTCGCTAATCTCGCATCCACGGTCTGCGTGAGCGACGACGCGTCCTGTGAGAAGATACGGCTATCGCTCGAGAAGATGGATGTCGAGGGCGATATTGCGTATTTCATCAAGGAAAGGGGGACGAGTCAGGAGATACCGGATCCGCCCAAGTACATCAATTTCTGCCGCGGGGATATGGATGATCACAAGTCGGAAGTCTCGGTCGACGAGGACAATTACTCGGTTGCGCAGTTTCCGAGGAGTATCAATCCGGCTTTCCGCACGTCGTCACCGCAGCCTTCGACTTATGAATCTCACCACGATCCGAATTCGGCTTTGGCGAGGGATTTGGGACTTCCGGGCTCTTCGCCTCTGAATCCTGAGGCTAATGTGCCATCACCGCAGAATGTTCTGCATCCGCCCGCCATGTTAGTGCCGGGTCACCCTCAGGCAATGGCTCTTCAAGGGATGCCTCCTCAGGGAATGCCCCCTCAGGGGATGCTCCCGCAAGGAATGCCATCCCAGATGCCCCCTCCGGGGATGTCTCTCCAGACAATGCCTCCAGGAATGGGCTCTCAAGCTATGTCTCACGGCATTCCGCCTCAGGTTATGCCCCCTCAAAGCATGGCATCTCGCGGTAATCATCCACAAGTCATGGCTCACCAAATGGGTCGCCCTCCGACCAGGTCGCGTCAGAATAGCTATCCTTCTCCCATGTCTCCTCAGGTCAGCCATTCGCGCGTTAGCCCTCAGCAAATTACCCATCCTTCAGCCATGTCACATCCAAGTCATATCCCTCAGCCGTCTGCTATGATTCAACAAGACCCATATGCTGCTGGTCAAGACCGTCGCGGCGGGCCTCAATCGACGCAGCAACAGCAATATGATAGCTCCCAGTTCTCTTCTGTGCCTCATGATCCGTATCCTATGGATGGCATGACGATGCTTTGCCGTACGGATGGGATGGGTACGGTGGCGAATACGAAGGGGCCGGCGCGACTGGAGAGCGGTGCTATTAGGCCCCCGGCCCAGACTACTAGTACTGACCTGGCGCCCCGTGGGCCAGTTTCTAACTCGGTGCCTACTTCTGAATTACCGGTCCGTTATGAACGGAGGGATTCTAATGCTCCGGCGCGCTACGATGTTATGAAGTTCCCGGCTGGCGGCGCGAATATGCAGCAGCAGCAGTCGCAGCAGCAACAGCAACAGCGCAATGACGGGTTTAACTCGTCGATTGGCTCTAACCACTCGGGTCGACAGGAGCTTATGAACTCGGCGAATAGTTCGAATATCTCTGCGCCGGCGGATGACCCTAGCGACGAGTATTCGGATCCGACGTCGTTCTCTAGTCAAGAACCTACTAGTGGGAAGGAATCGTCCGTCAAGACTACAACCTCGGTCAGCATGTCTCCTGTGAAAGCTACGGCGGTTATTGCGTCGCCACTTAAGACGGCGTCGGGTGGCTCGTCTCCGGTTAAGACTACTGCGGTTGTGGCGAGTTCTATTAAAAACTCGCCGGTTAGCACGTCTGCGGTCAAGGCAAGTCCATTCAGGTCTACGACAAACAGCACGTCTCCGGTGAAATCGAGTCCGTTTAAGAATACGTCGGGCAGTGTCTCTCCAGTGAAATCCAGTCCGCTCAAATCTACCCCCAAGGCAGATTCACCGGGGAGCTCGGATGCGGATAAGCGGGTTTGGAAGAAGAGGAGTGGCTTCTTCCAGAATCATAGTCCGTTCCGGAGAAAGAGCATCAAGGAAGAGTCCAAGGCAGTTCAGGCTCCTAACAGGAATACCTGGGGACCGGTGACATCTACCAGCTCATCTACGCCGATTCAATCCAAGGCGTTCCAGATACGACCGAGAAATATGCTCATGGATAGGCCCGCTAGTCCTGAGCCAATTGATGCCAATGCATCGTTGGCTTTGAATGTGGGAGAGAATGTCTTCTCTGTTGCTGATGCGGAGAAAAATGAGCAGGCCACTGATCCAGCGAAGAGAGAAGAACCTGATCCGATTGCAATGGCTCTCGCTGAGCTGAAGGGTGCGGGAGAGCATAAACAACCTGCGAATCGGGTATCTGCTGATCGGTATCATGGTATTCCTACGCCGGTTCCGGAACCTACTCCGGACCGAACGCAGGAGCAGGCTGCTGAGCGACCTCAAACTCAAGATCGGGCAAGACCCTTTTCACGATCAACGGGGGCAAATAGTGAGGCCGGGGCTGGATTACGAGGGACACCGCCCCCGTCTTATGATATGCCTGTGCAAAGACTGGGTGTACCGCCCCCTGCGGTGACGTCCAAGGCCATGCAGGAGGCGTCGAGGAAGTATACCAGTCAGACGAGACAAGTCCTGTCGACGGGTCGGCCGGCATCTATTTATAATAGCGCACCTACCCGCTCAGGTACTCGACATGCAGAAGTACCCCGTGCGGCTTCACCGGCACCGGCACCGGCAAGGAGTGTCTCCCCGCAGCCAAGCACACAGCCGGAGATGCAGCGTTCTGCTTCACCGAATCTATATGCGGGCAGTACGCACCGAAGCTCGACAAGACAGGGACAACGTTCGGTGTCGCCGAACCCATACGCTAGCAATCAACATCGAAGCTCGACACGCGAGGCATCGCCGAATCCGTACGCGGGTAGCACGCATCGCAGCTCGACTCGCCAAGGACAGCGTTCCGTATCGCCGAACCCATATGGTGGTAGCCAGCATGGCGGATCGCCGCAGCCACGACGTGATTCGGAGCAGGGCTACTACCGGCAGAACAGTCCCGGCGATGTCCACTCTAGAACAGCATCGCCGGCTTCGTACCGGGCTGACTATGACCGCCCTGTTAGTAGAGGTGGCGCCATGGCGGTCCAGCTCGCGTCGTATGGTGCTGAAGGGTCTGTGTATGGTTCTGTCCGTAGTAGGGGCAGCAGTGCACGACCCGGAACGAGTGCCAGTTCGCGGGCTATGAGCTTTTATGATGCGAGAGATGGAAGTTCGCAGGATAGTCGACAACGGAGTAGGAGCGTTGCTGATCCGTCGAGGCAGTACACGCCTGAGGGACGGGCTATTTTGCATTATGGTGAGTTTTCACCCCTGAACATGATAGTGACGTGGTGATATGATAGTTGTATGGACTGAGCTAACTTGTACACAGCGCGGGCGTTGTATATGTACCAAGCCGCCATCCCCGAAGAGCTTGGTTTCGCTAAGGGCGATATCTTGGCTGTTCTTCGGCATCAGGATGATGGCTGGTGGGAGGCGGAGATTCATTCGGGCAGTGGAGTTGGGCAGGGGGGACTTGTGCCCAGTAATTATCTCCAGCCCTGTTGATTGTTTCTCTTCGTTTCGTTTTCTTTATGCGGTTTTCGTTTCATGGCCTTCTTTTCTCTCTTGTATCAGTTGTTCATGGGGTCTGAGAATGGGGGTAGTGGGGTAGTAAGGGGTTGCATTGTGGACGAAGGGGGAAGTGAAAGGGGGTGGCCGGACGTTTACGCCTTTGAACATGAATTGACGTGTGATGTTGCATATAGACGAAACGAACGGCTGGCTTGAAGGGAGGCTCTTTTTGTTACTTTTGTGTCTCTCTGTTTCTGTGTATAAGCAAGCAAGGAAGCAAGCAAGCAAGCAAGCAAGCAAGCAAGCAAGCAAGCAAACAAGCAAACAAGCAAACAAGCAGGCAAACAAGCAGGCAGGCGGGTCCTCAATCTCATGATGAGAGGCCGAGGTTGTGGTCCTTGGGGGTGGCATTGGCATTTCGATTGCTGTGTATCAAGAAAAGAAGGGGTAAGGGGGCAGGTGGGGTTGATGAAGTTTGATAAATGAGAAGTTCGATATGAAATTGAATGAGGCTGTTGGTGTTTCGTTACTGTAATGAGATGAGATGTGTTTAATAAAGTGGTTTGCTCTGCTAAAACTTCGCAGTGTTATTGCTGATGAGAAATTCGGATGGTGCTGACTGCACTCGTGTTGAATTGTAAGAACAGATTGCTTCACTCTGGAGTCGGTCGCTTTCTCTCGTCTCCTAGATACAGTCTCCTGGATACAGTCTCCTAGATACAGACTGGTAGAAAAGCAGCTCAGTTTTTGGGACAGTCGGGGGCAGTGACTCAACACTTCACCAATTCCCCGCTACAGATGCGATGACGTCAAAGAGGTAGTTACAGCTTGGCGGGCAAAATTCGACGTGGTCTATCCAGATAGATAGTCTACAAGCCGGTACCTAGTTATTTAGGTTAGTTAGTTATGCGAATCATGGTCCTTGATAGCTACATAGGTACATACCTAGACGGGGGTTAGCGCACTGACATGGACCCCCACGCTCATACCGCCTATAGACATACTTTGCTCGTATAACTCCATAGCTACCTATGCAATCACCCGCAGTCGGGCAACCTCACAGGCGGCTGCCAAGAACCTGGCACCGACTGTACCTACAGCACATTCACCCTTTCAACGACAACAACGTTGATAATATCTTACCATTACCTCCCTAAACTAATACATCACACATGTCATTCCTCGCAAACCTGTTCCCGCCGATTTCGATATTCCTCGCTGAACTGGCGTTCTTTTGCTTCCGTGGCGCCGAAAGGCGCGTTCAAATCAACTCCCGGCTCTGAGTCGCCTAAATTCAAGTTACGGGCAACATGGTAAGATCTACCTGACTTCATCCCATCATCCACATGACGTTAGTGCAAGGAAAACTACACTAGACTACCTAGATCCTAGATTTCCCGGCGTTCGGCGTAGTGAATTATGTATTGACATTGCTGTCCGTAGGAATACTTGAAGTCCCCTTATCGCATCGCAACGTCGCCGACTGCAAAGAAAACATATCTCGGGACCTTCTTGCTCGTTTATACGTCGCTGGTTCTGTTAGGCATCGCGTCACTCGTGTATCCTGTCTTCTACTATAATTACGTGCCGAAGAAACTTGTTACACTGCCTATACACTTACAATACAAGTGAGTGAGTGGCTGGTTCTTTTCATTCATTCCATTCGTCTACCTAGACGGTGACGGTGTAGGATACAAATGCAGGCGGACATTGTTAATCACATCAATAGTGACGGGCCTAATCCGTATGGAGTTGTTGGCCTGTCTGCGGATCTCATGCTCGAGCAGGCCTATGATGTGTCCATCGAACTGACGCTACCGCGGTCGCCTGTCAACCTCAAGCATGGGAACTTCATGATGGCGCTCTACGCCATGAAGACGGCGCCGCATAACCCGGCATTCGCCATCACCGCGCCCGAAGACCCGCGAGAGCATGTGACCAAGGAGAATCTCATCTTCTCATCGCGAAGACTGGCTTTAATACCCTACGAGGATCCATTGGTGACGACGGCCTCACGCATCTTCTTTTTGCTCTACCACATCGTGTTTTCACGTGCCGCAGAGACGGTAACGCTTAGTGTTCCCATGGCTGAGATGGTCGAGTTTAAGGACATGCTCCCGCTTTCTTTCCTGGTCGATGTACAGGCTGGTCAGACACTGCAGGTCTACTCTAGTACTATGATCCTTGTTGCACGTCTCTCGGGTGTGAGATGGCTTATGTATAACCATCGCATCCTGGCGTTCCTTGTCGGTACTACCATCTTCTGGCTTGCGGAGATGACGTCCATGGGACTTGCTTTGCTTGCTGCGACATGGTTCTCGTCGAACCGACACCGGGACGTCGGGGTTAAAGATGAGGAACCCGGAGAGCTATCGATCACTGGAGGGGAAACGGCTGAACAGAGTGTTGTCTCGACGATGAGAGGGGAGGATGATGTGAAGCTCGAGAGAGAGTCATCTGTAGATTTGCCTCCTCATGCCGGCGATGCTGATGATGAAGGGGACTCTGAGAATGAATGGAAAGAGCCTAGTCCTGGTATGGCTTCGAGCTTCCATACTGGGAAGGGCGAAGGCTTGGTCAGGAGAAGGCTGTCTTGGGGAGGAGAGAGTGCTTCGAGATCGGAACGACGATGGGATGACTGAGTCTAATACTGCTGGAATGTATGGCTACAGCAGTGAGATAGCCAATAACATAGGTAGACATCTTGTCGCCCCTTTGCGCAACGGGAAACCACCAGACTTGTTCGTGATTGTCTATCTAATGGATGTGTCCTGCCAGTCTGGGTGGCCGGCCACATTGGGTTCGTCATTGTCGCGATCATTGGATGGGTGATCAGAACAAACACACACACTCTATCTTTGGGATGAAACCATATGGATTCTGCAGTTGCCTATGCTAACACTTGACCCAAGTATCTATATCGATCTCCAGTTGTCTTGCTACCCAATCCGAACCGCCTTGGCTCAGGATACTGACAAGCGATGCACTGTACAGTGTATCGGCATAGTGTGAACAGATCTGCACGATGCACACTTACACGTCTACGCATCACGTGACGTGATCCATCGTGGCCCAATGCCAACCCCTCCCCAATGACCAGCTGGTCGGTAACTACCGGATATTGCGCTATGATTAGGTAACTATCTATGCAGCTACATGGTGTTTATCTGCTGTAAGCGATATCCCTATCGCAGAATCATGCACCTATACGTAAATGAAATCGTAGTGGGGGTACTTGTGCTGTTTAGTGTGGGCATTAGCGGGCCTAGTGTCAGCGGCAGTGTTAGTCCAGCGCAGCTAGGTACCTCCAGGAGAGCTCGAGCTCCCCGCCAATGTACCGAGCCGCCACAGGCTGGAGGTACCTGGAAGTACCGCCCTAACTGCCTATAAATGCATGCCAGCGCAGCGCTGTTCGTGCTGTTGCTAGTGTGCATAAGACGCCAGTTCATGCCTGATATCCAACTACCTACCTACCTCTTCATCGTACCCGTCGACAACTTTCTCCTTTGTGCTCCCCACCCCTGGTTCTCCGTCTTCCTCCCCACCGCTACTCGGCATACGAATTGATTTTCGACGAGGTCACTGCAAACCAATTTCGTGGACACTCATCAAAAAGCCCTGCTGCACCTGCGAGTCGGGCTTGTTCGACAATACGCAACCGAGTGCCCGCCTGCTGCTCCCCCTCGTTGGTCAATCCTCGCCTTCACATGGTTATCCCCAGGTATGTAGGCATTTCTCATCGAGTCGACCCCGGAACCGAGACGGGCTCATTCGTCGAGTCACCGCCACGAGTCTTCTCGGGCCTTCTTTGCCCTACTCGCCGCTTTTGTACTCGTTTGTTGCCTGTACCTGTGCCCGTTGCCCGTTGCCCGTTGCCCATTGCCCATTGCCTGCTCGAGTCTCGTCATTGCTAGCACGATCTCTAGCTGTCGATGCACCCTCTCTGCAACTTTCTAGCTCTACCTATTTTGATCTCTAGAAATCTACACATTGCAATACACAGACAGGGTGCTAACCAGCTGCCTGACAGACTTTCGTCAACTGAAGCTTGATCGACTGTTGGAAATATTCATTGCTCATTGAATAAGACAACACACGCTCCTTCGACTTCCTATTTACTATAGTAAACTATCTTGCACCTGTCGCGGATATCCTCATCGTCACCGCCACGGTGAGAAGACAACACAATCCTGTGAACACTGCCAACATCGGACCTCTAGACCCGCTGCACGAATACGCCATACGCTACCGACTCTTTTCTACGCCCGAATTACTACGACACGATGCCCTGCTTCAAGGGCATCGCAGTTAGCATCCATGCTAATTCTGTCCCGATTCCCGAGTATGGCATGCAGAAGCAGTCCCGTGTCTCGCGTATCAGCACATACATACCCGTTCCTCAGCCGCAGCTTAATCCAGAGACATCCAAACACGAGCCAGCAAAGTTCGCCATCTCCATAACACTCTTGACGCCCGGCTTTCCTGTGCCCTACACAACACCGAAGCCAACGCCTGAGAATCCCAACCCCAAGCCCCTCTTTGCTGGCCCTCTACCGTCTACTAGTTCCAACCATGCCAAGCATGCCAATACGGTGACTCCCTATATCCCCATGACCCATTCGGTCAACGAGACCATTGCCGCATACATATACTTTGACGGCCGATCAAAAGAGGAGGTTGCTACGCTACTGCGGCCGGGTGAAGAGACCTGGGTGAATTCTCGCTGGGTCCAAGTCCCCGATAGCGAAGGCGGTGGTCTTGCCGAAAGAGAGTTTCTCTTTCGCGAGGTTGGACTCGAGAGATGGCTCAACGGCTTGGATTTAAAGGGTCACGACGCTGCCGAAAAGGTTGAAAAGCGAAGACAAAAGTTTGAGCGCCGTCATCGCCGCCAGCAGAAGGCCGCTGCCCAGACTGATGACGACATCGATCTAGACAGGTCTAACCGCACGCGGGACACTCTCACCTATCGCTCCAATGACGAGGCCCAGCTGGGAGGTTCTGACAATGACGACGATTCACTGTCGGACGACGATGAGCCACCCGAGGCCACCGGTCAGATTAAAGTGGCCATGTTCCGGGTTATTGCTTCAGGAGAGATTAAAAAGGGCGAGTATTCTCCGCAGTTCGATGCTCATGATGACGATGACGACGAAGGTAGTGACAACAGCAACAACAACGGGGGTAACGGCGCTATCGATGCCGATGTTGAGCATACCACTAGTTTTGCGAAGCCCAAGACCCTCGATCCCAAAACCATTAGCACTCAGACAGTGACCGGTATCGACGCTCCTGAAAAGCCGTATGCTGTATTTACATTCTTCTACCGGGGCCAGCGTAGGCATTCTATTGATTCACTAGCTGTCCCATTTTGGTACTGACAAGCTTGTTAGGGCAACTTGAGAAAATGTCCATCATTCCAGGGCCTGGGGAATCACAAAAGACGCCAGGTAGTAAGCGACGGTCGACGTTGGATTTCTCGGGGCTAGGTCCGTTGAAACCTACCGGCACCGTTGGATTCACGGCGTTTCGGGATCAAGAGACAGAGGCTGCTAAACGTCGCAAAGCTCGCCGGAAAAGCAACGGCACCACTAGTGGTGGCATGGACGACGACAGTGATGACGACGACGACGGTGGTGATCTTCTCGCCAAAATGGAAGAGGATATTGATGATAAGGTTATCAAAAATCAACTTGGCCCTGAGGATGCCAAGGTTACAGGGGAATTACAGGCAGGCATTGACAGAATTCGAGTGAGCACTATCCTCCCTCTTAAGCAATGGTGTATGGCAATTTGCTATCCCCCTGCGCCTAATACTGATTGTCAACGTATAGCTCAAGCGTCAGCATTCGGCGGACCCTGAATCGGTTGGCGGATTAGACAGTCGGCAGTCACCGAGTAGTAACACTAACGCCGGAGAGTCGACGCCTCCAGACACAACGCAGTCTAACCGACTAGCTCCCGACAATATGTCCAGTCTACTGCAGGCCTTCGCGGCTGATTCGGTTGTTGGAAGTCCGATGAAGAAGCAACGTAACAATGAAGATGGGGCCAAAGAGGATCGATCTGCCAAATTTCCATCAGCGCTGGGCGATGTGCTGGCCAGAACGCTTGCGAAGCCCCCAAGTCAACAGTCTATTCCCAAAGTAGAGATCACAGAAGATGAAGAACTATAAGCAGTTCGTCCGAACACACAAGTCCACCGAAAAAAAAATTCAGAAAAGGAAAAAGAAACTGAAAGAAAAACCAGCGTAATATTTCCAAGCTGGACATCTCCTGGTCGATGTTGCTCCCCATACAAGATGGACTGAAAGCATGTTTTGTGAGACTGGCTCGATCGATTCATCGATGATGGTGACGTCGGGACATGATATGAACACGTGGAACGGGGACCAGTGGCCTCGATTCGACGAACAGTATCACTTGAGATATGAGCTCCCATGTTGCACGTCCCATACCATAGAAATTATACAGAAGACGTTCATCCAGGATGGAAGTGGCCTAGTCTGCGTCCTGATTCCATGTCAAGCATGCCAAAGTTTCGGGGGCAGCGAAAAAGGGGAGGGGAAGAGGAGGGAGAGGGCTGAGAGCTGTTTGGTTTAGCTATGTCGTTGTTCGACTGAATAACTCATGAGTTGCAGTGCAAAGGTTAGACATCGACACTTGGGACGTGAGAGTGCATTCGACTTTCTCACGGTACCAAACAGGTGACATAACTTGTCAAATTTGGGGACTGCTCAGAGTTTTTTTTTCCTTTGCACATAAAACGCCAGTAGCAAGCTATGGGATCATTAGAGAGCATGGAAGCTCGTTATACCAAAGCGCTTGAACAAGGCTCGCTTGTGATCAAGCTTCAGTTACGTGCTCTTATCGCTCAGATGTCGGGCTGAATCATGGGCATCGAGCATTAACAGCATGTTCACGTGGCATGTAGTCTTGCTAGGGGGGATTGAGGATAGCTATGTATCAATTTTATTGCTGAGCCAATACTATATAGCATAGCGTACAATAACAACAAAGACCGCATAAAACTATTCTCAGTTGCTCTGCTCGAGATGATGATTTTATTGGGCCCACTTTCCCGCCTCTTAACGCAAAGCAGCTATCGTGATTGCATTGACCTCTCCAAATCGGCACCGTCTCCGGTATTCGTTGATATACGCAGTTGTTTAGGAAAAAAAAAAAAGAAGCGTGACACTGGGAATATGAATTAGCAACACGACATAGTCGAGAATGCGGTAAGCAAGTGTAGGAGGGGTAGACGGAACGATCAGACTGTTGAGCTTGATATATTTAAGGAAATCAACATGAAGAATTCAGTTGGCTGTTCTTAGAAGTAAAGGGTTCATCATGTTACTTGTCATTGGAAAGACGGCGCGGATGGATGCGGCAGCAATGTAGAATGGTTTGCGACGAGAAAAAAAACGCAAATGACTTACCGTTAAAGAAGGGAATAGAAATGGCGGTAGTTAGGGAACCATCAAAATCAATTGAGGCGGTTACCCTGAGAATAACGAAGAAGAAAAGATGGTGAAAATCTCAAAGGGAAAGAAAAGAGAAAAAAAAAAGAAGCGCGATTTAAGTATTGGCGGCAAGTGGGAGCGAGAGAGCGTAGTCACGTGACGACCCGCATTTTTTGGCCGGGACGCTGTGACCAGGTCAGCGGAATCTCATTTCTCCCTCTCCCTCCATCCCTCCATCCATCCTTCCATACAACACCCGGCCGATCCAGCAGTCGCTGCCTACCACTTACCTATCTACTGCTCAACTCATCTCAACTCAACTCACACAACCCACTCGGTCTCTTCCCTCCACCCCCCCATCACACCCATCACACCCATCAGACCCATCACTTTTTCGCAACCAACCAACCCCATATCCCCACCTTGTCTTTTCGCCCGGGAAAAGGAAGGGCATCAGATCACTGTTCCCGTATACAAATCTCCGCTCTTCCATTGGCGCAATTCGAGATACAGGTACCCTCGACCGAGAAACCTCGTAAACGGGGTTCATTGGACGAGAACAAGCCGCAGCGACAGACACGCCCATAACCAGAGTGTCTTAGTTACTCGAACCGACCGAGAACTCCCGGAATCGCCACAACCTTACTTATTAGTCAACTACTGGCTATCAGCCCATCGGTTACTCCGACTTCGTCATTCCATACCGCAAAGCAGCCATCTACCTAGACTAGACCTCTAGATAATACACCGAAGATCAAGAATCAAAGACAACCGCACGATTAGACAAAGATGCCCGCCGTTAAGCCCACGACCGCCGCTATGCGAGCGACACGCACCGCCTTGCGACAGAAGACGACCGCCTCCGCCTCCGCCTCTTCTTCTCCTTCCACCAGATCCGCCGCCATCGTTCGCCGACGTCAGTTCACGGCTAGCGCCCGTACCTCGGCTTCGCATGGTCCGCAGTATGACCCGCCGACTGGATGGTTGTTTGGCATCAAGCACGGCGAGAAGTACCAGAAGGAAGGGTGGGAGACGCCCTTCTTCTACGGGTTTTGTGGATCCTTGTTTTTGGCGGGGGTGGCGTATAGCTTTAAGCCTGATACTTCGTGAGTGCTCATTTCTCTTTATGCGAGTGAAGTGAACTATGGACGCTATACTTCTTTTTGTACTTCTCTTGTATTGTATTGGATTGTGTTGTGCTGTGTTGTGATTGAGTTATTTGAGTGGAACTTGGGAGATGGGAGGTCAGATGACTGACTGGTTTTTAGGATACAAACTTGGGCCCTTGAGGAAGCTCGACGGCGGTTAGAAGCCGAGGGGATCTTGGAGGACCCCCAGAAGAAGTAAATTTGAACGTGAACGCGAACGGCAATGCAAATAATGATGGGCCTTTATTCATTGCTTGAACACAGAAAGCAAAAAAGAAACCATTAGCACACACGGAGGGAGGATTGATTGATTTAGAACAGAAAGGGGGGTGAGTTTGCATTCATGGGGGTTTATTCATCAAGAGATGAAGAATTGAGAAGAAATCAAGAGTCGAGAGTCGAGAATCAAGAACCAAGAATTGAGAATCACTGAGTAGTAGATTGTTTCCTTAATGTACGCATATTCGCTAACAACAACACTGCGGTTCATCCTCCCTCTCCCGCTTCTTACTATTCATCCCTCTTACTCTTCTTTTTCCTCTATATTCTTCTCCTCTCTTTCTTTGCTCCCGCTCTCCCGCTCTTTCGCTTGTACATGAGCTCGTACATGGGCTTAATAAGCTCAAGTGTCCGTCTGTTCTCGACTGCTAAACCGGTAAGTTTACTGTTCCGGTAGGGCCGGGTACATGCCAGGGAACGAGGAGGGTCAGGCTACGATGTCCCTGGGAGGGGAATTCTGTTTTACACTTGGCTTTACACTCCTAGAAGTGTTACTATAACACACCTATAGAAGGGTTTTTTTTTTTTTTCTTTTTTATTTTTGTTGTTGTTGTGCTTTTTAAAGAATTTACGGGTACCACTTCTTCTTTTGTTTCCTTTTTTTTTTCGTGTGGTTTTGGCTGGGACTCCTTTTTTTTTTTTTTTTTTTTTTTTTTCTCTCTCTCTCGTTGCGTTTACCTACCTAGGCACCTAGGAATTCGAGTTCCTTTTTTCTTTTTTTTTTTTTTTGTTGCGGTATTCGTGTGATGTGCTCTACTCTGCTCTGCTCTGCTGTACTGTGTTGTGTTGTGTTGTGCTATGTATTAGTTCCCCTTCGGCGATTGCTCATGTGAATGGAAGGAATCGGAATGAATGGGTGGTGCTTTTATTGTTTGTTCTTGAGATCGTGGTCGTGGGCTCTTTTTCATAATAGGTGGTAGACATTCACGTCAGTCAGACAGGTTCGCGGAGCATGGTGTGAGCAGCAATACGCTGTGTGTTAGATGGACAGACAGGCAAATTTGTCTCATTTTCATTTCGTGGGTAGGTTGGTAGCTATTTACGTAGGTGCTTATGTTTGTGAGAGACACCTATGTATGAAGTATATATATACATTCATGAGGTAGCGGGTAGCAGGTAGCAATAGGTATGGAAGAGGCCCATAAAGGGTAGATGGATAGGAGGTAGCGGATGTGAATGGAATACCGATGATGGGATTGAGAAACCAAAGGGAGCGGATAGCGAGGAAAAGGGGAAAGGGGTGAAGCGATGATGGGAGACGGGATTCTCCTGACTCTTAACGGTCTTGCTCTCCGTCTCCTTTCTGTCTATCGGGCTCTTCTTTTAAGCCGCCATCTTTTTCCTGTATTCTAATTCCTGTTCTCAACTGTGCAAATCTTCTAACCGTCTTTCCTGGTCTTTCGTTGTGCGTGTCCTTTATTTGGGGTTTGGCTTTCGTGTTAGAGACGCGGCAGTCTCATTTGCACTGAGATGCTTTTACTCCAGTTCAGATTTTACGCCTGACTGAATGATGCTCAACAGACGTGGCTCCACTGGTGCTCCTCATCACCGTACTGGCGTGCTTCGATCCAGTCCTTCATGCGGCGAGCGACCTCGCCTGACTCCTCGTTCTTGGCAAGTCCGCAGTTGACAAGCTTGCCTCCCCAGC
The DNA here is from genome assembly GCA_028637585.1 of Xylariaceae sp. X187. Classification (NCBI taxonomy): domain Eukaryota; kingdom Fungi; phylum Ascomycota; class Sordariomycetes; order Xylariales; family Xylariaceae; species Xylariaceae sp. X187. Next base: position 38,662 of record JAJIZN010000011.1, on the reverse strand, counting down.
TAATCTCGCGAACGGGGCTGACGATGACGGCGGTACCGGATCCGAAGACTTCGACGAGACGACCCTCGGTTGAGGCCTGGTGTAGCTCTGACATGGTGATCTTGCGCTCCGATACAGTCCAGCCTTCGGGTACGAGCTTCTCACGTGCTAGTGAAAGAATCGAGTCGCGCGTTACACCCGGTAGGATCGTGCCGTCTAGGGGTGCGGTAACAAGCTCCTTTTTACCGGTCTCCTTGTTCTTCATGGCGACGAAGAGGTTCATAGTACCCACTTCTGTTATGTACTGCTCGGGTCCAAAGAGCCATAGGTTTTGCTGAAAACCACGTTTTGAGGCCTCGAGCTGAGGAAGCACACAGGGGGCGTAGTTGCCGCCCAGCTTCTTGTCGCCTACACCACCGGGCCAGGCTCGTACAGCGTAGTCGGTGGCTTCTAGCGAGACAGCCTTGAAACCGGTGGGGTAGTAGGGGCCTACAGGCGAGGCGATGACGTACAGGAGAGCGGAGCCGGGCGGACCGACGCCAAGGGTCTTCTGAGTGCCGATGATGATGGGGCGCAGGTAGAGCGAGTAGCCGCGCTTCTCAGGGATGAAGCGCTCCTCGAGCTTGGCAAAGCGCGATATCAAGTCGATGAGGGCGGCGGAGTCAAAGGATGGAAGGGCGAGGCGCGAAGCCGATCTGTTCAAGCGCGCCATGTTCATGTCTGGGCGGAAGAGGCGCACGGCACCAGTCTTGTCTTTGTAGGCCTTCATACCCTCAAAGCACTGGAAGCTGTAATGGAGGGCGCAGGTGGCGGGGTCGAGGGCGAGGTTCTGGTAAGGCCCGATCTGGGGGGTTTGCCAGCCTGAACCCTGGGTCCATTCTATCGTCATCATGTGGTCTGTCGATTTGTTAGTCGGTTATTGTCCGTGATGCGGAAGACTCAGTTGGTTTGTACCGGTGAAGTTCTGACCAAAGACCAACGTGGCGGGGTCCTTTAGGTCTTTGGGACTCGCGACCTTGTTGATAACGAGCTTCGAGGGGTCAACCTCTTGTGTCTTGACAGCTGACGCCGTAGGATTGGCATAAAACCGTCTCGTCTCAGTCACCTGGGGCAGGGGACGGAGGGCAGAGGCTCGGAGAGCTCGCCTACACAGCGGAAGTAATGGCCGGAGCATCATTTTTTTTTGTTTTTGGGGGGGGGGGGGATCTTTCTGGTACGGCCGTACGGTGGTTAAGGGGATTATGAAGATCGGAAGGTCTCGCAGGTTGTTGCAGTTGCGAATTATAAAAGCGCAACAATGATGAGATGTGTTGTCTCGAGTCCTGAACAGGCGAGTCGCGACCCAGCAGGGGATAGCTGCGATCTCGGAGGGCTCGGGAGACAAGGAGCGGCCCGGCTTCCTGCTGCTGCACGCCACGGTGTCGGCATCGGCTCGAAGCCCTTTGTGCACTGTCTTGCATAAATCTCGATTTAATTATGTAATCATGACACCTGCCGAAATCGTCAGACACCGATATATGGATACACCGCGTCGATAAGCTTTATATCCTCGGCATACATTTAAGAGAGTTTGTATGCTGGTACCGAGGCAGCTTCGATGTCGTCCTACCTTGACAGGTAGGTAACTCGTCGCGGCCCCAATAGATAGCACGACACCTTTTGCGACGTTGAGCATATAGTCAGCGCCGGGGTCTTCAAGGCTTTACCGAGTCGCCCATTGAATCCGAATCCACCCGTACCTTTGTCCGGATAAACCAGTTTCTTGTGTATTTGCGCATAGGACTCGAGATATCCGATTTGCCAACCCGACAACTACCAACTGCCCCATGTCTTCGCTATGAGGGTCGACCTTAACCCAACATCTCGCCCAACATGTTCGCCTCGCTGAAGGGCTTCTCCTCCAACATTAACTCAAACTATACCGTCTCCCAGAGTATATCCTCGACTGCCGGTCTATGGAACATATACGATGCCAAGAAGAAATCCACACAGAAGGCCTACTCCGTCTTTGTATTCGATAAGAAGGCCTTAGATGCTCAGGGTACCTACAATACGAGCCTATATATATCCCATGTTGCAGAAGAGAACATACGACAGCTAACTTCTACCTTCTCAAGCAAATTCTCTGGATCGGTCGTCAGCCGCCGAATTTAAACGAACTAGTGCAGAGGTCCGTTAGTCCTGCGCTGCGAGCCGGCGACTCCCTCCCGTCATGTCAAGATAGAACGGAAAGGAACAAAGCAAGGTATCAAGTTGGCTGACACGTCCAATAGGCGGTCGAACTCCTGAGAAAAGAGGCCTCATCCCTGGCTCGTTTACGCCACCCGAATATCCTCGAGCTTGTTGAACCAGTCGAGGAAACGAGAGGCGGCGGCCTGCAGTTTGTCACAGAGCCCGTCACTACATCGCTGGCCAGCTTACTACAAGACAAAGACGAACAAGAGAGAGCCGGCGGCATTGGTGGCCGGTCCAGCCGATATGTCACGGAAGATGCCGACGGCGTCAGGCGGAGGCGCGAGCTGGAGATTGACGAGCTGGAAATCCAAAAGGGCCTGCTGCAAGTCGGCAAAGCTTTGGAATTCCTTCATGAGAATGCCGGCTTGGTCCATGGTAACCTCACGCCTGAGTCTATTCTTATTAATGCGAAGGCATGTCTATCATTCTTACTTTTCTTTCTTTTCGGTGCCATGTTCTCACATCCTCGGCATTGACCCCCTTCCACCAACTTGAATGAGACGTCAAGAAATTTTAAGAAATTCTCAGGAGGTCTAACATGAACGTCTATCTAGTCGGACTGGAAAATCAGTGGCCTCGCATTCTGTAGTCCACCTCAAAATTCGACGAAACCCACATCTATCCAGCCCATCTCTCTCGTCTCAACCGTGAAGAGGCTGGATAACCGCCTTCCGGAATATGCACGGATTAATTATGCCCAAATTAATCTAGACTACACTTCTCCCGACTTCATCATCGACCACAATCTCACCACGTCTGCTGACATGTTCTCGCTGGGCTTGTTGTGTGTTGCTCTATACAACTCACCTCATCGCTCCCCTATAGAAACCAACGGGAGTATAGCTGCCTACAAGCGCGTCTTCAACTCTCCTTCCACCATCCCCTCTTCTGGCAACGACTTCCTGTCGAAGCGCCCCTTGCCCAAAGATCTCGCAAATCAAGTTCTCCCGCGACTCATCACGAGACGGCCAGCGCAGCGCATGACGGCTGTCGAATTTCAGGATAGTCAATACTTTGATAATATTCTGGTCTCGACTATTCGGTTTCTTGATGCCTTTCCTGCGAAGACTCCCGGTGAAAAGTCCTCGTTTATGAGGGGGCTGAATAAAGTCTTGCCGTCCTTCCCGAAATCAGTAATGGAGAAAAAGGTCCTCCCTGCGTTATTAGAGGAACTGAAAGATAAAGACTTGTTATCGCTTATTCTTCAAAACGTTTTCAAGATTCTGAGTCTGCTGCCGTCTTCGCGGCGTGCTTTTGGGGAGAGGGTTCGTCCGAAACTCAGGGCGATCTTTATTGAGAATGCGAAACAGAGTCAAGAGAAAGATTCGGCGAGGGATGCTGGGTTGATGGTTGTTTTGGAGAATACTAATTTGATGGCCGAGAGTAGCTCGGGGAAGGAATTTAAAGATGGTATGGTCTTACCGCCCCTTTCAGGGGTGAGTTTACGGAGAGAGGGGGTTGCTAATCCGTTTATAGATATTCTCCCTATAGTCCTCTCAGCCGTTGAATCTTCCACGCCGTCACTCGTGGATGCGGCATTGCGGAGTCTACCCGTCATGTTACCCGCTCTCGATTTCAGCACCATAAAAAACGAACTGTTCCCCGTTATCGCTACGGTCTTCAGCAAGACTAACAGTTTAGCCATCAAAGTGCGCGGCTGTCGTGCCTTTGTCATCCTTTGTGGAGGCTCCAACGAGGAAAATAGCACGGCCGACGATGGTCTGGATGGATTAGCGCCTGAGAAAAAGAAGAAAACATCTTCTTCGACGGCTCTGGATAAGTATACCATGCAGGAAAAGATCGTCCCCCTTATCAAGGCGATTAAAACAAAGGAGCCGGCGGTTATGATGGCTGCATTAGATGTGCTGCGTGTCGTCGGTGACCATGCGGATGCAGACTTTGTGGCGCTGGAGATATTGCCCAGTCTGTGGAATATGAGTCTAGGCCCCTTGTTGGAACTTAAACAATTTCAGAGTTTCATGGGACTGATTAAGTCCCTGTCGAGGAGAGTCGAAGAGGAGCAGAGTAGGAAATTACAGGAGTTGGCTATTACGAATGGCAGTGCGACGGCAACCACTACGCCGGTTGGGAATGAAGAAATGCTGGGCTTTGGAGGGGTTACGGGGACGATGTTTGATGTTACGAATGAAGGGGCCACGCCGGATGATTTTGAGAGACTGGTTAAGGGGAAGATCACGGCGAGTACAGGGTCGACGAGTATGGATGGGGGATGGGATGCGCCGACGACGATGACGAATCCCACGACAACAACTTCTCTGGCGACAACGAAACCGGTTACCGCGCAGTTCTCCTGGTCTACGCCTAGTCCGGCAAGTAACAGCCAATTTAACCTCCCTAATAAGCAGCAGGTCCCGTTCCGAACGGTCACGCCGGATCTGGCAAGCTTTGGGACACTTAGTCCTCAGAGTACGCAGTTTTCGCAGCCGTTGCAGCCTGTCAGTGTTAGGGATTCCGGGGCGAGTATGAACACACTAGCGCCTCAGCCGTCGTCATCATCGTCGGGTATCAATTGGCAGAGCGCTACTGGGACTACGACGAATACTTGGGGCGCTGCGAAACCTATGTTACCTACCATGAACTCCAATATGTCCAACTTGAGCACGATGAATAGGGGTAGTTCATCGTTCTCACTTACCCCGCCTCCCCCATCGAGTGGAACTGCAAATAACTCTGGATTCCGGTTACCACCGCCTCCATCTGGCGGTATTCAACGGCAAGCTTCGAATACTTCTACTTCTACCACGTCTTTCGGTGGTCAGATATCATCGTCGTCATCGGGCTTCGGCGGAATGGCTTCACCGACTGGAAGCATGAATATGAATATGAACAGCATGATGGGGAATAAAAGTGGCATGATGGGTAGTGGAATGACCGTATTGACGCCAATGTCGCAACCGCCTCAGCAACAGCAGCAACAACAACAGCAACAACAACAACAACAGGCACAACAGCAAAAACAGAGTAGTAGTGGGTTGGATAAGTATGAAAGCTTATTGTAAGAGTTAATGATTAATGCGGAGATTCATGGAACTTCAACGAACGAATGGTTTCTTGTCCGTTGAAAGAAAGACAGGAAGAAATGTACGTATATCAAAAGATTTGTTATTGATGCTAGCGTTCGGGTCCATCTGAGGGAAGCGTTTGGGGGGTCATGGTCATTCGGAACTCCTCTCGACGCTCGTGTTTGAAGCATCTTGATGGTCGATACCTTGATGATTCAGCTACCTAGAAAAGAAAGTACCTAGTGATGTTGCCTTCCCTGTGAAATACAGGTAACGTGCACTCCTATCCCCCATACCACCACATACGTAGATTGCTTCATTATTTCGTCCCCAAAGATATATAGCGTAGTATCAACGGAGGGTAATACGGTTGGTTAACATGTTTATCCTCTGTGGCAGCTGTGCGCCCCTTAGTCCAGAGGTAGGGTTGTTGTGTATGTGTTGTTGTTGGTCTCCAGTGATAACTCGGTCTTGCAGGAGTGACTTCATGCACATGTGTCTCTCTTCAAGGTGTTGGCTTTGTTGAGGAGATTGATCCGCATGTATAACGGTTAAACTGCCGCTATACTGGCCATGATTGGCATGTTATTAATATCGAGCTGAAATACTGTGTAGGTACCTACTTACGAAAACCGCGGATTGTAGCTTCCTACTCAAGGTACCTACCTATCTAGGTATTTACGTCCTCCGGCACCGGGCACTCGGTCTGTGACTCACAGGCTCGAGTCGATGTTGCCTGTTGAACGGGCGAGCAGCTGGAGGCAGGTACAACGCAAGGAGTTGAACCTGCCCTGTAGATACCTAATATGAGTCTCTTCAAGTGTTAAGCTCGACCCCCTTTTTTGTGGGTTTATGCTGCTTTTATGCTCTGCACAAGTGGACTTTGAAATTGCATAAAAGGGTTAGTTAGTACCATTGGACTTTCCACGTTTCCTTCTTTCTCTCGACTTCAATTTCTGCGCCTTTCAAGTCCTTTCTTGTCTGCGTCTGCACAATGGCTGCTTCAACTCACGGACGAAGAGCCGCGAGCCCCGATTGTCGGAGACATGTTCTAACTGAGGAGCAGCGTGGTTTGTGCCGCTGTTTAGCGCCCAAACTCGATTCCTTTGTCTGCAGTCCCGGCCCCTTCGAGGAGCTGACTATTAATACCCTGATCCGTTTCCTGGAAGCATCATGTGACATGGCTCAAATATGTAAGTTGTGCCAGCTTCACTTGAAGTAATTGATTGGAGTATGCGTTATCAAGACAGTTCTGGCCACGCTAACATTCCATTTCAGGGGCGGGACTGAGGCAACACGTTCTTTATATCTCCGACAACAAGGCATTGACGGACATTGCCGATCTATTTCTGTGATGTCGCTGAGACATTCAAGGAGAGCATATCTTGCCTTGATTATTTCCTCTTGGCTACCCGTCGTGAAAACAGGGAGGCCAAGGAGAGCGCAGAAGAGGCCTTCATAATCGAGGATGATGAAGGAAATGATGCTGGACCATTCTTGCTTGCGGTATTTCCCCATCGTCTGCGCGATACATTCCCTGGCGCGAGCGACACCATCCAACGACGTCTTCAAAAACCATGTTGCAAACGTCGTAGCAGATTCTTGTATTGGCGCTCTAGATACGGGAAAGATAATCCTCGACAGTAGAGAGAAATACAGGAGTCATCAGTACTACCGCGCTTGGACTCGGTACGAGCAAGATGAGAAGAGATGGCTTCCTAAGCTGCCAGTCGGTGAGACTTTGTCTAGCGAAAACCGACCAACGATACCGACTCCTGCTCTAGTATCGGATGGAAACATTGCGGAGCTTGGCCACGGGGAAATACGAATCCCTCCTCCTCCTTGTAGTATGAGCATCATACAAAAGAATGTATAAGGAATTGAGGGCGAGGCATGAAAAAAGTTTAGAGACTATAAATCGCGCTGTCTCGTCGACTTTTGGGATGTTAGACATCCCCTTCCGGAATACTTTACGCAATACTTTGCGGCAGTGAAGGCGAATCACAGTAGACTTCTTGCGCAGGATTGGGCAGCACGCTTGAGTAATGCGCCGGACTCGACTTGCCAGTTTTGTTACCATACTCTGCTGGTACACTATGCCATTGACGGGAAATGGTGGCGGTATGTTTGACATGGCTCCGTCGAATTTGGATACGAAATGCTAATTTCATGAAAGATCTCAACGCGTATGTTTGTGTGTTCGACGAATGCTCATCCTCGGAGAAGTTATATCAGCACAACGTAGCGTGGTCCCGTCACGCGCGCAGCCATCGGGACACATGGTATTACACGGGTGGTCATGAGGAAATCGTCTTCAATACCCCGGAGGAATATAGCTCGCACTGGAGGACGGTGCATCCGGGACGACGTCAAGGCAATGTGTTGGAACAGTCTACGAAAACGTGTGTAACACATCACGTCGTTGGTTCTTTCGTCGATGGTGAGGACGATCACAAAGATTTCCGTCTTATTTACTTTTAACGGGAAAGAAAGCGAATAGCTATGGAGTTAGTTGGGGGTTGAGGCAGATAATCGTCTCTCGAAGAATGAAGAATGAAATACTGAAAATCAATTTTGTTTCTGGCTAAGTATCTACTAATGGCCCCTCTCTCTCTCTCTCTCTCTCTCTCTATAGGGAGCTACGTAGGGGATTCATTACGTCCGCTGTTCCAAACTTCAGATCTATTTATTTCCCCGTGTCTTGGTTGACTTCTCTAACTCTGAAGTTTCGGGATCAATCCTGATGAATTGGGCGATGAAGACGATGCTGGAGATGCTACGCGCAAGGAAGTAGGTGACTTTTTCTGCCGGGCTAGATCGAGACTATCATGGACGGGCGCGTGACTCTTGACTGCCTCGCCGAGCGTCTCGCCATTCCGGGTGCCGGCGATGGCGCGTTCGGCTTTGATCTGCTTTTCTACGTCGCCTTCCTTTTTGCCTTGCTCGCGGATCTCTTTGAGTGCTGCGCGCGTGAGGTCTTGGCGGAACATGCGCTCCACGACCTCCTTTTTCCGCGTCTTGCGGCCGCCGATGCTGATGAGGATGCCGGCGGTGATGTTTACGGTGATGGAGACGCTGAGGATGGTGGCTGTGATGGCTGGGTTACGCGTTCGCCAGGGAATGCCCCAGGTCGTGGCGCCTAGGGATACTTGTAGCGCCGAGTGGAAATCTAGTAATAGTACGATGGCGACGAGGAAGCTCTGCGGGAACGCGTAATGCGTCTTTGTCTCGTGTGGTCGGTAGAAGGTATGCGATTTGGCGAATTTGTTTTGATGGTGCACGAGCTTGGCTTGCTCTTCTTCGGTGAGAACTGATGTCTCGTCGCGAGCGGCTTCGAGCTTTGGATCCGTGGGTAAGTCATTCTTGTCTCGTAGTTTGGACATCCGGCGCTGCTTTCGGCGCTTCCATGTCTTTCGGTGATAGTGCGCAATATAGAACATGTGGTAGGTGTCCACGAGCCGGAAGGGTATCAGGCCGTCTCCTACGACGGCGAAGAGCGCGACGAGAACATAGTCGATGACATTGATGACGTACAGTTGCTTTGCGCCGACGTAGATCCAGCCGATGAGAAACAAGACCCAAGCGAGACCGAACAGGGTGATGAGGGTTGCGTAGAGCGTGACAAAGAAGCCGAGGGGCTTTCTGACGTACTTTCCGAATGTCTTCAAAGTCCGCTTGAATTTAGACCGTCGTGAATGTAGCATGTGGCGAACGTGGTCGTTGATCTCGGCCATATCTTCTTTCGTCCAGCCCTGTAGCGACACACCGTCGGGGAGAACAGCGTGGTTGAAATTGAAGTCGTAATCGCCATCTTCAGCGCGTGAGGCCTCTTGAAATCGATCTGGTGGTGAACCGGTCGTCGTGGGCTGTGCGTCGCTGCGACTGGGAGCGCGAGTCAAGGTGTAGGTGGGATGTCTGTTCAAGAAACGGCCGAGTGAAGGGACAAAAAGGGAGTTCTGAATGTTGGTGACATTGTTCAGCGTTGACACTTCGGGATCTGTTTGTAATGTAACAAGAGAAGGTTAGCGACGGCCAATTCGGCCAATTCCAACAAGATGGTGATGCATCGATGCGAAATATACACACCAATGACATCGAGGACGTCGGCGAGTCCTGGCTTCACCGCATTTCGACCGTCAGGCGCATTGAAGAAAGCCATGCTCCCAATTCTGTCTACTTCGGCATTCTGAGCCGGGTCCGGACTGACGATAGCATCTGCATGACCGCGGAGAGCCGCTAATCTCGGGCGTTGGTTATGGCGACCCAAGGGATCGGAGCTAGAGCGTTGCCTCTCAGATGTCGCCTGACCCGATGGTTCTCCGTGCCGCTCCTCGGCGCCGATGGTGGTAGTCCGGAGGGGAATTAATACGCCTAATCTCGCATCGTGCTGATCATCTTGGTCCTCGGCCATTTTTCATCAATGGACATGGAATAAAGAGCGAGAGTGGAAAGAGGAAAGAGAAAAGAGGATAGATAAGCGAGATACGAGATACGAGATAATCGAAACTCCCTACCGATAGGGGAAATGGGAGAGCCGAGTCCCGTTGTGGCTCGAATCTACCAGAGGCATTTCTCAGATTGGGTGGGGAAATAGGAAGGTTTTGGGGGGGTAAGAAGGTAAAGTAAGTTAAGGTCCTTAAAGTAAGGTAAGGTGATGTAAAAAGTAATGAAAGGTGCCCAGGCATGTATGGTCGACTCTAAGGAATGCCCGCGCTGCACGAGCAGTAGGTACGGGTAGTTGCTTGTGAAGAGGCGCCACAGGGCAAGACGAGGTCTGACGGGGGGAATTGTGGTAGACAGCAATGACCTCATTTGCCCCCGACATCCGAGCATGCATCATGCTTGGCGTGACAAGGATCGGTCAACGTTATTCATCACTGTGCTTCCCTGGCCCGAGCCTGGCATTGCTCCTTTGTCTGTCTGCCTACCACCTTCTGTGCCTGCCCAGTCCGCCCAGTCCGTCCGCTCTGCCCGGTCTCTGTTCCACACGTCGAGGCCGGCATCAGCTGGTACCCAAGCGATGCCACTGTCACGCCTTTGCATGACAATGCTCACTGTCACGACATATCTACCTCAAGTCTTTGTTCATTGATCAAGCTGTTGGTTTGGTGGTAAGGAAGATGAGACGCTCGTCATGCCCTTCGCTTACACTCTTCAGCTCGTGTTACCGGCTGCCATCAATGCAAGGCAAGTAATGAGACACTTATACGGACTGCAACCCGGTTCCCTTCCTTTGTGATCTCTGATCTGCTCTGAGTCGAGCGGAGAAGGGAGTCATTAGCTATTCACCAGAAGTCTGTGCAATTGGCTGGATTGGTCCACCAGTTCCTGGTCCATGAAGGCTTCTTTGTCGCGTGGTGTGTTATTGATTCTGTGACGGCCATTCTTTGGTGTTTCAATCGATTCCGATACAAAGTCATCGCCCATCAAATCACTGCGATTCTTTGCGATTCTTTCTTGGGTTCGACTTCTGCTCAATCTTGGCAAAGTCGGGCTTACTGGCTACCGGAACCACCAGTTGGCTGAAGCATTGAGGTCGGCTTCATCCCCGACACTTGCGACGCTATGCCACCAGCCCATGGGGATGAACAACGCATCCCCCGGCTCCAGCTCTGCTTGCAAAATCTCTCCCTCGCCTTCATCGTCGGCCCAGACGGCGCGGTGGAGCGCATCACGTTCCGGTCCCACCATCATCTCTGGGCCGCGGAACCTGGGGTTCCCAGCCTCCCCTAAGCTTCTGCGTACCTGTTGATAGACCGATAACCCGACACTCGGCGGCAAGAGACGCACGACTTTACGTCCGACCAGTTGACAAAAGAGATTGGGATTGGGATCTCGATGCAACGATGTATACGTGGGCTGCAGTCCGAGCCAAATGCTCGAACTATAGACGTCTCCTCTCCCTACGCCAGTCACAATTCCAGGCTCAGGCAGATCCTCCGCCATGGCCGGCGGGAGGGACCGTATGTCGTGCTGGGCAACGTAGAGCTGGCGGATAGGGCGCGAACGATGGTCTCTGTCAGTTCCATTAAACTGCTGAGCCCGAATGATGAAGCGCAACGGTGCCTCAAACTGCTGGAAGCCTGTTTGTTGACTGTTCATGGACTCGATCAAAAAGTCTATGAACTGATGCGTAGAACCGTCATCCTTCTCCTCCGGATGGGACCCAAGCCATGTTTGGAAGTTTCGTAGATCTTGCAGGTCAGTTGCAGCATGTGGCTCCGAAGACATTTCGCCGGGCGAGGCTGTGATGAGCTCGTAGTTCACCGAGGTATCAGCAAAAAAAATCAACTTGTCGCCAAACGAGACGTGGCCTTTTTGGCTTGTGAACCAGTTCTTCATAGCCGGTAGATGATGAAAGTCTCGTAAATGCGCCGGCAGAGTAGGCTTCCAGGCAAGTGAGTGGAACGAATCCACGCTGATGGCTCCATACCTTGTGGTGACTGGGTGAACTTTGCGGGTGCTGTAGTGAGAAACGCGGGAGCCAGCTCGTATGAAGCACCCCGGCCTCTGCTGTATACGCAGACCACCCGCTCGACCCTTGGGAGCACATGATGACCCGAGAAATGCGATTCCGCGCATTGTACAGACTACATCGGAGTCTATCGCGTTAATAGTCGGCTAGGACATCAAGGTGAATGTGTTCCAGCTTCATGTTGGTCGACAGGGGCAGCCTAGATAAAGGAGGCATTTATCCACGTATCGTTGTAGGGGAAGTAATTACTTACGTAACCCCCCTTTAGGGGTACTTTCGGCGCCGGAAGCCGCGTATAAGCATCATCAGCCGGTAGGTACATTTGCATATTCATGTAGACGGCTTATGTGTGTCCGATACCTGGAAGGCCTCGACAAATTACCTAGAAGCCCCCACTGTGGACTATCGATATATCTGATTAGCCAAGATTATGTCTTTTACCAACACCAACATCGACTTGAGGTTCCATCCATCCATCAAACCACGGCCTTATCATTTCAATACAACCCACTCACTACAACCTTATTGAGACTGACGACTACATTCGCGACATCTCGCACATCATCCACACCACCGCCCACGTATCTCGATAGCATCGTTCTCCGACGCTTACCCTCGTCCTCTCTCCGATTGTTTATCGACACGAATTGCATCTGCTCGCGACATGCAGGTGATATAGCAAAGTCTCCCTTCGTCTTCGATTTTTCTTTGTGTCTCCGTCTCTCCGTCCCTCCGTCTCTCCGTCTCTTCCTCCCTGCGCCCTCTCGGCTTTCTCTGGCCCGAACAGACAAAGTTCGACGAAGCTACATCCTCACTGAAGTAATCTTTTTCGGCCCTATCTCATCCTCTCCACCTCCCCGCCGCATTGTCGGAAGCCAACCCCTCCAACGCGACAAGCGAATTTGAAGAGATAATAAAAGAAGAAACGCGCCTCTCGTCCGCACAATCCCAACGCCGCTGTCATTATGTCCTCGTCTTCGGGCACCCCCGAGTCGTGGATATCGTCCTTCTGCTCGCTTCTTGGCCATGAATATTTCGCCGAGGTGTCGGAGGAATTCATCGAGGATGATTTCAATCTCACTGGTCTACAGACCCAGGTCGCCATGTACAAGGAGGCTTTAGAGGTGCGTGCCCTTCCTTCCCTGTATCTGATCTACGTCTGTACGGTCTAATGCGCTAACATTTCCATGTTCAGATGATCCTCGACGTGGAGCCGGAGGAAGAAGACGACTTGGAGGTGGAGGATGAAGACGAGTCCATCGAGAGCGTGTCGCGGATGCGACAGAGTGAACGCAGGAACCACAGTCGCATGGCCAGCGACTTATCTGTCATCGAAACGTCGGCGGAAATGCTCTACGGCCTCATCCACCAACGATTCATATGTACGCGCGCCGGCATCCAACAGATGTCGGAGAAGTACGAACTCGGTCATTTCGGCGTGTGCCCCAGAAGTCACTGTGAACAGGCCCGTGCCCTTCCCGTCGGCCTGTCCGATATACCTGGACAGGAGACGGTGAAGCTCTTCTGCCCTTCTTGCCTCGACATATACGTACCACCCAACAGTCGGTTCCAGACCGTTGACGGCTCATTCTTCGGCCGTACATTCGGCGCTCTCTTTCTGCTCACCTTTTCTGAATACGACCTGACAAAACGGGGCGCTGAGGTGCTGGCCGGGGCCAAAGTGCCTGAGGATGCTAAGGACATGCTCAATGGCATGCACCGTTGCAATATAGCTCCCAGTCTCGGTCGGCCCAAGATCTACGAGCCTCGCATCTACGGCTTCAGGGTGTCGGAGATGGCTCGGTCTGGTCCGCGCATGCAGTGGTTGCGGGATAAGCCTCATGATTTATCGGAGCTGGACGAAGCGCGAAGGTTTGCGGCGGAGAATCCGGAGAGCGATGATGATGACGAGAGCATGAACATGAACGGACGGCCGGTTCGTCGGCTACGACAGCGAGAGCGAAGACGGAATGGGGGTGGTGGCGGCGGTAGCGGTGGGAGTCCCATGGATACAAACGGAGCTGAATCAGAGCTTTAGAACACGACGAGCGATTGACAAAAAAAAAAAAAAAAAGCCCCGAGCACAAGCACCTGGCCTCATCGTAGCTTTCAACACAACACAAACGTTGGGAGTCGAACGGGGCTTACTTGGGGTCACATGTAGTCGTCTTCCAAGCAAGAAACCCTCATACCATTCTATACGTTTATTCTGTTCTTTAGGTGCATGTACGTTTACGTCCCAATCCTTCCCACATACTCAGGGGGGGTAATTAGGGTTTACAATGGCGAAGAGGAATGCGGTAGGTGGTCCGCAAGGAAGGGAAAAGTAAAAAGACAGGAAGAGAAGAGAATAATGAGAACATGCAAGTATTGACGGCAGAGCAATTACGAGTCATCGGTGACGACTGGCGAGGCGTTGGGCCCCCAAGCAAGAAGATGCCTAGAATGTAGAAAGCGGTGGCTGGTAGGTAGGTATCGTAATGCCATCCATGCATAAATAAGACTCTGTGGAGAAGAAAAGATTGCGTTGCTGGGGGAGGCTTTGATTATACATATTCAGGAAGTTTGTGATTGATTCGAAATAAGTATTGGCTCTGGAGTTTGCTTGTAGTATGGCTCCGGCACGAGCATGACGGAAGCCGATAAGTAGTAATTAGTCTGGCCGCCGGGACTCGAAAGCGATATACCGGAGTCTTACCGGGGGCCAGGGCAAACTTCAATTGTCATTCGGGCTGTATACAGTCTGGAGAATTAGGTGACACTCTGCCTATGTGTTCTGGGAACACAACGGATGAGGAAATGATTTGATATCAGCAGTACGGCGCTGTTTCTAGCCGGTGTGAGTCAATTGACAAGAACGTCCTTTCTCGCAGGCTCTTGGTAGACTTGGAGGGAAAAAAAAAGAAAAAAGAAGTTGGTCTAGGTTATTGCCTGGTGTGGTAAGTCGAATGGTATCTAGCTGGGCTGTACTATCGTGGGGGCAAAGGCATTGGTTTACTGGTGAGTGAATTGATTGCTCGGGGTGAATAGGACCGGATATGTGAATTTGTCAGAAACACGTTCTTTTGCCAGGGATTTCTTGGTCTTGCGGACCGTTTTCATCTCTATATCTGATATCTAATTCTTAGAACCGACGATATAGAGGGTAGCCTAGCTGATGAATAGATTAGACACACAACTGTGGTCCTAAGATTCGAGAGGAAGGAGGTATGTAGTCGAAGGAGGTGGTTTATCTGGAGTTCCTTTTTGTATTCCTCCTCACCGTCGTTTAGCGTTTTGATGGGAGTATATACTAGGTTACTTGCTGGATTAGACGGCGAACTTCATGGTTTGTTGATGGAATTGATTGCTTCGAGTTGATGATACGGATCGTGGCCGTTCGGGGGCCGACGTTGCTACACTGGTGATCTCCTTGAGTCGCGGTCGTGGGCATGAAAACAAGCTTAGGGAAAGTTAAAAAGAACCACGTGGTCATGGATTGTATTGAGGACAGTTTATGATGTGGGATGAGGGGCTCTGATTCGTTTTGATTATTCTTTTTTCTATTGCATATATTTACTGTCTGTCACGGGTTTTATTTTTTATTTTTATTTTTTAATTCTCATCAAGATGTCAAGTGTTCCGAGAGTGTGGTAATCACTAATCATGATGAACTCTCTTTTCTAATTTGAATCTCACTTGCTCTTCGGGGGGGAGGATCCGGCTCTGTGAATAATAGGTAGGGAGGCATGAGTTCAAACAAACAAAGAATGACAGCGAAAGACGGACTGTCATATTCATCGGTGAAACGTGGGGTTTTTTTTTTTTCATTTTCCATGTTTCGAAGTGAGATGTGCCAGCCAAGAGCTTCATCACGAGGAGTTTGGAGTATCTAGATAGTTAGTGTAGAGGTAGGTAAACTTGGTAACTCACTGGCCGGCGTTTGAAGAGGTGGCGAATATGATTATACATTTGTGACTAACCATACGGTGTTGTCGGGCGCCAGAGATTTGTCGAATGCGAACGACTCAAATTAGGATATGTCATTGTCTATGGTGTTTTGCAGATGTGATCAAATTGTCAATCTGTTTGTCAGTCATGTCATTACTATTCGTTGGGCGTGGGTGAAGGATACATACAGACTGTGATCTGTAGATCGGTTCGGACTGACAACCTACTATCTATCTAAGCGGGCCGGGTTGGCCGAAGGGCTTCTGACTAACACCGGGGCTTCCTCTTTGTCCTTGATTAGCAATGGTGACGGGCTTATCGGCTTATCGTCTTATCGGCGTACCCCATGGTTTAGATACAATCCCGTCCCCCTTCCATGTGTTTCAATAGTAGGTATCTACCTACCTACCTAGTAAAGGGGAGTACCTATCTTAGAACCAACAATCCGTCCTGCGTAGGTAGTGGTTTGACGGCCGAGTGGGGTTCTGGGCCGCCGGATCCTGTCATCGTACGTGATGATGTATCGGTACTTCCACGGGTCCCACGGGAACCCCATAAACACGTCCCCTTCACCCGGCCCGCAAGATGGACATTATTTGGTCATTTCTTTTGCCAATGCATGTATGGTCCGTGAAGCACACAGTGGGATGATGGGGAGATTCGACTTTGGCCAATGGCGACGGGATGCTCAGCGGTCCGGCCTGCCAACGGACCTTCGAGTCGACCCAGCCGGCCGTTAATACGGCATAAACAGTGTGAGCTGGCCGACGATGAAAGGAGTATCTAGGTGGAAATCTGCGTGGCAGTTGGACGTCCGCCATTTCCGCATTTCATTTTCACCGCTTAGATAATAACTCGTTAGTCACGGGAAACTTATACTTATCTGGATCGACAGGAACACACGAGGAGGGGTGGCGATGGTTGTCCAATGAGTGAAGCAAGTTTAGCAGTTCCTGGCAATGGTCTCCATGAATCAGTTTGATGTGATCTGTTTGGAGAGCAGTGAGACGTTTGTTGTCATGTACTAGTGCAGATAGTTATTTATTTTTGATATGGCCCCTGAAGCGGGTGAGATAGATTGATCTTCAAACGGCACGTCTTAACGCCGATATGTATGCTTATCGCACGTCAGCTCCGAATGTGTAGGTGTACACGAGGTGTGTAGGTAGTAAAATGCGACAGTCTGCACTTACAGATGCAGTCCTGCTAATCATCCCTCAATCTATTAACTGTTAACACCTAGCTATACGAGGATGTTCGGTAGACGCCGCCATGCAATACCTACCTAGTTGTCACATGGCAGAAAGAAGACGGCGGGAGGTGGAAGAGAGATGGAGAGAAGGGGTCATGGATTTATTACTAAGTATGTAGGTCCTTACCTAGGTAGTATACTTAGTAGGTACAGTCTGTACCGTATAATACCGTAGATACTCTGCACTGCCACTGTGTATCTCGTAGGAGACAGGGAGATGGCGGGGGGGGCGAAACGGCGAATCCAGAACACAGCCTGTCAACTAACACCGCCTGTTGGACAGTTTGCAAGATGTGACCACGCACAGTATGAGGGTCAGTTCTCCTGTTCTGTCCTCCATCCAATGTTACGATTTGCTTCGGTTTACATACATAAGTAGGTAGTTGACTATCAATCGCGACTACCTAACTTCCATCTACCTATACCTATTTTGTTCCATGACTAAGTTGACCCGGAATGGTTAGTCTAATATAAGTATGTACATAGATAGGTAGTCTGTACTCTATGTGGATTGGTAAGGGAATATAAGTAAGGGAATAAATTACAGTGATGGTTGGTTGCATTCCTTTTGCACGCTAGCGGGCTCTAGCGAATATCCGAGTCTCCATCTGCGATCCGTCTCTTCCATTCGATCGCTCCAACCGCTTGAACTTTTCCCTGCTAACTTACCTAGACTACTACAGACACACACACAGACACACACACACACTTTTCTCTGCATTTATTTGCTCGGCCACTCCCCCCCTCTTCAAACACGCAATGGGCCGGGCAAGGGGTGCTCCCTGTATTAACTAACTTAGCCGCGCACAACTCACGATGAGCTCATTTGCATTCACTGTGGACTTGGCCTCGATTCCTACCTAGTCTCGGTTGGTCCAGATGGATAGATCTCCAGATCTCCCTCCTACTTACCTGCCTACCTAGTAAGTAGGTAGGTAGGTACCTGATTCGCCTCGTCTCGTCTCGCCTCGCCTCGCCTACGAACTCTCGACTCACCCCAGACAGAACAGAATGCCAATATTGATTTACAACTGCCGTAACCTTACCTACCCTACAATCAACTTGCTAGCTATACGGCGGCCTTGGGTACTAAAAAGTTAACTTACAAAAGGTTACCAGTGGGTTACTCCGAGCCGACTCCGAATGCGACCAGAGAGGCGCTTGGCAGGCCTCGTAGGGCCCGGCGATTAATAATGCTGTCGTCAGGCTTTAAATCCGACACCTCACTCTTGAGTCTTGACTCCCCGCCTGGCGTCCTTGCTTATGAAACAACCACACAGTATTAGGTAGACTAGATCTCGCCCCGACGTGTCCATGTCTCTCTAGTATCGTGACTATACTATACTACAGACTATCTACCTACTACTTACATAGTAGTGTACTTAGGGGATGGGGATGAGGATGGGGATGAGGATGGGGATGGGGATGGGGATGGGGATGGGGATGGAGGCAAGTACCTACTTAATGCCAGGCAACATCAGCGCTAGGCACTGCAATGCCCATGTTTGCGGTTGCGGCCGGATCTGTCGTCCCAGGTTTGCGGTGTATGAGTACCTGCGGAGACGACATGGGTGACACCGTCCTGTCGGTATGTTCCCCTACTTTTCCCCTGCCTTTTCCCTACCTTTCCACTACCTGGTCTGCCGGGTTACGTTATGGTAGGTAGAGAGAGGTAGGCATGAGACCGAGAACGGAAGGGCGGAAGAGCGGAAGAAGGGTAGGAGGAGAGAACAAGGCCATAAGACGTTATCTCCGTCTGGTACAGACTACAGACTACAGACTACCTACCACCTACCACCTACCACCTACCTACCTTACCTCCCTATCTATTGTTACTTACCTTTACTGTCAAGTAGTGTAGGTACCGTGCCTCAGGTAAGAATCAACCAAGTGGGGGGCGAGTGAATCCTTCTCCTTCTTCTACGCTACCTATTATTAATTTTATATTTGAATCCAGTTCTTCCCACCATCCATTTGTCTGTTCCATAACATCTTTTGCCATTTTACTTCGTCTGGTCTATAAGGTAACTGTGTTTAGTGCTTCATTGATGGTCTCTGTTCCCCTCTCTTTGTCGCCTCCTTTCTGCTGCTACTGCCTTGACCATTAAAGATTAACATTAATCTTCTATTTAAATAACTTGCTCCAACGACGTTGCGCTTGTTCCTTCCAACCACAACCACAACACCTACCCTTCACTTCCCTGCCCAACTGCCCAAACACGTAGATCCTCAAGCCACTCACTTTACTATTCACTGAACATCGACTCGGCATCGAGCCCCCTTAAACCAGTCCCGCTGTGTAAGCGGCTTCAAGGCTTGAAGCCGCTGGTCCCTGACACTGACCGTAATCATGTCGGGGAGTGATCCCGAGAAGGAGCTGCTGGGGGGCCTAACGGCACCTGGATCCTCCATCGAACCCACGACCGCCAGAAACACACGACCATCGTCCACCAGCTCCGTTCCCACCTTTTCAGACTTATCAGAGGACCAGCGTGAGAATGCCAGGCAATCCAATCCGGATGGCTTCTCTCACGTTAACGCCGGCATTTCCGTCAAGCAAGCCGAGGCTGACTTTGCAGAGCTCCAGCGAGAAATATCCGGATTGTCGCGGGCTAGTCGCGTTAAGAGCCGTCAAGCCAACGATGATGCGGAGAAAGGTATCGGAGGGGATGCTGCTGGGTCAGAAACGACCGAGGAGGGCTTCGATTTGGAACAAGTTCTTCGCGGCGGTCTGGCCGCTGAGAGGGAAGCCGGTATCAAACCGAAACACATCGGCGTTTATTGGGATGGCCTGACCGTCAAGGGTATGGGAGGCATGACGAATTATGTGCAGACCTTCCCTGACGCCTTCGTCAACTTTGTGGATTACTGGACGCCTCTGATGAATTTGCTCGGCCGGGGCCAGAAGGGAATCGAGGCCACTTTACTCGACAACTTCAAGGGTGTTGTCAATCCCGGCGAGATGGTGCTGGTGCTCGGCCGTCCGGGTTCCGGATGTACCACCTTTCTCAAGTCTATTGCGAATCAACGATGGGGCTACACTGGCGTCGACGGAGAGGTCTTGTACGGCCCCTTCACCGACAAGGAGTTCAAGGACTATCGAGGCGAGGCCGTCTACAACCAGGAGGACGACATTCACCATGCCACTCTGAACGTTGAGCAGACCCTGGGCTTCGCCATTGATACCAAAGTTCCCAACAAGCTGCCAGCCGGCACTACCAAGGACAAATTCAAGAAGGACGTCATCACCACCCTCTTGAAGATGTTCAACATCGAACACACGCGACACACTGTTGTGGGTGATGCCCTCGTCCGTGGTGTCTCGGGTGGTGAGCGGAAGCGCGTTTCCATTGCTGAGATGATGATTACGAATGCTTGTGTCCTGTCATGGGACAACAGTACTCGTGGTCTTGATGCCAGTACCGCGCTCGATTTCGTCAAGTCTCTACGCATCCAAACCAATCTATACAAGACCTCGACATTCGTTTCCCTGTACCAAGCCTCGGAGAACATTTACAAGCAGTTCGATAAAGTCCTAGTGATTGACTCGGGCAAACAGGTGTACTTCGGGCCTACCAACGAGGCGAGAGGTTATTTCGAGAGCCTCGGTTTCCGGTCGCGCCCACGCCAAACGACCCCCGACTATGTAACTGGCTGTACTGACGAGTTCGAACGTGAATACTCGGACGGACGCTCGCCAGCGAATGCGCCGCATAGCCCCGAAACGCTCAAGGATGCCTTTGAAAAGTCATCGTATGCTCGCCGGTTGGAAACTGAGATGGCTGAATACAAGGTCCGCCTGGACACGGAAACGGGAAAACATGAAGACTTCCGCGCTGCCGTCCTCGAAAGCAAGCGCCGCGGTGCAAAGCGATCTGTTTACAGCGTTGGATTCCATCAGCAAGTCTGGGCGTTGATGAAGCGCCAATTCGTCCTGAAGCTCCAAGACAAGCTCGGTCTCTTCCTGTCTTGGTTCCGTATCGTCATCGTCGCCATCGTCCTAGGAACTCTGTATCTCAACCTTCAACAAACCTCTGCGAGTGCTTTCAGCAAAGGTGGCCTTTTGTTCATTTCCCTCTTGTTCAACGCTTTCCAGGCCTTCTCCGAACTCGGTTCTACCATGACTGGTCGGCCTATCGTCAATAAGCACAAAGCCTATGCGTTCCATCGACCTTCGGCGCTGTGGATCGCACAGATATTCGTGGACACGGCATTCTCATCTCTGCAAATTCTGGCCTTCTCCCTTATCGTCTACTTCCTGACCAATCTCTCCAGGACAGCGGGCCAGTTCTTCACGTTCTTCCTCTTGATTCTCGTCGGAAACATCGCCATGACTCTCTACTTCCGTATTATCGGTTGCCTGAGTCCTGATTTCGACTATGCCATCAAGTTTGCTGTAGTGACAGTCACCTTGTTCGTCTTGACATCGGGGTATCTGATTCAATATCAATCCCAGCAAGTTTGGCTGCGGTGGATATTCTGGATCAACGCCCTCGGCCTGACGTTTGCGAGTTTGATGGCGAACGAGTTTGGCCATTCCGAGCTGACTTGTTCCGCTGAATCCCTCATTCCCTCGGGACCGGGTTACGATGATATTCAACACCAAGTGTGCACCCTAGCTGGCTCCAAACCCGGCAGTCTTGCCGTGAAGGGCGCCGACTACATCACGCAAGGCTTCACCTACGCCCCCAAGGATCTCTGGCGAAACTTTGGTATCATCGCTGGCATTATCATTTTTTTCCTCATCATGAACGTGGTGCTGGGCGAGTTTGTCAAGTATGGAAT
Source organism: Xylariaceae sp. X187 (assembly GCA_028637585.1). Taxonomy (NCBI): domain Eukaryota; kingdom Fungi; phylum Ascomycota; class Sordariomycetes; order Xylariales; family Xylariaceae; species Xylariaceae sp. X187. The sequence continues at coordinate 16,983 of JAJIZN010000011.1, read as the reverse complement.
GGGAGGCAACCAAGCCAAGGTTTTCGCCCGACCGAATGCAGAGACCACGGCGCTGAACGAAGCCCTGGACCAAAAGAAACTGGCGCGGCAGAAGTCGAGGACCGATGACCAAGGCACCTCTCTGAAGATCGAATCGACCAGCGTCTTGACGTGGGAGGATCTGAACTACGATGTACCCGTCCCTGGCGGCACCCGACGGCTCCTGAACAACGTGTATGGATATTGTAAGCCGGGTGAGCTCACTGCGCTCATGGGGGCTTCGGGTGCTGGAAAGACGACTCTATTGGACGTGTTGGCTTCGAGAAAGAACATTGGTGTGATCCACGGTGATGTTTTGGTGGACGGATCTAAGCCAGGCAAGGAATTCCAACGGTCGACCTCTTACGCCGAACAACTGGACATGCACGACCCTACTCAAACTGTGCGTGAGGCCCTGCGATTCTCCGCCGACTTGCGACAGCCTTTCAGTACGCCCCGATCGGAGAAGTACGCATACGTTGAGGAAATCATCGCCTTGTTGGAGATGGAGCATATCGCCGACTGCATCATTGGCACGCCCGAAGCTGGCCTCACGGTCGAGCAGCGCAAGCGGGTCACCATCGGTGTCGAACTTGCTGCCAAGCCGCAGCTACTCCTCTTCCTCGATGAGCCGACTTCTGGCCTCGACAGCCAAAGTGCCTTCAACATTGTTCGATTCCTTAAGAAGTTGGCTGCTGCAGGCCAGGCCATTCTCTGCACGATTCATCAGCCCAACGCCGCTCTCTTTGAGAACTTCGACCGGCTGCTTCTCCTCCAGCGTGGTGGTCGCTGTGTTTACTTTGGTGATCTCGGTGAAGATGCCGCTACGCTTCGTGCGTATATGGCTCGCCACGGCGCCGTTGCCGGGCCTTCGGAGAATATCGCCGAGTTCATGCTAGACGCGATAGGCGCCGGCAGCGCCCCGCGAATCGGCACCCGAGACTGGGCTGATATCTGGGCCGAAAGCCCGGAGCTGGCCAATGTCAAGGACACGATCGCTCAGTTCAAGGAGTCGGGTAAGAAGGCAGCGGCGGAAGTGGATCTCAGTTTGCAGAAGGAATATGCGTCGCCTCTCTGGCATCAGATCAAGGTGGTGGTCAAACGGATTAACCTCTCTTACTGGCGGTCGCCCAACTATCTCTTTACTCGCGTATTCAATCACGTCGCCATCTCCTTGTTGACCGGTCTCACATACCTCCAGCTCGACGACTCCCGTTCTTCGCTGCAGTACAAGGTTTTCGTCATGTTCCAGATCACCGTCCTCCCCGGTCTGCTGCTACCGCAGGTTGAGCTCATGTTCGTCATCAAGCGCGCCATCTTCTTCCGGGAGCAGCTGAGCAAGATGTACAGCACCTTCACCTTTGGCCTCAGCATGATCATCGCCGAACTGCCCTACTCGATACTCTGTTCCGTGCTGTTCTACGTTCCGCTCTACTACATCCCGGGCTTCCAGAACGAGTCGTCGCGTGCTGGATACCAGTACTTTATGATCTTGCTGACAGAGCTCTTTGCCGTGTCGCTTGGCCAGGTGCTCGCCGCCATTTCTCCCTCGGCGTTTGTGGCTAGTCAGTTCGATCCCTTCATCGTCATTACTTTTGCTCTGTTCTGCGGCGTTACGATTCCTTACCCTCAGATGCCGCATTTCTGGAAGGCTTGGTTGTACCAGTTGGACCCCTTCACGCGTCTCATCAGCGGCACTATCACCACGGCTCTGCATGGACTCGCGGTCAAGTGCAAGCCGCACGAGCTGAATGTGTTTACGGCGCCCCCTGGACAGACGTGCGGCTCGTACGTGGAGAATTTCTTCGCTGCGGGTGGCTCGGGCTACCTGGTCAATAACGACACGAGCAGCTGCGAGTACTGCGCTTATTCGATAGGCGATCAATTCTATGAGACGTTCCAGTATAGTTTTGATACGAGATGGAGAGATTTGGGGATTTATATTGCTTTTGTGGTGAGCAATATGGTTATCATATTGGCTGCGGTAAGTCTCTTAAGTCTCTTTTTTTATCTCTTTTTGGAGGGGCTTGTGTTCTTCTTCTCTGGCATGGATTCGTGGGTGCTAACGTTTTGTTTCCTCTTGACAGAGTCGGTTCTTGAACTGGAATAGACGGTGATCTCTCGTCATGTGGACGGGGGATACCCGGAGAGAGGGGGAGGTGGGTAGAGACATAATGAACGAACGCACCCATGGTTATTTATGTTATTTAATGGATTAATAAGTCGATGATGAGGGATATGTTCTTCTCTCCTTCATCATTGCGCCGAAACAGAAAAGTCTGGCGTGAGGGGGGGGGGGTTTACATTGTTAGAAATATAGATGGCGGTTGGTGGTGATTAGACCATGATGGGTTTATGGTAACGCCATTCATGGTAAACGCTTATCAGGTGGTGGATGAGCGGAAAGGGATGTCACGGTTCGGCCGTGGAGGTGGAGGCGGAGGCGGAGGCGTATGAGTTTAGAGTTTAGAGAAATGAAAGTCTTTTAAACAAAAGATGTCAAGGGATGGATGTGAGTGAAATGTGAAGTCAAGTATACATGTATCTAGATGTATGATGTTGGAAGATGGAAGATGGGCCGTGGACACTTTTGAGCGTAGACATCAGGACAAGGGTCATGTCCCCCTGCGTTGGATGGAAATGTCGGCGCCCTGGCGCTTAGCACGGGAGTGACGGCTGGTTGGGTTGGGGTTGGGGTTGGGTTGGGACGGGCGGCAAGGGGATTGTCGGTCCAGCTGCGATGATTTTGCATTGTGGCTCTAGAGATCCATGCTCTCGATCTGGCTCCACTGTGGGAGTTGGCTTTACTGGGGGCTCTCAGGTCTGAGCGAGGTAGGTATACCGGTAGGTAGATCATCTGATGGGCAACTTGGGCCATGATAATCCATCGGAGTGAAGGTGCCGGAGCCGAGGGGGCTTTGCGATTGATATGGGATCTTAGCTGAATATGGACGCGGGAGTCACGGCTGGGAGGGGCGGTAAGTAGATCCCGTTCTACATCTATGGTTAGGGTGTTGTCTGCTATATTCTTGGCTCTTGGTAGTCTAGATAGGTGTTAATATCTATCTAGTCGGTGGCAACGTTGTGGGAATTTGATGGACGAAGAAAAAAGAAAGAAAGGAAAAAAAAAAAAAAAACATCCGCGCACCTGACGATATGCTGACGATATGCTGGATGTTCCGGGACTTGTTGTCTGATTGATGGAGATTTGTTTCAATGAGTGCCAAGTCGACTTTCAGCTCCTGCGGGTGTTTTTTAAAAAGCCACTTATGCAGCGGGAGACGGGATGTGAACCCTGCACGGCGGGGTTTTTGTTGTTGATTCTTGAGATATGCGAGATGATGATGGATTTAGATTTGAGTGAGGGTACTTTTGGGGGGTCGGCCACCTGGAGATGGATGATAGCACGGGACTGATGGATGGTGATGATGGTGATGTTCATGTCGGATAAAGATGTAGATATGGTATTAACTAATATCTACTTATCGACACTATCGATATTACCGAGAGCAGAGCAGCCGCCCTGACTCGTGCACACAGCCATTGCATAGGTAGATAGTAGGTATTATCATGTTGAGCATTAAAACGTGAATACCTAGGTAACAGTTGAGGCACAACTGATGTTGTAATCGTTGGTTAATGTTAAGGAAAACGAATGGCAAAAAGGACAAGTTGCACGATGAGTGCGCAGGAATTGAACCCGACCCGATTTGAACGGATGACCTTCTGGATACTATTTTCTGCGATGCCAGCGAGAATGAAGGAACTAACTAACTGGAATCAGATGCTCTACCGCTGAGCTACGGGTCCCCTTGGGTTTTTTGTCAATATTGATTGAACGAGACGGGGGATTGAGAGGGGATAGGTAGATGAGGTAGGTAGTAGCATGAGTTCAGTGACTTGGGGTTGATCATTGTGTCAAGAGATCTAATTTACAACGCAATGTACAGACTCTGTATGTATTTGGGAATTCTATTTTCGGGCATCTTGTTGTATTGATCTGCGGAATCATTCGTTGAGTATTGGATCGGAGGAATATCTGCGAATCTGGCGGCTGTGTAAGGTCATGTCATCTGATTGTCACGAACCACCACCACCACCACCACCATCACTACCACCACCTCCTCCATGTGAATGTACTGGTAGGTAGAGTTGAAGGAGGCATCATGGTATGGAACCCGGGCACTAAGCTAACGTACCGGGACTGTAGGCAATGCAGAGCGTACATGATCAAAGCCCCAATCATCGCGACATATTCCCAGGAATGGCATCCTGAGTGCGTACATTTCAGCTCCCTCCAGACAGGCTCGGCAAAGAACTAACCTAGGGAAAGACAATCATGGAGTTTGATGGACTCGCTCGGAGTATGGTTGAGTCTCGAGACGGACGATGTGAGTTGGCCTAGACTTTGTTGAGACATACCCTCCGGTGATGGATGCCGAAGCCGGGTAGATTTACGATATAAAATACTCTAAAATACTCCAAAATACTAAAATACTAAAATATATACATACCTCGCCTTGCTGATCGCTGCGTCCAGAATGAAAGCTAATAAATACATGGCGTTGCATCGATAAACTTGGCGTCTTAGCCGCCGATTGCGTGGGGTTGGTGGAGGTGTTCTCCGTGCTCCAAGGGTATAGCATGGCAAGCATTGGACATGGCAAGCATTCGGCATAACTGCTGGGGAGGAGTGGCAGCGGTATCAGCGGCATCAGCGGCATCAGTCTCCAGTCAGTCCAATACGTCACCCATAAGAGGGAGAATCCTGGGTTCAACGGAAAACATGGAGTTCGTGTTTGAGTAAAAGTGGCCGATTGGAGAGTCTTGGGGCCCTGGAGCCCTGCAGCCGTGGAGCCGGAGGAGAATCTGGAACCGGCCTACCTACTGTATAATATAAATACCTAGGTTAGTTTGATTTCTTTGAGCGGGTGCCGCTCGATAAGTCGTCGACCAGCTTGTGGATTGGCGGGCATCAATCACTTGGCGATACCTTGCAAGTTGCAAACACCGTTAATATGATGGTGCGAATTGATTAGATGGTACGGGTCTAGTCCGAGTACATAGTAGATTGCCAACGACGGCCGCGAGTTGGCTCTTGCAGGTTGACTCTCGCAGCAAGCTGAGTCTTGGAGCGAGCGACCGGGCCAGATGGAGACCCTGGACGGCGACCAGGGTTCCGGGATCATGACCCATCCGAACTGCTAGATAGCTTGAATTCACTCGTCCGAGACGTCCATCGCCACGTCCAGACGGTTTTCAAAGCCCTGGATACATCCCGCTTGAGCTTTTGCCTATTACTCGGAACAATCATGCAAGCTAATAGTTCATCGATACTGAAGTCTGGACTGTGGGCCGTGATGTTGTCGTCATGTTGCCATGTTGTTATGTTATGTTGTTTGATAGTTAGGGGATATACAGTCACAGTCAAGTCCAAGCACAGGGAGTCAATGCTGCCGTGTGTCCAGCTTTGCTCCACAACGCATGGGATCACGGCACGGCAGTCATGGGCCTCCAGCTACCCGTCGTCCAGATTCGGTGGTTCGCATAACGGTGGCGTTTATGGAGTAAGTCTGTAGTTGATTCCACTCGACGCTTGTCACGAGTAGGGAGGGGATATCCAGGCCGGGTGATTCGTGAAGGACGTGTCCAATATCCTCATCTAAGCAGTGCGACATGTGGCGACGTGGCCCTCCGCATTGAGGAGCTCTCCCGGACGAGACGCAATGGTGGCAGGACGTTCGTTACATTGTCAGTTATCTGATGAGGGGGGAAGGCGGCGCGCGAGAGAGGGGTATGGCAATACCGACGGCCATGCCAAGTATCGTCCAACTTCGTAGGTCACGGTATTTTCCGACCTCCGGTGTGATCCTGTCGAGACCGGTGATCTCTGTTTAACAGAATCCGATCAAAGTTCCCATTGCCACTTTCCGCAGATCAAAGTCTCGATCTGGCAATGACACTCATAGTCATAGATTCACTTCATATAACCCGTATGACCCGTATGAGGGCAAAAAAGACACTGGGGAGAACATAACGACTGTTGTAGTCTGCTGCATGCTATAGTGCGTCAGGGGCTCGACGTCGTCTAGGTCGGTCAAGAATATCATGCCACACCCACACACATCGAACTCACATCGAACTAGGCCCACGACTCTATGCAGAGGCACATCGGCAAACCTTCTCCACTCTCGTCCCGCTACAATCGGGCTTGTCGGTGCCGGGCTATCACTTTAAATGGTACCACGGTACTCCAGTCCAGGAGGAGTAAATGGCTGGAATATCGCGGCAGCCGCCAGAATGCTGTCGCCACGCCAACTCTCATGGAGGGAGGTATCCACTGGCCGCCTCAGGCGCCCCGGTTTCATGCACGGCTTGATACGGACGCATGGTACTATTGAGAATGCTGGCTCTTGTGGGGAATCATATCGACGATGATACCTTGCTTCATCATATTCGCCATGCCATTGCGTCGACGTGCGTTGTTGGGCAGCCATCGAGGTCGGAGTAGCAGAACTTGGGCGAGTGGTCTCGGGTAAAGGCGGCTAAGGAGGAAAAAAGCAAAGGGCAAAGACAAGGGAAAAGACAAGAGGGAAACCAGAGATGGTGGCCACGGGAGACAAAAGGGTGGAGAGAGAGAGAGAGAGTATGGAGAGAGTATGTGGCATGGTCTTCTGTCAAGACGGCCTACAGAATAGACTCGATAGGAATATAAAAAGAGTCCTTCCCGCCACTCCATCCATCCCGTTCGTCTCTTCCCTCCATCCCCAAGCACTCAATACATACTCTCCAATTGACCAACTCCCAAGCAAGTTCCAACCAGCAACACCTTTTCCATCACTCAACATGTCGCCAAGCGGATCCCACAGCACTCTAGGCAACGGCGAGTGGCTAGTCCCCGGCCAGAGCCTCTTCAGCACCGATGGCTCCGTCGAGTTCAAGATGCAGCAAGACGGCAAGATTGCTGTCTACTGGGGCGGCAAATGCCAGTGGCAGAACACCGCCGACCAGTTCTACGACCGAAAGGGCGTCATAATGCAGGAAGACGGCAACTTTTGCATGTAGTATGTCAATCCCTTCTCTCTCTCTCTCTCTCTCTCTCTCTCTCTCGCTCTCGCTCTCGCTCTATCCCTCTTTCCCTCTCCCTTTCGGCCTCGGCGTCTGAACTTTTGCTGATGACCATCTTGTATAGCGACACCAAGGGCACTGCCACTTGGCACACCAACACCGCTACCTCCCAGGCGGGCAGCACCTGCATCATCGCTGTCCAGAACGACGGCAACGTTGTCATGTACAAGGGAACCCCCGTCTGGGCCAGCAACACCCAGAAGAAGTAAAAGTCAGCATCGCGGCTGAGTAGGGAGCGGTGGTCTGAAGCGGTGAAGTGGACATCAGTAAAGTCTAGGCTATCGTATTCGATATCGGGGCTGGGACGACGATGAAGATGGCGGTGACGATGACGATGACGATGATGATGGATGATGGACGATGTAGCTGCCGGCCCGGGATAGGTTAGGTAGTCACTCTTTGGTGGAAAGCACCGGAGCTTGCTTCAATGCTCTAAATATGGACATTCATGCCCACAAAGCGTGTCAACGTGAAATGAGAGTGACCGAATCCATTCCAACGTGACAAGTCTCGCTAAATCTGTTGTGGATGCTGTCTATTTGCCGTCGGTCTGAAAGTCTCGCGTCGCGATGCGATATATGAAATGATATTTGCTCTAGGGGAGTGTACTGTAGTCTGTATCCATTCACCTGCAAAGGAGAAAATATCCACTGCCAATCTAAGCTGTATGGGGAGAGCTGAATCGAAAAAAAAACACTTGGAATTCACGACGGTTCCAATACGCCGAGCTAGATGTTGTTTTCTGGACCATTCTACTGCAGCGCCGAGTCGAGTCGATTCTGCCTCGTCACTATCGTACTGTCATGTCTGTCATGTCTGTCATGTCCATAGATGGACTGTCGGCGAATCTCTGGCACACGTACGCATTTGCCAAAGTCGGAGATTGCTGAGCCATCCCCCGTTTCTACCATTGCCATTCCAACGCTCTGCCGGGCGTAGGGGGGCCGGTTGCTGAGTCTAGGAGGACCTGTCATGCTGCTTTTCAACGTAAATTCGACAAGCGACCACGAAATGCCTACGTAAAGGGTAGAGGAGACATCCGATGGCTTCGCCATTGAATACACCGGCGAGGCTTGGGCATCGTTCGATGGTATGAAGATGTTGCAGTTCGGTCGATAGTAATCGTGGCGTGATAGTGAGTGCCACCGACAGAATCTGCCCATGACATGATTGCATGGCAATTGGTTATCAGAGTATCCAGGTTCATCGACAATCGTGGGAGACCTGGGCGTAGGATAAGGAGTGCTATCACTACACGGCAAAGAATCTGTATGGTAGTATCCCCTGGTCCAGCGGAAGTCGAAGATTTTCAAGACGGGCGCATGGGCGCTGCCCGCAACGAAGCGCTCGAGACCATATGAGACCAGCGCGTTGACAGGAACACTGACATCAAGGTTGTCCTGGTAGATACGGCCCACTGCCGACGGGGTTCGCAGGTCTTGAAGTCGTATAGTGCCATCATCCCAAGAACTGAGTAATGCATTTCCCGCCCCACCGACAATAGACCGCATGTCCACGGGGAGAAGTGCTCTGACAGTTCGACGATTTTCAGCGGTTAAGCCCGTGTTGGGATATATTTCCGCGCTGCCCGCCAGCTTGGAGACCTTGAAGCCGCTCGGGGTGACGTGAAGAATACGAATGGGATCGAAGCTCCTATTTAAAGCCAACGCGATTGTGTCCTTGTTCAATTTTCTGACGGAGCGGACGAATTCGAAAGGGGAAGATCCTGGTGCCTCTCTGAGAGAGATGGCGGCGGTCGGATGAGAATGGGAAGCCGAAGAATCGAGGACATCGTCCCCCGGTTCGCCGTGACTATGAATGGGGTAGAGCAAAACACTATCCCTTGTACCGGCTGCCATAATGCCAGAATCACGTTCAACGTCAATTGCCTGTATCTCGCGCTGACGAACAGAGAAGTCGGGAGGATGAAACTGCATCAAGGTGTGGCCAAAGGTGGATTCTCCAGCCGAAAGTAAACGTAGATCGCCATTCGCCCTTCCAACGACGACTCCGAGATCCCCATTTGCGTCTGCCGTCGTGATGGATATGGCTGTGGTATCATCCTTTCCAGAGACGAATCCGGCCTCAGAGCCAGAGTGGCAGCGCCAGCTTTCAGAGACCACCGCTGCTCGATCCTTTCGCCGAATGCGGGCGAACACATGTTCACCAGCACCCAAGACCACCAGCTCTTCGTCGAGATGGTCTCGCCTCCGTAAGTGAGCATCGACGATAACATTGCTAGGGATGGTCTGAATTCCCGGGCCTCTTGGTGCATTGTGGCGCTGCCCTCCCTGGGGAGGTGAGAGCAGAGTGACAAGGAAAGCGCGTCTATCCCAGTCGCGCGACTGAGCGGTTAGAGTGTTTGCGAGATCTGCCCAGTCTATATCCGAGCGGTTTGATGGCAGAGTGAGACTGCTGAAGCGGGTCGTGACGAATATGCGCCACCCACGACTCGATATAACCTGGTGGAGGGCTTTGCAGGATGTTGCCAAGTGGGCTACACTCTGTGCAGTGTTTAAGTAGCCCAGTATGATGTAAAGGATATCGGTAGGGAGCGAGTCGAGCGTTGGCCGTAGTGCGGACGCCATAGTGCACGTGTACACTCTCTCGCCTTGACGCTCCTATTCCCAAGCAGGTCGAAGTACCTATCCAGCGATCGGATTGTACCCGTATTCACGTCAATTAATTATTTATCGATTCCGTTAAGGCTCCGAAGGCAGGATGGTCCAAGCGAATGTCGATGAATCCATTTTTGTGTTGAGTGAGGCATGACATGACCGTATTTGTGTGTGCCTACCTGTTAAGGTCGGACCCATAAGGTACTCGTAATTGTTCCATTGATTTCAACAGTGTCTAGGTAAGTTACCCATCTGCCTAGTGAGTGGCTGACCAGAGTGGCTGACCAGAGTGGCGCTGTGGCGGAAGACTGCTACCGAATGAGCCCACTTATTTGGTCGCGCAGAACCGCGGTCCGAACGAGGCATTGGCGATTGAGATTTTACTAGAGAGCCCACCGATGGAGGACTGAGTGATTATTCATCGAGATACAGATTTATCCCCAGATTTATCGAGCTTTAGATTGGCAAGGTCCATTCCCTGTGAATGGGAGGCTTTTTACGGTCGGACTTCGACATATCTAGTGCTCTTGGACCCGGGGAATCTATTAGTTTAATCCATCTTCGAATTGGATTGGTATTGATGGGAATATCGGTGCCACAACTCAGGCTTCTCAGAAATGACCCGCGCGGGGTGGATTCCAGGGCAATAGGGAACTTCCACGGTCGGACTTTGTCGTCCAAGGTTCTTCAGCCCGGGATATCCGCCGGTTTAATCTGCATTTGAATTGAACTAAGATGGGGTTGACAATTCGACCAAAATGACATTACTGAATAGTGAACCCGCAGGCGGCTCGACTGGGGGCAGAGGAGTTTACGGTAGGGATTTGTGTTCTCAAGTGCCCCTGAACACGTCAAATACGGTGACGCAACCCATTTCCCAATTCACCAAATATTGGTTGGGATATTGTGAGCTGTGAAGGCCCGAAACTCGGAATGAATCAGTGAGAACAGGCTGGGACAAGGTGAGGGAAGAAATGAACCGCGAAACTCCCAAAGCAGTTCAGTGTTAGGGTTATGAATCATGTTGGGATAATGGGAACACCATAACGCTGTGAAAGCAGTCAGGGTTAGGGTTATGGCCGCTCAGGGAAATTTGGGGGTGGGGAAGGAGTATTTTGCGGTCGGCTTTGGTGTTAGCCGGTGCATTCCGACCGCCAGAATACCATGGCAAAACCCGTGTTTCAATTGGATGAATACTGGCAGAGAAATTGTCTGAAATGCCAGTCTCGGGGCAGTGTAGATTCTTCGGTAGTTAACCCATTTTTACGGTCGGAAGATACACTATTCTGCGGACTCGGTGGGCTGGTTGCAATGCCGTAGTCATTTTCCAATTGAACGGATATTAGCGGAGATATTTAGGGGCACGACTCGCTTTTGTCAGAAACATCCCTCAATGTCGGGCCAGCTTAAGAGCGCATTTACAGTCGAGTTGGTGTTATCTGGCGATTCTGGGGGTTCATTCTGTTTTTGGATTGAGTCCAGATAGAACGAGAGAAGGTGGTTTTAAACGCGGTTCCGTAACGGTGAGGTTTTGCCGATCGGCAGATACACCATTCTAACCGCGCCGACGAGCAGTTTTAAATGCCACCAACAACATATCAATCTGATGATAACCTATAGAAATGAGCCCAGTTCTTACTTAAGGGGAGGGCTTTTACACGTAAAATTGCTGGGGTTCTCTGGTCGAGCGAACAACGTGCAACTTTCTCAGTGCATCGCGTCATTACGTTTCAATTTTCGAACTTTAACCCGATTAGGGTGGCGGAACATTTACTTCGTGTAACGTACATATTACGCAATGGCTATCTATAGAATTTCGGCTATGGTCGGTAACGGCTAATCTCCGACGCCTCGGAGATAGGGGTACCAGCCGATAATTGCCGATACTATGAAAGTTACTATTTTCGGCGGTCTCAGGTTAGGGTTAGGGTTAGGGTTAGGGTTAGGGTTAGGGTTAGGGTTAGGGTTAGGGTTAGGGTTAGGGTTAGGGTTAGGGTTAGGGGCGAGCGCGTAGCGCGAGCAGAAGTTTCGTCGGGGAAAAGAGCAACAAGAGAGTTCTACACACAATCGTAATCGTGCGTTTCGCCTGGGGCTCTTCAGGAACTCTTCAAAGAATGGCGAAGACCCGGGAATATATAATTCGAGGGTCGGGAAGTTGGGATGAGGGAAGAATTCCAAAGTACGCGCTTCGGTATTTTTCGTACGTAATGCTTATCTGCCGGCCCCAGGGTGGTTGTGAAAAATCTGCTTCTTACCCCGCTCTCGATCGGCCGCTTGTGCAGCGGCCGCCGGGCGGGGTAATCACAAACTTGCTCATATGCACTCGATCGGCCGCTTGTTCAGCGGCTTACGAGCAGGGTATTCGCAAGGACTTTCCACATTTAGCAAGCCGCGCTGCATGATGCAGCCCAGCCCCCCTGCGGTCGCAGTGGTCGAAAGACCACTGCATTGTGTGGCCGAAGGCCACACGCAGGGCAAAGCCAGGGCGACGAATCACCTTCAACCAAGGAACCTAAACAGGCGCTCACACAGGGAGAAGGCTTTCCGCGCTTATTGAAGGCTACGGGACCGAAGATAAGGAACTACGTCGATGGCGTTTTCCGAGCGAAAACTTAGTGCGCATCGTCTATTCTTGCGTCATCCAGGCCTTGGATTGTGCAACTTCCTTAGTGCATCGCGTCATTACGTTTCAAGTTTCGGACTTTAACCCAATTAGGGTGCCGGAACATTTACTTCGTGTAACGTACATATTACGCAATCGCTATCTATAGAACTTCGGCTATCGTCGGTAACCGCTGATCTCCGACGCCTCGGAGATAGGGGTACCGGCCGATAATTGCCGATACTATGAAAGTTACTATTTTCGGCGGTCTCAGGTTAGGGGTTGGGGTTAGGGGGGGCGCCCTCGAGACGAGTCAAAGGACTCATCCGTCCTCGGGGTCTAACGCCCAACCGGTAACTCTGAGTGTCGGGTTTAGTAACATTGCGATCGATGCGATGGAACAACTACTGATGTAAGGCTGAGGCGATTCACCGGCTCCCTCTCGTAAGAGGGCGTCATAGGCTAGCGCCAGACGTCTATAACCTCACTGCGGCTACTTCTCACGACTCTGCTGACGGTCCCCCCTACGCGGGGTTCTCATGGCTCGAGTCATATTTCAGCGGCTTCACTATCAAGTATCATCTTGTTCAGGAGGGTAATATGGTCATACATATTCCTCCCCCGTCGCAGCGAAGTGACTACCTGTTCGATGCCAGGTAATTCGCCTTTTGAATACTTAAGCAGTATTTCTTTGACGGGTTCCATCCTTATATATTCCCAGACTGGATTGTACACTGACGGTAATATGTGGTTAACCGCCACCCTTTCGGCTTTCGCGTCCAGGGCCTCTGAAAACCACTTATCCAGTTCCTTCGGCGGATAGCCTCTCCGTAGTAGGTTTGCGTAAAGACGTTTCTCACACAGCTGTCTGTCGACGTCTCTGCTGCAGATAAGTCTATATCTCATGCGCTCAGCTTTGATGAAAGCCCTTTTAACGGATAAGGGATGCGCAGATGAGAAGGGAATGTATAAGTGCTTGTTAAGCGCTTTCTCGAATACACGGGTTGCGAGACTTCCGTTAGATAGTAGTATCTCGACATCAAGAAAGTGAATCGATGAGTCAGATATTTCCCAGTTCACCGTTAGACCTGGGTACTTCCACTGACGCGTGAATTTCACGGCTTCATCGTGAGTTCCTTGGAAGAGTACGAATATATCATCGATATAGCGTCGAAACAGCTTTATCGCGTTGTGTTTGTACTTGAAATATTGTTTGTCGTATATGCCGCAAAACAGATTTGCGATGACCGGGGCGCAAGCCACACCCATCGCGAGTCCGCTCTTTTGCTTATACGTGACTCCTTGGAACTCGAAGAAGTTGTTTGAGAGGACGTATTCCATCATAGATTTAATCCTCTCCTTCTTCAATCGCCTTTGTACCCGAGGCAGCGTAGGATAAATACGGCTGATGGCATCCTCCTTGGGTATGTTGGTGTACATTGCGGAAACGTCTCCGGTGAGCAGCCAACAGTTGTCAAAGGGTCCTTCGAGCGACCGAATTTCTTCGATCAGTTCTTTCGTACTATTCAAGATAGTGCGATATTCGCTCAAAAGGGGTTGCAGCGCCCAGTCTACTACTTCGCCGACCCTGGATGTAATCCAGCTGTGGCTCGGGACAATCGGCCTCGAGCCCCAAGGTGTCTTATGTACCTTCGGGATGACGTGAAAAGACGGCACCCGTCGAAGACTGCCTTGCAGATAATCTCGTATCTGAGCGGGTAGGTTTGTAGTGGACGTAATCTCTGCGAGACCTAAGTCAAGTATTCTAAAGTCGATTTGCGTTAGCTCGTAACCTGCCGCATTTCGCAAGTGAATTCTACATTGTTCGATATACCAGTCCTTGGTAAGCACTGAGAGCCCTAGATTTTTGTCCGTAATCTTGACGAGGTACTGCTTCTCGGACAAGAAGGCTCTTGCGTTTCGCATTGCTGGGTTGAGTTCGACTCTCGACGGTGCTTTCTTAGCGATACGTTTCGCGTGCGCTACTAAGTATGCCCTTGCACGATTGAGTGCGTTCTCAATATTCTCAGATGCTAGTGGAGGTTCCCACTCTGGTTTCGGTATGTAGAATTCCGGAATATAACTTGGATTTTCCGGCCGGTCTAAGAATTCATACTTGATCCGGACCGATCGAATTAGCTTCTGTGTTGCTTCTTCGACTACTTGGAAGGACGGCGCGACATGAAAACAATATTTTCCATTAAAAGCGAGCATTTGTTCAATCTCTCTAGGTAGAATGACGCCAGGTCCGATAAAAACTTCTGCTTGTGAAGCTACTCTACTCTCGATATATCTCTGTGAGCTATTAACGAGGAGAAACCTGGCCTGTACACGCTCGGTCGCCTTCCAAAATGCGCCGGGAAAAGAGTAAATGTCAGTGGGTTTAACCCGCTTCGACTGACTGTCAACTAGAGATCCTAGTTGTTCTGCTTCCTCTTCTTCCCAGTCCCGCTTCCTTTTCCGACCGTACTTGCCCTCTTCCGTTTCTTGACTCCAGAGGATTTCGGGGCCAGTGGATGGGACTTCTTCGAAGGTTTCGCGCTTTTGGGCGATTTGCCTTTGCTTTTCTCCTTCGACTTCGAAGTGGTTTTCGCTTTGCCTGCCACGAAGGGAAAAGTCAGTAATACGTTTCGACACCCCACTTGCGGAACGCTTACCAGATGAAGTTTTTTTGGTCTTGAGCGACAACTTCTTAAACTCTCGCTCGACAAGAGTCTTAACGGTTTTGGCGACGTCGGAAGAATCGAGATCCTTCATGGTGACGTCGGCTTTCTGTCGAGCTTCGATTTTAGCTTGTCTTGCGACAAGCTCGGCGTGGTGCTTGGTCTGGCCAAGGGAGGTCGCCCGGCGAAGCCAGTGCGCGCCCATGTGGCTACAAGTCCGAATTTCCATGCGAAATGGGTTTGGATCGGACGAGAAAGCTGAACCCGTAAGAACAGGGTTCAAATCAGCACCGTCGGGATTCGACGCCGGCGAACAGGCGTCGTAGATCGACTTAACGATCTTCGCGTTTTTCGCAGTCAGAGACTGCTGAGACACCAGCCCGAGAAGAAATGTTTCCTCCTGAGCCTTAGTCTCTTGAAACTTCGAAAGCATGTCTGCTTTCAAAGTGTTCACGCGGGTGGTGATATCGTTGTTAAACGATCGCCAATCATCACCACCGCTAAACTCCTTGCTCACTTGGAGCGAAGGAACCCTCAAAGCCGCATTGATGGACGGCGGAAGGGTTTTGGTGGCAACATAGTCCGAGAAGCTCGAGCGAGCCTTTTGGACGTGTGAGAGTTTCACACCCAGTTCGTAAGCCTCCTTAAGCGCGAGCTTGTAGAAGGGCTGTCCGATCCGGGGGATGCACACCAGCAAGTCAGGGAGGGAGCCCATCATTGCGAGATTGTCGGTGTCGTGTTTGGCGATGGGGGCGGACACGGGGACGGTGACGGGAGGGGCCATGATGAGGGTGGAAGAGTGAAAAACTCGACGAGAAGAATGGGTTAGGGGCGAGCGCGTAGCGCGAGCAGAAGTTTCGTCGGGGAAAAGAGCAACAAGAGAGTTCTACACACAATCGTAATCGTGCGTTTCGCCTGTGGCTCTTCAGGAACTCTTCAAAGAATGGCGAAGACCCGGGAATATATAATTCGAGGGTCGGGAAGTTGGGATGAGGGAAGAATTCCAAAGTACGCGCTTCGGTATTTTTCGTACGTAATGCTTATCTGCCGGCCCCAGGCTGGTTGTGAAAAATCTGCTTCTTACCCCGCTCTCGATCGGCCGCTTGTGCACCGGCCGCCGGGCGGGGTAATCACAAACTTGCTCATATGCACTCGATCGGCCGCTTGTTCAGCGGCTTACGAGCGGGGTATTCGCAAGGACTTTCCACATTTAGCAAGCCGCGCTGCATGATGCAGCACAGCCCCCCTGCGGGCGCAGTGGTCGAAAGACCACTGCATTGTGTGGCCGAAGGCCACACGCAGGGCAAAGCCAGGGCGACGAACCACCTTCAACCAAGGAACCTAAACAGGCGCTCACACAGGGAGAAGGCTTTCCGCGCTTATTGAAGGCTTCGGGACCGAAGATAAGGAACTACGTCGATGGCGTTTTCCGAGCGAAAACTTAGTGCGCATGTCTATATCTTGCAGTCATCCAGGCCTGGATGGCAACTTCCTTAGTGCATCGCGTCATACGTGTTCAGTTTCGGACTTTCTTTAACCCATTAGGTTGCGGAACATTTACTGTGTAACGGATGTAGAAAGACGCAGTCGCTATCTATAGAACTTCGGCTATCGCCGGTAACCGCCTGACTCCGACGCTCGGAGATAGGGTACCGGCCGATAATTGCCCATACTATGAAAGTTATATTTTTCGGCGGTCTCCGGTCGGGGGTGGGTTAGGGTTAGGGTTAGGGTTAGGGTTAGGGTTAGGGTTAGGGTTAGGGTTAGGGTTAGGGTTAGGGTTAGGGTTAGGGTTAGGGTTAGGGTTAGGGTTAGGGTTAGGGTTAGGGGTAGGGTTAGGGTTAGGGTTAGGGTTAGGGTTAGGGTTAGGGTTAGGGTTAGGGTTAGGGTTAGGGTTAGGGTTAGGGTTAGGGTTAGGGTTAGGGTTAGGGTTAGGTTTAGGGTTAGGGTTAGG